>OX393566.1:18063652-18136152 GCA_947652115.1 Blastomussa wellsi | reverse complement strand
GAGTCGGGTGAATCATAATTGATCATGGTTTCCGCAAAAAAAAGTTTCAAATGATTTTTTGCGTTTTTAGAGTAAAATGGCTGTTTTCCCGCCAGTACAAAAAGTAACGAGCTAAAAATTCATGAAATTTTGGCGTAAAAGAAAACCGTAAACTGGATGATGGAGATTTGTATCTACAGATTGTCTGTGCTTAATTTCAGGTTGTCACATAATGTTTGAAATTTTTTATGGATTTTTAAAAAAACAAGTTTTCCCTGGCACCGATGTGCTTGATGAGGAATATACAAAGAGAGAGAGAGAGAGAGAGACATTATTCTCTTTTGGTAATAGCATCGCTTATTCTGTATGGAAAATTCTGAATTTCATACCAAGATAGCATAACTACAAGGGCTTACTGCATGCACACGTTCAGTTAATTCCACATAAATGTGTCGGAATTAAGGCTAAATTAATGATCAAGAGGTGACAAAAGATCCCTATGTCGTGGTAAGGTCAAATTTAAAGTTTTTTTTCTATTTTACGTGAGGAATTGTAGCTATTGGATTACCATTCATGTGCCATACCATTCTCTCAATTACCACGGCTCTTTGAAAAGCAGAAATTGAGGTTTCCAAAATTTCAGCATGTATGTCTTTCGTTTTTCATGTCGATGAAAGGTTTCACGATTCGGAAAAAGCCCTTTTTTTGCAGAGCGACTTTGAAAAGTTTATTTTTCTCGTTAAATCTAACCAATAGTGCTTATTTTTGGACAGCGATTAGAGTAGCTATCTGGCATTGTAACAAAAAAGGATTGACGTGAATAGACAGAGATTCAAATTTTTGATGAATTTTTCAAGGTACCGATGTCTAAAAACCGGCAACGTTACAAAAGCTCCCGATTTGCCATATCTTCCCAATACTACTTTTGGCATTATTTTTTGAGAGATAACAAACATACTTTAGTTGAAATTGTTCATTATCATGAGAGTAATAAGTGACCCAAAATTGAGAGTTTTCCTTCGGGAATCGGGGATAGAAGTGCAGTGTGTGAACTCGATGAAGCAAATCCACTCTCAAAGAAATGGATTTGGTTTGAGTTATGGTTATCCGGAAGTTTTAGAAGTCGTGACTCTACCTGGAACTGACTAATTGTCTGTTAATCAATTTGTTTGCTTAAAAATTAAAGAACACTCAATGCAGAAATCTTGAAACAACAAATTTCTAAAGGTGCCTTTCATTTATTTTATTTAGAATTTTGTTTTAGAGCAGCACTGTTTTTACACTGTTGATGTGCCTATGCATCAAGATGTCAATTGACTGGTACAACTCCAAGTTTGAGATGGTGGAGGTAATTATTGAAATCATTATGATGTTCATTCTGTACAATACGAGCAATTGTATAAATGGTCACAAGCAAAAGAGAGAGTTTAAATTGATACTTTAATTGCTGCTCATAGTGATGATGATGAACTTTAAATTTTAATTTTAAATTTGAAGCCATTCTAAATCTGAGCAGCTGCTGAAGGTGATTTTTTTGTTGTCATTATGATGTCGTCCACATTCAAATTCGTTTCATTAATCAGTGATTGTCCTTGTCACATATACTAACCAGATGTTTATTCTTGTTATTGTGGCTACTCATGCATGTGGATAGCCACCATGCGGAAGAAACCAGGGGGTTCATTAAGGGCTGGGCACCGGGCAAATTGACCGGCTGTGAATGAGACTTATCCTCGACTTTGCCCTGCTGTTTTCATCTTCTCTACTTACTTTCTTTTATAAGAAAAACTAAAAATGACTGACCTCCTGCACAAAAACTTAATGAAACCCCTGAGAAACCGTAAAGCTCTTTGTGTTGCTAAAAAATAGGTTTTTTGACCATATAAGGGCATGTTACTATAAATAATATGTTGCATAACTGTGAGTTTGGTATGCAAGAATTATAAATAAACACCATTAGATCATTTATTTAATGTTTCTACTTTATGTCACAGAATCAACTTTAAATTTACAGTGGTTTCTTGTTCTAGACTCTTCCTTCGACGCAATTATCTTATCAGGAAAAAAGGGAGAAAAAAAAACATGCTACTCAAAATAGAAAGCAGCTTGGAAATTAGTGATTAATGCCTAGACATGTGCACACATTGTGTACTGATTATTTTTTGTCCTTTTAGGCAAGTGAATTTATAGCTGAGCTTCATTCCAAAGAGTCTGAGTCACCAGTAAGTTGGAAATTGTGAAAAATTGCAGACTACGCACTTTAACAGACAGTAAAAGATGAATTAATACTAAGTTCTGTCCACTCGCTGTGCCTCGGGCAGAACATGGCAAACATAAACAATCCCTTCAACAAGTTTCATGCCAAACTTGGAGTTTTCCCTTCACAGTTTAATTCAATCCCAATCTATATTCATTCAGGAGTCTGATGCTCGATAATTTACAGAAAAGGATAATTTATTGTAAACACCCGCAGATTAGCCACACCTCTTGCCAAAAATCGTTGTTCAAAATCAGGGGCGTGGCTTATCTGTGGGAACATTTGAACAAAGGTGCCGCGAGTTTCAATGAATTGACACTTCTGTGGAAATGTATGTAAATAAAGATTACACAAAACTGCAAGAGAGTACTGGTCATTGCTTGTGGAATTTTGGTGACTCCTAAAAGAGCCGTTTGTCGATGTAAGTGTAAGCTTATTACAGCGCTTAGATTTGTTGGCGCCGCTAAAAGCATTAAACCATTTAACAGAGCCTTCAAACGGTTTATGGTCACTTTTTCTCGAACAGGAAAAAAATTGTGGGTAAGAGTTTGAAGTATTTTCCGTTTCAATGTCAATCATGTGTTTACGGAGATGTCTTGATGTCTCAAGACTCGACCTTGGATTTCGCTTGATTTCTTTCAAACAACTTTTTTTGTTTAAGCAAAGGTTGTGGTTGGAAGGGGGTATACGAAAATGCGGCAGATCATTGGGAGGAATGCCCGCAAGCGGAGATAAAATGCCCGAACTTCAACTGCGATCACTTGGAAGTGAGAGCAAACATGGCCGCGCACGCTATCACGTGTGTGAAGAGGAAGGTGCCGTGTAAAAATTGTCTCAAGTCAGTGACATGGGAGTCAACGGCTGGACATGACACAAAAGATTGCCCAAACGCCGTCACACAGTGTCCGCTTGGCTGTGGGTCGGCATTTCCAAGGTATGTTGATTATAGACCACTCTTTTGAGTTGAGAGAATGATTGCTATGATCTCTCATAGCAAACATGCTGGTGTGGAAGCAACTGTGGCTGCACCATCTCTAACCTGGCAATATATTCAAGATTAAAAAGTCAGCAGATTAAAAAAATCTAGAGATTTGCTTGATAATAAATTGCAGACTTGTCACCAATGGTTGAGGTCACACTTAGTAGTTTACTAAGGTAAACACCCTTAACTATGGAATAAAAAGGTAAAGAAAGTTTACCATGGTAAAACGCATTAGCTGACGTTTACACTTCCCAGATGGTTCCTTTTTATGGGAGTGCCACTCAAATGTCGAGACAGA
The DNA here is from genome assembly GCA_947652115.1 of Blastomussa wellsi. Classification (NCBI taxonomy): domain Eukaryota; kingdom Metazoa; phylum Cnidaria; class Anthozoa; order Scleractinia; family Plerogyridae; genus Blastomussa; species Blastomussa wellsi. Next base: position 18,132,636 of record OX393566.1, on the reverse strand, counting down.
CAGGAATTTTTCGAGTTCCTTTGTGTGAGTAAAACAACTTAACTTTTCGTGACTACGCCATGGATTGTGAACGTGTTGAAGTTTTGACGAAAGAGTCATTCACGTACTTTGTCATAGCCTAACTACAGAAAATCCCTGTTTTTAAATTCGCGTTCATCGATTCTGAATGAACAGATTCATTCATATTCTTCACGAAATTATAGTTGTACTTCAAAAGAATAAAATGAAAATTACTTACCGAGAATTGCGTGAAAAGTTGTCGGAAATGGCAGAACGTAACAAAGTTGCAAAAATCCACTAGAACCAACTGAAAGTCGAAAGATTGTGTGCGAAGGAGATCGAAAGCACATGTCTATAGTGGGTACATGCAAATTCAGCAAAGTCATGAAATGCTTCTCGAAATTCCTGAGAAGATGTCACCTAAATAAACAAAGTTTAGATAAACTTTGCTTTCATTATACCACCGTTTCTAACTTACGTTTACCAAGGTAAAGTGAGAAAAGCCGGTTACATTGAAAAAACCATTTACCATGGTAAATGGTTTCATTTACTATGGTAATGAAAGCTCAAGTGTGACCTCAACCAATGTGGAATGATAGTGTTTCTTTTTGCAGATAAACACTGTAGCATCACATATCAGTCTAAATCAAAGAGAATCACAGAAAATGTATTGATGAAATAAAATTATAATAGGGGTACTGAAAGGCCAGTGGCCCTTCCCTTTCACCCTGGTTTGCCATAGATTGGGAACTTACTAACTTCAGAGATGTCTCTAATTTCAGAGATAACGCTTATCTTCACTTAAAAACATGCCCAGAAAAAGCAGTGAAATGCAAGGTGGATGGGTGGGGGCATTTAATAAGGCGCAGAGAAAACGAGACACACGTGTCACGTGCGGCAACTTCTCACTACCATCTCCAGGTAGGAGAGGTCCAGAGACTGCGTCAAAAAATTTATGAAAAGGTAGGCACAAACAGATTGCATGAATTATAGTGAATTACATATTTTATAATTCATTGGAATCCCAGTATCTAAAAACTCGAAAGGAAATAAATTTTGGATCAAGTTATTGAGAGCTATGGGAAATAAGGATTGAACAATATAAAGGCAGCATCCTGTACAACACCCTTGCCAGGAGTATAGTCAGCCTCCTGTGACTCTGCATTCAATCAAAGTTAAATAAGGTAAAATAAATTTAACAGTCAAACAAGGAAACCACAATAATAAATCAATTACCTTTTGTGCTTGACAATTTCAGAAGGTTGATACAGAACCAGTAAAACTGAAGGAGGACAGAGTGGTTTCATTCAAATGGGAAATAGACGATTTTCCAAAAAGCATAAAGGCCCAAAGAGATTCAGGAAATGTGCCTCTCACCAGTGAAACATTCCAGGATGAGGGACACAGGTGGAGAGGTGTGTTGACCAGCGACTTCATTTTGTCTCTGCAACTACAATCATCTACGCATCCAGTAACTACAAAGATAAGGTGAGACAGCAAACCAATAAAACAACATGGGGCCATAAATTGTATTTTACATTCAGCTGCAGTCACACAAAACAAAACAAAAGACAGTGCAAGATATTACACAAAGCTAACAGGTAGTTTTTGTGAGAATTGCATTTCGCCAATAAAAATGGCTTCACAACATATGGCTTGGCAGTCAAAAATGAAAACTTCATTCTTATAAAGCTATATGTAAAAGTTTAAAGGGGAGGTTTCAGGGAGTTTATCAAGATTTTTGTTCAGAAAAAGCTCAATCTAAAATTCTAACGCCTCGGCAATATGGAAATAGTTTAAGAATAATTAATTTTGTACATAAATTGAATTCAGAACAGAAGGGAGAGTCAAACTGTGAGATGCAATGGGAAAACTTGAAAACGTTGGCCCAACTATTACAAGATGGAATTAATCTCAATCTCGGCCATCCGCCTTCAAAAACATCTACATAATACATTTTGATTTTCGATGTGCTACTAAAAATGGCATGACACTGACAATGTTATTTCAAGAGTAAATCAATTAACAAATCCCTTAGGATTATCATGATGCCAGGAGAACCAACAAAGCAAGTATTTACATTAAAGTTAATGACAATCGGGGAAGAAGAAATGTTGGGGAAGAACATTAGGGACATAAACAAATGGGTGGATGTAAATGGAAAGCTTGTCATAAATTTTATCATCTATTATGAGGTTTTAAAGATGATATGAAGCAAATTTCAGTTGCTTTATATGCATGGAAAAATGCACTAACTATAACAATTTTACCTTTTTCTTGATTTTTGAGGGGTATAAAATGCTTTTTTTCTTTGGGGAAAAAGTTTCTATTGGCTGGGTAATAACTTTGGTTGCAAAGCTTGTGTTGTGTCAAACTCTATTCCACAAATGTTCCCAAATCTGATAATTTGGAAACTTTGATTGTTTGGGTCTTCCTCGACGTGAAACTTGTTTTCCCAGTGTCTGTCTTATCTGCATCCAGCTTAATGTCCTGTGACAACATGATTTCACAGACACTTTTAGAACAAAGCTAGACAGCCTTCAAGGCTTACTAACAATTAAATTTTTCCCTTTCTATTCTAAAACATGAATATTTTCCCTTAAACATGAAATATGCATGAAATGAATTTGCTTCATATGTCCTTGAATTAAGGTTCAGATAAACAAGTACACAAAAAGAGAGTAGGTTTTTAAAGGAGATATGTCTTGATATTCTGAATCATCTTTTGCGATGAACCAAATTATCTTATACAAGATACATTATGAAGCAGTTTATTAAGAAAGAAAAACAACAAAGAGGTGATACTAAACCAAAACGTAACAAGGATGGAGAAGATTGAGACAAATTGCAAATGACTAATTTGAAGAATTTAGACTAAATTTTTCAAACTACACAAACCGTGCAGAATCTCCTTTAAACAAACTATGATGGCAAGAGCAACCAGAAGATATTGGCAGTACATGCATATCTTCGTCACAGTGTTTGAAAGTACCCAGTTTGAAATGAATGCTTCAATAACCCCGAATCTCTGAGTGAACATAAAGGAGCATAACAAACAACCTGAAGCATAGATAGATTTCTCCTCTTAAAGTTACACAAACTTGCAGTAATAGGAAGTGATAGGCAGAATGCTGAAAAATTAAAGTTAGATCAATGTGGTAAAATAAAAGCAAAACAGGACGGGTTAATGAGAATGTGCAGAGGTATAAACAGCTCTGGTCATTAAGCATTAAGGTGATCTAAAACAACATTTTTCTGAAAAACAAGCAAAAAAGTGAGACCTTACCATCGCTGTCTAATGCTTAAGTTACCTAACGTTGAAAGGGCACTGTCATGAAACACTAAAAAACTGAACTTGTTCTCGCTAAAAGGAAAGCCAAAAGTAATGGTTTAGTTTTGTTTCGCAAGACTACATTGCTGACATGTCTTGTCAAAAATATTCATTTTTAAAGTTATCAAACAATTTGATATCAAAAGATTAGCACAGAATTGAACTGACCACTCTGAATTAAACATGACAATGCCCCGTTAACAAATCTACATTTGAAAAAGTGTTATTAGTTCCTGTTCTGTTTACACTTTAATACATGGGTACATGAATTACAAACTGAACCCACCACAACAACATCAGCTAACACGAATTTAAGAACTATTAATAATTGCCATAGTGCTTTGACATGTATCAATCAATTTGAGAAAATCGGTGATGTTGAACTGTATTATTGAACTTTTGAGAAACCACTAAAATGAAGCTTAAAACAATTACGCTTGTCTTATCTAGAAAACAACAAAAACAATTTTTTTATTCAGAAACTTAAATATTTCACTAAATATACATATGCTTTTATTCAATAAATATGATTTTTTTAGGTTTTAGTTCAATACCTTGTTATATACAACCGTTGTAGTAGTAAAACAAACGTTCAGCTTGGTATAACAATGAAGGTTATGTTATTCACATTACATGTTGTGTACCTTCGTGAAAGGAGACATTAAGGAAAAGACAAATGGGAAGGAGACCATACAAATTACAAATAACCAGAAATATAAAAGTCCTTAACCTTGTTTCCTTAGCGTACTGTGCATGATAGATCAACCACAGTTCTTCATTATTCGTCTGGTATTTTCCTTTTTTTCCATTCGAACGCCAATATATACTACATAAACTACAAAAATTAATAAAGTACCAAAATTCAAGAATCTCAAAACTCTGTAACCCGCTCATCCCACGCTCTCTCCTAGTTGATAGTCTTGGTACCAGATTCCACTCGATATCCAGCCACTGACACCATAATCGAGCTCGATTTACAAACTGAGCATGATAGAAAACGCGTTAAAACAAAGCTACACTATTAATCGAGTACGATGAACATTTCGTACTCGATCCCAGACCTGTCCCCTACGTAAGGTTTTCGAATGTCCGTAATAAGAAGCGTTTCACTAAGAGATTACTGGTTTATCTCTATAGACGTCTTATGTTATGTCATATATATATGGTAACTATTCTGAAACATCGTAAAATGACTTAGATTGCAGTTTTACATATCTTTTGCTCAACTGCGTTGATCTCTGGCCACTTCTTCTTTATGTCATGTGCAGAAAGTTGACTGGTCTCTCTGCTGACAAACTGTCATGGGCTCAAGCCTATAGTCACGTGACTTATTGCATTTGCAAGATGGCATCTCAAAATGGGCACCATTCCAGTAGGCCTTTTTCAGAAGTGCCCCTTAAATGCAAGGACGGGCTCTGAGCTTTTGGACTCCTCCTAGCGGCTGGCGAGAAACACCGCATTTCAAATTTGAAGTCAATTGGCTAAAACGTGCCGAAGTTATGGTCCAAAAACCACGTCCAGAAATTATGCAAATTAGGTCAACAAACGGCGATTCATGTGGCACTTTCACAGGACATTTACTGCAATACCTTGACGTCTAGGCCATTGCCCTTTATGTCATGTAAAGAGGGTCGAGTTTAGTCTGTGTTGACCTACTGTCATAGCCGCGGGTCGCAAATCACGTGACTTATCACGGTCCGAAGATGGCATGTCAAAATGGGCAAAACTAGTCAAATGACTGAGATGGCAGTTTTAGATCTCTTTTTCTCAACTGCGTTGATGTCTGCCCACTTCTACTTTACGTCATGTGGAGATGGTCAAGTGCTCTCTTTGCTAACCAACTGCCATCGGCTCAAGTTGCTAGTGACGTGACTTCTTACGTCTGCAATATGGCATCTCAAAATTGCCACAGTTCCAGTAGGGCTTTTTCAGAAGTAACCCTCCAATGCAAGAAAGGGCTCTGTGCTTTTGTACTCCTCCTAGCGGCTGGCGAGAAACCCCTGCATTTCAAATTTGAAGTCAATTGGATAAAACCTGCCGAAGTTATGAACCAAAAACCACGTACATAAATTATGCAAATTAGATCAACAAACGGCTATTCATATGGCACTTTCACAGGACATTTACTGCAATACTTTGACGTCTAGGGCATTGCCCTTTATATCATGTAAAGCGGGTCGAGTGTAGTCTGTGTTGACCAACTGTCATAGCCGCGGGTCGCAAATCACGTGACTTATCACGGTTTCAATATGGCATCTCAAAATGGGCAAAACTAGTCAAATGACTGAGATGGCAGTTTTAGATCTCTTTTTCTCAACTGCGTTGATGTCTGGCCACTTCAACTTTATGTCATGTGGAGATGGTCAAGTTCTCTCTTTGCTAACCAACTGCCATAGGCTCAAGTCGCTAGTGACGTGACTTCTTGCGTTTGCAATATGGCATCTCAAAATTGCCACAGTTCCAGTAGGGCTTTTTCAGAAGTAACCCTCCAATGCAAGAAAGGGCTCTGTGCTTTTGTACTCCTCCTAGCGGCTGGCGAGAAACCCCCGCATTTCAAATTTGAAGTCAATAGGATAAAACCTGCCGAAGTTATGAACCAAAAACCACGTACATAAATTATGCAAATTAGATCAACAAACGGCTATTCATATGGCATTGCCCTTTATGTCATGTAAAGCGGGTCGAGTGTAGTCTGTGTTGACCAACTGTCATAGCCGCGGGTCAATCGGATAAAACGTGCCCAAGTTATGGTCCAAAAACCAAGTTCATAAATTATTCAAATGAGGTCAAAACCGGCCATTGAGATTGCACTTTGACTGGACGTTTACTACAATACTTCAACGTTAACTTCATTGCCCTTTATGTCATGTTTAGAAAGTCGAGTGTAGTCTGTGTTGACCAACTGTCATAGGCGCAAGTCGCTGGTCACGTGACTTATCGCGCTCCCAAGATGGCATCTCAAAATGGGCAAAACTAGTCAAATGACTGAGATGGCAGTTTCAGATCCCTTTCTCTCTACTGCGGTTATTTCTGGCCACTTCTCCTTTATGTCAGGTTGACATAATCGAGTTCGCTCCTTCCTGACCAACTGCCATCGGCCCACGATGCTAGTCACGTGACTTATTGTGTTTGCAAGAAGGCATCTCAAAATGGGCACAATTCGCGGTAGCCCTTTCCAGCAGTACCCCTTAAATGCAAGGAGGGGCTCCTCCTTTGGTACTCCTCCTAGCGGCTAGCTAGCAACCGCCGCATTTCAAATTTGAAGTCAATTGGACAAAACGTGCCGATGTTATGAACAAAAAACCACGTCCAGAAATTATGCAAATTAGGTCAACAAACGGCGAAGCAGATGGCACTTTCAAAGGACATTTACTGCAATACTTTGACGTCTAGGTTATTGCCTTTTATGTCATGTAAGGAGGGTCGAGTGTAGTGTGTGTTGGCGAACTGTCATAGCCGCGGGTCGCAAATCACATGACTTATCACGGGCCCAAGATGGCATCTCAAAATGGGCAAAACTAGTCAAATGACTGAGATGGCAGTTTTAGATCTCTTTTTCTCCACTGTGTTTACCTCTGGCCACATGTTCTTTATGTCATGTGAAGATGTGCGAGTTTTCTTCTTGCTGACCAACTGCGATCGGCCCAAGTCGCACCTGGCTTTCAGTTTCTTTGCTATAAACTAAGCACAGTTAAAAACACGATGGCGGACAGGGGTTTCGCCTTAAGGCTAAACAAATCACACCTTCGCCGCAAAAACGAGTTCACGGGTTGTAAAGCTTTGGTCATAATGGCCCTGATGTGCTCTGTGCAAGGCGAAAGTTTCCCGGTCTCTGGTTGAATTTTCCGTGAGATAGCGAGCTACATGTGTCCCATACAAAACTCTTTAACTTTCGATCCGACAGTGTTTTTTTGCCTGTTTACTTTAAATAACTCGTCGTGCATGTTTTTAATCCATCTTTTTGGGTCGCAAATGGGTAGGCAGTAGTTACGTTTGCTAAAGTGTGTCATTTTTAGACAAATTTCTAGGAGATGCCTTGCAGTTTTTGGCGAAAAACAAAGCAAAGTGAAAAACAAGATGGCGACCAAGGGGTTCGCCTTAAAGCTTAAGAAGTTACACCTTCGCCTGTAAAACGAGTTCACCGGTTATCGAGCTTTGGTCATAATGGTCCTGATGTACACTCTACACGGCGCAAGTTTCGCGCTCTTCGGTTTAATTGTAAGCGTGATAGCGAGCAATATGTGTCCCATACAAAACTCTCCAATTTTCGATCCGTCAGTGTTTTTTTTAGCTGTTTTTCTTTTAATAAGTCCTGTAACATGCTTTTTTCCCCCGTTTTTTGCAAGTGAATGCCTACACTGTGTTCACATCTACATGACTTTGCTCTTTCATTGAAATCGCTAGCACATGCCTTGCATATCTGGGCGAAACACAAACACAAGTAAAAACAAGATGGCGGACATGGGTGCTTCCTTTCGGGTTCGCAAATATCAACTCTGCCGATATAAGGATTTCAATGATTATCGACCTTTCGTTAAAATAGCCCTGGTTTTCGCTCTACACTGTGCAAGTTTGATCTTGTTATGTCAAATCGTCAGTGAGTTATTGAGCTATATGTGTCCCATACAAACCTCTCTAATTTTCGATCCGCACTATATTTTTTAACCTGTTTTAACTCAATAGCTGTCGGCCGTTACGTTTCCTGTGCAAAGTAAAGCTTCTGTTATTGGCAGCACAATGTTTACTAACAGTCTACCCGCATTGATGACTTCTAGAACAAATCGCCACAGCATGGCTGGCATTTTTGTGCGGAAAAGAAACACAACTCAAAAACAAGATGGCAGACACAGGTTCTGGCGTTACAGTTCGGAAGTTACAACCTCGCCGAATTAACGAGTTCAAGTCATATCGAGCTTTGGTCATGCTGCACATCTTTCGCTCTCTCCTCTACGCAAATTTCGTGGTATTCTGTTGAATTCTCAGATCGTTAGCGAGCTACATGTGTCCCATACAAAAGTCTCTAATTTTCGATCTGACTTTTGTTTTTATCGCGTTTTCTCAAAATAACTCGCCGTGCATGTTTTCCTTGCTCGTTTTAGAGCCGCAAACGCCTCCACCATGTTCAGTCCTACAAAACTGTGGCATTTTCAGGGTTTTACAAGGAATTTGAAGCGTGCGGCGTCTTTTTTAGCTAAAAAAACGAAACACAACCGGTCAAAACATATGACGGACTCCATGTAATTCAACCTCACATATTTTGAACTGTGTTTAACAGGCCTGTTTTCCTTCCTTCGTTTATCACTCGTTTAGAACTGCTGCATCATGAAGTTATCTTCCTTGCTACTCCGTTTTTACAGTCGAAATCTCCACGCTTTAGTTTGCAATAATTCTGTAAAAGGCTTGCTACTATTCTTCATCGGAAAAGGGTAAGTTCTTTACTCGCATATGGTTTGCGTGCAATTTTTTCTGCTTTCAAAGGTGTCAATTTCTTTTACGTTGACCTGATACATTACAGCTTGACCTCAATTAATTGCTGGCCAGCAAACACTTGCAACGTCTTTCTTTTAATGTCTGAAAATAGTAATGTGACAGAGTCACTTTTGCTTTCTTTAGAATTATTTTATCATAATTTCTGGAATTAGAGTTATTTTGTTATTAATTTCTTTATTTCCTTACACACCCTGATTTATCCACTATTTCCTTTATGTAATTCCTGTTAGTAAATCCACTCCCAAACCTTATTTGGTTTCAAGTTATTTTTACATTTTCCTGGATTCTACTATAAATTAGCGACCACTTGCTTAGTAAGTTCAGTTGAGTTATTGCCTGCCTAAAGAGTGCCATTTCAAGATCAAGTCATTTCAAGCCTTTCACTGATGTTTAGCTTTCAATAGCATTTGGTATGTTTTTAGTTTTCCTATTCATTTTGTTTAATCTACTCGCTTATTATTTCGCTATTAGTATTTCTGTAGTGATTATAGTTTAGGTTTTCTTAGTTTTACCGAATTATTCGCTTAGTTTTCTGCAGTATTTTATTTAGCTATTTGACTTTAGTGTCACACAGCATGTAATTTGTCTGTTGTATAATTTGCTATTGTTTTCACAAGTAGTTACTGTAATAATTCGCTTACCAGTTTTCCAAATCATTGCTGTAATGATTCCTGTGCTTTTAGTACCAAATTATCCATTTGTAGTGTTCATTTCCATGATTATAGTTCACTAGTTTTTCATTCAACTTTGCATCATTATGCAATACTAGCTCAGTGGTAATACGAAACTCAGCTCTTAGCTTTTGTTCATTTTATGCTTCATGTAGCAGTCACTATTTTTGACAGTTTCTTGTCACACAATTTCCTGTTTTCAAGTATTCTATTTTTATACTGGATTATAGTCATGCAATCCATTTTCAAGGATCATTCTTTAGTTTTAACATTATATTAGAATCATTCTGTTATGCTTATTTAATGATTATTTTCCTGTAAATATTTTTAAGCTTGTCTTATCATTTTAGCTTATTGTAGTCTTTTCCTTGTTTGTTATTTTAGTGTTACTCGTTCCCGTTTTTGTTACTGATTTAATTTGCTGTACAATAAACTCATAAATCTTTCCTCGGATCTGTTGTTCGTGCGTCGACCGATTTGGCCGTCTTACATTTTGGTGTCAGAAGTGGGATCCGAGTGACATAAGTAGAGTTATTAAAACGGGAACGAGCTAACAATTTAGGTATGTCTGAAGCGCAACTGAAGGCCCTGAGTGACAAACTAGCAGCCCTGGAGGCCCAGCTGCAGTCGCAACCAGCATCAGCATCTGGCAGCACAAGCGGTGGAGCACCTTCTGGTCCTATCACTGTCAAGGTTCCCCGTGAGCGGAAACTCCGGAAGTTCGCTGGTGGCCGAGACGATGGCGTCCTGGAAGACTGGATCAGTGATGCAACCCGTGCCACTGCTGGACAAGCCGAGGCCGATGCTATTGACTTCCTCCTCTACCATCTGGAGGGGGCAGCCAAAGAGGAGGTGCGACTGCGTCCAGCTGAAGACCAAAACAGCCCAACTGCAATCTTCAAGGTCCTGCGTGATTGTTTTGGCGAAGGACTGACAGGAACCCAGGCCTTGAGACGGTTCTTCAAACGCAGACAACGAGACAGAGAGTCTGTTAGGGAGTTCTCACATGCACTGATGTTGCTGTTGGCTCGCGTCGAGCGCCTGAACTCCGGAGCCGTTACTGACAAGGACAAGCTGCTTCGGGACCAGTTCCTGGAAAACCTCAATGATCCCCAGCTCCGAAGGGACATCAAGCGTTGGGTCCGAGACCATCCTTCCAAAACGTTTCAGGAGATAAGAGACGAGGTCCAGCGCTGGATGGATGAGGATGGTGCTTCTGAAAGACGCCCCGCAAGAGTGCGCGAGATCACAGAGGAGCCAACCTGTGAAGAAGCCAAGGCAATACCTAGCCTGCAGAGCGTTGTAAAGGAACTGGTGGCCAGCCAGAAGCTCCTTGCTGAAAATCTCCAGAAACAGCAGCAACTCCTGGCCGAACACATCAGCAGCCAGCAGTCAGTCCTTGAAAGACAACAGCAAAGTATCTCCCAGCTGATGTCCCATAGCCAGACCATGTGGCAACCCGGTTGTTACGGGTGTGGTAACAGGGAGCACTTCCGGAGAGACTGTCCTGGAAATGGCAAGCAGAATCAGCGGGGTGGTGCCAATCCCAACAGGCAAAACAAACAGCAACCACCGTTAAAAGAGAGGACTCCACGGCAGTGAGCCATGCCGTGGAGGGGAACAGTAGTGGCTCAGAACCTCTATTGAACAAAAACTGCATGCCAATACACTTGGTCGGAGGTACCCCGACAGTCCAAGCAAAACTTGGTGGTGTTGACGTGCTGGATTCAGGCTCCATGGTGTCCTTCGTAACTGAGGAATTTTACGAGAAAAGGCTCAAGCCAACCTGTGGGCGCGTGAGGGAAGATGGCCAAATGCTGACCCTGCGAGCTGCCAACGGGCTCGAGATACCTTACCTTGGCTACTTGGAGCTGACGATAGAGGTTGACGGGGTAAAAGTACCCAGGTGCGGCGTACTAGTCCTCAAAGACACCCCAGCCACTAGCAAGCAGAGACAAAACGTACCTGGACTCCTTGGAACAAATGTGCTGGCGCAGATACCCCAGTTTGGTGCACTTCTCCGTCAGAAAACTGAAGCTGACCAAAGCATTCCAGGAAGTCCTACCTCTGGTTTTGTCCGTGTTGCCGGAACCTACCCAGTTCTCGTCCCCTCAAATTCTGTAGCTAGTGTAGCTGTCACTGGTCCAGCCTGTGGTCCTAGTTCCTTGGTTGAACCCTTCAGTGTACCAGTACCAGGAAACCTCCAGGTGGCCAATACCCTGGTGGATGCTTCCAAGACGTGCTTCTTGATCCAAGTGGTGAACCCTTCCCCAAGAGATGTGTGGCTTAAGCCTCGGACTCGCCTTGGAACGGTACGTGGTGCAGTAAAAGTGACCAGTGGAGACCAGCTAGAGCTAGAGGTACGGAGTAATGAAGTACTGGTGTCCTGTCCCCTGGGAGCTGAACCTCGGAAGCCTTCCACCCCAGTACCTGGAAAACCTGTACGCCCTCCTCGTGAACGTGACCTTCCCGCAGAAATAAGCCTAAAGGACTTCCCGGGATCTTCAGATGAAAAGCGTGAGGCGCTACGGATATTCAGCTCCTATGCAGATGTGTTCGCCGGCGAGGATAGCAGCCTCGGCCGGACCACAGTCATGCAGCACAGGATACCCACATCTGATGACATACCAGTAAACCAGCGTCACAGGCGTATCCCCCCAAACCAGCTGACTGAGGTCAAAGAACATTTACAAGACCTGCTAGACAAGGGCGTGATCAAACCTAGCCAGAGCAACTATGCCTCCCCTACTGTCCTGGTCCGAAAGAAGAGTGGTGCCCTGCGCATGTGCGTGGATTACCGACAGCTGAATGCCAAGGTAAAACGAGACGCCTACCCGTTACCCAGAATTGATGAGAGCCTGGATGTCTTGGGAGGTTCTAAACTGTTTTCGACTATTGACCTGGCCTCTGCCTACAACCAAGTAGAAGTTGCACCTGAGGACAGACACAAGACAGCTTTCACCACGCCCTTTGGGTTGTTTGAGTACAACCGGATGCCTTTCGGGCTCGGAGGCGCGCCTGGAACGTTCCAGCGGATTATGCAGACCATTTTCCGCGACGAGTTGTTGGAAATTCTGATCGTCTACCTTGATGACATCATAGTCTTCAGCCAGGACATCAGTACCCACCTGCAGCGCCTAGAGATGGTGTTCCAGAAGTTACGAGAACATGGATTGAAGATCGAGGCTAAGAAGTGTCAGTTCTTCTGCACCAAGGTGACGTACCTGGGACACGTGGTGTCTGCTGATGGAGTAGCAACTGATCCCACCAAGACTGAGGTAGTTACCAACTGGCCTAAACCAAAGACCCTGAAGGACCTCAGATCGTCCGGTTATGTTTACTCGGTTATGGTTTTAGTGCAATTTCCTCTTTTTTTAACGGTGTACATTTCTTTTTGGTTGACCTGATCGATTACAGCTTGACCTCAATTAATTTCTGGTAAGTGAACACTTCAAATGTATTTCTTTTAATGCCTGTAAACGGGAACGGTGCCTGTTATGTCATTGCCTTTTTTTTTTGGGCACGTTAGTACCGTCAATGCAGCGATTTTGCTATGTATTTCATGCATTTCAATGTCATGTTGCCTAAGTCCGGGAACGGTGAATTGTCTATTGTTGTCTGCATGTTTAGTCACGCTAGTACCGTGACTGCGGTCTCTCGGGTCGCTTTTCTGTTCTAACTATGGGTTGGCGGGATACGCGAACACTGAGGGTTTATGTTATTGCCTTGTTTTTTTTAATTTGACATATTTTGCCTTTTGTTTTTGCATTCGTTCCCCTTGTTGGTTCAAAGATTCGCAGTACAGTTTCAAATAGTTGTCTCCAGAACATCACTTCATGCTCTACTTTAAAACGATTACATAAAGAATTGCTAATGTCATTACCGCCATTCATTTTATTAAACCAAAAAAAGATCACCTGAATACCAGCTGTTATTGCCTTGTTGTTGTTTTTCCTTACACATATTCTGCGCTTTTGTTTTGCTTTCGTTGCGCTTGTTTGTTACAAGGGAAGCATAGCAGTTTGAAATAGTTCTCTTGATAACTTTACTTAATGTTTTACTTCAAAATGATTGCATCAATAATCCCTAATGTTGTTAGCGCCATTGTTTACATTTTTCCATAGTTCTGGCGGCATTTTTAATTTGATACACATATTTTTACATTTGTTTTTCACTGTCTTCTTCTCACTCACTGACGGGTTCGCCACACATTTTAAAAAGTCCTTTTGCGAATTTCCATTCACGTTCGACCAGAAAACGCTCACCTCAGCTGGTTTTTGGCGCGCTGTTGTTTAATTTTTTAATGGTTCGCGCTGAGGAAATTACTTTTGGACATATTTCTCCTACACATTTTCCCTGCATTACTATTCGCTACCTATTTTGAGTTCTTAACTGCAAATACTTCTATAGAGAACTGCAGTTCATGTTTAACTTGAAAACAAAAAGGTGCTTACTCGCCAACAATTTTAGCGCTATTGTTTACATGTTGCATCTGTTTTGGCGGCATTTTTAAATGTTTCCAACATATGTTTCGCTAAGTTTTTTACTGGTTTTCTCTTGCTTGCTAAAGGGTTTGCCCTACAGTTATAAATAGTTCTTTTGACAACTTAAGTTAATGTTTCATTCCAAAGCGATAACGTGAATACTGTAACGCCTTCCCAGTCGTTTTGTTTACACGTGACCCGGTCACGCACATCCGGGATTTTAGATTTTGTAAGCTCCACGAGGGAGCAGTTTTGTTTTTCGCAACGTCGCCTGACGTAGTTCGCTTTAGGCTTCGCACGAAGCATGTTGTAATAGCCATTACAGTCTTTGACGGTCCCTTTGGTCCGTTAACATCTTGTGAACCAGCATTAAACGGAACCACGGATTTTGTTAGACATTTTGGCCATTGTGGAGTAAACCTATCAGAACTTCTGCAACGCATGTTTCCCTCGCGCCGCCTTCACCCAAAGCGATCGCTACAGTCAAAGACTCGTATTACCTCAAGGAACTTTAAAGACTTCTTTTTTAATCTGAGGAACTCAAAAGACTTGTATTTGCGCCGAGGAACTTTACCATGTATTCAGGACAATTCGTCGATAAAAACGAAGATACCGGACTTGGGCTAACCTTCTTGTTGAAACCAGAAGAATTTCTCATTGAGAGAAGCGCGAAAAAACACACCTCAAGTCCAGCACATAAAGAAATCGTCGACTCAACAGAGACGGAGGTTAATTCATCTGTTATTTTGCATAAGGTGTCTTTACGTCCAAAAATAGTGGAAATTTCATTGATTAGTAATGCAGACATTGTTGACGATTCGAGTAACACTAGCCCCAGGACCCTCACGGCCAAAGGGCGAGAATACAATTGTGGCTTGAAGAGAAGCGCTGTGATAGCTAACGAGCGTCAGTTTCGCTCTAAATTAGACACTTTTAAAGAGCAAATCCTCTTCGGGAAAGATCCAAAGGAAATTAAGGAAGATATTTCAGCTTTGATCAAGGAGTTAGACATTGTCTTACAAAGTTTTGACCAATGGATAGAGCTGTCAGATGATGATGAAACTCATCAGGCCACAAGTAAACAAACCTATCTGCTCGACACATGGAAAGCAGTTCATGATACAGCCGTGAAAGAAATTGACAAATTACAAGATGATGCAACCTCTATCAGATCTCAAATATCCCACCGTTCACGTGTCTCAAAAAGGTCGGGATCAAGTAGAAGTTCTTGCAAGGAGACCCTGCTTGAATTTCGAGCTAAGAGAGCAGCCCTAGAAGAAACGTTGAAGTTTTCAGCAGTTATTGCCGAACAAAAACAGAAATTGGAACAATTGAAAATACAAAAGGAACTTGGAGAAGTCATTGCACAAGAGCAAGTCTACCAAAAAGCAATGCAAGAAGAAAGCTGTCTGCAGTCGCCTGCACTGCCAACTGAAACCCATGATCCAATTTCCACCTATCTTGCCAGCAATAATACTGACGAACATACGTCTACACCTGAAACATCCTTTGGCACTGGAACAACACCAGTGACTAAAGTGACAGTGACGTCATCGTCTACACCTGATGCGTCAGCTTCAACACCCTTTGGCACTGGAACAACACCAGTGACTAAAGTGACAGTGACGTCATCGTCTACACCATCTGACGTTACACCTGTATCTTTGAATCAAGACCCCCAAGGATCAACCGATCGAATCTTACACTCTACCACCGCAACCACCTTCAGCTTAAGAGTACAGGCTCCTCCAGTTTATACATTGCCTACCTGTACTATGTCCCAAATTGGACTCACACCTCCAAGAGGTTTTTGCGGAAATTCTCCAGCGTTTGTACCATCGCCATATACCACCTACTCCCCTGCACCTCAAGATTATTCAGTGCAACTAACTGACACCTTAGCCAAGATCAGTCAGCTACAACGCCTTCCTCAAGCCACACCAGATGTTTTTAAGGGTGATGAGACTGACAAGACTAAATTCTTCCTGTGGGAGAGTTCTTGATAGTCTGATTGATTCAGCACCAGTGACAGCCCAACAGAAACTACACTTCTTGTACCAGTATTTGGATGGCAAGGCCAAGAAAGTGGTAGAGCAGCTCCAGTACTTAGTGCAGAACCCTGAAGGTGCGTATCGACAAGCCCGCACAATCCTCAAGGAACGTTTTGGCCACCCAGCGATAATCAGTACCAGTTTTCAGAAGAAACTAACAACCTGGCCAAAGGTGGGACTGAACGACGCAACAGCTTTAGAAGAATTCAGTGACTTTCTTCAACAAGTGAAGATTGCAAGTGAACACATTCCGAGTCTCCAAGTGCTCAATTTCTCGTCACAGATTCAAAGTCTTGTCGAAAAGCTGCCATCGTGGTTCAAGCCCAAATGGTCTGATAAAGTGCTGAAACTTCAGAAGAAAGAAGGCAAGGACACGTTCCCGTCATTTGCAGACTTTGCTCAAGAAGTGCGTTACCACGCTGAGCGTGTCAACATACCTCAAATTGTTCAAGCTTCAGGTTCAAGTGGTACATCACAGTCTGACCGTTTCAAACCTTTGAACCGCCAACCCCGCCTGCGTCCTCCAGCTGTTAATCTTACCTCCACTTCACCTCCCAGTAACAATGGCGAGACAAATGCTAGTCATGAAGAACCAAGTGAAGCCTCCAATGTGCTTTCAACCCATGCTCAGCAACCGGACATTACTAAAGCTACTGTGGCTAACACTTATTGCTTCTATCACAAGATGAAGTCCCATAGCATGAACGATTGTGAACAGTTTCAGAAATTACGATACGAAGAGCGCAGAGATTTCCTAATGAAAAACAAAGTCTGTCTCAAGTGTGTTAATTCCAACAAACATGTTGCCAGAGACTGTAAACAAGACCGGCTAGATTGCAAGATTTGCCGACAGAAACACCCCACTGTACTGCATGACCCATCCAGGCACAAAGTCATTAATGCCAGTGAAGCCAGGTCTGCTTGCTCACGAGTCTGCAATCAAGGTCATTCTGCTCGTTCATGTGCTCGAATAGTTCTCGTCGAAGTATTCCATCAAGACAACCCTTCAGCAAAGGTGCCTACCTATGCAGTTTTGGATGACCAGTCAACTGATGTCTTCATCACAGACACTCTTCTCGACCAGTAACAGGTCAAAGGTCAGGAAGTCAACCTCGATGTCAGTACGATTGCAGGTCTGAACACTGTTCGTACTCAGAAAGTAAACGGATTGCACATCAAGGACACAGACAGTCGTCACAATTCTATTAAAATTCCGTTTGCATACTCGCAAGAGAAAATTCCAGCTAGCCATCAGGACATCGCCACACCTGACATTGCCCAACTCTGGCCACACCTCAAGGAGATCGCCCACCACATCCACTACCATCCCGGTGTAGAGATAGGATTGTTAATCGGTCGTAACATCCCATCTGCCTTTCAGCCATTACATGTCATATACGGCAGAGACAATGAGCCATGGGCTGAAGAGTACAAGTTTGGCTGGACAATCATTGGTCCAGTTTGTCTAGACAACCAACAAGACAGTACGGCTTGTGCAACAGTTAACCGCATCACCGTACAACGAGAAGATTCTCACAACCTCTTCAATGTTCCAACGAGCAACAGTTCCAGAGAAGAAGCCGTAGTCTCTTTCGCTTCCAAACATCAATCTAAGGATGTCACTACACCCCAGCAGATAAGAGAAATGATGCAATTGGATTACAGTGAACTGCATCATAGCCGAACCATCAGAGGCACTGAGAACGCTGAGTCTGTCAAAGACAGACGTTTTAATGACCTTCTTACCACAAGCATCCACACAAATGAACTGGGCAATTGGGAAATGCCATTACCATTGAAGACAGACAACTTGAGTCTGCCAAACAACCGTGAACAATGTCTAAACAGGCTACTAGGCATAAAGAGAAAGCTTCTCAAGAATGACAAAGTATTGAAGCAGTATGTTGAGTTTATGCAGAAAATATTTGACAAGAACCATGCCAGTCTCGTCCCACCAGATCATCTGAAGACCGCCGCAGGAAAGGTGTGGTACTTGCCTCATTTTGACATTTATCACCCCAAGAAACCAGATCAAATCCGTATAGTTTTCGACTGCAGTGCCATTTTCCAGAATGAGTCTCTCAACAAACATCTGCTGCAGGGCCCTGACATGATGAATGCACTCGTTGGTGTGCTCTCACGGTTTCGAAAGGAAGAGACAGCAGTGACATGTGACATTGAACAGATGTTCCATAGTTTTCACGTCAGCCCAGAACACAGAGACCTTTTACGATTTCTGTGGTTCAAGGATAACAACTTAGAGAGTCAAATCGTAGAGTACAGCATGAACGTCCACCCTTTCGGAGCCGTTTCCTCCCCAGGAGTTGCTAATTTTGGTCTCAGAACGATAGCAGAAGCCGGCAGAGAACAGTTTGGCAATGAGGCCGCAGATTTCTTGAAGAACGACTTCTACGTTGATGACAGGTTGAAATCTTTCGCCACACCAGCTAAAGCAATCAATGTCATCAAGAATACCCAAGCCATGTGCGCAGCAGTCAACCTACGCCTGCACAAGTTTGCCAGCAACAGTGAAACTGTGCTGGAAGCCTTACCTGCTGAAGATCGTTCCAAGGACTTGAAGGACCTTGATCTACGCCACGATGTTTTACCTG
Organism: Blastomussa wellsi; assembly: GCA_947652115.1. Taxonomy (NCBI): domain Eukaryota; kingdom Metazoa; phylum Cnidaria; class Anthozoa; order Scleractinia; family Plerogyridae; genus Blastomussa; species Blastomussa wellsi. The sequence goes on along the minus strand of OX393566.1, from coordinate 18,113,997 downwards.
TCCAGCGATCCTTAGGTACCTATTGGTGCATCCAGTCTGATACCATTGGTTTTCGAATCGAGCTTAAGGACAAACCTCTCACCTGTCGTGGAATTCTGTCAACTGTGAGTTCGGTTTATGATCCGCTTGGTATCATTGCGCCTGTCATCTTAGTTGGAAAACAGTTACTCCAAGAACTGTGCCGCGAAGGCATCGACTGGGACGATCCAGTTCCTGCACACATCTGTTCACAATGGGAAAAATGGAGATCAGAACTACCTCTTGTGGAGACAATCAAGATAGCAAGGTGTCTCAAGCCACCTGATTTTGGCGAACCAGTTGCTGTCGAGTTACACGGCTTCTCCGATGCCAGCAACACAGGCCTCGGCCAAGTAACCTACCTACGTCTTGTAAACAGTTCGGGCCAAGTACATGTCAGCTTCCTGATGGGTAAAGCTAGAGTCGCGTCACTAAAGCCTATGTCAATTCCGCGCCTTGAACTTACCGCCAGCGTGATTGCTACTAACGTAGCTTCCATGCTCAGCCAAGAGCTTAACTACAGTGACCCGGTGAACATGTTTTACACAGACTCTTCCGTCGTTCTAGGCTACATCCGAAATGACGCAAGACGCTTCCATACGTATGTCGGAAATCGGGTTCAACACATCCGCGACAGATCAAACCCACAGCAGTGGCATTACGTCAGCAGTCCAAACAACCCAGCTGATATCGCGTCAAGAGGTGCCACCACCAAAGAGCTTTCTGAACATGAACTATGGTTCAATGGCCCTGATTTCCTATGGGAAAGTGAAGTACCGGTGATCAGCTTAGACCAAGTTGCAGATCTACAACATGAAAAAGACGTTGAAGTCAAGAAACCTAAGTCCACCGTCTGCATTTCAAGCCATGAAGAAACCGAGAGTGAAGAGAAGGAGAGCTTTCCTGGTTTTCTAGAACCAGAACGCTTTCGCCATTCATCTTCCCTCATTCGCCTAAAGAGGAGCATTGTGCGCATACAGAGAATGATAAAGCAGAAACGCCTTAACAAGCAGTTCAACACAAGGCCCATTACCGGCCCCCCTACAGTCGACGAATTACGCTTAGCAGAAGAAGTAATTCTCAAGTCAGTTCAGTTCGAGCACTTTGGCAAGGAGATTCAAATCCTTCAAAGTCTCAACCACCAAGATGGTATGTTCCAGGATCGCAACAGTGCTCATACCAGGAATGAAGCGATCAAGAAGACAAGTTCTCTCTACAAATTGGACCCCTTCTTAGACAGCAAAGGAATCCTCAGAATTGGCGGACGACTCCTGAAAGCCGAATTAGAGTATGACGTAAAACATCCGGTCATAATTCCAAAGAAGAGTCACTTGACGAATCTCCTCATCCAACACTTTCACAGCAAAGAGCACCACCCAGGTTATGGGATGACCCACAACTCCATCAGACAAGCCGGTTATTGGATTGTGAATGGTCGATCTGTTGTCTCCCATCTGTTGTCAAGCTGTGCCATTTGCCATAAATTGCGTGGACATGCACAAGTCCAAAAGATGGCAAATCTTCCTGAAGAGCGTGTGACACAAGCCCCGCCCTTCACCTACACGGGTATGGACGTTTTCGGCCCGTGGTATATTAAAGAAGGCCGAAAGGAATTGAAACGTTGGGGCATCGTCTTCACGTGCCTCTCATCCCGTGCGATACATCTTGAAACCTTGAACACTATGGAAACAAGTTCATTCATTAACGCCCTCAGAAGATTCATCAACAGAAGGGGCAAAGTGCGCCAACTGAGATCAGATCAAGGAAGCAATTTCATAGGAGGAAGAAACGAGCTCAATGCAGAGGTGAACACTGATGCAGTGAAGAACTTCCTATTAACACAAGAGTGCGACTTCATCGAGTTCAAGATGAATTTCCCCAGTTCCTCACACATGGGAGGTGTGTGGGAGCGCATGATACGAACCGTCCGCTCCTCTCTATCTGGCCTCCTTGAAGATCACTCAACCCAGCTAGATGACGAAGGGTTACGTACTCTCTTCACTGAAGCCGAAAACCTCGTGAACAGCCGCCCACTAACCACCGACAGCTTGTCAGACCCACAAGCACCTGAGCCGATTACACCAAATCACTTGCTCACTCTCAAGACAAAAGCAGTTCTACCCCCGCCTGGCAACTTCTCTCGACCAGATCTGTACACCAGAAAAAGATGGCACAGAGTTCAATTCTTGGCTGACCAATTCTGGCTTCGATGGCAAAGAGAGTATTGTCTGCAACAGCAAAAGCGTCAGAAGTGGAACAAGACCGTCCCTAACGTCCAAGTTGATGATGTTGTTCTGATTTGCGAAGATTCTTCCCCAAGAAATAAATGGCCCCTTGCCAGAGTTACCCAAGTCTACCCCAGTGATGACGGACTCGTTCGCAAAGTCTCCCTCTTCTACACTGAGTCTGGAAATAAGAAGCTTCTGGATAGACCCGTACACAAGCTAATCCTCGTTTATTGTCCGAAGGAAGGAAGAGATGACTGATGTCAGTTACAGAACGAAACGTGGAGTGACCGGAGTACGACCCCGTCGGGGAGCAAGCAGAAAGAATTGCCCTCATGAACACTAAGAACACTAAGTTTATTTTGACATTTATTTTATCGTTAAGTCATACATTTCGCAATGTATGGGGGAGCCATGTAACGCCTTCCCAGTCGTTTTGTTTACACCCGGTCACGCACATCCGGGATTTTAGATTTTGTAAGCTCCACGAGGGAGCAGTTTTGTTTTTCGCAACGTCGCCCGACGTAGTTCGCTTAAGGCTTCGCACGAAGCATGTTGTAATAGCCATTACAGTCTTTGACGGTCCCTTCGGTCCGTTAACATCTTGTGAACCAGCATTAAACGGAACCACGGATTTTGTTAGACGTTTTGGCCATTGTGGAGTAAACCTTTCAGAACTTCTGCAACGCATGTTTCCCTCGCGCCGCCTTCACCCAAAGCAGTCGCTACAAATACGACCAGTTATTTTTCGCACGATTGTTTACATGTTTTGAGAGTTTCGGCGGGATTTTTCAATTTCAGCACACGTTTTAAAGATACCTTTTGGCTGCTTCCCTATTGGTTGCTCTACGGCACGCCGGACAGTTTTCATTAGTTCATTTCCCACCCTCTGTTTATGTTTAACTTGAAAACAATAAACAGCTTAGCACAGGACAGTTTTGGCGCAGCTGTTGGCATGTTTTAACAATTGTGGGGGCCTGTTTTAGAAATTGACACATATCTATGCCTTGACGTTCTCGCTACGTTCCCTTCGCATAGACAACGTAACGTTCTACACTTTTAAAAAGATCTTTTTCAAAGTCAAGTTCGTGTTCAACGCAAAACCGAGAGGCGGCATGAATGCACATCCTTCTGTTCCCATTGTTTGCATGTCCTAACCGGTTTTTCACTTCCTTTTTTGGCAGCCTTTCTGTTACGTTCTCGTTGTTCGTATCAGAAGAATACCATTCATCTCTCTTTCACTCAAACGGGTAAGTTGTTGAGTCCGTCTTGGTTTTCGCGCCTTAGTTTTTGAATGCTTTCCTATTGCTAGCTCAAGTGTTCGCCATGCAGTTTTAAAGACTCCTTTTAATAAGTGAAGTTCATGTTGCACTCGAAACGAAAACCACTCAAATCGCTAATGGATTTAGCACCACTGTTTACATATTTCAACCCTTTTGACGGCATTTATTTCCTTCTTAGACAGACATTACCTTTCCCTTTTCGTAGCCTTTAGTAGCATCATCAACGGTTACTACAACAGTTTAAAATTGGGGTTTTCACAACTTCATTTAGTGTCAAACAGGAAAACAACTACCTGAATACCTGCAAATTCTTTGAGCGCCATTGTTTACATATCGTAACCTTTAATGACTTCCTTTTTTTTTCAGTGTTTCTGTTGTGTGTGTACTGTTCGTAACAAATCCTAAAATAGCTTTCATCTATTTTGAAGTACAAGGGTAAGTTGTTTTATCGCACAAGGTTTTCGTGCGATGTTGCTTTTTTTCTAAACGACTCATTTCCCTTCTTTTTTGGCAGCCCTCTTGTGACTCACCCCACGGCGAACAAGACCATTTAAAATCGCTCTGTTTGCCATATCACTCAATTCCCAGCACAAAACGGTGAGTCATCAATTGGCAGATGGTTCTAGACCCACTTAAAACATTTTTTAACAGTTTTTGGTGTCAGCTGTAAGCGGGGGTTTCCGTCCTAGAATCATTGTTACGTCACTATCAGTTAAATTCAACGTCACCATAGGATATTCCACTCTGAAAACTATGAAATACTCAACCGTCAGTGCAGCGCTTTCACACTGCATTGCATGCATTTTCAGATCATGTGGTCGCAGAACGGGAACGGTGACTTCTACATTGTTCCGCCTGCATGTTATGTCACGCTAGTACCGTTACTGCGGCCTGTAGTGACCCTTCCTTGTTTTTCATCTGGGTTGGCGCCATACGCGAACAGTGCCCGTTATGTTATTGCTTGTTTTTTTTTTGGCACTTTAGTAGCGTCCCTGCTGCACACTGGGTTTCTTTTCACCCTTGGGTCCAGGTTTGCCCGGGTTTTCTTTAGCAAGGCTTTTTTTTTGGACTTTTCGTGACACAGTGCAGGCAATGGAGGGCTGACTTGCTAGTAACGGTTACACTACACAATTGGTCCTGCCTAGTGAAACCTTAAATCATAATCTAACTATCAGTGCAACTGATACTAGCGGTGGGCTCACCCTTTGCCTAACCTAGTGTCACGTCAGTTGCAAGGTCACGTTAATTCATGTACTGTGTGCTGGTCGCTTTTGCACGCGCATTGCCTCACGCTACAAACGTGTACTTGGCTAGACTCATCATGTGTGCATCCTATGCTGCTGAAACGGACTCCTCTTCGGACAGTGACGATCAATCCACCGTCAGCTCTTCTAGTGATGCTTGGAACCAATGACAAGCCCAGACCATAAACGACTACCGGGTTAGTCCTGCCCGAGAAAAGGATGTAAGCACTAGTCAGGCCAACCACAAACGTGCCTTTCAGCAACGGCGCGAAGTGTTCCTTGCAGAGTTCGACTGGCAACAAGATGACGGACCCTCCCTAATAAACACAGAGGAAGCTGAGCATCTCCGCAATTGGTGCGTCAAAAACAGCTGGTTCTTCTGTCCCCATAGGGCAAAATGCGTGGACATCATTAATTATTCATAATCCGCTACGCGGCAAATTTGAATGCGAGAGCGCTCACAATAAGAGAAGAAAGGGCTCGAATTGGCCAAGTAGCGTTAATAAAACTTGCTTTAATGCTTCATAAAAGACAATACCTTCCAACCTTCCAACGGCTTTTTGAAGAAGTATGATGTACCTATAATTTAAGCCTAAAATAACGGAGCATTAAGCCAGTGGAAGGAATATTGTTTTGAACTTGAAAATACGGTAAAAACAGGGTATTTTAGTATGGAGACCGTTTTCGAAAGTGATTTTAAGAAAAAAATGCACTGTTTCCAGAAAACCTTCCCACGGCAAATGTAAGATACCACTTTTCTTAAACTAAAGCCGTTTTAACATTGGCAATTTATTGGCAAAATCCACTATTGTTTTGAGTTTGAAAACTGCTGGTTGGAGTTGCGTTCGAAAATGGCGCTTCGTACTTAAGCGAGCTATTGTTCTTGGTCCAGGAGTGAAAAACAATGGTTACCAAGACTGAGATAATAGCCATTCAAAAAAAACCACTCAGCTGTAAAATTCACAATTGCCGCGAATTTTAAAACTGAACACAACACACCATCTGATTTATTCGAACTGTCAGTGAAGATGAACAAGGAAAACATGGAAAACGTCAGTGATTGGGAGCTCTTTTCAGAGCTCTTCGAAAACCCGATCAGTCCACTTGTTATTCACATAGCCGTGCCTCTTGTTAACGAAGACAGTCCGATGTTCTGCTTTCAAATAAACGGCGATGCTATTTGGAAATGGCGAGAGGTTTACGGCCGTCCGAGGACAGTGTTTGATCTACTACAACAGAGTATCTTGCCTCTTGGCTACGAACTGACCGAGTCTTCCAGCGAACGTGTTGGCAAGGTAGTTTCCAAAACTATCTGGCGATTCAGGCAAAAAATGCAAGCCATCACAGATGGTAAAAGAAGGAAAAGAAAAAAGGCAGAAACTTGGATAAAGGTGGCTGTAAAGCCAGATGAGATCCTGCGGACTCCCGACGACATTATGGCGGAGCTGAACAGAAGTTGCGCGAATGTGGAGGAGAAGGCGGCCGAATTGCATGACGAGATGCATCGTGAACTTGCCCACTCCGGAAAAGAGTTTCACGATGTTGGCAACAAACAGCAATCTAGACATTTATCCCAAATACAGTAAGTAAACTTCATCTTCTTTATATCACTGCAAACAGTTTGTTAGTTTGGTTACCAATGGAAACGTCGGTAAACTGTGGTTTCGACCAGTAGCAAAACTTTTTTCATAAATAGGAGGAGAGCAACTCTGTACAGGGCAAAACCATTGCACAGTAATGATTATTTTAATAATCTTGAAATTCTCGCCCTGCTTTTTACGCTGAATTTTTCATGTTTTAAGTATCTTTATTTTCTATAAATTTTCAATTTCCCACTCGCCAAGCTCACGGAATAGAGATTCAGACTTCAATGTATAATAATTATTATTATTATTATTGTACTCACCAGGTGTAGAAAAAAAGAATGACGACTTCCGGCGCTACTTTCACAGAAAGATAAACAGGTGGGATGCCTGCAGCAGCCTCCTTGTAGAAAAGCGACAAGAAACACTTCATGATTACGAAAGGCAGCCACGAAAGTATATGAAAAAAGATCATGCCTTCTGGTGTCAAGGTGGTAAACAAGATGTTGCACGAAAATATCCCAGAATTTCAGTGGACAAACCACCTGCACCTCAAGAAACTGAGCAGCACACTGAAAATGTAAAAACGGTACTGAATCAATCAGCAGCAGAGCTCAAAAAGCTGAAGATTGCAGAACTTGTACTTCTTCTCACTGAAATTGTGGGCCATCAACCAGAACTACCAAGAAAACCCCGAAAGCCAGAACTCTTATCAAAAATTTTGGATATTGCTGTTCCAAGGGGAGACTGAAAGTGAACTGACACTGATTATCTGCTTGAAGTCGAGTAATATAAATTTATATTAGAACATTTTTAGATCCATAAAAATCTATCACATTAAACAGATAAAATATTATCAAAAGGAACCACTTATATTTGAAAATTTTTATAGCCATTAAATATGTCACATTAAATAGATAAAATATTGTCCAAAGGAACCATTTATATTTATTTGTCAACATTTTTATACCTGTATCCATAAAATATGTACCATAAATAAAGTATTATTAACAGTCAAATGTTGCGATGTTTTATTTCTACTGCCCTGGTCAAATGGGGATGATATTTGATGATAGCTGGAAATCATGCTCTTGTTTGGTCAACACATAGCTCCTCCCTATCAATGACTATCATGAACTATCATATACCATTTAACCAGTTCACTTTATAAAGGCTTTGTGGATCTGAGTTTAATAAACCTACCATACCCCAGTAGGGTTGAATATTTTTCAGTTTGTTGAATTTATTGGAATGAATCAACTGGCTTTTTCTCTAAATTGATGCCAACTATTTAAAAACAATCGACTTAAACACAGAAACAGACCATACAGTAGGGCAAAAATGCGAAATATCATTATTTAGTAGAAGTCTTACCTTTTAAACCCGGTAAACAGCCTTGAAACTCCGAAATCGACACATTTTTCACGATAGTCGCCATGATGGCGGAATTATCTCGATCGATGGTGAGTAGTGATTTCTCTCTCTTAAGGCTGAAGTTTCTTCAGTTGGTTTAAAGGGCCATTTAAAGCCATTCAACAGTATGTTAATGGTGTGATATGTCACCTTTCCAGGGACAGAATGGTGCTGTTAACTCTTCGCTTTATATGCGAACAACCCACAATCAGAGATATCCAATTAACTCAAATCACATACATAGAATCTCTTTCGATTTTCGTTTAATAACGACTTTTTTCCGCGTACTTCATGTACTGACTGAATAATGTCTTTCGTGAGTGCTTATTTTCTGACTGAGTGCGTATATTATCATAGGAACGCGACAGAATTTACGACTGGGCAGGAGAAGAAGGGATGATGGACACGACGGAACCCAGGGACAGAAAAAGAGAAAAATGAATTAGAAATTGTAATAAAATATGTGGTTATTAGCAGTCGAAATGTTGGTCATTGCTTTATTTCATTTGGTGGCTTCTAAAGAAGCCGTTTGTTTTTATTGTGCAGCGTGCACAACTTTAGACTTGTCCGGCTTGGTATTTCTTTCTGAAGATGATGCGAAGGCGCTCCACTGGACGGGAAACTTTCTTCTCTCCATAGTAGAATGAAGGCGACTTTGACATCAACAGGCAGAATGTCAGCTGTATGATCCGGCAGCGGCTACCATTGGCGTTTATGGTCCGCTCGACGTACTGACCGAGTCCGGCGTCTTGTAAATCTTGATCGGCGATTTCTGTAGGTTTCAACTGGATGTGTGATGGCACGTTCGGGAACAGGAAACGGACTATGTCGTGACGAATCTCGATCGATTCCTCGTGTTGTAATGGGACCTTCATCCCTCTCTCGAAAACGAGAGCAATTCTCTCGCGGGCTTCTTCCACGCGTACTGGGTCGGGGTCCGGACTCTCGAAGGCTTCAATCAGCTCTGTAGGTAGATGAGGCTTGGGTTCCCAAGTATTCTCGCTGGAGCAGTATCCTTGCCACTTAACCATGAACAGTGGCTTCCCATTTTGGAGCTTCTTAGCAACTATGCGCTCAGCCTGATAGACGCCAAGAACGTCAGGCCTATTGTCACACATAATGCCGGCTCGGGAGATCGCAGGAGTTTCAAGGCTCTTATAATAGCCCTGAGGTGGACGAGAACGTTTTTCCATGTTTTCGCAAATCGAATTGTTGGGAACTGAATGAAAACTGAGTTATTTATACTATTTAACGCGCCGGCAAAGGCTTGCCTTGCCGGCGGATCGAAATGAACCAATGGCTGTCAAGTTTAAGACAAAAGATTTTGTTCCAGCCAACTGCTGTGTTTTAAAAGTCATTAATATATTAACTTCATTCAATCTTTGCGCGAATAGTTCGTGATTCTTTGCTAAAAAAACTTATCAAGATTGACATATGTTTGTAATTCGCATTTAAACGGACTGACTCGTTACAACTACAATGATATTGATTGCTTTGATCGCTCGCCGCTACGTTTTCATCGCACTTACCGGCTGTTTTGATCACTCGTAAATTTAAAAACATCCGAAGACAGAACTTAAAGATTGTTTCTACATTTGTTTTCCCTTTCGCACACAAACTGTACGTAAAAGAAAAGACAATCAATTTATTTACGTCACAATCGTCTTGCGCGCGCAGTGCCACTAAACCCGTTCTGTTTTCGGTGTTAAAAGTTCATCTTCGACCAAACGGAATCTCCCGAAAATTAAATGGAAAAGCTTAGAAAAAAACCCTGCATTTAGTGTCTGTTAGCGAAAACTTTTGCACGCGAATCAGAACAATAGCGCGCCGCAGTTTATTGAAACAAAGAGAAGACAATAGCTGGCTTAGTTCATTGTTTAGTTTACCGCCTCAATCAAAATAATGAGCATTGCCGCGCGTTCATAGCAACCAATCACAGAAGCCCTTTCTGTGCGTCTATGAATATTTACAAGCGTCATGACAGACCTATGATTTTTTTCGACTGTAAGTAAATGTCCCGAGAACAATAGCCATTCTCCGCTATGTAATGCGGCCATCTAGGATTCAATAAATTGCTGCCTTCCTTTCCCACAAGCACCCCTTCGCCGCTAGACCGGAGATGCAAGTGCGGCAATGGCATTTACAGTGTACCTCAGGCAAAGGATGTTCCTTTGTTGCTACGCAACCTTACCAGTGAAGATATCCGTGCATTACGCCCTTTCGACATCCATTGCAGCGACTACAAGCGCGTGGTGCACGGGTACCACCAAAGGACTGGGCCATTCCGCATCACCTGGTCTGTCCTGAGCGTGCGCGAAAAGATCTTCGCAATAGAGGACCGTGCAAGGCGAGCACGACTACGACGCACCTTCGACTTCTTGATGGCCAAGGAGGACTCAAGCTATTCAAAATTCGTTGTTATGCAGTCGCGTGGAGTGGCCCAGCCCTACGTCTTTCAGATGTTCACGGACGAAGCTTTCCATGGGGTAGAGTGCGCACTCTGGCCGTCTCTGTACCACTCCACTGCCCTCTGCGAAAGCATAATAGATGGACAGTCCAATCGTAAGAGTGGCAAAATCAGTTTTATGCACAAGGTCCTCTCCCCGATAGTCGACTACAGCCTGGACTTTGAACTGCTACAGTACCAGTACGACAGGTGGCTGTTCAAGACTAACGGGAGCAATCAACTCGTCAAGGGCGTCTGGTTGCAGCCCCAATGCAGCTCTCCAGCACAAGTCTTTTTCGGCAACGTTCTGGCAGTGGCAACATCTCTACCTGCTGGACGCAGTGAGGCAGTACGGTTTTCCGTCGTTCTTCATCACCATAAGTCCGTATGAGTGGACCTTTCCGTGGCCGCAGTTCGTGGAGGAGATCAGACAGGAACACCGCCTAGAACCAACAGACCTGCCCGTGCTAGAGACACTCCATGTGGCTCACGTGCTGGAGCAAGTTGCTCGCGCCAATACCAACCGCTGGCGCCAGCACGTGTTAAACAACCAGCAGCAGCCCAACCAGTCCAACCTGCTCACATACTACTACCGCATGGAGTTCCAGTCGCGTGGTACGCTCCACCTACACATGCTGGTGTGGGTCAAGGATTTGTCCCTCATACGTGCTGATCTCCTCCACGCCTCCATACCCTGGGGCAACAGAAACGACGCCTTCCTAGTGGCAGACACTCAGAAGTCTTCTTCCTCGTGTCTGCCACTCTGCGGAGCTCCAGACTCATTCTTGACGACTAGCGACGGAAAACCGTACTTGCAATTCAAGTACACTGAAGAAGACGCCTCAAGAAATCTTCGCGCGTACGTCAGCAGCCTGTTGGGAGCCTTACGATGCAGAACAGACGTTCAGCTAGCTGACGGCAAAGGCATGCTGCCGAAGTACGTGTCCTCTTATGTCACCAAGATGCACGAGGCGGCGACGGTGGAGGGGCTCTACTGCACAGACGTGACCGGGTTCCAGGCAGCTAATTCCTTCTTGAGGAGCGTACGTCCACTGGCTGCGGAGATGGCCTTCCAGCTTTCAAACATTAAGGTGGCCTGGACGGACAAGCAGACGAGGCAGTTCCGTGTTCCCCATCCTGGTCAGGAGGACGACAACAAGGACTACCAGCTCTATCGCCAGCGAGATGCTAGTGAAGAAGACCAATCCCTGCTGCAATGGCTGCGGTGTCACTCAACTGTTGGCGCCAAAGCAAAGGCCTTGGCGTCAGACAAGTTTCTGGTCGCCGTGAAGTTCGTATCGCCCTTCAATCCGGTGTTCTTCTTCCAGCATCTCCTTGTGAACCATCCTCATCGTCACCCTGCCCAGCTGAGACACCTGGAGCAAGCCACCATGCCTCCTGCTATTCAGCATTTCGCCCAGGCCATCTCCATCATGCCAGACCACTGGTCAAGACCGGAGCAGATCTGCCAACAGTTTGACCATGAAGGGCACAAGACGAGCTTCATGACCACCTTAGTAAGCTACATCATGGCCCTGCATGACATTCTTAACCTATGGCAGCGGAGAATAGTCGGCGCCCGCATAGGCTGTCTGCAGACCCGGTCAGTAGAGCGCCTCTACCCTCTGTCGCCTCTGCAGAAGGCCATCTACCAGGACATCGTGGACAGCCTGGCGCAGCGCAAAACCTTCCTGGAGCAGCCTGCGCAGTCTGCTTCCCAGCAAGATTCTTCTTGGCGCAAGTACCGCGTCATCTTGGGACAACCTGGTACCGGCAAGTCCCAAGTGGTCATAAGGGCAATACACGAGGCCTTGCAGTGCGAAGCCGCAGTCCTTATGGCAGCACCGGTGGCCCTGCTGGCCCAGGGTTACCGTTCAATCTTTGGGCCGGACCTGGAGTGCGACACGCTGCACGCAGCTTTCCGGATCCCTGTACAGCCTGGCCAGGCTGCTGATGTCAATTTCGCTCTCAACCGCTTCGACATGGTCGTGGTCGATGAGGCGTCGTTGGTGTCCCCAGCGTCTTTCAACACCGTGGGTGGCACCCTCAACCGCCTCAATTGTCGCCCCATCGTTGTCATCGCCGGCGATCGAAGACAGCAGCAGCCCTTGCAAACTGTTGACGGCAGGGTGTGCAACACCGTTTCCATACTGAACGATCACACCTTCAGTCAGGACAACGCGGTGAAGCACGCCCTCTATCAACAGTTCCGCATCATAGACCAGGAGTACCAGGGATTCATAGAAATGCTACGGTACCTGCAGCCAACTCAGCAGCAACTGGACCGATTCCAAGAAGAACTGGTGCTCTGTCCTGCTGGATCCATTGACGACGAGGACATCTTCCGCGCGTTCTGCAGCAAAGAGAACACCACCATCATGACGGTCTCGCGCGCCGCTGCACAGCGAATCAACCACATAGTGGTGGAACGCCTCTTTGCCGGCAAGCAACCGCTTAGCAATGTTCCTTGCGCTCAAGTCGCCGACGGTCCACCTATACTGCCGTACGCAGGGATGTCGATAGTGATAAACGAGAACAGGGACAAGGCTTCACGCATTGTTAACGGCCAGGATGCGCACTTGGTATCTGCGGAGGGGAACACTCTCATAGTCCGTTTCCCAGATGACGAGCGCGCCTTCGTCTACCCGGTGACTCACTACGTAGAAGGAGAGGGCCACGTAACACGCTACCCCATGACTCCAGCCTACGCAAGGACCGTCTCCAAGTCCCAAGGACAGAATCTAAAGCATCTTCTGGTCTGGCTGGACTGTCCTATGGTTCCAGCAGGTCTCGGTTACGTCGCCCTCTCGCGAGTTCGCAGAACCTCAACTGGCAACACTCAAAAGCCATCCTACAACAAACATTTCCCACGGAGTTTTCTACTGAATTATGGCGGCGCAATCCAAGATATATCGGAGGAGGCCATATTGTCCCGCATACACGACTTCAATTGCGAGTGGCTCCAGCGCCCCAATATCGCCCTGTCAGAAATGGCGCAAACTTTAAGGGAGAACTTCCCAATCCTTTCCTCCCAATCACCAGACGTGCTGGACCACGGGTTCGTAGAGAGTATTCTGGAACACTTCCGGCCACTGAGTGCTGTCCTGTCGCGCCTTGACAACAAGGACAAGAGCACCAGTGAGCCGGCAACCAGAGAAGATGTTGTAGCGCTAATGAAAACCATCAGTGGCGACCCTGAACTGGAAGAACGCCTGAGGGAAGGTCTAAATGCTGCGGGAGCACTGTTCATGACATGCATTCATCTTCTCGTGCCGATAACGCTCATGAGAAACCCGCAAGACTTCGCGGACAAGGCCAGACGAACACCCGCCAATCAACTATTTAAGGAAGACCCAACTCCAAGAAGAATGCGTGACTTCATTCTCGACAGTGTAACGAAAAAACGCAGGCCTGTACCTGGCGCATCAATTTGGGAGGCTGTCGACGACGATGGCGACGACTCTCGCAGGTCTGCTAGATCCCGTCAAGCAAGAACTCTTCCAAGTGCCTGGGACGACGAACCAGACGAGACTTCGCCAGAACGCTCCAGACCGCCTCCAAGAAGAGCGGCAGAGGAATGGACCTCGCCGCCTACATCACGGAAAGGCAAGAGACCGGCCAAAGCACCACTGACGTCGACCCCGGTCAAAGCGTCTAGAAAAAAAGTGACAACACCTGCGCCACCTCCATCGTCATCAGAGTCATCCTCCTCCTCGTCGGAAGACTCGGACGACGAAGAACAACTGCCACTGTCTTCGGCAAAGGCTGCGAAGACGACCACTGCAGAGACGGTGACCAAACCGACCTCAAAGAAGGCGAAAAAGAAGGTGGTCTCCTCCTCGTCCTCGTCGGAGTCTTCGGACAAGGAGACTAAAGCGCCAAAGACTAAAAAAGGGACAAAACCAAAAGGCAAGAAACCATCTACGCAGACAGTGGATGTCCCCACGTCCACTAAAAAGAAAGACAAGGCCGATAAGGAAAAGAAAAAACAAGACAAACCTGCCGCAAAGAAGACCACAGATGATGACGTATGGGCACAGCTAGAATCGATAGCCAAAAAAAAGTAAAGCACTTCAATGAACACTTGCCCAGACCATTGACGCCATTGACCAGACAAAGGCAAAGTCAGTGACAGCCGAAAACAAACACTAAAGAGAATACCAAAGTTACGGTTGAAACACGATAGAGGTGGACACTAACACTGCCATACACTATGAACAGTACGGAACTCTACAAAGCTGCGGGAATCAGAACTATTAAACTAAACGCAAAGCTTTCTTTGCGGACTTTCTTTTGAAGAACTTATTTTTGTGCCTAATCTGCAACCGCACGAGCATTGAGAAGTGCACAAAGCGCCATTTCCATGGCCTCTGAATTAAAATACTGTTTTGAGCTGACATGAACAAAAACAAACATGGCGGACCGGGACGCTCAACAACAGCGTCATACACGCCCTAAAAACCTTGCTTGCAGCACATCTCACGCTACGCTCGGTTTGCAGAAACAGGCATGTTATAATAAAACTAATCGTAACATTTAAGAACGTTGAAGCTCACAATTTTGATACCTCAGTGGCATCCCTGCGCAAAACATGGCGTTACTCGCCCTCCACAGGAGGGCTAGCAACCTATGCAAGAAATCAGACCATCGTTTCGTCATTCGTAACGCGAAAAACAACATGACGTGACTGGCAGATCGACGAAAAGGCCAGCCACGACCATTACTAATTGGATCACCGTTGTGGGATTCTTTTGACGGAAAACAACATGGCATGACTAACCTATCAAAAGAACGGAAAGTCAGGCCGCAAAAACCCAGCTTTCAGCGCATATGTCACGATTTCCCCAGCTTTCTGACAAATGTCTCTTATAGGAAAAGCATACTCAACATTGTCGCTATGAATTTTCATAGCTTCGTGACTTACGTGCGTAGAACATGGCGTAACTGACCATTCTAACGGGGGCCAGTCACGCCAGTCAATAATTTAAGCAGCATTTTTGGACTCTTTCAGCAAAAAACCTGGTGGCGTGACCGGCCACAATACAGAACGGTCACTTACACCCTCACGAATTGAACACCGCATTTGGCTTGTTTCTGCAAAAAGCGACATGGCATGACTGACCGCTCTATAGAAGGGCCAGTCATGTCCTTAAAAAGCTGCTCAACTCGCACATGTCACGCTTTTGCCAGTTTCGCTACATATGCTCGTTCTAGGAAAAGGAACCATAGTTTTCAGTTATAGTTACAGTTCTAGTTGTAGTTACAATAAAGTACACGAAAAAGCATTTCAAACGTCCTGTCTTCTGAAAAATGTTTGGATGTAAAGGAGCCAGATTAACTTATCCCCTGTCTGAGTACTAGGTTTAAACGAGAGGCGTCTCCCGACCCGGTCGTCTATTGGAGGCCTAGAATAGAAGGGTGGTTCAGGGGTGGGTTAATGGCAGGATAGCCTCGCCTGTTTTGATCCGAGTACGATTTGAAATGTACGAAAACCCGAGCTTGAATTGACGTTACAATCGAGTACGATCATCCGAGCTCGAATTGAAGTGGTAGTCAAAGAGCTCTTCGAATACCCAGCTACTCGAGGGCGTGGACGTGGTAACCGTGGTTCTCCAATGGTTTTCCAGAGCTACACAGACGAAGATGCTCCAAATGTTCTTCCTCAGTTTAGACCCTCCCGTCAAGCTGGAGTCCACTTTCCACGCCCACTTCTCAGAGGGACAATGACCAAGGCTGTGGAGTTTTTCCATCTTTTTTTCACAAATGAAATGATCAATGATATTTGTAGACATACAAATAGTTATGCTAATGAACATATCATTGCAGGGAGCCATAGCTCTTACACCCAAGCAGATGGTCTTCTATATGTCTAGACTTAGATTCAAAGCTCTTATGGCATTACTTCAAGTTGTAGATCCTGATAAATTGCGTAAAGTTGAATCGTTTGTCAATTATTTCAAATCTAGGTGTGCTGATTTGTATCAGCCGAGACAGCAAGTCGCGATTGATGAGTGTATGGTGAATTCAAGACACCGGTCTGGAATATGCCAATACATCAAGGATAAACCCACCAAATGGGGCATCAATCTATGGGTTTTGGCAGACAGTTCCAATGGCTACACTATTGATTTCAATGTGTATATATGGAGAGCTGCTGGGCGAGATGTGAGTGAAAATGGGCTTGGGTAGGATGTTGTGCAACTGATGCGACCTTATTTCAATCAGGGGTATCATTTGTATATTGATATATTATATACATCAACTGTGCTTGTGAAATACTTGTTTCAACAGGGAGTCGATGTTACAGGTACAATCAGGGAGAACAGCAGAGGATTTCCACAAAGAATGGAATCCAGTGGTCTAAAGCATCAAATGTACAAAGGGGTAGTATGCGTTGGGAGAGGGACCCACCAATCCTAGCTTTACAATGGTTAGATAGCAAAGTAGTTTCTCTGTTGACAACCATTGAAAATGCTAATGACTCCCTTCAGGTGAGGCGTAAAACCAAGACAGCTGGTGTTTGGAGTACAAAAGTGGTACAGCAGCCCCAAGCCATTGCCTCATACAATAAGAATATGAATGCCGTGGATCGCTCAGATCAAATATTAGCCACCAACAGTGTGTCACGTAAATCTATGAGATGGAAGGTTTTTTCTTTCACATAATTGATGTTGCAGTTGCTAATGGCTACATTCTTTTCAGGGAGCATCAGCCTAATTTTCCAGATAATGAAGACTTGAAGAGGACAGCAGATTATTCACTGGCCCATTTCCGAGAGGAAATTGTGAGACAACTTTTTGGTTTGCTGAATACATGGAACCTCCTGTTTGTCCTCCAGCACGTGGTCCACAGGACTTTGAAGCTGTGCATGTGCCTGTTTTCACTGCAGCAAGGAAAAACTGTATGGTGTGCTACAAACTGGGTAGAGGCGAGCTGAGAGTGCAGACAAAGTGCAGTGCCCCCCCAGTGTGATAAGCATATGCATATTACTCAATATAAGAATTGCTTCCAAGTGTTCCACACCAGGGAATATCACAGCCATTGATCTTTTATGTTATGTTCTTATGCAAAAAAGTCTATAAACAACTTCCAAACAAAAAAAAACAAAAACCAAAAAAATACAATAGTCATTGAACATATATAATAGGGTAAACAGTGGTAAGAAATAAGTTACAGCAGGGATTGGGGAGGATACCCAGAGAAAGCAGGGGTTCCCAAGAGATGACAGGGATGGGGGAGCTCCCAAGGGGTAGGGGAGGGTACCCAGTGGGGCCTCCAGAATGTTTTGGGTGGGCAAAAAAGAAATCAGTAACAAGTAGGGGTGGAGGAGGGTTCCCGGCCAAGGGGGGTTCCCAAGGGATGGTAGGGTGCAGGGGTAGATGGAGGTAGTACCCAGTGAGGACTGCAAGGGATGGCAGGGGTTAAGGAGTTTACCCAGGGCGCCTGCCAAGGGATGCTCAGCTTGGAAATGGGTGCCCCTCCCTAGATCTTCAGAGACAATTTTTGACATTTCACAGTGGTATACAAAAAAAATTCTAATAAATTCTATATTTATTCTTGTTCAGTCAGAATTGGTACATGTGTTCCTTATACAATAAGGACGTTTTTGTTTTCAACTTTTCCTTATATCCTTACAGCATTTTAGTTTCATGCTTTTTTCACCAAATTTTGTGGTTAATGCATGCTAATTTATGCCAATTAATTAATGTATTATAAATTATTACAAGCCTGTTTCATAACCTTTCAAAAGAGGTATAGCTTTCCACTTAACTGTAAATACCTGCTGAGAAAATAAATAAAGAAAAAAAATGGTCAATTTTGTCTATTTTTTGACTGGATAGAAATGAGTTAAAAATGTGGAGACAACTGGCAAAGAAATCATGTGTGAACAAGAACTTGCATTACAACAGATCAAATGTTTTATGATAGCGCAAATTTTTGCAGAAGAAAGCAACCCTTGGCAGCAGTTGGAAAAACAGATCAAAGTGTGGAAGATAACAGATCCTCTATGTAAAGACTGGTTAAGCGTTGTTTTGTCTTTTTCCACATCTTCCAAAATTTGGTACTACAATCGTAGGCATTAATGTTTTCTTGAATTGACTGTGAGAAAACAATTTTTTCACGAAACCTTGGGGATGACCCATTTCGTCTTACCATTAGCCCTACGAGTGGACTTTTCGGTGGCCGTCCTTCGTCCAAGAAATAAGACAAACTCACCTGACGCAACCGACGGATCTACCAGTATTAGAAACCCTTCATATATGTCTTGGAACAACTAGTTTGAAGTTACTTGTACGGAGGAAATACAAATCGGTGGCGTCACGTGTTAAATCCCACTCACAAAGAGGATGGATTTTTTGTAGCAGCCATACAGAAATCCAATAAATCTTGTCTACAAATAAAAGAGGCATCCAATTCATTCATGGAAGACTTGGACAGAAAGACTACATTAAAATTTCGATACACAGAAGAAGATTTGAAAAGAAACATTCGAGCGTACATCATCACTCTTCTCAGTTCATTGCATTGTAGAACTGACGTGCAAGTAGCAGACGGAAAGGGAATGTTGTTGAAACATGTCACTTCTTATGTCACAAAAATGCACGTAGCCTCGACTAGCGAAGGATTGTTTTTTCAGACACAACAGGTTATCAAGCTGCTCATTCCTTTTCACGCACAGTTCGCCCTCTTGAGCCTGAAATGATTTTCCAATTATCTGCCATTAAGGTCGCTTGGACCGACAAATTTACTAAACAGTTTCGTCCACCCCATCCAGGACAAGAAGAAAGAAATTTAATATATCAGGTTTATCTGTGTAGAAAACGACAAGATGAAAATGTTTGTTTGTTGCATTGGATTCGTAATCACAGTATTGCCAACAGTAAAGCAAAAGTATCTGGTAGTAGCAAAAGTATCTAGTAGGAGTAAAATTTGTCTCAGTCTTTAATCCTGTGTTTTTCTTCCAACATCTCCTGATATATTATCCACACTGAGAAACAAGCAATTTGAAACATGCCAACGAATTGATGATGCCCGCCAACGCAAGACATTTTGCTCAGGCACTCCACCTTTGTCCAGACAAATGGACCACTGCTGATCAAATATGAAATCAGTTTGAACATGAAGGACACAAAACAAGTTTTCTAGCTATTGTAGTCTCTTAATTTAAGTGCTTGCTTTGAATGATATTCTTGATCTATGGCATTTAACAGTAGTGGATGCAAGAGTTGAAATGTCAACCGCAACCATTAGAAACTGTAGAAGGAAGAATTTCAAACACCATTCCCATCTTGAATGATCAGACGTTTTACAGTGGAAATTCGATTAAACACTCCCTGTATCAACAGTTCCGCATTATAGATGCACAATATGCTAGTTTTGGTGATTTCATTCGCTACGTTCAACCGACGCAAAGTCAACTGGATGATTTTCAAAGAGAAGAAGTTTTGTCCTTCGGAAGAACTCGACGACGAGACAATCTTTGAAGCATTCCAAAGGCACGAGAACACATCCATCATGACAGTGTCACGTGCAGCGTGTCAAAAAGTCAATGATGTTGTAGTGTCGAGACTGATTTCTGGACAACGTCCAATGAGTAAAGTCCCTTGTGTTTCTTTAGCGGATGGGCAAGAAATTCTCCATTATCGAGGCATGAAAATAGTGATAACAGAAAATTGTGACAAATCATCTCGAATCATGAACGGACAAGACGCAACTTTGATCAATATTTTAGCATAAAATAAAGGTTAATGTTGGCAAGCGACCACCATATTTGCTCCCATGTATCTCAGCGGACTTCCTCTGTGCATGTTTACCATATTTGGCTCATGCCAATCAAGCGTGGCATGTCATGCCAGTAATCATTTTTCCCTTCACAGATAGCTGCAAGTTTCCTTCGCAGCAAGTTTAAGGATTACGATCAGTTCATTTTTATCACGATCGGTTCATTTCTCTCGAACCATTTAACACGATGGAGTACGCTGGGCTCACCAACGAGGTTCTTCGCCTCTTACTGGCGCAAAATAACTTGCCTATTACGGGCTCGCGCGAACAGTTGATCAAAAGGCTGGCAACGATCTCTCCTTCGCCAAACTCTTCTGGATCCACTGCCAAACGATCTCGCCCCAATCCTGAAGACCCTGGCGGAAGCGACGTTCTTGATGAGCCACCAGAAACAATTGAAATTCCGGCTGGAGACAAGAACAGCAACCAAGATGGCGACCACGAGTGGGGCGTTACCCACAATACTGCAGTTAACCCGGCCGATCTCGCTACGTTGATCTCAACCATCGTTGATCAAAAGCTGAGGAACTTTGCGCCAGCCCAGCCAAGCGCCGTTTTGCATCACAACTAACCTCTTCCATCCGAATCGCAGCAATCGTCAACTCGTCGAGAACAACTTTCGGATCCAACTTTTGTGGCGAGTCTTCTTTCCCACCCGCCGACTTCCAAAAGCACGAGCAACTTTGTACCACCTTCTGTAGCATCGCCCACCCTCGCTTCCCATGTTCCAGTGAAGACCAAGCAGGCCATCGTGGGCGGTGAGTACGTTGAGTTTGATGCACTGCTGCCAGAAAACTCGAACCTAAACGATAGTGATGTTTCAGGGTTGTCGATTTCATTCGACGGGAAGCAGTTTAATCTCCCCACCCCTGCCCGTAAAAAGAAAACGTATGTCGATTCCATCAACAAATGGTTGTCCGCCTTTGCCGTGTACTGTACAATTCTGTTAACCTCTTTCCCTCAGAGGGCGATTGAGATGTTCACCTACCAGGAGATCATCCGATCGGCTCATCGGAAGTTCGCGGGATTTGCTTGGCTCTCGTACAACATTGATTTTCGTAGGAAAGCGGCAAACAATTGGGGAGAACGGGATACCCAGCTATATCTCATGAAGTTTACAGGCCAAGCCAAATCTTGTTGTTCCATTTTTCTCATGGGTGCTCCCTTTCTGCCCTTAGACCCAATAATTCACAGCGTGGACTCTGCAACAATTACAACCGAGGGACCAAATGCAGTCAAGATCCCTGCCCTTTCAGCCACCGCTGAAAAACCTGTCATGGAGACCACCCAGCCTACCGCCATGATGAACCCTCACCAAAAACTAGAGGCCCGGTTGATAAAAAAATCATCAAACCGCTGAAGCCCTGCTGTCTATGAAGCCCAGAACCCCAGTGAATATTCCCCTCTTAGTGGACCTACTTAAGCCCCACCCTAACCAAGATTTTGTAGCCAAACTTTCCATTGGGCTAAGCCAGGGTTTCCGGGTGGGATACCAGGGCAACCGTATTCCAAGAACGGCAAAAAATCTTCCCTCAGCTAATCAACAACCCCTAATTATTGAAGAAAATCTCCTGGAGGAAGTTGAGCTTGGCCGCCTGGCAGGTCCTTTCGAACACGCCCTTTTCCTAATTTTCAAATTCATCCCCTTGGCCTGGTCCCCAAAAAGAATAGCCAAACGTGGCGTACTATATTCCACCTCTCTCACCCCAAAGGTTCTCCTGACAGCCTAAATGCCAACATTCCCATCGAAGCCTTCACCCTACAGCATATATGCATTGATGATGCCATTTCTCTGGTCCTAGAACATGGCCCTGGGTGTTTCATGACAAAGACAGACATTCAGTCTGCTTTCCGCATTATTCCTGTCCACCCCGATGACTGGGAATTATTGGGCATGTCATGGAAAGGTCAGTTCTTTTTTGACAAGGCCCTCCCCTTTGGCCTCAGAAGTGCCCCCTACCTGTTTAACCAACTTTCTGATGCTCTTGAATGGCTGGTCAAACATCACCTTAACATCCCCTCCATCATCCACATATTGGATGACTTCTTTATTTCCCAGCCTGCGCCTCGTTCTCTTTGTTCGACAGCCCTTTGCCGGGTCGTTACCTTACCCAAGGCAAACTTTACTTGAACCCAAGCAGATTTGATGGAAAACAGGTTACACAATGTTATTAAAGTCAAGTTTGAAATTAAGCATTCTTCTTCACAGTAAGTGCTGATTCCTGATAAGAAACAATGTTTATGTTATGAGAAGCCCCTAATGTAACTTCTACCTAATACCAAGTCATGGATGGTTGACCATTCCTGCTATCCATGTCTAAAAAGTGGCTATCTTGGCTACCACTTGCCACTTGATGAGTTGGAGGAGTGTGGCTATATGGCATTGGGTTGTAATACTGAGGAGGTGCAACAGGCTGGACAGGCATTGTTTGTTGTTGAGGATGCTGTTGTACTCCTTGGGATGGAGGATTTGAATATTTCATGATTCATGCTGCCTATTCAATTCAGCTTGCTCTTTCTGAAAAGAGAGAAATTCAGCATGCCTTTCTCTGTCTGCTTCCATCATCCTTTCAGAATGCTTTTGCTGTGATTCTCCAAGAGCGTGAAAACTCTTTGTGATCTCGTTTATGGCCTGGGACTGACTTCTTACTCGTTTCTTGCGATCCAATGGTTTTACGTCCAATCCAGTTTTCAAAACTCTCCTTTTTACACCTTCGGTTCCACTCTCACTTGTTGAGGTTAAATCTGTCTCACCATCCTCTTCCTGATAACCACTATGACTTGTATCTGCCTGCTCTTCGTCGCTGCCTGGGTATGAGTCCACATCGGAAAAAACATCACTCCCTTTCTCTCTCCCCGTGTGAAATGTCGAGCACTACTCGATACTGGCGCAACTGGGTCTTACATCTCAGCATTTCTGGTGGACCTTCTCAAAGTTAAGCCCTCCCGTAGCTTGACTCATGATCAGTAGCACAATCACCATGCCCATTTGGGGGTGGTATGATTTTCTGTTTAATGGCTTCAGTAAAGCCAGATTTTTGCTTAACCCTTTGTGACCCAATGGCCGATATATCGGCCATAACAAGAAACAGCAGATATTGGCTCAGCAGATCCTCCATATTTAGTCCCCAGACCTCTCTAGGCTAAAAAACTCATCCACCATTTTGTATACTTCGATTTTGGTTGTTTTCCGACGATTTTGGGCTGCTTTAGTGAGATTTTTCGACTTCCTTCGACTGTCAATTTTCCCGGGAAACTTTAAAGGTCATTTAATCATGGCAAGCGCTAATCGGCGCTAAACTGTGGCAGAAATATTGGAGTATTTGGACGATAACTTCGATATCCCTGACGATGGAGTGAATTCTGACATTGAAGGACTTGACGAAGAAGATTTTGATGAAGAAAACGATTTGCTCCCCGAAGTGGCTGTCTCTGAAGATGAAGATGACGAAGATGTAAACCTCGCTGCTCTTGATATCGAGGAAAACAGCGATCAGGAAAGTAGCAGAGGAAGACCAAGCAATGTAAGTCTAAATGACTTTGAATGGAGTGGTGCGAGAAGTGATGTCGATATTCCCGGCTTTTCGCAAGCTGTAGGACCAGCAAATGTTATGCCCAGAGAGTCCTTAGCTGTAGACTTTTTCCAACTGTTTGTAGACAATCGTATGTTGGGAAATATCCTAAGAGAGACAAATCGCTATGCCTGTCAGTCATTACAAGCAAGAAACAAAGATGTTCGTAGTTGGAAAGACATTTCTCTTGAAGAACTAAAGGCATTTTTGGGCCTTCTCATTTGCATGAGTATCCACAGGCTTCCAAGTTTGCGAGATTACTGGTCATCTGACTGGGTGTTGGGGGTCCCAGCATTTGCAAAAGTAATGCCCAGGAACAGGTTCTTGGAGATTTGGAACAATCTTCACCTTTGTGACAACAGCCAAATGCCACAGCCTGGGGAGCCAAACTTCGACGAGCTTTTCAAGGTGAGAGAATTTCTCAATGACCTTAACACTAACTTTCGAATAAATTACAATCCCCACCTTGAGCAAGCTGTTGACGAGGCTATGATAAAGTATAAGGGGAGAACTTCACTGAAGCAGTACATGCCTATGAAGCCCATAAAGAGGGGGATCAAGATGTGGTGCAGGGCTGACAGCACCAATGGCTACCTGTGTGAATTTGACATTTACACAGGTAAATCCCCACAAGGAGTTCAACATGGCCTGGGATACTCGGTGGTCACCAAGCTTTGTCAGCACGTTCAAGGCCACTGGTATGCAATTTTCTGCGACAATTTTTTTACCTCATACAGGCTTATTGAGGAATTGTATCGCAATAAAATACTCTGTTGTGGGACTTTGCGATCAGGCCGGAAAGAGTTCCCTGCGTGCCTCTATGACAAAGCAGCAATCAAAAGAATGAAAAGGGGTGATGTGGTGTGGAAAATGAAGGGTCCAGTGTTGGCTCTGACGTGGATGGACAAAAAAGCAGTCCATGCAACTGGAACCTACACCCAAGCCCCTGCACAGCAACTCCCTGAGGTGAACCGAAAACAACGGGATGGCACCATTGAAAAAATACCCTGTCCCGAATTGGTGTCATGTTACAACACTTACATGGGTGGTGTTGATAAAAATGACCAGATGAAGTCGTACTACCCCACCCCAGTCGCTGGTAAGAAATGGTGGAGCAGGGTGTTCTATGATCTTATTGATAGATCCATTTACAACAGCTTTGTGCTTGAGCAAGAATCTCCACACCATGCAAAACGTAGTCAGAAGCTGTTCCGTATTGACCTTGCCAAACAGCTGATTGGCAATTTTTGTTCACGAAGAAAGCGTGGAAGGCCCTCGGATGAGCATTTATTAACTAGGCATGTTGAGAGACATTTCCCTGACTTTCTCCCAACCAATGAAAAGGGGAAAAGATTGGAAAGGAGATGCAAAATTTGTTATGATGGTGGAAAAGTCAAGAAGACAAGCTATTATTGTCCTGACTGTAATGTTGGCCTTTGTGCTGCACCTTGCTTTAGACTTTACCATCAGCCATAGACACTTTGCTATGTCAAAAGGGACACAGGAAATGATTCTAATGTGTATATGACAGTTTTTTTGCACCTTAAACTGGTCATTTATTATCACATGTCAACTTCCTGATTTTGCTGGGTTGCGTGACTCGTCACGTCACATGACAAAATGCTAAGTTCTAATGGTTTGAAATTTTGAAAAGTAGCTGAATTTGGTATTAAATTGCTCAGTAGACATCTGGCTTTATTTTTGGCTACAATCCATAATTTTCCTAATATACCACAGGCTTGTGCAGGCATGAAAAGAACATTACTTGAGTCTCGTGTGACATTCCTTATCCGTTTTGATAGCCGATGACAGGTGTCAATCAACATCAAACACTACAATGTAAAGTATATTTATTAGTGATGTTTCTATCAAAGTTTGGTAATCATAGCTTTAATTCTCAATATTTTACAGTTTTTAGTTATTTTAGCATTGGAAAACTTAATTAAATTCCAAAATAAATTTGGGCTGTAGAGGGTTAAAGCTAAGGTACACTTTGTGTGTTTATTAAAACACATTAAAAGGATTCTGAAGGGACTACCGCTGGCCACATACTGAGGACTCGTTAGGACCGCTGACCTGTGCTAGTCAGCCATATTGTTTCGGACACTCAAACTCATTGATATGGACAAACATCTTGCGAATTGAACTTATTATCGTAAGTCTGTTATATTGTGTTTCGTTTAGCTTTATAGTTCGCGTTACTTAGAGTATGTATATTGTGATCCATCCTGTAGATCTGTTTCATCGTTGTGATTAAACCAAGTCAATCGAGGAGTTCGCTTCATGAAACAGATGATTGCATAATCATGGTAGTCGTCGCATGCTCCGCGCCCGACTGCACATTCACAACAGAGGATGTCTCTGACGCCTTGGCAATTGCCCTCATCACAAATCCCGACCTGGCCCACCGCGTCCCGGCGCCTACAGCACCTCCAGCACCCACAACAACCAGCGGCCCGAAACTAGAGCGGCCGAAAGTAAACATCGGAGTCACGATAGAAGAGTGGAATGTCTTCACGAGAAGCTGGGAGGTTTTCAAATCAGGCTCAGGTATCAGCGATGCCTCGGCGCCCTCCCAGTCGTCAGTTGCGTGCTACGTACAGAGCTTCTCCAGTTGCGGCAAGAACGTGATGAGCCCTTTCGTACCTTTACAGCTAAAGTGCGGGGAAGGCAGAAACTTGTTCCTACAGTACTTTGTGCACCTGTGGCGCTTCGGTCGACTACACCGACCACATCATCCGTGATGTCATCCTGAATGGCCTTTACGACTCTGACATCAGGAGGGAAGTGCTGGGCATAGCGGGCATACTAGAGAAACCAGTAAACGAGTTCATCGCCTTGGTAGAAACTAAAGAGATGGCACGCAATGCCCTCCCCTCCCCTTCGCTCTCAGCTGTCTCCTTTTTCGTGAAGCAAAAGACATCCCCATCCCTTGGTCTCTCCTTGCAACAGAGACAGCTGCCGACGCCTCCCTGGGCCCCCTCCTCACCTCAATCGAGCAAGGAAAACCAATCACTGGTGACGACCCTACCCTGACAAGCCTTCGGCCCATCTGCGAGTCTCTCTACGCAGCAGAGGGCGTACTACTTTACCAGGACCGCGTCGTCGTCCCCCTGTCCCTACGCGGCCCATCAAGGGACCTCTTCAATGGAACAGCGAGCCCACGCCATCGTCTACTGGCCAGGAATGTCACAGGATATCCGCAACACTTGGGAGGGCTGCGCAGACTGCAACAGAAATGCACCCTCACAGGCAGCCACCCCCCCCCCCCTCTGCCATCAACTCCACCGTTATCCCCATTTGAATCCGTCTTTGCAGACTTCTTCTACTTCAGAGGCTGCCACTACCTGGTCGTAGGTGATCGCATTTCTGGCTGGGCCCGACAGGCAGCCTCGACCATGATCGTTTCTTGCGTGCCATATTACAGCTACGCAACACCCCAGACCCAGACTGCAACCTGTCACCGGCGCAAATCATATTCGGACGTCCCCTAAGGGACTCCCTCTCATTTGGCAACCGCCGCTTTCTGCGAGCCTATACACCAGCTACGCCCTCTATCCGTCCACAACAGCCACCTGCCCACCAGCCGTGCTGACCAGTGCCCACACCCACAGCCCCCTGTGCCACCACAACCTAATGCTGAGTCCCAGCCAACCACTGACGCAAAGCTCCGCGTACCAACTGCAGTCCTTGACCCAGCACTGCTGTTGCCCCTCGCCCCGGCACAGGATAACAGCCCCGTTCCCGACATACAGTCCCGGTCACCAGTAGGTGCTGATGAGGAGTCC
Source organism: Blastomussa wellsi (assembly GCA_947652115.1). NCBI lineage: Eukaryota > Metazoa > Cnidaria > Anthozoa > Scleractinia > Plerogyridae > Blastomussa > Blastomussa wellsi. The sequence continues at coordinate 18,086,642 of OX393566.1, read as the reverse complement.
ACAACGCCCCTTACGCCACCTCAACTGCCGCCCGACCCAGTTACACGTCCTCGCCGTTTAACACGGCCGCCCAAACGGTACGAACCAGAAACAGGTCAATGGGTCGCTTGAGTCCTAGAACCGACGCAAAATGTTGTACCGCTCTCGGTTCTCGGACTGGGGGGATGAAGGGACTACCACTGGCCACATACTGAGGACTTGTTAGGACCGCTGACCTACGGTGGCCCACAACTGTCACGGCAAAAAGAAATTACTCACGGCAAAAAGAAAAAGCTCACGGCAAAAAGAAATTATTCGCGGCAAAAGAAAAATCAAGAGCGTAAAGGAACTGGGTCGAGTTTTCGAATGGCATCATGGGATAAGAATGTGCAGTTAAGGGGGTCAGCGGTTGATCCTTGCTTCCCGCCATCTTGAAAGTCTCAAAGCTTTTTTGGGCTTTTGGCAGTAAGATGTTTTGCTGCAACTGTGGGAAACAAGTTGTAGATGGCGTTAATTTCTGTTCAAACTGTGGAAAAGGTAGGGATTTCCATATTATTATTACCATTTATTATTACTATAACCATTTTACGGACAAAAAGAGTCCAACTGAGGCTCACCAGATCGAGTCATGATTCACGCATTTGTTCATGTTATGATACAGTAAGATCCTGTGTGTAAGAACCGGCTATATTTTGTAAAGTCTGGCAAAATAGGTTTTGTTATTTTGGGGTTCTTATTGGCAATTTAGTTTACCTGTAGTATGTTCTTAATTTCTTTGAAGAAAATATAGTCATTGAAAAATAAATAAACTTGTTTGCATTTAGTCAAAACTATAATGTGATCAGCCTAAAAAACTTATTACAGAATGCAACCTTACATGAAGTGTTATCTATATCTCCGCAATCTCAAAGTCCTTGGTGAAAATATTTATCTTTATTTAACTGTTACCCACAATGCAGTAGACTGATACATAATGACCAGGTATGTAGCTGAAATTAAATTTCCAGCTCTAGTAATGGAAGGAGGGAGGGAGGGGGCTTTAAACCAAATACAGTAAAAACCTGTGTGTAAGAACCTAGAGATTTTAGAACCTCTTGGCCAAAATTTGCCATTTTAATACCAAAAAATGTAAGAACCTGTTTTGCCAGAAAAAATCAAGCATTTGCTTATACATGGTCTATCCCTAAATATGGTAGTTTCACTTTAAGATTGCAAATGCATATAGTGTATAACAAGAAAAGAGTTTTATTGGGGTTATTGTAATAGAGTTGTGAATAATTACTGTATATTTCATGACCAAACCCAAGTTTATTTATATTTCTGGCAATCGACAACTACTTTTCTCTCATAAAAAAATTAAAAACCTAATAACAACAGCTGTGATGATGATGATGATGATGATGATGATGATGCTGATGATGATGGTGATGATGCTGATGCTGATGCTGATGCTGATGATGCTGGTGGTGGTTAAGAACCTATTTACCCTAAATTGCCAATAAATACCCCAAAATATATGAAGCTATTTAGCCGGACAAAAAAGTCGGTTCTTACATGCAGATTTTTACTGTAATCTATGCAGTCACAGACAAGCAATGCAATAACAACTACATTTGCATTACTTGGAAACTGAATATTTCTCTATATTGCGTTGCTAGAACTTTCTTCAACTGGGAATGGTAATCAAAGCCTGCCTTCTTGCACAGGTAAGATGTGTGTTTATCCAGTGTCCATGAAGATAGCACAGCTTTATACATGATAAGAATTATTAAGTTATCATTGATCTATGATACGCAGTAGAAAGAACAAGAATGTCTAAAGCTCTGCTCTGCTTCCCTAACTTTGAATTTCAAACATGCTTGTAATGTTAAGTCAGACCTCCCTCTTTGGCAGGGGATGCTAAAGAAATATTCTGAAGCAGTTATGTAGAATGTTATCATTCTGTATATAGTTTCAGTGCCATCATCAAGTTCATTTTCAAGTGTGGCACACCCCTCTTCAAATACCTGTGCCCTTGCTTCCAGTGCTTCCGCCAGTGGTAAAGCCATCAAGTCATTCCTGCTTACCGTAAATGGAAAGGGCATCAGTGGAAAGAACGTGTGAGTAAGTCAACACCCAAAGACAAAGAGGAAGAAGTGGCAGTATCAATTGGCGTAATGCAATTTAATGAGAAAGAGTCAAGGCTAAAGCCTGTAAGAGGAAAAACGGTCATTCTCCGCATATCTAACAAAGCCCCGTATACTAATTTATGTACCCAGGCAGAGGCTAAGTTTAATGTCCGAAAAAATAGTTTATTTTAATCATTATATTACACAACATTATTTTTAGCTGTAACGTCACATATTGCGCGTGACATTTGCATGTAGAACATATGGGGGTTAAAGGTTGATCTAAGAAACAAAGAATGAAAAGAAAACTTGTAACTAGATGAATCTAGGTTAGTTAGGTTTAGTGGTTACAACCGCAAGATTCTTGTCATTATTGTATTTCCTTGAGTACATAAGACACAGTTGTAAGAGGATAAGCCTCAGAACGGAACAAACGAATTAGAACGAGAACGGAATTGTAAGGAACTGTGAATCTACGAATAAACGCATTTAAAGCTTGGAATATACAGTCCTCATTTTGATTGTGAACCAGCACCGGGAGTATTTCCGGACATTTGGTCCTTCGAGCCGGATTATGAGTTAGAAGAATTGATCGCCATTAGAAAGACAAGAAAGGATTCGACATGGCAGAAGCCGTGGTGAAGTCTAAACGAAAGACACGAGGTGGACACAAGGCTTATGTCAAACAAGTCTTGCCAGAAGCCAAGGGCTACTTTGAGGGCCAGCCTACTGAAGAATCGAAATTTAGAATCGCCCAACTGAAGGCATCACTCGAAGAGCAGCTCGAGAACTTAAGAAAGCTTGACGAAGAAATTTTGACAAACCTTGTTGAAGTGGAGGGCGTAACCGAAGAAGAAATCGCGGAGGAAGTTCAAACTGCTGGAAACCTAAAAGGCGAGATCAAGGCCATGACTACAGGTCTGACCGAGCTTCTAGCGCGGAAAACCGAAAGTCCATTGAGCCCTCCGCAAAGCCCAGCAACTACGAGCGGTGATGGGACGACTCAGAACGTGCGAGTGAAGCTTCCCAAACTAGAAGTTAAGCGGTTCAACGGAAGAGTAGAAGAATGGCAGGAGTTTTGGGACAGCTACGAGAGCTCTATTCACACGAACCAGAGTATCTGCGAAGTCTTGTCGGGGGAGCAGCAAAAACGGCCATCGCTGGACTTGCGCTTACAACGCCTAACTACGAAGTCGCCATTGAATTGTTGAAGGGCAGATTTGGAAAGTCTGTTTTTATCGAGCGGGCTCATGTCAATGAACTGTTGAACGTCGCACCCGTTTTCAACGTCAGGGACACAGCAGGCCTTCGAAGACTTTACGACCAAGTCAAAATTCACCATCGAGGCCTTAAAGCCTTAGGCGTCGAGGCCAGCATGTACGAAGGAATTGCTGTGCCATCCATTGTTGGCAAGTTGCCGGAAGTGGTGAGACTTCAAATCACCAGAGGAAAGAACCACACGGAATGGAAAATGGATGACTTATTGAAGGAACTGATAAGCGAACTTGAACTTAGAGAGGAGCATTGTGCGTTGAACAAGCCCGAAAGGAGCCAGAACACACGAAGGGACAAGGACAAAGAACTGAACACTGCTAGCGCTCTGCTAGCGAAAATGAACGATTTTTGTGCATATTGTAAGGGCGGACATGCCCACCCACCAGGATTGCGCAAGTGTAAAGTCGATAGAGGAAAGGAGGCTATTGTTACGTAAGTACGGTAGATGTTTTATTTGTGCCCGAAAGGGCCATATTTCGCGTGATTGTAGTTCTAAGATAACGTGTGGCATTTGTAAGGGGAGACATCACGTTTCTATTTGCTATAAGGGAGGTGGCGCGAATGGGGATCAATTTAGTCGCACCCACAATAGTGATTGCAATGACTCGAATTCCAACAATGCCGGTGACGCCTTGCTCGCCCACACCATGGGAACCGGGGGGAGCGATGCGCTACAAAATAAGCAAGCGGGTACCAGCCCCACTCTTCACGTGGGATCCGTGGGAAGGGTCGCCCTTCAAACCACGCAAGCGGTTATTAAGGGTGACAAAAGGGATTTGAGAGTGCGAGTACTGTTTGACGCTGGTAGCCATCGATCGTTCATTACAACTAGAGCGGTTCAATCAGCGGGGTTACCAGAGAAAAGGAAGGAATGGATCGAAATTTGTACGTTTGGACAGCGAACGAAGGACAATGGCTTGAAAGGAGTTTATGATCTACACGTGTTTCCCTTTCAGGGGGGGGAATGGAGTTAAAATCGAGGCGTATGAGGTCCCCACTATTGCGCAAATCAGCAACGAGCACATCGAGATTAGGAAAACCAAATACCCTCATTTGCAAGGGCTTTGGTTTTCAGATGTAAACCATGACAAGGATGTTCTTGGGGTCGATGTACTGATCGGGGCAGATTACCTGTGGTGTTTCCAAAAGGGGAGAACCATAAGGGGGGAGGTTGATCAGCCCGTGGCCGTGGAAACCTGCTTGGGATGGGTGTTGTCGGGTCCACTAAAGGGATCGCGCGATAATACGCCAGTTAGCGTTAATTACGTTGGTCACGCTTCAAATCAAGAATTACAAGATAGCGCTTGGAAATTGTGGGATTTCGAAACCCTAGGAATAAGAGAGGAAGACAAGGTCCACGAAGCGTTGAAAGATGCCATTTCGTTCAACGGAAAAAGGTACGAAGTTGGTCTTCCATGGAAAGAGGGGCATGGACCTTTACCTACCAACTATCGAAACAGTTTGAAGCGTCTAAAGAACCAGATCAAAAGGTTGAAAAATGCACCGGAGAACATGAAAGCGTATGACGAAATTATCAAAGAGCAAGCGGAAGTCGGTATTATCGAAAGGGTACCGGAATTAGAAACGCCTGATAAAGTCCATTATCTGCCACACCACGCAGTCATACGGAACGAAGCCAAAACCACAAAGGTTCGCATGGTTTATGACGCGTCTTCAAAGGAAGGAAAAGGGGGTGTGTCGTTAAATGATTGTTTACATGTGGGACCGACTTTGTCGCCATTGTTGTATGATATTTTGATTCGATTCAGGGAAAAGCGCGTTGCGTTAGTCGGCGACATTGAAAAGGCATTTCTAAATGTAGAAGTTAAATTGCCTGACCGGGATTGCCTAAGATTTCTTTGGGTAAACAATGTCGAGAGTGAACATGTAGACCCGGTGGTTTACAGGTTCTGTCGAGTTGTTTTCAGGGTAAATTGTTCACCCTTCTTGCTGAATGCTACCCTCCAGTACCATCTGGACACATTTATCGAACTCGACCCAGAATTCGTGCGTGTAATGAAGAACAGCTTTTACGTTGACGATCTCGTGACCGGCAACAAGACCACCCAGGATGCTAGCGAACTGCATGACAAGGCGAAGACAAGGCTCGCGCTTGGTGGTTTCAAACTAAGGAAGTGGTTGACAAATAGCGAAGAATTGAGAGAGAAGATACGACAGTGTGAATTGCGTGACAAGCCCAATGTAAACAACGAAATTAAGAGCGCCGACGAAAGTTATGCGAAGGAAATGCTGGAGAGGAAAGAGGGAACGACAAACGAAAAGGTTCTCGGGTTGTCGTGGAATTGTAACAAGGATTTGTTTATTTTTGAATTACTTGCGCTGGCAAAAAAGGCAGACAGGTTACCTATTACGAAAAGAAGCATTCTGAAAATTGCAGCAGGCATGTATGATCCCCTAGGCATTATAAGTCCCATACTTGTGAGTGTAAAGGTCTTGTTCCAAGAGTTGTGTTCAAACAAGGTTGAGTGGGATGAAGAGTTGAAGGACGAGGAGAAAAAACGCTGGGTCAGCTGGATTGATGACCTCAAGGGCCTAGATGCGTTTATAGAGTTCCTCAGGGTCAGATCCATTGTTTCTTGCATGGATTTGCTGACGCTAGCACAAAGGCTTATTGTGCCGTGGTTTACTTCGTGTGTGAGGCATATGGGGCTTTCACCGTGACGTTGCTGACTTCCAAGACCAGAGTTGCTCCACTAAAAATGCAAACGATACCGAGGCTAGAATTGATGTCAGGGAGAGTGTTGGCGAAGCTCATGGAGACTGTACAGAATGCTCTGAAAGAAGAAGTAGAGATCAAGGGTTCGCGAATGTGGCTAGATAGCAAGACAGCGCTCTGGTGGATCAACAACAGGGGTGAGTGGAAGCAGTTTGTGCGCCAGCGAGTAAATGAGATCTTGAGGATAATGCATAAGGAAGACTGGGCACACTGTCCAGGAGAGCAGAATCCTGCTGACGTTGGCTCAAGGGGTGAATTGGCGTCCAGGCTAAAGGAAAATGAGTTGTGGTGGAGAGGTCCAGCCTGGTTGTCAGGACCAAAGGAAGAATGGCCAGTGTCACAGATCTGCGAAACTCCACAAAGCATCGATGAAGAAAGAAAGATGACCGTGACAGTCACAGGCGTGACAAAGAAGTTTGGAATTTCGAATATTATTGAAATCAATGCATTTAGCCGACTCGGGAGGTTGTTAAGGGTAACCGCATGGGTAAAGCGTTTTGTTTTTAATATGCTCTGCATTAGAAATGATACTGAGAAGAGAGAGGGTATGCTGTGTGGAAGTGAGATTGCAGAGGCAGAGCGATTTTGGATTAAAGCCTCTCAAGATGAACTGAAGAATAACAGAAACTACGAGGATTTAGCCGCAAAGCTGAAATTGATGGAGTATGGTGGACGCTTGAGATGCAAGGGCAGATTGGAACACTCGGATTTGGAACTGGAGTCACAACAACCCATTATCATTCCAAGGGACCACAAGCTGACAAAACTTATGATCGAAGAATGTCATCGAAAGACGCAGCACAGTGGAATACGAGCAACGCTTGGAGAGCTGAGGTCGCGGTAGGCAGGCTGTAAAGAAGGTTTTGAAGGAGTGCGTGACTTGCAAGAAGGCGCAGGGGAAACCCTTTAAATCCCCACCTGTGGCAGCGCTGCCAGACTTCAGAGTTAAAGAGTCCACGCCGTTTTCTAAGGTAGGTATAGACTTTGCTGGTCCGTTGTTTGTTAAGACCCAGACAGGAGAAATGGTGAAGTGTTATTTAGCCTTGTTCACTTGTTGTGTAACACGAGTGGTTCATTTGGACTTGGTTGCTGACCTTACGCAGCTACGTTTGTGCGTTGTTTGCGAAGGTTCGTCGCGAGGAGAGGGGCTCCATCTTTAATCGTTTCAGATAACGCCAAGACTTTCAAGGCATCCGTGAAGGTGATAAAGCGATTGTATGACAACGAAGAGGTCAGGGCACACTTAGAAAGCAATCGAGTAGACTGGAAATTTATTTTGGAGCGGGCTCCTTGGTGGGGCGGATTCTACGAACGGATGATTGGAACAGCGAAACGGTGCCTCAGAAAGGTTCTTGGAAATGCGAAGCTGAATGCAGACGAATTGTTGACTGTCTTGACCGAAGCAGAAGCGACCTTGAATTCACGTCCCCTGACGTATGAATACGACGAGGTTGGGGCAGAAATGCTCACACCATCCCACCTAATCTACGGACGTCGGTTGCTAAGTCTGCCGGAGGAGATGAGAAATGACGAGGAGGAGAGTGAGACAGGCCTTCTCAAAAGGTTCAGGTATCTCGCAAGGTTGAGGATTCATTTTTGGAATCGATGGAGAAGGGAATATCTCACAGATGTGAGTAAGAAGGAAGGTCGGAGCAAGGTAAGTGAAGGTGAAGTGGTCTTAGTGCACGAAGACAATGTGAAGAGGAGTAACTGGAAGATGGGAAAGATTTTAGAGCTGATTGCGGGCAAAGATGGCAAGGTAAGAGGTGCAAAATTGAAACTAATTAGAAAGGGAAAACCCACCCTTGTCAACAGGGCCATGCAGAAGTTGTATCCTTTAGAGGTGTGTAGTGTGGAGAGAGAATTTCATGAGGGTAACACAAACCCGGTGGGAAATGCGGTGAAACAAACCCCTTCGGGGAGGGAAATCCCACGGCGGGCAGCTGCACTGGATTCGCGTTGGAAAACACGAGTCATGCTCCATCACTAATCGGCTGCATTTTCATTTAGTGCGACTGAATGTAATCACCAATTTGTGCTTGACCCTGACAGGTCAAGGGGGGGGAGTGTGTCCGATAATAGTTTATTCAGGAAAACAGGTATAGTTTAGGGTAATTCTAATTAGCATTTCTAAGAGACTTTTTAGATATGTATTTACTATTATAAATATTGTTTGTAGTTTAATTTTATATGTAACAAACCTGATGAATTTTTTAACCGTGTTTAAATAAAGATTTGAGATTTAAATAAAGATTTGAGATTTGAGACATTGTGTGACAGGGTCACTAGACATGTAATTTTATTATTTTCGTTTTTCTGAACTTGCTAAAATAATTTTGCTTCGCTTCATTATTTTGTGTTCAGGAATTTTCCGGTTTTAGTGTAGGTAAATTTACTCAGTGCTTAGGTATGTTTCCTTGGGTGCATTCAACCCACACATAGGTGCTAAAATGCATTAGCGGAACCAGAGTTTCGGCGAATTATTTTAATCGCTAGAATTAAGTTTATCACCTAAGATAATCAAATTATGCAAAGGAAATCCTTTACCGCGTGTTTTAAGTCGGAAAGAGTGGTTAAGGTTGGGTAGCACACCCATTTCAAATATTATTGGCATGTGTCAAAACCGTGATCACAGCGATATAAATCGAGGAAAACTTTAGCTTTTAGTTCAGTTGAGTTTTGTGAGCCAAAAGAACGAAAGAACAAGAGCTGCTGGAGAAGAGGAAGATCGAACTTGTGATTGGCAAGGTAGGATTAATTGCTTTGTTTACCACAAGTGCTAAGCCTCTCGACCTTGTTAATTGTTGGATAATTGTAGTCTTTTAAGCGTATCATTTATGCATGATTTAGTTTATGTTTCGCTATAATTTAGCTATTTCATTTTTCGCTAGAATTAGGCTTATTCGTTCTATTATTTTACCAGATTTCTTATTTGCTTTCATCGCGAATATTTGGGAACATTCTTATCTCGTTTATCTTGTAAGTTAATTATTTGAAAACGCGTATTTTCACACAACAACGCACGTTTTGTAGTAAATTCAATCTGCTTTATTGTAGTAACTTAGATTCTGTTTTACAACTGTTAGTTACAAAACTGTTTTCCTAGTCTTTCATCTGATATTAGTTCGAGTTCATGTAGCTTTTCGTAGCTTTTAGCCTTTTGACTCACCGAGTCATGCGGTCGTGTCATATTTCAGGTCAAGATTATTCGTTCGCCAAATTTAACTTTTCCTTTCATCTTATTGTTTCAAAACTGTTCAAACCTTTTCTCCTTAACTTGAGAATCCGTCCTTCACTCATGTCATTGCCATAGAGTACTGTTTTGTTGTAGAATTTACACATTCTTCAAGACTTAATTTTCATCATGTTACACGATCTACTTGTGTAAACCGTGTCGATATCTACGTCATGTAATTTTCCTATTGTTTCCTAGTTAAGCTTATTGTATTACGTCACTTCCGTCCGAGACAGTTGTTTTTATTTTGTTTATATTTTTCAGGTCTTCTGTTCTAGTTCTGTTATTTTCAATATAGCTTTATTACTTTAGTTTTGTACTTCCAAAAGCATTTTTCTGTTTAGTAATTATTTCATTACTTTATTCTCAGTTTCGTTTTACAATACTAAGCTGTCTAGTTTGTTTACATTTTTCTACTGGCATTAATTTAGTCTTTAAACTGTTTTAGACTATACTCAACTATGATTTTACTTGTTCATTCCGTCACTTAGCAGTTTTTGTAGTTTATTTTTTGGTTAGCAATATTATATTGTATTTCTGTTTAGTTACTTTCGCAGCATACCTCTAAGATTATTTTGTATCCTTTCAATTATTTCAATAGGCTTAGTCTATTAGTCGTTCCCGTTTATTCTTCCGTTTATCGCTGTATAATTCGCTTGTACTATTTCGCTGATGAGATTGGGCTGTCAATAAATTGCATTGAACATCCTTGAATCCTATTCGTTCCTGCTCGCTGCTGCTGCATCCTGTTACATTTTTGGTGTCAGAAGTGGGATTCAAGTGTTAAGTTCTAGTGCATTTTATTGAGCGAAATAATAAACGGGAACGAACTAAGATGACTACCTCAGAGGAACAACTGGCTATCCTGACCACGAGGCTGAAGGACCTGGAGATGCAGCTTAAACAGCTAGCCGATGGTACACCACCTTCCGCTCCTGGGGCGCCAGGCGCCAGGGAGACCGTGAGTCTGTCCAGGATTTTGCTCATGCCCTGATGGTCCTACTATCCCAGGTGGAGCGACTCAGCGGAGAACCAGTGGCCAACAAGCATTTGCTGATGAAAGAGCAGTTCGTAGAGAATCTGAGGGATCCCACCCTGCGCCGTGACATCAAGCGTTGGGCAAGAGACCACCCTCATGCCACCTTTCAAGATACCCGCTTGGAAGTACACCGGTACATGGAAGAAGATCCGACCCCCAGGCGGACAGCAACGGCCAGAGAAACTGTGGTAGAAGACGACGATGTGCTGTGTGGTGAGGTTGGTGGTCAGACCAAGCACCATAAAGTCCTGACGGACCTCATCTCCGGGCAGAGAGTCATGGCAGAGGAAATGCAGAAACAGCAGAAGGTCCTCATGTCCCACATCGACCAGCAGAGGGAGGTGCTTAACCGGCAACAAGAGACCATCAACCAGCTGCTGGTCGGTTTGGTATCAAGACCCAGACCCAACTCCTGTTTCCGGTGCGGCAAAGATGGCCACTTCATCCGGGACTGTCCAAAGCCACCGCCAGTCAGCCATCGGGGGGGCTTGAAACAAGCCCCGAAGCCGTCGGGAAACGAGAAGACTCCATCGCAGTGAGCCAGGCGGTGGAGGAGACAAACAGTGGCTCACCCCTTGCAAGGATAGTTGGAGGAACGCCAGCTATCACAGCGAAGTTAGCAGGCGTAGAAGTTGAGTGCCTGCTGGACACCGGTTCAATGGTAACCCTGGTATCGGAAGCCTTCTTTAAACAGAAACTTGAGTCCGTACGCGGTGGAGTTAAAGGTGGAAGCCAGATGCTTACCCTCCGAGGAGCCAATGGACTTGAGATCCCATACCTGGGCTACCTTGAACTGGACGTGTGCGTGGAGGGGGTGATGATCCCAAAGTGCTGAGTGCTTGTCCTCAAAGACACAGCAGCCACTGGACCACAGAGAAGGAGGAAACCAGGAGTCCTGGGGACGAACGTACTTGCACAGATCCCGAAGTTTGCAGAGCTGCTGAAGTTGAAAGGGAGTGCAGGTACCTCGTCGACACAGAACCAGAAACCGAGCAAGCAGGGGCTGGTCAAGGTTGCTGGTTCCCGTGCTGTATGGGCCCCACCACACTCGGTAATGAACGTTGATGTCACTGGCCCGGCCTGTGGTGCAAACGCTGTGGTGGAACCCCTCAGTACCCCCCTCAAAGGAGGACTCCAGGTCGCAACTACGCTGACAGATGCATCCAAGTCATGCTATGCAGTCCAGCTGATCAACCCCACCAGTCAAGGGGTCAGCTTGATGCCAAGAACCTGCCTTGGTTTGGTCCAGTCAGCAGAAGTGATTACGAGAGAGCAGTTGGCGTTTACCGTGGAAAGTAACGAGGTAGTGGTGTCTTTTGGACTTGATGTAGACTGCCAGGAGGTATCCTCACAGATCCCTAGCAAGACTGCACACCAACAGAGTACCAAAACGCTACCAGAAGGAGTGCTGCTGGATGACTTTCCCGGTACGGCCGCAGAGAAGAGAGAGGCGGAGAGAATTTTCAAAGAGTATGCTGATGTGTTTACCAGAGAAGGAGAGGAGCTTGGCCTCACAACCACCATGCACCACAGAATCCACACAGAGGATGCTGTTCCAGTCAACCAGCGACACAGGCGGATCCCACCAAACCAGTTTGAAGAGGTGAAGGAGCATTTACAGGACCTGCTGAAGAAGGGTGTCATCCGACCCAGCCAGAGCGACTATGCGTCACCAATTGTACTCGTCCGTAAGAAGTCTGGAGCCCTCCGCATGTGCATGGACTATCGCCAACTTAATGCAAAGACCAGGAAGGATGCCTACCCGCTACCAAGGATAGACGAGTCTCTAGATGCGCTAGGCGGGACGCAGTTCTTCTCAGCAATTGACCTGGCGTCAGCTTACAATCAAGTGGAGGTGCACCCAGACGACCGACACAAGACGGCATTTACCACACCAATGGGCCTGTTCGAGTACAACCGAATGCCATTCGGATTGTGCAATGCGCCTGCGCTGTTCCAGAGGATTATGCAGACCATCTTCCGCGAGGATTTGCTGCAGATTCTCCTTGTGTACTTAGACGACATCCTTGTCTACAGCAGCAGTATTGCAGACCACCTCAACTGAGGGAGCATGGGCTCAAGGTGGAGGCAGCGAAATGTCAGTTCTTCCAGAGACGCATAAAGTACCTTGGCCATGTGGTGTCAGCAGAGGGCGTAGCAACTGATCCAGCCAAGACCGAGGCGGTGGCAAGTTGGCCTACCCTGAAGACGCTCAAGGACCTAAGGTCGTTCTTGGGGTTTGCGTCATACTACCGGCGGTTCGTCCCAGGCTTCGCGCAGACAGCAGCACCCATCCACCAGCTTACAGCAGGAATCTCCGAGAAGGGGAAGAAGAAGAGAAGCACCATCCCAAGTGACCGCTGGGGAGGGGAGTGCCAAAAAGCATTTGATGCTTTACGCGCTGCCCTCACGACTGCACCAGTACTAGCCTATCCAGACTACACGAAGCCGTTCATGGTAGAGACCGATGCGTCAGACAAGGGATTAGGAGCTGTGCTATCGCAGAAACAAGATGGCAAGCTCCGAGTCATTGCCTACGCCAGCCGAGGACTACGTGGAGCTGAGCGAAACATGCAGAATTACTCGTCTATGAAGCTGGAGCTGTTAGCACTGAAGTGGGCTGTTGCGGAGAAGTTTAGAGAGTACCTGCTGGGAGCTGAGTTCATTGTATACACCGACAACAATCCATTGACATACTTGCAGCCCAAAAGCAAACTCAAAGCAGTCGAGCAGCGCTGGGGCAGCCGAGCTGGCGAGTTTCAACTTCAGAATAGAGTATAGAGCAGGGAAGCACAATGCCAATGCTGATGCTCTGAGCCGAATCCAATGGCCGAACGCTGGTGGGTGCACCAACGAGGAGATAGAAGATGCTAGGATGGACGCTAGATTGACTGCTGAAGTACTGGCTGGCGTTGTCGGCACAAGTACAGTACCAGAAGCCGTGCGGCTGAGACTGCTGGGGGACGCTATACACATTGGAGAGCTAGGCGTGACAACACCAGCCGATGAGCGAGCTGAACAAGCAACCTCCCTTCCATCCATCCCAAGAGAGCAGATTGCAGCACTGCAACTGAGGGACCCGGCAATAGCGAGACTGAGGCATTACCTGACCCTGAGCAGAAAGCCAAACCGTGAGGAGCGTAAGCAAGAGACACGGGAAGCTCTACAACTGGTGAGCCACTTGTACAACATCACAGAGAAGAATGGTGTGCTGTACAGAACCGTACGTGACAATGATGGCCAGCCAAGACAGTTCCTGGTTGTCCCAAGTGCCATGCGCAGTGAAGTGCTGAAGGCGGCTCATAATGACTTTGGACACCAAGGACCAGAGCGAACAGAGCAAGTTGTGCGGCAGCGTTGCTGGTGGCCTGGGCTGAATGCAGAGGTGAAACGCTGGATCTCCGAGTGTGAGCGATGTGTGGTAGCGAAAGGTCCTTACTTCAAAACAAGAACCCCCATGGGCAGCATCATCGCGACAAAGCCACTCGAAGTCCTTGCCATGGATTTCACTCAGCTGGAACCAGCATCTGATGGTCATGAGAATGTGCTAGTACTAATTGATGTCTTTACCAAGTTCACCGTGGCGATACCTACTAGGGATCAAAAGGCAGTGACTGTGGCCAAGGCTCTCATCCGCGAGTGGTTCATGGTGTACGGAGTACCTCAGAGGCTCCACTCAGACCAAGGCAGATCCTTCGAGGCTGAAGTTATCAAAGAACTCTGCCTGGTCTATAGCATCAAGAAGTCTCGGACGACTCCTACCACCCCGAGGGAAACGGCCAGTGTGAGAGATTTAATCGCACACTACATGAGCTGCTGAGAACCCTTCCCGCCGAGAAGAAGAGGAGGTGGCCCGAGCACCTGAAGGAGCTCTGCTATGCGTACAACGCGACGCGCCACTCCTCGACTGGCTATTCGCCATTTTACCTGATGTTTGGGAGAGATCCCCGGCTGCCGATCGATCGACTAGTAGAAATGGAAGAGACCGCAGCCCACCAACCCACTACTTGGATCACTAAGCATCAGACAGAGCTAAGAGAGGCCCATCAAAGAGCAGCAGCAAAGCTAGAAAAAGACGCTGACACACGTAAGCAAAGATTTGACCAGCGAAGGGGAACTAAGTTGCCGTCAATCGATGTTGGTCACCGCGTGTTGGTCAGAGATCGGACCGTACGAGGGAGAAATAAGATTCAGGACCGTTGGAGTACCCGAGTTCACAAAGTGGTAGAACAACTAGACAATGGTGCCTACGTAATCGAACCAGCAGACAGGCATGGCAATACCAGAATTGTCAATCGGGCAGAACTGCAAGTTTGTCCCCCATTGGTATTACAGAGGAACCCTGGAGTAGTGAGGAGACAGAGAATACCCAGAGCACCACAGCAAGGAGATTCTTCTGATGACGGCAGCCGTGCTGAGATTGCCATCGACATTGTACCACCACCACGTGCTGTCCCAGAACCTGAGGTTGATGTCCCAGACAGTGAAACTGATGGAAGTATCGCAGACGACTCAGGAACTGATGATGAACTGCCTGTGAGGCCTGTTAGGCGCTCAACTAGATCTACTGCTGGACACCATAGTAATAGATACAATTTACCTATGTCTGTCCTTAGGAAATAGATATTGGCACATGTGCATTTAGTGTTAGTATTTAGCTCACAAGGGTTATGACCAGCAAAAGGAGGGGAGAGTGTGACAGGGTCACTAGACATGTAATTTCATTATTTTCGTTTTTCTGAACTTGCTAAAATAATTTTGCTTCGCTTCATTATTTTGTGTTCAGGAATTTTCCGGTTTTAGTGTAGGTAAATTTACTCAGTGCTTAGGTATGTTTCCTTGGGTGCATTCAACCCACACATAGGTGCTAAAATGCATTAGCGGAACCAGAGTTTCGGCGAATTATTTTAATCGCTAGAATTAAGTTTATCACCTAAGATAATCAAATTATGCAAAGGAAATCCTTTACCGCGTGTTTTAAGTCGGAAAGAGTGGTTAAGGTTGGGTAGCACACCCATTTCAAATATTATTGGTATGTGTCAAAACCGTGATCACAGCGATATAAATCGAGGAAAATTTTAGCTTTTAGTTCAGTTGAGTTTTGTGAGCCGAAAGAACGAAAGAACAAGAGCTGCTGGAGAAGAGGAAGATCGAACTTGCGATTGGCAAGGTAGGATTAATTGCTTTGTTTACCACAAGTGCTAAGCCTCTCGACCTTGTTAATTGTTGGATAATTGTAGTCATTTAAGCGTTTCATTTATGCATGATTTAGTTTATGTTTCGCTATAATTTAGCTATTTCATTTTTCGCTAGAATTAGGCTGATTCGTTCTATTATTTTACCAGATTTCTTATTTGCTTTCATCGCGAATATTGGGGAACATTCTTAACGCGTATTTTCACACAACAACGCACGTTTTGTAGTAAATTCAATCTGCTTTATTGTAGTAACTTAGATTCTGTTTTACAACTGTTAGTTACAAAACTGTTTTCCTAGTCTTTCGTCTGATATTAGTTCGAGTTCATGTAGCTTTTCGTAGCTTTTAGCCTTTTGACTCACCGAGTCATGCGGTCGTGTCATATTTCAGGTCAAGATTATTCGTTCGCCAAATTTAACTTTTCCTTTCATCTTATTGTTTCAAAACTGTTCAAACCTTTTCTCCTTAACTTGAGAATCCGTCCTTCACTCATGTCATTGCCATAGAGTACTGTTTTGTTGTAGAATTTACACATTCTTCAAGACTTAATTTTTATCATGTTACATGATCTACTTGTGTAAACCGTGTTGATATCTACGTCATGTAATTTTCCTATTGTTTCCTAGTTAAGCTTATTGTATTACGTCACTTCCGTCCGAGACAGTTGTTTTTATTTTGTTTATATTTTTCAGGTCTTCTGTTCTAGTTCTGTTATTTTCAATATAGCTTTATTACTTTAGTTTTGTACTTCCAAAAGCATTTTTCTGTTTAGTAATTATTTCATTACTTATTCTCAGTTTCGTTTTACAATACTAAGCTGTCTAGTTTGTTTACATTTTTCTATTGGCATTAATTTAGTCTTTAAACTGTTTTAGACTATACTCAACTATGATTTTACTTGTTCATTCCGTCACTTAGCAGTTTTTGTAGTTTATTTTATGGTTAGCAATATTATATTGTATTTCTGTTTAGTTACTTTCGCAGCATACCTCTAAGATTATTTTGTATCCTTTCAATTATTTCAATAGGCTTAGTCTATTAGTCGTTCCCGTTTATTCTTCCGTTTATCGCTGTAAAATTCGCTTGTACTATTTCGCTGATGAGATTGGGCTGTCAATAAATTGCATTGAACATCCTTGAATCCTATTCGTTCCTGCTCGCTGCCGCTGCATCCTGTTACAATTATTTTTAGCTGTAACGTCACATATTGCGCGTGACATTTGCATGTAGAACATATGGGGGTTAAAGGTTGATCCAAGAAACAAAGAATGAAAAGAAAACTTGTAACTAGATAAATCTAGGTTAGTTAGGTTTAGTGGTTACAACCGCAAGATTCTTGTCATTATTGTATTTCCTTGAGTACATAAGACACTGTTGTAAGAGGAAAAGCCTCAGAACGGAACGAACGAATTAGAACGAGAACGGAATTGTAAGGAACTGGGAATCTACGAATAAACGCATTTAAAGCTTGGAATATACAGTCCTCATTTTGATTGTGAACCAGCACCGGGAGTATTTCCGGACATTTAAGGCCTATCACAGCAACTGTTATAAAGAAGGAGAAGAATACCGTTTGTTGTATGAAAGTGGGAAAGATGCCCAGTTTCTACCAGGTACAACAGAATTTTTTACATTAAAAAGATACAGAGAAGAAATCGGAAAAGATTATAAGAGCATTGTACTGTACCTTTGCACAAACGAAGAGTTAAATGCAAGTGAAAATCCTGATTGGGATGAAGATATGCAATCAGAGGAGGAGAATGCTGGTTCATCACGAAAGCCATTAAAATTAACCCAAGTTGCAGAGAATGAGTATGCTGGTCCATTGGAGGAGAAATTAAGAGTAAACGAAGTTGCTGAGGATGAGCATGGTGGTCCATTGGAGGATGAATTAAGAGTAACCGAAGTTTTAGAGGATGAGAATGGTGGTCCATCAGAAAAGAAATTGAGATTATCCCAAGTTGAAAGTGATCAGTTGCTGGCCAGACAGCTCCAGTCAGAACTAGACAACACTGAAGATCCTGCCCCTAATGATCAGTCCACTTCTGGAGTAAACAATGAGCAAGACCCCATTGTCAAGACAGCAAGCCTAGAAACAGTGGAGAAATTTTACAGCTGCCGTGGTCTCATTTCTTTCTTAAAAGAAAGAGTTAAAAGAAATGATCAGTTTTTTATTGTTGTTAGAAGGGGCTCTAGTCTACAATGGTTTCTAACAATTTGGCAAAGAGAGGCAAGCAGAAATTCGCCAGAAAATCTTTTAAGAGTGCATTTTGCAGGGGAGGATGGCATAGACTCCGGTGCTATGTCAAAGGAATTTCTGTCATTGGCCATCGACCACATCAGAAGCCAAATGTTTCCACATGGTGCACCTACTGACTCCATGCTTTTTGCACATAAAGGTTTCTTTTACACGTGTTCACAGATATCACTGGTAAGCATAGTGCAGGGGGGACCTCCCCCCTGTCTTTTTGAACAGTGTGTGTATGATATGCTGGTAAACCAAGATGTAGATTTGAATAACCTTACTGCAGGAGGTCATGTCACCAAACATGAGAATGAACTGCTTGCACGAATTGCTGAAGCCCCTGAAGAAATGCAAGAAACAATACTAGACCATGGTTACACAGGGACAATTAGCTCAGACCACCTTGAAGCCATATTTGGGACAGTTGTACTGAGCATTGTAAGCAAGAGGCTGCTCTACCTTAAAGAGTTCAAGAGAGGGTTGGACCAGTTTGGCTTCCTGGATGCACTTCAGAATAATGCAGACCTGTGTAGAGAACTCTTCCTCATAAATCAAGATGAGGTTGATGCAAACTATGTGGTTTCTCTCTTACGGCCCCAGTTCTCTGAGAAAGGGACATCCAAAAGACCGGTAGAGGAAACAGTGTTTGACCCCCATCATGACTTCATATTAACGTCTGAGGACTCCAAATTGACTGGATACACCGAGGAGCTGGCTTATGATGATAAAGACTCTGGGGATGGGGAATATGTGGAGCATAAATCAGAAGATCATTCCCAAGTCCAGTTTCAGTCTGCTAACATAAGTCCCTCGGGCCTGTTAGGATGGTTAACTGGCCAAAGGCATCGGCCAATTGATGGAGAAGTTGCTTATCTCAGTCAAGTTTGACCACAAATGCTTGCAACGCCAACCCAATCACACTATCTGTTTCCCTGTTGTTGGAGCGTGCGCAAGAAACCTAACCTTGCCAGTGGCACATATGCAAGATGGAGAAGATTTCAAAATGATCATGCTTCTTGCTTTTTGCAAGGGTCAGGCCTTTGGTAAAAGTTAAATGCTAGACAATGGACATTTTGGCAGTGTTAAAGGACGTTGAAGTTAAACGATGTACTGGTAATTTAAGATTGAAACATTTTTAGTGCAGTATTTTCTTGTTTCAGAAAGTATCCGATGGTACTCACAGTTGTGTTCTGTTGATTTACCAGTGATAAGTGTTTTGGGGGCAATCATTTTGCCTGTGTTAGTGTAGGCCGAGTTAGTAAATGCTGAGTTTCCTTGTTGTACTTTAAAAATTCATTTTATCTGTAAGTTGTTCAATTTTCAAAAAATGAGATTGCAAGATGGCTCTGTTGACTTCATTTTCAAGAAGAATTTATATTTTTCTATACAATATACAGAAAACTTCTACTTTATTTGCTTCTGAGCAATGATTGTCCAATGACTAATGACCTAACTGTGAGTGTTGATTACATCATTGATAATTCATAAATGCACAACTTTACTAAAGGTGAATTTGGAAATGTGCAGTCAGGCTAGCTGAATACTGGAAAATAAATATTGGGTTTTTAAAGGCTGCAATGAAGTCGTCGTCTGTAGAAACACAACACCAAAACCCTTAATAACCAGTCACCTTGTCAAAAATATCTTGGTCAATACAGCTTATCGTTATTTGTACAGCCAAGACAGCACTGCAGAATTTGACGCCTTGAATATTTCAAATTTAATTTCTGTGTCAAAACAGTGTAACAAACGAACAAGGAATCAAATACATAACCTTACTGAGTCTACTTACTGTGTCTAAATATGTGGGCAGTCAGGGACAATAGACATATGATATACACTTTTTTTAAATATGTACCACGAAGTAGGCATTTTATGCTGCATCATTTACTTTGAAGAATTTCATTTACAGCTATTGCTTTCACTATTGTAGAAGATCTACCCTGTGTAACCGTTTTGGGCTATAAAAATTAGCTTTTGAAATAATTCAAGTGCACTTTGCCAAGTTGTGGGTTTTGATACCCCTAAACTGGCCCTGACATATTCAAAGTATTCCTCATAGACAGTGTTCTCTGTTTCCCTGATGCACTGCTGTGTAACTTCATTGATTTCAATCACAGACACCTCGAAAAGCAAATCTGTTGCACCTCCATGATATTCTGCTAAGAAAAACAAGGAATCTGGTCTTCCATGCACAGTGTAGTGCCTCAATTTCCTTATTCGATGGGTGTTCCAGTGCTCTTTAACATGATCACATTCTTTCTGCAGTACACAAGAAAAACAGTACCAAAGACACTCTTTGTGAATTTCGGATGTGTTATCAACTGCACCAGTTCGAAAAGCATTGCACCTTTCGTTTCTCCTTTTTACCACATTCTGACTACTTATAGCATTCAAAAGTTACGAAAAACTATACATCGTTTGTTCCACGACCGAGTCAGAAGGGACGTGGGTCTATTCCTGATTTGACGTCACAAACTGATTTGCATGCATGTTTACAAAGACTTGATGCGATGCAAATCAGTTTGTGACGTCAAATCAGGAATAGACCCACGCCCCTTCTGACTTGGTTGTGGAACGTATGATGTACAGTTTTTCGTAACCTTTGAATGCTATATATAGTCCGAATTTTGTAAAAGGGAGAAACGAAAGGTGCAATGCGTTTGGAACTGGTGCAAAGGATTATTTTAGCGAAAAAAATATTTTGGGGTTAGGTGCACTTTAATTTTCTTAACAGGGTACTGTAGCTAATAGAGTAGTTATGATTTTTGGCAAGAAAAAGAATTATTTCTTGGTACTCAAAGCCTCTATTGAAGTAGTATTTGATAGCCTCCTCTTCATCAAATTCAACGTCACTGTCTGAGTCAGATGATTCCTCTCGATGTGAGCCTATTAAACCATTTTCAAGGTGGAAGATTTGGCACAACTACAGTATGCACACTTTTAAAGGCACAAGGCTTAGTTATATATTTTGTGCCTCCTTTGACGAAGCTTTTAATAATACCCATATTAAAACACTTGTTAGAGTAACACGACCGTGAGTAATTTCTTTTTGCTGTGAGCTTTTTCTTTTTGCCGTGAGCAATTTCTTTTTGCCGCGAGCTTTTTCTTTTTGCCGTGAGTAATTTCTTGTTGCCGTGAGTAATTTCTTGTTGCCGTGAGTAATTTCTTTTTGCCGTGACAGTTGTGGGCCACCGTACTGACCTGTGCTAGTCAGCCATATTGTTTCGGACACTCGAACTCATTGATATGGACAAATATCTTGCGAATTGAACTTATTATCGTAAGTCTATTATATTGTGTTTCGTTTAGCTTTATAGTTCGCGTTACTTAGTGTATGTATATTGTGATCCATCCTGTAGATCTGTTTCATCGTTGTGATTAAACCAAGTCCAGAAAATAAGCGCTAGTCCAAGAACAAGAAAACATCTTGTAAAGGGGGGAACATTCAAGACCCCAGAAGAAGAAAAAGAAACAAAGTCTCTGAGAGCAATGGCAGCTGATATTTCAGAGGGCCTGAAGCAGGTGAAGAAAAGTGGTTCCAACGAGAAAAGAGCAGCTCTGAGAGCCTTTAAATCCCTTGCGTTTGGGGAAAACGTGAAAAAATCTCGTGCTCAACGTTCTCTCTCTCAAGTTGTATCACTTGACCGAAAGCGTGGAATCAAAAGAAGAACGGAGATTCTTAAAGGAGAAGAACCAAGTTGGCTTGTTTCCAAAAGAAAAGTACGCTTTGATGCACTTTCTGAGGATGTCAAAAGAGAAGTCTATGATTTCTGGACAACTCAAGCAAGCCGTCCAACAGGAGACAAGAAAGATTTTGTTCGTTATCGCACGGGGAAGAGCCAGTACAAAGCACACGCAAAGCACATTCTGGAAAAGTCCCAGACAGAAGCCTTCTTGGAATTCCAGGCTCTACACCCCAATATGAAAATAAAGCAGAGGAAGTTTGAGTCATTGAAACCATTCTTCGTGAAAGCTGCCAAAGAACGCGATAGAAAGTCCTGTCTTTGTCGGAAACATGTAGAAATCAAGATTCTCTTTGGAGATTGCATGAAATTCCGCAAGGCTGTGTTAAAAAGTAAAGACCAGGATGAAGCTGTTCGTGTTCCTGTCACAATAACAGAGGCTGCCGAAATGACCTTATGCCCCAGTGAAGAAGAAAATGCATACCATAAAATGGCATGTTTAGAAAGAAAATGCAACCAGTGTGGTGTCCATTTGATGGAACTACTTCCTGAAGAAGAATCTAATGAGGGAGTGGTTATTTGGAGATGGTATGAATACGTCTCAACCGGGAAGTTTTTGGCAAATGGTCAGGAGAAGAAGAAACTTGCCCTTGTCACTAAGGAGACACCACCATCTAAAATGTTTGGATACTTTAAGGATCTTCTTAAAGACTATCCCTTACACTCTTTCATGGCCAAGTGGCAACGACAACAACTCGACAGTCTGCTTGAGCATTTACCAATGGATCATGCGGTCGCTATCCATGACTGCTCAGAGGGATACACCTGTAGGTCTCAAGACGAAACACAATCTGATTTCTTTGATGTGGCAAAGGTTTCCCTGCATGTCACCATTCTGTACCGCCACTCTACAGAAAAGAATGATGGCATTGAAAGTACAGAGGAGAACCCCGAAGTCGTAAAGGAGCATGTGTTTGTCATTTCAGATGATGTCATTCAAGATAACAATTCAGTTCATGAGGTGCAGGAACTTTTGAACACATACCTCACAAAGGATCTTGGCCAACAGATCGCAGTTCTACACGAGTTCACAGATGGTTGTTCAGCCCAGTATAAATCCCGCCACTGCCTTGGAGATTTGTCTTGTTGTGTAGCTGATTTTGGTTAAAAATCCAGCGTAATTTCTTTGAAACCTCACATGCCAAAGGCAAACAGGATGCCGCTGGTTCTCATGTTAAGCAGAGAGTGAGCCAGGCAGTGCTGCGTCGAACAGCAGCAATCAAAAGTGCCAAGGACATGCACACTTACCTCAGTGAAAGGTTCACCTTACCATCAGCCTCAAGCTACTTATCCAGAACCAAATCCGTCAACTTGACGCAGTGCCTCTTTTTTTACGTCCCTGCAACTGGTGAAGATTCAGTAAACAGGAACAGGCCTGACCGAAAATTTAAGGAAGTGAAAGGCATAAGAAAAATCCACGCTGTAAAAT
>OX393566.1:18031152-18061152 GCA_947652115.1 Blastomussa wellsi | reverse complement strand
GGAGTGAAGCAGGGATTAGTTGCAGCTGAAGCACGCCTCGCCAAGCAAGGACTCACAATTCCCCAACTAGAGTTGGTATCTGGTCATATGGCAGTCAACTTGCTGACCAATGTTCACGATGATCTATCTGGGTTCCCGATAGTATCCCAGTATGCATGGCTTGACAGCAGTGTTACCTTACACTGGATTAAAGGCGCCGGAGAGTACAAGCAGTTCGTTGGAAATCGTGTGCGCAAAATCAAAGAGAAAGAAGCTGTCGTTTGGAGACATGTTCCAACGCAAGAGAATCTTGCGGATCTGGGGAGTCGAGGCGGACCTGTTAATGAAGAAAACGTACTGTCGTGGGAAGGACCAAAGTGGCTAAAGGATCCAGAAAGCTGGCCCCCAGATATTGTGACGAACACAACTACAGAATCAAACACAGAGGTCAAAGCTACAAAGGAACTCTTCACCTTAGCTGTGGAAAAGGAAGACGAGCTAGACAACCTCCTTGCCAAGTTGACCTACTGGCGAAC
This sequence comes from Blastomussa wellsi, assembly GCA_947652115.1. Classification (NCBI taxonomy): domain Eukaryota; kingdom Metazoa; phylum Cnidaria; class Anthozoa; order Scleractinia; family Plerogyridae; genus Blastomussa; species Blastomussa wellsi. The sequence goes on along the minus strand of OX393566.1, from coordinate 18,060,637 downwards.
CTTGTGGGTGTGTGCGTGGATGATGCAGTTCATATGCAACGCTAGAACCTTAAAGCCTAACAGAGCAGGAGGACCGCTGACCACTGAAGAAATTGAGGAGCAGAAACACCTCTGGTTACTCCGAGTCCAGACTCAGGGCATTAAAGACATGGAAGAGGATCGATTACAGCTCAACTTACAGAAGCATCAAGATGGAGTGCTAGAGTGTCAAGGACGATTGCAAGGCATCTATCCGATTTACGTCCCAGTCTTTGCAGAGAAGTTGGTGCAACACGCACATCTGGCCACTCTTCACTGGGTAGTAAGCCTCACCATGGCCAAAGTTAGAGAACAGCATTGGATTCCACGTCTTAGGCACCTGGTTAAGAAAGTCATCAAACAGTGCTGTTGTTGTAAGCGCTTTCAGGCCATTGCTGTCGCATCCCCACCTCCTGGGCTGCTACCACTGGAGAGAACGAAGCACTTGGGCGTCTTTGAAGTGGTTGGTGTCGAATTTGCAGGTCCTATTAAGTACAGGAGGAGTTCGGGTTGGGGAGTTTGGTGCAACTTAACCCAGGTGCGCCTGCATTCAGACCACGACGAGATGCTGCAGTGGCAGCAAACCTGAGGATCCAGGACATTGCTACTGAAACGGACTACACAGGATCTCAAGGAACACTGAACTGTAATTAAGAACACTTGATTGACCGTAATTGATTTGCGCGAGTTATCTGTTTGTGCCGCTTAGGTTTAGTGTTTCTCTCCTTTGGAGACAAACAGGGGGAGTGTGTCGGAGATTGTGTGACAAAAAAACATTTCAAGATTGTTTTGAGCGAGACCTTTTAAAACATGCGATGATAGGACATTTTTTTTTTGTTAATGACAGTCAGAAATCAAAGATGGACACTTTCCAAGTATTTTTGTATTGGTCGACAGCTTGATTGAGTGACTTAGAAACAGGAGACCATCGTTGACAGATAGTTAGTTTTAACATTGTGTTGTATGCTATAGTTTAGTTGCCTGGAGAGAGTGAAGGAGTACTGTACCTGAGAACTGTGAACCGTGAACCGTGATCACATCTGAAACCAAGTTTATTCTGTGATATTGTGAAGTTCGGCCCTAGGGCATTCGCGACACCTGGATCACCTGGCTTTACGGATCATCGTAAGAACAAGGTGGTTATCTTGGCCAAGCACTTCTATTCAGGCAACCCAAAAGAACACCAGCTTATTGCAGAATGGGAAAAGTTGACTTAACTAGTTGGAAAAATACCATTCCAGAGGAGGTAAAGAAGAGCCACGAGACAACATCTACAGAATGGTGCCTTGCCAGACTCATGATACTTCAAACCTCTTACAGCCTTGTGTTTCCAGCACTAGTTCACATTGCCGAGGTGTGCCTTTCAATGCCTGTATCAAATGCTTGGCCAGAGCGTGGGTGCAGTGCTGTTAAGTGTGTCAAGTCAAGACTCAGGAGTAGGTTGTCAGTTAAGATGCTTCAGACACTTCTAGCAATTACCATCAATGGCCCGAGAGTTGGCACTTTAGAGTGTGAATCACTGATGTCTGCTGCCATAGAACTATGGGATACTCCGAAGAGACAAAGGAAGCTTCCAAGAGAACAGGCAGCACAGCATCCCGACAAGGAGACAGCAAGCCACCCTGCACCTGTACCTACAGCTACTGATGCAGCTGTACAGACGGTTCAGCAAGAGCCAGAAAACCCTGAGCCAGGGCAGCTTCTTGATGCTCTCAGCCTGGTTGCTGCTCCCAGCACCTTTGCAGATGAAGTAACAGTGGCCACAACTGCACTCCATCTTGCTTCTGACAGTTTCTTCGATGAAGGAATTTATTCCGAGTCTGAAGACAGTGAAGAAGAGGACATGTTTAGACAAACGTTTACACTGCATACCACTCCAGGCTACACGCAATTGTGCTATAAAGTGTTATAATTCGTTTTGTCACATCTAGATCAATTTTTGTAATTATTAATTAACGTAAAAGTTCACAGGAAGACTGCAGAGAAGGCAGGGTAGTTATTATATTTGTACAGGAGCCCATGAGGAGCCTCCATACGTACTTTGCCCTCGAGTCAACCCTGTCCCGTATCTTTTTATTTTTAGAACAGTGACGTTCCCTGAATTTCCCACGAAAGCTGTGTTGTTTCCGCTTACATCCGCATAAAAAAATGGCTGCCAAAGGGAAAAGGCAGTATCTGTTCCTTCGCCTGTTTTCCTTTTTTTTCAATCCAGGAACTTAATCTTACAACCGAGGAATATTGGGCATTTGTTTATTGGAAGTTAATAAAAATATTTAAAAGCAATAAATAACCTAATAAAGGTGGCATTAATTTATGAGAAGCTGTCTTGCTTCTCTTGTTTTGTGTTTTGTGTGCTCGGTGCGGTGATAAATCGCTCCTATTAACATGTAACCTCTTTTAAAATGAAGCATTCTCTGGACATTTCGGATCTTGCTGGGAATCCCAGGCCTTTGAAAGCAAGGAAATCTTTGAATTTCTGTCCCAAAGATCGCGATGATGTGGAGTGAGTGACATTGATGGAGAAAGTGATGATGGTGAATCAACTGATACAAAGGATATCCTGCGAAGAAAACTGATGGAAAAACAGAAGAAAAATGTAGAGGTGACTAATGAAAAAGATCGTCTGGAAAGTTGGCACAAAGAAGTTGCAGCTGTGGGTTTTAGTTGCGAGATTTTATATCTCACACAGAAGCATTGTCCTTTCATGGACTCGGAGCCAGCCACTCAGTTTCCCGGTTGTGCACTTGTTTTGTATCTTTCAGTGAAACAAACCTTCCACGAGCAAACAGGGCCATTTTCTCCTGTTCGCTTAGTCGTACACGTTAATGCTGCCTGGAGTTTACAGTGTCCAGTCTGCGAGTTCATGGTTATTTGCAAGGGGAAACATGAAACACTCAAAGACACACAGAATTAACAGTTTAAATAGCCCTACAACATCAAGAAGGGAATGGATTACTGTTTACTTTGATTCTTTATGAAATGATGTTTTAACTGGCGACCCTCGAGATTTGAAAATTTTGAATATGGAGTAAACACATTTACAAAGCAATTCTTCCGCTTCCGCATTCCAAGGTCATTTCTGGGGTCACATTCCATTCATAACTTCCGGGGTCATGGGGTCACTTCCAGGTCACATACCAGACATTCCACATTTTTTGCATTCCTGACATTTTAGGGTCACTTCCGGGTCAATTTCCACACATTCTTGACATTTTTGAAATTCTCCAAAACTTCCAGCACGCCAGCCCGCCTAGGAAGGGGGTAGTTTTGTTACTTCCTTGTCACGTGATGTCATAGGTCAATTTACGTCACAGTCACGTTATAGTCATGCATGTCACGGTCACGTTTGTCATGGAAAGTGTCACGATTTTCAAAATTCAATAACTTTTTGAATATTCATTGAAAAATGGAAAAAAATATATCATTGTACTCGTCTAAGCAAGCGCTTTCTTTCCATGTAGTTTTTGTGCCTACTTTTAAAGTTTTAGGAAAATTTTAAATTTTTTTGACCTCAAACATACCAAACATTCTTCAGACATTAAAAAGGACGCGCTTGACATTAACGGTCATTTGAAAGTGAAATGTCTCATAGTAAACACGCACGATGTTTTGCTGTAGAAAAAAGCCCACCGAGAAAGACTTTGAGGACTATGCTGTTCCAGATCAAGTCGTCAAAATCACAGGAAGAGCCACAGAAGCAGCAAAGGGAGCCACGCGCTGTATGTGTGCCTGCAATTCCGCAGACATCAACATCAAGCCAGATGCGAGCAGCTGCTTGCCCGCAGGTACAAGACCAACACATGCACGAACTGTCATGGTATAGTTTCTGTTTCCAAACTGATTGTACTATCGACGAATACAGGCAAATATTGAATTTCTTAACCCATCAAGGGAGAGGCAGACAGCTATTTGGTTGTTGTATCGTCATTTTTACGATCAACAAAGATTTGCAGAATCTGATGACCCCGCCTGTAAAGGCAATCATTTCCATTTGGTTGTTAACTCCAAATGGGTCTCTTCTTCTGGAAATCCGATTAAACCATCACAAACCTACATTTACGAATGGCTCAATAAATGGGAAACTGCCAAAAATCGACCAAAAGCTAGTTGCAAGGCAGTAAATTCATTTGCAGGTTACCGTGATTATTTGAAAAAATATCCACGGGAACTTTGTGCATATTCTGACCATTGCATCACGCTAGCAGAAGCAGGTTATTTTCACCCTACTGTTGAGGAACATAAATTTAATGTCGATAATCACGGTGCAAATTTGTATGGCAGTGATGTCTCACTTGTTGAGGATGTTGCAAGTGCACAAACTATTTTTGCACCAAAAGTGGAAGCATAAATTTTATTGAATGAGCCGAAGCTTCCAGAAAACGCTTCACCTACATTTTGCGCAATTATCCGACAAAGCTCTCCAGGTGGTCTCTATTGAGAATCAACAAGACAGCGTTGATTGGTATCATCCCTTGATCAATTTTTCATCTAAAAAGGGCAAAAAAATTTTATCAACAGAGCAAAGTCTAAATGTGATCAAAGTGATTTCCCAGACAAACAACATTCCTATTGAATCATGTGGGAATAATCGGTCTTTGACCGAAATATTCTATCAAATTGCGTCAGCAAGTGTGTCCAAAGTTAATTGTTTGGTTCTTTTTGGTGGCAGTAATGCTGAAAAAACTTTTGATTTCTTCGGTGACTGGAGTTTTTCCCAGTGTTGCAAAATATTCCAAGGTGTTGCGAACAATTTTATGTTCGAACAACTTGAAGATGCTGTAGTCTGCTCTTGGGATTAGGCAATGTTTGCATCAGAATTCCAGGACGTGATCAAGAAACTTCTGGGCGGTGAAGATTTCATCATCAATGTCAAATACCGGAAATCAGTGCCAATCAATCACCGTATTCCTGTCTTCATTGGTGCAAATCTTCTACCTTGGACTTCGATCCTTCAACAACAGCACAAAGAGGCATTCAAAAACCAATGCATTGTGGTAGAGATGAGATCCTGCTATGAATTGAATCGCTTTGATGAAGGCTTGCCACTTCATCCCTTGGCATGGCTCCATGCAGACAAGCCATATTGGAAAAGGTAAGCGAAACCAAAATTGGGTGAAACCCCAGTACAACATTAAATGTTTGTTTTCGTTTCGTTTCCGAGGTTATATGCCCCTTCACCAGAGGAGCTGCTGGACTGAATTGCTGAACCTTCACAAAACTACTGGAGTGACGAAGAGGACGACGATTTATCAGAAATTCCCAACTCTGTTCTGTCCGGTGACTGTGCGTGCTACCAGCCTCCCAACGTTAAGCCAAATAGACCAGGAGATTTACTTGCAGAAAGATCTGAGTTATCTGAACGACAAGGTATGCCAAATTGCAAATATACCTGACTCAGTTTGTTGTGGAATTTTGTACAATGTCTGTGTCAGTAATATTTTCTTTTTGTCATACAGCAAATTTCTTGGAACACCTATAAATTGCTGACGAACCAAGCAGTGAACAGCTAGATTCTGGTGAAATATCCCCAGAGCCCGATTATTCTGCTGCCCCTGAAAGCCACACCTTACAAGTGATACTTTGAAGATGGGAGACCACGATATGGTGGAGCCGAAGCTGCAGCAACAGACACTGGCAAAGATAAAACTAGTAGTAGTGCAGTTGATTACGGTCCTAAGACCGAAACTTTGCATTTTCAAAGCAAATTCTGGCAGTGTATTCATAATACGCCTATAACTAACAAAGTTGATCTTGACAAAATTGAGTTGAATTGGTTTAATGTGCCATGGGATGATCAACGCTTTTATTTTACACCTAGGATGTTAGCCAAAGTTAATCATTACGATTTTGTGAAACCAATCAGTGCTAGTGTAAGTCTAACTGGTTTTAAAGCAATGTGGGATTTACAAGTTACTGTTCAGGGGAATGAAAAAGTTGATGCAAAGCCAACTATGGACCCCACCCTTTGGACATTTATTGATTCTAAGCATTATTTGCCACACAAAAATTTTGCTGCCATGCAATGTGATAATGTCCATACTGCGAAATGCTTGCAGGGTGATAGGGGACATAGTACATTACCCTTATGGAAAGCCAGAAATACAAGTTATACGCCAACAAGTGGCCCACAAGCAGGAAACCCTTCCCAAAATAGTGTAGATTTTTTTTCTGGGAAGAGGATCTGGAAATCGTAAATCAGCCTGAATTCAGAGAATTGACTTTGCAAGATACTTTCAGAACAGGATGACCACATGCCTGTAGGGCAAGTAAATTGGAATTATCAGGAGTTTGGAGAAGAGATGCCTGATATGCTAATGCATGGTTTTCCTATGTTGACAGCTACAAATGACGAATTGTGGGTATATGGACATAAGGACTATTTCACCAGAAAGCATACTGCAATGGCTCCTGTTTATGGAATGGGCCAAAAGGTAGCTATAAATCCTAGCACTAGTACTGGTTCAGATTCATTTCCGAATTCATTAGTTAAAGCGTAATTTTTCATTTATTTTAGAAAATAGAGTGGCTCATTGAATGGCACCGTAACAACAGTATGTTTTCCTGATGCAGAAATTAAACACACTCAAACCAGTATGTTTGATTGTCCAACATTAGATGACTTAAAAGTCGCAATTGCTAAGGGTAGCAGCAGAGGATTATCATTTTCAGCCTGCTGAAAAATTTCCTAGATTAAAAAGCACATTAAGTGAAGCTGTTGTGAAAACTTATAATGACCAAGGTCTATTTTTTCCTAAATGTGTTGGGCCGAATGCACCCAATAAAAGATAAGAAAGAACCTGAGAAAGACAAAGATAAGCCGGAGGGAGATAAGGAACCTGATCGCCCAGGGGAGGGGCCAGATAAGAAAAAGCCTGATCGGCCAGCTGGACCTGATCCTAAACCTGACGAACCAGAAACAACCGAGACAGGGACAAATCCTGAATTTCCAGAAACTGATGACAATGGAACTGATCCTATTGATTGGCCTGGAAATACTGATCCAGAACCTCCAAATCCTATTTCACCTGGCCCTGACAGAGATGTCAACATTCAAGTAGACATTCCTGATTTACCGCCATTGCCTCCACTTCCCCCTCTTCCACCAAGTGGGCCAGGGGGTCCTAATGTTTCTCCGGCAGTAGTCACAAAGATAATGCCCATTCCTGGTTTAGTCATTCCAAAGTGCCAGAATGGATTGAAAAGATAAAATAAATCAATGGTGACACTGTCATAAAGTGGAAACCAGAATATAAGATCAAAACTATTTATGTTGATGTCACAAGATGGCGTGACATAATTCAAGAAGGTGTTCCTATTCCAAATGAAGTGCCAGTTGTGTTATACAATTTTCCTAATTTTAAAGGAGCACGAGATTTTTTCTGGAAACTGGATCACAGTGATCCTATGGAACCCAATTGTCAGTATATCGAGAAACCAATGTCAAAAATGACTTGGCAAGAATTACGTTGTTGCAATGAAAACAATTTCTTTTCAATGGATGAATTGGGGTTGATAATAAGAGACCATAAAGATTTCAAAGAAAAACCGCTTGTTCAATTTGAAGAAATGTCATGGAACTCTGTTGAAATTGATTTAAGTTACTCGTTCACAGAAAAAGTAATTGGTGATTATTATCAGTTTGACAACATTTACCATTCTTTTATTAGAACACTTAGAAATCATGAATGGCATCCAACATTGCCAATTAAAGGGATTACTGAAAGAGAGTTAAGAAGTCTTTTAAGATTTGCACATTCTCACAACAGTTCTCGCTTACAAAGATCAACAATGAAATTTCATGTGCATAATTGTGGCAACTCATCCATACGGTTTAACTAAGTGGAACATTGTTTTTGAGAAAAAACCTGATAGTCAAGTAGCATCTTGGTTAAATAAATTGCCAGCAGATGACAATTGACCTTCCCCGCATTCGTCACAATCACACGCGCGAAAGCATGAAAGCGAGGCTCGGGTGGACAATAATCAAATATGGCGGACAACGCAGAAAAGCCGACGGTAAAATCTTCGAAAGATGTTCCATGGTGTAAGTCTCTTGACAGCTTGCCGGTGTTTACAAAGAAAGAGATAGATGAACACCGGAGCAAGAGTGGTAAACGAAAGGCTGACGACACTTCTAAACCTATTAAAAAAACACTAAAGCGTGGCTTGAAATTTCAAGAAGAACGGTATCTTTCATCAGACACAGTGTACACAAAGGTATTAAGTAACTCATGGTAAAAGCAAAGTGTCGAGCCAGCATGAGCACACGGGAAAATCACGATCTTGAAGTTTCACTAGATTTAACATCTGGAAGTGTAATGGTGGCACACTGTACTTGCAAAGCTGGTAACAGTGGATACTGTAATCATATAATGTGTCTTCTTCTTGAACTTGCCCGTTACTCCTTGGAAGAGTTAAATAGGGTTCCCGAGGAAGCAGCATGTACAAGCATGTCAAGGAAATGGGGTATCCCAGGTAAAATATGAATTCATTTTTTAATTACTTAGACCAACCCTTCCTGATTAAATGGAATTTTTAACAAAATGTTGCTGTACTTTTCTTTTGTTGTCCCCAAGGTGAGAAAGGTCTTCCCAAAGAACCTATAATGAGTACATCAGTTCAAAAGGAGTTAACAAACAAGGGGATAAAACCAACTCTGTATGATCCAAGGGTCAAGGAAAGACAGAGATTAGATATCCCTGGAGTTCAGCTGATGCAAAAGGAATTAGAATCAATTCATCCACTTACTGGTTTTTCGCATGTCATCCCTAAAAACCCTGAATTATTGAACAAGATGGACACCACCAAGTATGGACCACTTTTTATTGGGTCTCCACTCTCTTTCCATTAAGTGCCTTTGAGTTTAATTTTACTGTTGTTACTAACCTGGAACCAGCTGTTAACCGTGCTCAAGCTGACCCATCTGACATTTACAAGGTAAATTTGCCATACCAATTCCCAGATTTACCTGAAGCTGTCCATTTCAATACTGCTCAAGAAAATTTCATTGAACACTTAAGGGTAACACATCAAGAAAGCATTGATATTGAGAAAAGAACTGTTAAGCAAAGGGAATGTGATGAATGGATCAAACACCGCAAAAATAGACTTCGATCATCAGTGTGTCACAGAATATATGCAAGAAAAAGAAGTTTCTATAATCTTGCCAAACAACTTAACCAACCCTTTAAGCCTCTTGATGAAATGCCAGCATTTCAACAGAAAAAAGTTTAAGCATGGCATAAAGTTTGAGCCAGTGGCAAGAGACAAATACTATGATGTTATGAAGCACTATTTGAGGAGGCCAATTACCTTCAGGGAGACAGGGATGGTTATTCCCCAAAGCATGTTTTGGCTTGAGGGCAGTCCTGACGGCCTTGTGATTGATCCATGTTCCTCATCTGGGAAGATAGGAACAATTGAACTGAAATGCCCAGAGGGGAAGAAGAATCACACCCCACAGGAGGCAATCAAAGATGAATCATTTTACATTGAATTAGTTGATGGAAAACCCAACCTGAAGAAAGATCATCACTTAGGGTATTACACACAAGTCCAACTGGTTATGGGTTTCTGTGGTTTACAGTGGGTTGACTATGTAGTTTATTTATTCAAGGGAATGATCATAACAAGGGTTCCATTTGCTAAAGATTATTTTGACCAGGTAGTGTGTAAAGCAAACACCTTCTATGTGAAGTGCTTTCTTCCTCAGCTCATGGCCTGAATTTAGTTCAGTGTATTGTGTAGTACAGCTGAGCAAGAGATGGCATAACTAAGTGTTCTAATCTTTCTGAAGTTTTAGCTTTTGAGCTCTAGTGGACTTAAAAGGATCAGGCAGAGAATATCAAAAATACTGCCATGCCATTTTTGACAATACCTTAAAAGGTTGTTTCTGCAATTTTATTAAGATGACTTCATCCATGTTCAAGAGTACTTAAAGAATTACATGTTTATTGTGACACTGAAATATTATAATAATTGAGTTTCTGAGTACTTTCTTTGAGTTGCTTAGCAATAACTTATCGACTAGTCCTACAAATCTCCACTTCTGTTAGACCAATGATACGTATATGTGCAATTAACACTAGAAAGGTACTGATGTGAGATCATGAAAGTAAAAGTAATTATCAGTCATTCTCCACAGAGAGTTGTTGCCATCACAAAAGGGAGAAAAGGGAAATACATTTTCTGGATGTAAACCAACTTGGCTCTTGTAAATAATAACACTAGCTGAAGTAAATGGTAAAACCTTAGCTTCTTTATTGCTTAATGAGTGGATCCATAAAGTTGCAAAGAAGACAAGCCACTGTCCATATTTGGTTTATGGTCCCATTCAAATTCAATGGAATTTCGGTCTTTAAGACTTTAAATTTCTTGATACGAGCAATAATACGTTCCACATGGATTCTAACTGAAGCAATTGTTTGACTCATTACAACATCTTCCTTGTCAAGCTGCTCCTTGCCATCAAGAAATGCAGGTATGTTTACCTTAACTCCAAATGGGTCAAGTAGTTCCTGGATGGTAAATCCTCTGTCGGCCATAATTGAATCACCTTTCTCCCACAGTCCTGGGTGTAGTATACCACACCTGGCTACTATTTCCTTATCTGATAGCGATCCTGGATACAACTGACTCACAAAAGTTACTGCTCCTGAGGGACTGATTCCAACTAAGGCTTTGTATGTAACATGGTGCTTATAGTGCGAGTAAAGGGCACTTTGTGTAATTAGGCTAGCTGGCACTTGCCCAAAAATTTCTGTACAATCGATGATGCATCTTGTTGAGGGATAAGTGTCCTTAAAACATGCTGGCATGGATGAAATAACCTGATCTTTAGATGGCCATATAGGAATGCTTCCTAAACAGAAGTACATGTAATTTGACCAGGTGATCAAGTACCTAGACACTGTTGACTTACCAATTCCAAATAACCATGCCAAATGTTTCTGTCCAAAGCCACACCTTAACCACACCAAGAACATAAACAATTGCTCAATAACATCCAATTAAGGGCTCATACCAGGCTTACTTCCTTCTGTAAACTTACATTCATCAGGTTCATCTGACACGTTCTTTGAAGCCTCATAGTATTTCAATTACAAGCATTCTCACCTGGATTTAAAAATTGAAAAAGAATGTCAAACTTCACTGGATGCAAACCAGTGAATGACTTGAAAACATCTTCTTGTTCTCTGATGTTCCTCGAGTTCAACTGCTTTTGTGACAATTTTTGTATCTCAGCTTTCAGCTCAGTGTTTTCCTTTTCAACATCATGTTTTTGTTTAATCAAATCAGACATTTTCATATTCAACTTTTGTACAACTTCTCTCAAATGAGCACAGTCTTCACAGGTCGTTGATGTTCTATTATTATTTTGATTGACTAAACTTGAGTTTAACTGATAAGATGGTTCTGATTCAGGCTTAGAGTTTTCTTTTTGCCCAAAACGTTCGTGAAGACACCTCTTCTTCGGTGATTTTCGAGCAAACGCGTACCCACTTTTATTCCAGCTGAATTTGGAAGGAATGGTAGTCTTGTCCTTCAGATCTTTCCCGCCACCAAACTGTTTTCTGATTTCCTCTGGGCGAAAATGATGTTCACACACCTTAGTGTATTCAGTCACAATAAATCCGTCTCGCTGTTCTTGTCTCTTTATAGCCAAAAGCCAACGATTTTTAACTTTGGCTTCCAAAGGGAAAGAAAAAAATGAAATGCCAGTTTTATTCCCTTGGTTGTCATAAAAGGAACTTTGGCAGTCAGGCACGCAGCAATATTTACTACGACCACCAGGCAAAGAACTCGAACAGCTCGCCGCCATGTTTGATTATTGTCCACCCGAGCCTCGCTTTCATGCTTTCGCGCGTGTGATTGTGACGAATGCGGGAAAGGTCTATTGGAAAAACGTTTGGACACGTCCAAATCGTTTTTGGTTTATTACTCCTGCTGACAAATCTTAAATTGCATTAATTTTCCCAATTTTACTCTGAAAATAGTCTAGACATAAGGGCATGTCGAGAAACAAGTAAATTAGTTAAAATTTTTGAAAAATATTAAAAATTCATTGAAATATTCAAAAAATAAAGCGTGACACTTTTTGCGTTACTACGTGACATGCGTGACTATAATGTGACTGTGACGTAAATTGACCTATGACATCACGTGACAAGGAAGTAACAAAACTACCCCCTTCCTAGGCGGGCTGGCGTGGCGGAACTATAGGAGAATTTCAAAAATGTCAAGAATGTGTGGAATTTGACCCGGAAGTGACCCTAAAACCCAGAAGTGACCCTAAAATGTCAGGAATGCAAAAAATGTGGAATGTCTGGTATGTGCCCCAGAAGTGACCCCGTGACCCCGGAAGTTATGACTGGAATGTGACCCCGGAAATGACCTTGGAATGCGGAAGCGGAAGAATTGCTTTGTAGACTTGGGATCTCCTTCGAACCGTACCATATGGACTTCTAGCCTTTTGCAAGTGGTTCTTTGATAGTGTGTCACCAGATGGGAGATATTTTATCAGCCCACTGAGAATAAATGGAATCAATTTTCAGTGTATTAAAGCACACAAGTGGAGGAAATTTGTCGGCGATTGCTCACTTGCCCACTTTGGGCAGGTTAATTAGTAGAAAAAGTCTAACAGAAACGAAACCTTTAACATAGATGGAGAATCAATGTCAGTTGACAACCAGATTTGTATTAAGTGTACTAAAGTCTCCAGTTCCTTGTGCCAAATGTAATTGCACTGTCCACCATAGGAGGCTGACAAGGTAGCAATGCCTGCACAATTATTGCAGTTAGTTTTGGGGGTATTGTGCATAATAGAAGCTGGATGTTTCCTTACTTTGGAAACAGTTACCACAGTTGTGGGCATTTTCAGTTGTGAATGCAATATGTGATGACAATAACATGTATGATGAGGTCTATGGTGACACAGCTGTTTACTTACATGTTGAAGATACTGTACAGTCCTTAGGCCCAGAATGTAATATAATGTTCAGTCGGTCAGTGCTATTTTTGGTTTTTACGAACACCAATGATTTTGGTGACCTAGTAACACATCAAAAATGTTCAGCATCCATCCTATGGGTTCTCATTGGCTGTCAGAAGACTGTGGGAATTTTGATACAGACTAATGGCTTTTTTGCCCTCATTGACAGTCACATTCACAACAACGGTGTTGCCATTGCTTTGATGGCTGATTCTCCAAGCAGTCTTATCACTGCATACTCAAGATTGCTGCGTGAAGAAAATTTAGTTCTCAATCTTGGTACTTTAACATGGGTTCAGTATGCAACTGCATCAGGGTAAGATTATTTTTACGACTGTGAACATAATATTGGAGTGTTATCCCTAGTTGCATAAGTGCAAGCAAATTAGATGAAATATACGACACCCCGGGGCACATACTGGGATCAGCTCTGGCACTCAGTACAAGGTGTGCCTCACTGATTGTTTAAATCATTTACTTGAGCCAGTCCTGCTTGAGCACCAATGTATCACCTTTATTAAAGATTTGTTCAATAGGCTTTTTCTCTACCATTATACTCCACTCAAACATTTGTAGAATACAAATTGAATCGAGATGCAGGGCCCTGCATAAATGCTGGGAAAACAGTTAGGTTATTTTTAATTAAAATGTGGTATGTAAATTTGTTTTTAATCCACTGGCTTGAAACACAGTAAGAGGGTTTATCAATGGACCTCCAACAGCTGTAATGTTGCATATGATAATTAAGTAGGATTGGAGATATGGTTTCCAGCCCTTTGTCGTTGAATACACATGAAAACCCCACAATCCAGTTGTGAAACAAAATGACTAAGATGACTGTGCTGTTTGCATTGCATCCACCATGATGTGTTTCTCTAAGGCAATGGAGCCCCATGGCGTGGAAAAATGAGCCTACCTTCCTGTTCTCAGCGGTAAGCCACAATACCACACAAACGCGCGGTCCACGTTGGTTAAACACATGTTAAAAGTCCAGACAAATGTCGTCCATATTGAAATATTTTCAGAAGAAGACCGTTTCTCATCCAGCTACAACTTTGCAGCTTCCACCAACCAACAGAACTGGACTTTCCAGTGAAGAGCAGTCTAATGTGGGACTTGAAATCAACAATGCTTCAAGTATCAATAACAAACAGAAACGAGTCACCTACAGGGAAAAAGATAAATTGAAGATTGCCAAATATGCCAACGAGTGCAGAGCAACAAATGCCGTTTCACGATATAAGAAAGAGTTTCCCAAGCTAGCAGAGAGTACTATCCATGGCTATCTCAGTTGAAAAATATGCCACGGGCACAGTTAGAAAAGCGCGAAGTGGCGAGATGTCTTCTCTGGATCCATATCTTTAGGGACTTGTAAACAAACGATCCTTTGTTTATATTCTAAATGTGTACATTTCTTTACATTACATTCCTGTTACATTGCTCAAATAAATTTGTTCCTGTTCTCAATAATTCTGTTTACTATTTATCATTTAGTTTTTTGGGGTGCACCAGACGCGTTAATTTCCTTCATTTAAAAATTTTACCCCTTCTTTCGTGTTAATTTCCTTTATTTGGAAGCGAATTTACCTTCAAATCGCGTTAATTTCCAATACGTTAACACGAGCGTTAATTTCCTATAATAAGGTATTTGAAACAAGTGCATCACAAATTATAACGTTAAGAGAATGAAGCGAGTCACGTACTAGAGACGTACAAAAATCTATTATTTAACCAGTATTTAAATAAGGAAAAACATAAACAAATGGCAGTAAAAGAAAGAAATACTCGCAAAATTTTACAGAGTTCGCATAAACATTGGGCATTGAGTTTTGTCCCATCAAAATTGTCAAACGCAAAGATCAACCGTGGTTTCTCTGGGTTAGCGGCACTCAGTTTTCGGAAGTCAGAACAGAAATTCTATGTCAATGTCATCGTCAACGTCGTTGTCTCTATCTACAATGTGGCAGGGGTCATTCGCATCTTCAGTGTCTGATTCTGTGATCAAGGTAAAGGTGTCATTGTCAGGTTCTGACAAAACGGACGCCTGAGTCTTCAGCATTTCCCTTCCCGCACAGCAAGGAAGGCTTTTTCCATATACACTTTAAACAAGAGATATCTGCGTATACACTTCCATTTATACTTAACATATTACAGGGGGTGGGTAACTCTTTACCACTCTTTACCACATGCGGGGAAATGATGTTGTTCAGGAGGAGTTGTACGAGGGCACAGCAAAGTCAATGGAGGGTGTGCTAGCAGAAGAATGTTATGAGCAAGAAAACAATGAGGGGTGCAAGGTCGAGGTTGTGTGGCAGGATGGGGACTCAAGTGCAGCCAAGTCCATCAGTCTGCATCATCCTGCTGGCAAGGTATATAAATGTGGAGGACATGTGGGGAGACCTCATAGCAATAACTTGAAAGAGGCTGCTAAGAAGAAGAAGTTTTCAGAAAATGTGAAATCAAAGTATAAAGCAAAATTTCCTGAAATTGAAACTGCAAAGTGCAAATGCAAACGACACAGGGCTGGCTGTGGCTACCTATCTGATTAATTTATCAAAGGTGCACGTATAAACCATTTTTGTTGCCTGCAACAGTGTACCAATCCTGATGATTATGCGCAGCGTGTCAGGGTCCTCTCAAAGTACCATGTGAGGGATATTCATAACTGGGATGAAGGTGGTTCTTGTAACTTTCACCCAGCAAGAACGTGCAGTTGCAAGAAATGTGACGAAGATCAAATTAAATGCAATGGGGAGCCATACAAGACAGAAACACCACTCAGGTGTGATTTTACATACATACATACTTTATTGACTTTCCCCAAGGGGGCTTTTCATTGGCTTGCATACAGAATGGAGTGTGAAAGAAGAGCAGACGAGGCTGACAGTGTAATTCATCATGAAATGGGTCGAGGCCATTCAAACCTCTGCGAGTCAAGCTTCATAGTTCTTCCCCAGTTCTGGTCAAAAAGCCAGAGTCTTTGGTATGATTGCATGCTCCAACTCTTGTAGACAATTTGTTGTCCAGTCAGCCATCTTAAAATTTGTCTGTCTCTTATAATTTGTTTTATTCACCACCTAAACACACTGTACATTATATCCAGGATTGTGTCATGGCTTATAATGGGAAGCCTTTCATTTTTATAGACACGTACTTGCGTTCATGACTGTAATACTAGATATAAGAATAACTTGAATATCCCAGCCTACAAGTCAGCTTCTAGGCAACGCACATTTTTATACCGCGCAATGAGTTTCTGGAATTCTCTTCCACAGGAAATAAGAGAATGTGATAATTTGCCAATCTTCAAGAGACATTTAAAGGAATTCCTCAGTAGTTTTTAATTAGCAATACAATATATTTTAACATCTATTGGAATTTTATGTTCTTAATTTTTTTTAATGTACTTAGCATTGATTGTAATTAGTTTTTAAAACCCATTTGGTGGAAAACTAATAAAGTCTTATCTTATAATTCATCCACCAGTAGCTGAACTCTAAGGGAACCTAAATTGACATACACCATTGTCTAAAATGTATTTGTAGAAAGTGTCTGCGTTTGTTTGGATAGACTACATGGAAATCTAGGTATACAGAGTGAAACATTTTTGAAAGATAAAAGTCATTTCAGTTTGCTGGTCTGGGTTTTTAGGACTAGGGACATTTTTTGTTCACTTTTTTCTTAACCCTTATCGTGCGGGTCCCGGAATATTCCGGATTCGCGTATCAGTCCACCTGGACGGGTCCCGGAATATTCCGGATTTCCGAACACTATTGTTTTACTGACGGAAAAGCTCGGCAAACCTCGGTCTTTTGCTCGGAGATTTCTTTAATTTAAAAGCGAATGAGGCCCGAAGACCCGAACACA
Organism: Blastomussa wellsi; assembly: GCA_947652115.1. Taxonomy (NCBI): domain Eukaryota; kingdom Metazoa; phylum Cnidaria; class Anthozoa; order Scleractinia; family Plerogyridae; genus Blastomussa; species Blastomussa wellsi. The sequence continues at coordinate 18,043,761 of OX393566.1, read as the reverse complement.
ATAAAAGAATGAATTAGCATAAAAAATTTTCGCACGTGGAGATGTGAGGTTGTACAAAGATGGCGGCTAATATTGTGTTTGTTGACGAAGCAACTATCAATGAAGTTTATGGAGGAGAGGATAGTGATGCCGATGAAGAAAGAAGCGATTCTGAAAGCAGCGAAGAGGAACGTGATCGGAGCGATCAAGACAGCAGTAGTGAAGAAGAAAGCCAAGAAGAAGACGAAGAAGACAACTGGGTTGTGGGCGCCATTGACGCGCGAAGGCTCGACTTCACAGCTGATCACGGGCTAGACGAACAGCTTCCTGATAATCCTTCGTTCTCGGATTACTTCCATCTTCTCTACCCAGATAACCTATTTGATGATATTGCAACCCAAACTAATAAATATGCAACGGAAACGATCGAATCTTTTCAGCGAAGAAATGCTTTGCCACAGCACTCGCGCCTCAGAAATTGGCCTGAGGATGGCATGACTTCAGGTGAGATAAAAGCTTTTCTTGCTCTGATTATTGCAATGGGACTGGTGAATCAAGAGGACATTCGGGATTACTGGTCCACTGACGAAGTTTTATCTACCCCGTTTTTCTCCCAAATTATGTCAAGAGATAAATTTATGAACATTTTAACATTTTTACACTTGTGTGACAATGACAGGTATGTCCCTAGAGGACAGGCAGGATATAATCCTACCAAAAAGCTTGGCTCTGTATATACACGGAAAAGTTTTCAAGTGTTTGGAAGCCAGGGAAAAATGTTTGCATTGATGAAGGGATGATTCCATTCAGAGAGAAAGTTCATTTTAAAGTGTACAATCCAGACAAGCCAGACAAGTATGGGGTCAAGTCATACCAGCTGTGTGATTCAAGTAATGGCTACTGCTGCATGTTTGAAATTTACACTGGTGTAGATACAAATCCACCCAGTGCAAAAGGGAAAACATATGACCTTGTAATGAGGCTCATGCAACCACACTTAAATGTTGGTCGATGTTTATATGTTGATAACTATTATACATCCCCAACTTTATTCACTGACCTTTATAGGTTGAACACTGGGGCCTGTGGAACAGCCCGCTACAGGAAAGGTATTCCCCAAGAATTTAAAACAGCCCAGGTGAAGAGAAAAGGTGACAAATTTGTCATGAATAATGGTACTTTGCTGGCAGTGAAATTCAAAGACAGGACTGTTTTTCAAATGTTGTCATCTGTCCATACAGTCAATGAGGTGGAGACTGGCCGTAATCATCATGGAACTGGCCTTCCAGTTACAAAGCCTGAGATTGTCCATGATTACAACAAGTTCATGGGGGCAGTCGACAGGTGCGATCAAATGGTTGCCTACTCTTGCTTTAGACGACGTACTATTAAATGGTGGAAAAAAGTGTTTTTCCACTTGTTTTCCTTGGCAATTTTGAATGCTTACATTCTGTACAAGGAAACAACCCGGTCACCTGTTTACACCGAGCCTTCCGCAGAGAACTTGTGAAGGAGCTTATAAGGAGCTCTGGAATTTCTCCGTCTCTTACTCCAAGAGGCCATCCAAGGAGGTCAGCTGAAGGTTTGACTCGTCTCGTACCTGGAAATCATTTTCCAGAGAAGATACAGGGCACTGGGAAGAAGACCAACATCACACGATCCTGTGCAGTTTGTTTTCCTGGCAAAACGAGGATTTTGGCAAGGACAGGAGAGAAGAGGAAGAGGCCAGGAAAAGAGTCCAGTTATCAGTGCTCTACCTGCAAGGTGGCCTTATGCATTCAAGGCTGCTTTCAATTGTACCACACTGTTAAGGACTATGTTGCTGCCTATGTTCATGCACATGAATAACAATGATGATGCTCGTGATGACAGTTTTTTGATTATATAACCATGTTTATTGACTACAACCACTGTTTGTTGTTTGGTTTTCAGTAAATTCACACAGTAATAGTTGATTACCACAAGAGCTCTGTTTTACTGCATATTTCATGTGGCAAATTCAACTTAAAAAGAAAAACAAATTTTGTTATGATTATTTCTGATTACGAGTTGAAAAATAATACTGCAGCCTTCACTGCTTTAAAAACAAAGATATAACACTGCCACAGTCACTAAAATTCTTAAGATGTTTGTTTTAGTAAGCTTATGGCATTGGAATTCAACTGTGTTTGCCATGCAGGCCTTTGTAAATAATTTGTTAATTAATTTATCTCATTTTTTATTTTGATGTCTGATAATTTTTGACATTTTTTCCAAAATATATTATTTCACAAATGGATTGTGTAATTTATTTATATGCAAGATGTGATTTTTTTTAGCATAATCTGAAAGGCAATTTATTAAGCTTTAATTTGATGTATAGGTTGTTGGGGTTTGATGAAAAATTAAGATTTTACGACTGGAAAACCGCGCAACCGTTGTGCGCATTATAATGTTTCAAAATAAAGTCAGTCCGAGTGATTGTCATCCGGATCGGAAAGTCAGTGTGATAAGGGTTAATATTTTCATCCAAGGTTGCACTACATGGCATCAACTAATGCTGGCCTATGTCAAGGCAATATGACATGGTGCTTTAAAGTCAGAGGCAACAGCTACCTTTGGGTCATAGACCTTTACAAAAGGCTGAACCTTCCAGTCATTTCAGCAGCAGTTGAAGCACTCGTCAAATGTGTACAGGATCGTGCGGCTGAACTGAATAAACAACAAACAGAAGCACAGAATCAACAGCAAATACGAATGAAAGTAGCCAGAACAGAAGACCAGGAAGCGAGAAAAAAGTGGGTGAAACAGCAAGCAGTTAGACACGGTTATGGAGGAGATTCAGAGGATGAAGGAGATGATGATGGCCAGCTGGTTTCAGACATAAATGAAATTCTTGGAAACGATCAGGATGATCTGTTAGTTGTGAGTGGACAGAAGTGTCGTTGTGGATCAACCCAGCACCAGCAGACATCACAAAAATTGTCACTTTCTTTGTATATACTTTATATTGGATGAAGACACTTTACTTTCACCTACAGTACAAACATTCCAGTATGTTTGTTCACCATAAATAATTATGCGACCCCATCCAGTGGCACATACCCATTAGCCTCTTATAAATAATTACCCTCACTCTGGAGCTATTGGACGAGGCTATTTATGATCCAAAGACTTATGCAGTTCCAGATCTGCATAATAATATTCTTCAGGTCAAATAGAGCCTGACCCCGGCATCAAGACCATGGATAGACCATGGTCAACCATGTTTTGACCATAGTAGTTCATGGATGACAACCATGGTTTGTCCATGGTGTGACCATGGTCGACCATGAATGTTAAATGGCACAAAACTGACCATGGTCAAATTGACTGTGAAAAAAACAAGGTCAACCATGGTTGACCATGGCCAAAAAACGTGTTTAATCATGGTCAACCATGGTAGCAAAATAACACAACTCACTTGAAATTTATTGGAGGTAGTGAGATTGAAACATGAAATAACATGGTTAATGGTTAACCATGTCGTCTGTTTTGTGTAGATCATGAACTAACATGGTTAACCATGTCGTCTGTTTGATGTCAATTTCAAACACTGCCAAGCAATTAAAAACTATTATATCTGCTTAACATTCTAATATACTTATTTTTAAATATTTATTTAACTTCATTATATTAAAATAATAAAGTTACATGCGCATAAAGATATTACCAATTATGCTTACCTTCCAGTTCTGTGGGCATGCATGTAGTGAGCTTGTGCAAAACGTATATCAAAATTGCTCTAACATATAAATCAAGCGCAATAAACTGAACAACACTTCATTTTATCTTTTAACTTGGATTTATTTTGTCAGTTCATTGATGGTCAATACATTCATGTATATGTGCATGATACCCTTCAGTGGAATCCTCATTTCTAACAACACTGGGGAGTTTCCATTCTGTTAGCATAAGACTAAGGATGACACGTTAATATTATGACAGCATTGTCTGCCTTAGTAACACTGAACTGCTTAAAACAATACCTGAATTACAAATTTTACTGGACAAGGATTTTTAAACGGCATTTAAGATGGCTTCACTAAACATTCGAGCAAAAAATTTGAATGTATCCATATTTCAGTCAAATGGCCGGTTCAAGTTAGTTCAAATTAGAGTAACACACACTAGCCTTTATTAGAATTCTTTTGTGGTTTTGACATTAGCTTTTGTGAGAATGCTGAAGAATCTTTGAGGGTTACTTACTGTAGATGTTTCAATTAATAGTGTTTAAAATGTTACTGTGGTATCAGTTGATATTTTTGCACTTGTTGCTCGAACTTTGTGCAGAATCCATCTGATCAATAATAAACAGAAAGGATTATCAGTTTTAAATTTCCTCCTGTGTCACAATTTCAGAAGTTAATGTTTTATAGTGTATAATGAAGCTCATTCATGAAAGAAGAATCCTTTATTTTTATTCATTGTAAATTCTGAAATAGAAGAGGACAATCTGTGATCCTTACCATTGCAATAATTAATCAAGTTTCAAACAAGTGAATTTTTGTCAGAGCCATCAGCAGAGCTAAAAATTGTCAGGAGTCAGGGTTGAAATCACAGCTTCCAAGATATTTTCAAACTGGCTTAAGTTACCTGAACTCTTTTAATGGCTTTTTGAACAGACTTAATTTTGTAGGTTATCTGTGAAACAGTTATCTTCTTATGCAGTTCCATGACAAGGCTTTTGATGCTTTGCCCGAAACTGAATGAGAAACAATTTCTTCTTCAGTAAAAAGCTTCCGCATCAATACATTAACAGTATTAAATGCAGAAGTGGAGTTAGAAATTAGCTCTCTGCACTCTTTTTCTAGCAGTGCCAGCTCAGACTCTGGCTGTTGGTCAGCATCACCAGATGAACGTTTCAACTTTTTAACTTGCTTTTTAAGGATTTTCACCTCGGACACAGTGTCCATCAGCATTCCCTTTAAGGAGGACAATTCTTTCTGGGAAAATAGCAACATTCCTGTAAAACAATAAATTCAATTTAGGTGTATGATTTAAATATGTAAACAATCTGCACAATACAATTTTCAGTCATTTTGACCCATAAACCCTGTATACATATTGCAATAATTTAAAAATTAAAATTCTGTCTGAAGTTCTTTTATTTTTCTGCTTTAACTTTGAAAACATTCGCAAGGTATTCATCAGTGCTTCTTTCATCACGTGGCAAAAAAACCTCACTCCGAATTCTAAAATCTCACTCCGAATTCTAAAACCTCGCTCCGAATTCGAAAACCCCACTCTGAATTCGTAAACCTCGCTCCGAATTCTAAAACCTCACTCCGAATTCAAACGTCACTCGTAATTCTAAAACCTCGCTCCGAATTCTGAAACGTCACTCCGATTTGTAAAGCAACTGGATCGAGCTATCTAGAAATGCATCATTGGTTAACCTGCTGGCATCTCCGTCGGACTAAGGAGCAGGTATGTTTTGTTCAAACTGTGGTGAAAAATGTGAAGTCCCTGACAAGTTTTGCAAGCATTGTGGGAATAATATAGTCAAAGATTGTGACAAAGGTATGCAGGTCTTAGTTTTTGTACTTTTGTTGCGACAACTCATCGGACACGACAGATCTAATTCGATATCAGTTGTTTAGTTTTGGCGGGATTTTTGCTGTGGCAAAAAAAAACGGGTTGAAAATCCATGCTTAATTTGCTCAAGCTGTAGATTTTGAACTTGACTTACCGTTATTTTGTGTTAATTTGTTTGCAATAACCAACAGCACTGCAGTATGTGAATTCCCTCCCTGGTCCCTCTACATCAGCAACCTCAGGTGAGGGAGCGATGTGTCACAGATAGAGGGATAGTGTTTTTACAGTGGGGGTAAAATTATAAAACTCTTGTGAAGTTAAGGACCGGGCTGAGCAATTTTGAATAAATAAATATAAGGATTACTGTGTTGGATGTATAAGTGTATGAAAAATATCAATAAAATATGAATTCTTAATAAACTCTCTTTCATGATCTAATCATAGTTACCTAATTGTCTTCCTGGAGGGAGATTAATTTCTGTGTGCCAAGGAATAACTGGGTGCACGAAAGTTGTTTTACAATTGGGAACATTGTGCTGTTTTTTCTGTAAATTTTGTAGCATTTGCAAGGTTACATGGAGTTTCCATTCTGTAACAAGATGGTGTGTTTAAAAGTGTTTTACCCTCCGTTAGGAATGTAATATTGTGTTACGCATTTTAATTTTCGTATCATATTTGTAGTTAATTTTTCAATCATCAGAGACATGGAGACGATCATAGCATATTTGGTAAAACAATTGACAGAATATCAGTTTCAACCAACCTGATCCTAGTAGAAGTGCACAAGGTACATTATCATCTTGAGAATATTTGGGTTGAGTTGTCACAGTCCTAATGTGTTTTCAGAACACATCCACAACCCACACTCACCCCCATGTCCTCATACCCTCCTTGGTAAAAAAGTGTTTTTACAACCATGCACATGATCAAGTCAAGTCAATATAAAATCACGTAAATGTTTTCATAAAATGTCCAGCATTCTTGAATCTTCTGTCATTTTAACATGACGACAAAGAACTGTGACATTATATTTTATTTGTCTTCAAATGGATTGATTGGATTTGTCTTCAAATGGTTTTTCAGATTATGATAATCAACATGAGACAATGAGAAATAAGAGTCAGACTGGTTTGAAAAATTTGAACCAGAGATAATATTAATTAAACCACAATATATGCAGTGTTGAAATAATTTGAGCATGGGGATGATGTGATTTGATGAATGCAAAACATGAAGTTGTGATTTAACGTTATTCTTGAAATAATAATAATAAAAAAAAATGTTTCCAAATATGTTTCTCAAGTGTTGTTTTGGACATTGGAAAATCAATGTTCCCTGATGGAGCTCCCATTAACTCAATTTACAATGTTCAAAACAAAACCTTCAAAACATGTGGTGATATTGTTGCAGCATCATTAGCACAGGGTGATCCCCCTCCATCGTTTTTAGCCGAGTCTGTTTATGAATTGATGCAAACACTCAAAGTGGACCTTGACCAACTTGATGCTGAAACACATTTCACTCCTAAGGGCAAGGAAATCTTTAAACAAATAAGCAACTGTGATTCATTTGATGATAACTGGAGAGACTTAATCTTCGACCTTGGATACATCGGCCCATTAGACAAGACCCATCAAGATGGTATTATTGGAACCATTCAAGTGAGCATAATAAACAAGCGCTTACTCTACTTGAGAGAATTCTGTGAGGGTCTCAAACTGTTTAATGTGTATGAACTCGTTAAAGATAATGCTGCCCTCTGCAAGGAGTTTGTGCAAAATAGAAGTAGTTCTGTGGATTCAGATTATGTCTTTTCACTGGTTTCACCACATTATTCAGCAGAAGGAACAACCAGACGAAAGCTTGAGGAGACAGTCATGGACAACTTTCAAGATTTTTTGGCAACTGTGGAAGATAAGAACATCACAGGCTACACAGAAGCACTGGCCTGGAAGGACATGAACAATATCACAGATGAAAATGGTATTCTGGAAGCTCAGAAGTATCAGGCTGTGGATGTGAGTCCAGCTGGAGTACTTGGCTGGTTAACAGGACAAAAACATTGTCCTGTAAATGGAGATCAACTTTCTGTAACAGCACATTTCGACTATGATTGCAGGGAAAGAAATCCTAAGCATACCATCTGCTTTCCTCAAGTTGCAGCATGTAGTAGGGAAATTACACTCCCTGTAGCTCACATGACTGACATGAAAGAGTTTGAACACATTTTCCTTCCGTCTCTTTGCAAAGGTGGTGCATTTTCAAAAGCATGAAGCCTAGGAATTGAACAAGCCATCACAAAAGATTGTGAACTTTTAGACTTGTGTTTTATCAGAGGTGTAAGGAACTGTTTTGCTGTACATGTATTTTTGTTGTTTCTACCAATTTCAACTGTTCTTAAACACCAGAAAACCTTAAAAAGTACCCAGAGGGTTCCATGTTACAGTTCAGTAACAAGGGTTTATTTTGTTGTTATCGTTCAGTTACATGTATAATTTATAAAATTATATCGCCATCTTTGAGGTGTATAAGTATGGGAATCAAATTTCCTTTTCCAGTTTTCTCCCCAAATAAGCAGCTGTTCGTGTTTGCTTATGAAATTTTAATACATCTGAAGATTGCATTGATTTTGTGTTTCTTTTTGTACAAAAAAGAAAACACACATGTTCTGTTACACAAAGAAATCCTTAGCTTGTAGTCATTCCCTTAGCATGATGTAGTAAAACTAACCCTTTTCTTGTGGCCCATATTCTGTATCTAAAACTGCATGTAATCTTAAAAGTGGAAATAAAAAGGTTTTTGTCACGTTGGAAAACGCAATATATATATATCTTTTTTTCAACAAGAGACCAAGTAAAAAAAGGAACCGCTGTGATAAATGAGAATCAATACAACAAGACTAGAACTAAACATAAAGCATTCCATGGTCCTTTTTAAAGCCATAGGGTTTCCTGTCCCTTTATGTAAAAACTAACCACATAAGTAAAGTGCTTGTTTATCATAAAATTATCAGATAAGACTCATATCAGGCCAACAAAGAAAAACCCTTTCTACAAAAGTTTAATCCTCCCACACTGATCAATTTTTTTTCATACATCTTGTAGGGACGTTCTTCAAATAGAGTCCTAAAGTGTGACGTCACGTTGCCATGGCGCTAAAAATTCAGTTCTAAACAAATCCGATATCTCTTGCGCGTGGGTCACGTATCTTTGTTATCGTTTTGTATTGAGGTCAAAACCCTTATTAACCCTTTAAAAATTACAACAAAAGACGCCACAAAGAGGAACATAGAGTTAAGAGGTCAATTACAAGCTAAGATTATCGCTTTTGTTTGAAGAAATATATCTTGAGCGAAGGAAATGGTGTATTGCTTTTCGCCGTCGTGCACATCGGAGAGCCACACTTGTAAATTCTTCTCATTTCCGAGCGAAAAAGAAGGAAGAACACGAATACAAACGATGGATCCGTCTGATAAGGTTAGTAACGGTTTCCCCGGAGGTATTCCTAATCATCTTTTTTTAAAAACAACGTAAAATACGGCAGTTTTGTGCGACTCGGAACTGGACTGAAGACGCGACAAATGTCTGCACGTACGCAGTATGCAGTGTTTTTAAAATCATTTATTAATTTTAATGCTTTAATTTCAATAACTTTCCACATGCTTTGCTTTACCTTACGTAAGAGAGTGAGCTGATGTGTTAAAAGCCTGAATTTTGTACCACGTTCTTGTTTTCACCATGCACAAGAGAAAGTGGTTTGTAGGTGTAAACAATAACACGAGTTGATTTTTTATATCTCCTTCTACAGAAGAGAAGACAGAATGCCCAGCAAGCACTCAAGGGTGTGTAGCTGTCATTTTAGAGAGGGAAAGAAGTCAAACGGCCCAGAAATTTTCGAGCGAAACAAAGACAAACTATTTCCTGAGCAAAGGGGATCTCCTCCAAAAAAACAAAAGACTGTGAAGGAGAAGACATGCACAATCGCTGAATTGGTTGAACATGCTCAACAAAATAAACTTCTAACAGCTGAAAATGAGAACGAACCAGTGGAAAAATCAGCACAAGAAGTTATCCTTGAGGCGGAACTTGACATTGCAAAGGTACAAAATCTAAAAGAAAGATTACAATACAAGAACAAGTGCTACACTGTGACAGAGCTGCCAGGAGATGTAATTAGGATGGAAACTGGGCTTCCAACAAAGGAAGTCTTTGACATTGTAGTGAGACATGCATCAAGGTTTAAAGATTCAATCAATTATTTTGGGGGCTGGAAGGCAGAATCTATAACCTTTGAGGACCAGATTTTTATTACCTTAATGAAAGTCAGGCAGAGCTATACCAACCTACACATAGCTCAGCTATTTGGTTGTAGTGTTGCTACAATTGCTAACATTATTACTACATTTATTCATGTGTTGCATGAAATTTTATTTAAAGACATAATGACGACCATTCCCTCAAGAGACAAAAACAAACTATCAGCGCCATCATCTTTTAGTCAATATGGATCTTGTCGGATAGTCATAGACTGCACTGATATTGAGGTTGCAGCGCCTGGACTTATGAGTCAGCAAAATGCAACATACTCATCCTATCGTGGAATGAATTCATTCAAAGTAATTGTTGGTGTTGCCCCAAATGCTGTCATAACGTATGTAAGTAAGCTTTACCCAGGATCTATTTCAGACAAAGCCATTGTGCAGGAATCAGGCCTCCTCGAACACTTAACCCCTGGGGATATGATACTTGCTGACAAGGGATTTCTCATCCAGGACATTGTTCCCCATGGAGTGTCAGTAAATATACCTCCATTTCTGAACAGAGGTACTTTCACTGAAAGCGAGGCAAGGGCTACAAAGGCTATAGCAAGATGTCGGATCCATGTTGAAAGAGCTAATGCCAGGCTGAAAGACTTTAGAATTTTAAGTTTTATCCCATCATACCTACATTGCTATGCAGATGTGCTGTTTCAGTTGTGTGCTGCTCTCGTAAATTTGCAATTCCCATTAATCAAGGAAGGATGTGAGGACATGGTGTTTGAATAGTTCTGTAATGACATTTCAGTGAGTTCTTGATTACTTTTCAAAGCTGAAATTACATTTAATAAAATAATGTAATGTTTTAGCTTCATGTAAATAGAAGTATACATAATTTTTTAGGCAATTCCCATCCCAAACCCCCGGAGGGTACTCCCTCATAAGGGCCTACTGGGGATGTGCTGCTGCATGGGGTTGCCTTTTCACGACCCGGTTGACTATAATGGGGTCCTCTTTTTAAGGATTTTCAATAAAGTTACTAGAATGGGGTCGCACTTTTTCGAGACTTTGAGGGTACCGAGGAAAAATTTGCCCAAAAGTGACTAAGATGGGGTCTATTTTGGACCAAAAATAGACTAAAGTGGGGTCGGCGTTCTGAGATGCCAGCGGCTAATACCCAGCAAAAACTGACCCAAGTACCCCCCTCGGGCCCAAACCCTACACATTTTTTAAAGTGACAACCCTGCATGTTACCTTAAATTGAACAGAACATTTTTTTATTCACATACTTTGGAATAGTGAACATTATAAACTTAACATGTCTTAACAAATGACAAACACTCATATATCAGATATGGGCCAAAATATTCCCCTTTTCAGTACTTTTGAAAATTATCATTACCATCCAAACAATTTTACAAATATTTACAGTGTACCACTTGACCACTTTTAAAGAAATGCAAAACATTACAAAAATTCTTCTTTAACTTCTTTTGGATATAAAAATATTTTTTATTATTATTATGCCTTAAATTGACTTATGGGAATAGAAGCCAGCTTTTAAATATTTCCCTTTCACTTACATCTGGTAATGAACAATTTATTTACACTCAAGTTATTTTGGAAATAGCAAGGTTCTATAAAATATCCTCACCCTCCCATGAGCTTAAGGATGGTCACAAGACATTTTAAGATGAAGGGAAAATATTGAAGGGAGAGTATGAAGCTAACCTGCAAACTTCTTAGATAAGGTACAATAATTTATTACAATTCTCCTTCCACTACTTTTGGGAATAAATTGTCATAGTAAAACTGAATTAAGCGTGGGATGTTGGCTGCCCATGTGTCATCCCTTTCTATTAGTAGAATAACTACATCTTTGGTGGTCCATACAACAAAATAACAAAACTTTCTGCGTGAAAAGTACATTTCTCCCTGCACCTGATGCCAGTACACATGGTCTTCCTTCAATGCATAACCCTGTCCACTTTCACTTTTTTCAAGGCAAAATGTTTTTGATTTCACAGCCTCTTCTATTGTATGATTTCGTTCGGTGTATGGGCACTTCGCTTCCAAAACAGTGTCATCATCAACAATTCCATCTGGGGATGCCCCAAGAATTCCAGAAGAATCAAACCAGATACCAGTTTCTTTTACGGATTTTCCTGTTTTGAGGGTGAATGCTTTAATGGCTTCATCTTCATTGTCTACCCCCCACTGGATTGCTTTAACTCTCGACAAATCGTACTCGCCGAGAAGACGTTTCAGTAGTGAAGGGGTGACTCTTTTAGCATTAAGGACGGAGCCAAAGTTGCTAGCGGTAAGTCGACCTCTTCTTGCAACATGCCATGCTGGGTTGTTTCTTTGACCAACTGTTAGCTCGCTGACCCTTAAGATTTTTTCTTCGTCTAGTTTTGAACAGCGAACCAAACAGTCCAACTGCTCTTCAATTCCTGTAGCACGAAGGAATTCTTCAGAGTAAATTATTTCCTCGATGGTAGGCATTGGCAACTTGCTGATGACTGTTGGCTCAGGACTGAGCAGCCAACAAAGTCCAGTGAACTTCCCATACTTCTTCAGGTCCTCGTACAATGCAGAGCGATCTGCATGGGTCGGCCCCCTTGCCAAGGAACAGTATCTTTTGGGCGGAGGAAACAGTTCAGAAACCGCTTGATTTGAGAGTGATGAGTTTGATTTCCGCTTTCGCCACTGGCATTCCACGTCTGTACGGCTCAGATGATGGATACCATGAATGAAAAGAGCAGCCGCGTGGGCGCATTTGAATGCTCCTCTTGGACATTCACATTCCGTTTTCTTAA
>OX393566.1:18016152-18026152 GCA_947652115.1 Blastomussa wellsi | reverse complement strand
GTAATAGTTATATCTGAAACTACTTGTTCTGAAATATTAAACCTAAAAGCAAGATCCCGCTCAAATAAACCAAGTCTTAAACGTGTTAAAAACAACCAAAATTCATCAATAGGTTGCAACTTTCTTGGGCAACCAACATTGCTTCCAGGAAACTGCTTTTGTTTTCCTGTAAGATATGGAAATTTATCTTCCAAACTGATAGAATTACTGTTATCACGTACATAACTGTAATATGTTAAGTTTGAGGCACTAGGCTCAACATATTTCCAAAATTCAAGTAAAGTTGCATAGTCAGGGAATCCAGTGTAAAATTTTATGTCTTCGCTGCAACCTGAAAATCTTTCTAGACCAAACTTGTAAATCCGTTCCTTACTTTTACTTTCTTGTAATTCATGAAGCAGCCTTTCATTTTCCTTCTTCATTTCCTCTATCCAATCGTCAAGCGTTGGTGGCCCGAAAACAACAGAATCGTTTGTTTCATCCATAATTTCTATTTCCTGTTGTTCATTCTGATGGGTATTCGCTTCTGCTTTAGCGACCTCAGTTGCCTTACATCTGGACTTCAACCTTTCCGCTCTAAGCAGCGATTTTTCGTCCGCTTCTTTTGTCCATGAGAAAACTGACGGCACAGCTCCTGGTATTAATAAGCGCCTGTGTCCCGTCAGACTCGCTTTAAAATCAGTCGGTAAGAAGTGTTCGGAACAGCAAAATTTATTTCTTACCGTGGAAAAATAGGCATCTCCTCTTTTCATACAGATTTCCCAAGTCTTCCTTCTCTGTGTGTCCGAAGGAAACTCGTGGAATGACAAATCAGGTCGGTTATCGCTCCTACTGGTGAACATGGCAGCCGCACAGCACTTGTGGCCGACTTTTTTTCTCTTCTTTATCGTTTCCTCTTGTGTGGTAGTGTGAAACATAGGCGCATTCGATTCTTCCCCTAATTCGTCTGACTTTGCGTCCGCCATGTTGTTCGCTCGAGGGCTATTTAGCCTCGCTTGCATGCAACTTCCGGTTTTTTCTGGAATTGGAGTATTCAGAGTGAGGTTTTAGAATTCGGAGTGAGGTTTTCGAATTCGGAGTGAGGTTTTAGAATTAGGAGTGAGGATTCAGAATTAGGAGTGAGGTTTAGAATTCCGAGTGTCGTTTGGAAATCGGAGTGCACTTGTGGGCCACCGTATTTACTTCATTTATTTGATTAAAATTCGGTTGAGTCTATGACGTCATCAATTAGCTAATTTGCATATTTTAAAAACTTGGATATCTCTGTAACGAAAAAAGATATTTCAAAAAAGCGGCAATTTACTTCTCATGCAGACTACTGTTTAATGCTTTAATATGGCTTAGTTTGGAGACGTCCAAATGTCATCATAGTAGCACTTCACAGCCTTGCTAAGAAAACCTTGAACACCTGAAATATTTCAGGAATTTTGGTTGTGTAGTAACCAATCACAGCAAAGTTCAGGACACGCGCACAAACCTCAAAACCACAAACTAATTACCGTTGGTGTTTGCGGTTTAGTTTTCTCACACCTGATTGGCCTTTTTCTTGTAACACAATAACATTCCTTAAATATTTCTGGTGTTCACAGTTTTCTTAGCAAGGCTGTAAAGGCTGGGAAATTTTGTTGGAGTCTTGCCGACAAATTTCATTTTGGTAGAAAAATTTCCCGTTTTGTAGACTGTGGTAGAAACAGACTAATTACGGTTTGTTTTCCCAGTTTGCTACTGATCTATGTAAAACCAATTTTTATTGGATCCTTAACTAGTTATAGAGCTGTTATTTTCCTTTGTGTATTTGTGTAAGAATCAGAGTAATGAATTTTTCTGCCAGTTTGCTACTTTATGAATAAGAGCCATGTAAAACCAATTTTTACTGGTTTGTTAAGAGGTGGCAACACTAAAACGTTTACATTTCTTTTATAGCCTAAATAAAACGTCAATTCATTTTCATTTATTGTGTTCGAGGCACGAGAACGCAACCCCTAATTTGGGTGTTCTGTGCATTGTTGGGTTCTCTATGCAAATACTAAGGGAAGTTTTTTCGTCGTCGACACACATTTGCCTCGGTTTCACTTTTTATATGCATATAAATAACAAATAACGGCCCTATTCTCCCAGAGGAGAAATAGGAAATAAGTCAAGTAAGTCATAAATAACAATTATCTAACACGCGAACCATCCAAGTTTCCCCGTCAACTGCTACCTGAACCCCTACAAACATCGAACGCACTCGCCCAAGCTCTGATTACCCCTAGTACTTAAACAAAATAAGAGTTTTTTAAGCTTAATTAAAAGCCATTTCACATTCATTTATACGTTAATAAAATAAGAGTTTCAAAACGTCGCACATAGTGTCAGAGACTTTATCTTTTGTGACGGAAATTACATTGTGACAGATGTTTAAAATAAGTCTAGCCATCAAGAGACAATGAACATTTTTGCTACAGTAATTGATTGACTTTTCTGATTATCACCTCGTAACAACCAATCACATTCTCAATGTATTAGCATGAAACCAAGTGTACTTCTCTATGTATCTCAGAGTAGCTCTTGCACAACTAAGTTCTCAACAAGTGGCACCTCCGGCAACGGCACTACTGAAGAAGTATAAGGACAACCTTATAAGTATAATTTAGTCCTGATTTTCTCTCCGTGCGAAGATGGAAGCGACCGAAGAAAATTTGGACATCAAGATCACACAGTTAAAAATGACCATTGAAAAGACGAACAGTATCCTAGAAGCAGGGAAATCAGAGGCAATCGAGAGGCATCTTTCCACTTTACGGTCCCTCCCTACTGATATAAATTGAATGCGTCTAGAAGTGGAAGCGACAAATTGGAGCGAAGAAAGAGATTGCCGAGATCGAGGCGTGGAATAGCGAGATCGACGCACAACTGGGAAAGGCAGATTGCAAAGTGGATAAAACGTGCACATGGATCGATGACCACAAAAGAGAAGCATAACCAATTGTTAAGTTCCACAAAGTGAAGATAGCAATACAGGCAGAAATCCAAAGTGCGTCACACCCACAACAAGCGAAGACAATGCCAAGCGACATACAAGCCAAGTTCGACGGTACCTATATGGACTGGCCACGATTTTGGGGACAGTTCACTGAAGCCATCGATAAAACAAGCGTTCAACCGATCACGAAATTTTCTTACCTCCGAGAACTACTGGACTCCAAAGTACGAAAAGCAATTGAGGCGTTGCCCTTCACAGCAGAGGGATACAATTTGGCGAACGAGAGGTTCGGAAAGGAGTCAGAAATCGTTGAAGCCTACATCAAAGAGATTCTGGATCTCCCATCAATTTCAAGCACAAACCCGAGGAAAATTGGTGAATTTAGCGAAAAACTAACGTATTGCGTGCAGGCTGTGCAGACACTAAACAAGCTGGAATAAGTCAATGGAGCGGTGTCTATGACGTTACACAAATCGTCGGCGATCCGCGGGGATCTCGTCCGGACCGACCCAGACTGGGAAAGTTGGGACTTTGCGAAACTTTCAGAAGCACTTTGATTGTGGACCAGGAGGAATCCAGTGGATTCAAACCAGCGCGAATGTGAGCAAGAACAGGAAACAGCCAAACGGAACGTACACCAAGCAAGAATTTACCACACGCGTCGTGGCGCCGATTCAAAACCCCGCTGTTGGCCTTGCGTTTCCTGCGGCGAAGATCACAAAGCCGTGGAATGTACAAAAGTGACAGATCTCTCTGACCACAGACAAATTCTCCTCAACAAATGTCTGTGTTTCAACTGCACCACCGGAAACCATCGCGTCATCTATTGTCCCAGCAAATCCGTCTGTCAACAATGCCACAAGCGTCACCACACGTCTAACCAGTCAACACCTGCAAGAGGGGTCGCCTTGACCACAAACCAAACTGGAGAAAGTTTATTTCCGGTTATTGTTCTAGAAGTCAATACATACATACATACTTTATTGACTTTCCCCAAGGGGGCTTTTCAAAGACAATATTAAAAAATATATATATTCCTATTTACAATTAAAATTAAGAATGAATAAAATAAGGTTCTAAAAAGATTATAAAAATATATATAAATATAAAAATTACAATTCTTTAAGTAGTTTAGTCCTCAGGCGATTTTTAAAAACAGTGACTGAATCACACAGTTTAAGAGAATAATCTAAAGAATTCCATAAATTAACTATTCTATAATGAAAGGTTCTTTGGCCGGTAGCGGTTTTAAAAAGTGGGATGTTTAACAATTGTGAGTTTCTGGTGCTATGACCGCTCACCTCAGCTCGCTTTAAAAATTTTGAAGACAGGTATTCAGGGGCGTGGCCTGTCATACATTTAAAGGCCATTGTGGCGCTTCAGTAATATAGCTGGTTTGCTACAGGTAGCCAATTGAGCTCAATGGCATAAAGTGTCGAGCACTCATTGATTCAGGAGCTGGGAGCTTGTACGTTTCAGCAAAACTGATCGAATTACTTCGCCTGAAACCAGCTGATGTTCAGACTAAAACAATTGATATGCTTATGTCTTCAAAAGTTGCCAGACTGGAGGTCTACGATCTTCAGTTACAATCTGTCAACCACCAATTTTCGCTGTCAGTCAAAGCAACCAAGGTTAACAAGACAAAACTGTTGTGCATTGACAACCCCAATTATCATGTGCTAATTGGAAAGTACTCACATTTAAAAGGTGTAAATGTCAACGATGATGGCACGAAAACGTCTCTTCCGGTCCACATGGTGCTTGGCAGCGGGGAATACGCAAGAATTAAAACTGAAACGAAGCCAAGAATCGGGCAAGAAAATGATCCCATAGCGGAGCTCACAAAGTTCGGATGGTTCCTAATGTCTCCAGGAAAAGAATTCGACAAGAATATCGTGCTGCTTACTCAGACAAGTCAATGCGACTATGAAGAATTGTGCAAGCTGGACGTCTTTGGATTGCGTGACATCGCAGAACATGACCAGACTATGGTGTACGAAGAGTTCAAGGAGCAATTAACGCGTGCGCCAGAGGGCTGGTACGAGACAACCTTGCCGTGGAGGGCCAATCACTCACCACTGCCCTCAAACAAGGAAGGCAGCCTCAAGCGACTTAACCCTTTCCTTCCCAGGTAGCCCTGTAGGAATTATTGAAAAGCCACCACTTATTTGTCAGCCAGAGAAAGAGTTCTACATCCCTCACAAGTGCGTGGTTCGCAAGTCAGCTGAAACCACCAAGATGAGAATTGTTTATGACACCTCTGCCCGAGCAACGCCGTAGTCCCCATCCCTGAACGACTGTTTGTACTCAGGACTGCCACTTCAGAACAAGCTGTGGGACGTGCTCATCCAACAGAGAGCCTACCCAGTAGTCTTAGCGGGAGATATACAGAAAGCTTTCCTGCAGATCCGAATCCATGAGAGCGAACGAGATGCACTTCAATTTCATTGGCAGACCGACTGCACTTCTGAAGTGGAGACTTACAGGTTCACGCATGTGCTCTTTGGGCTTGCCCCTTCACCCTTTTTGTCGGGTGGTGTGCTTGAATACCATTTGGATAGTTGGGCTGAGAAATACCCAGAAGAGGCTGAGCGGTTGCGCCGAAGTTTCTACGTAAACGACTTGTTAACAGGCGGTCGAGACGTGCAGCAAACTAAAGCGCGAAAAGAAGTAGCGAATGGGATCATAAGCGACGCCACATTCAAGCTACACAAGTGGCACTCCAATTGTCCAGAGCTTGAAGAAGATAGCTGCCAACAAGAGAGAGAAGTACAAAGTACGCAGTTAAAGACGCATGAAAAGAGCTCCACTTTTTCCGCAGAAACAGAAGAACAGTCGTACGCCAAAACTACAGTTACAAGTCAAACCAAGCGAGTCAAAACTATTGGGAGTCAAGTGGAACAAGTTTAAGAACACTATTGCTGTGCAGTTCCCTGTCGCAAACCCAAGTGGTGCTGCATCAAAACACGAAGTACTGGCCAAACTAGCAAAAGTGTACGACCCTCTCGGTCTCGTTTGCCCTGTTTTATTGCAAGGCAAACAAATCTACCACGAAGTGTGCGACTGCAAAGCAGCATGGGACGCACCTATCCCAGAGAACCTTAGAACGCGATGGCTAAAGTGGGAGCAGTCACTCCCAGACGAAATAAGCATACGAAGACCTATTGCCCCCCATCAGCAACCAGTTCTCTCATTCGACCTGCATGTATTCAGAGATGCATCGACCTGGAATCGGAGCAGCGGTATACTCAGTCGTACGCCGAGAGGATGGAATCACACAAACCCTTGTGGCAGCGAAAGCAAGATTAGCCAAAAGAGATCCAACAGTCCCAAGATTGGAATAAGTCAGCGCCCACATGGCTACAAATTTAGTTGTCAACGCGAGCAACGCACTGAAGGACTTACCTGAGCCCACGGTCTATGGTTGGTTGGACAGCACCGTCACCCTCCACTGGATTCTGGGAAATGGCCTGTACCGACAGTTCGTCGCCAACCGTGTGCAGAAGATAAGACAACACCCACAGATTCAGTGGAGACACATACCCACTATGGACAACCCAGCAGATCTTGCAAGCCGAGGAGGCCAGGTTACCAGCACAGAGCTCTGGTGGAATGGCCCAGCATGGCTGCTGGATCATGAAAATTGGCCAGGAAATCCTGTTACAGTAAAGACTCAAGCTACTGAAGAAGAGGCGAAAGTAATCAGAGAAGTACTCAGACTAGCAAATGACCAAACTAAACAAGAACTAAACGTGTTCGACGAACTCCTCGAACGTCATGATCTCCGATGGACTCTACGCATCCAAGCATGGGTGCGATGTTTCACAACTAATAGACCATTAACCCTTTGGTGACGACCCCTGCAAATATCGATGTCTGAATATCGATGACGTTTTTGTTACTATAACAACGGTTTTTTGCGTTACCGAACAAATTTTGCTCTAAAAATAGTCTATGACTGTAGCCAATCACTTTAAACCCATTTTGCAATCCATGCACTTTATTGGCTAGTCAAAATTCACCACGAGCATAAGTTGTGTGACAACAAAGGCTATTTTCAAAATGGCGTCTTCGAGTAAGCGTCCACGCGTGTGTTTCACGGCTGAACAAGTTGCCGATATTTGTGCCCGAGGTGACAGCGACGTTGAAAGTGACATTGACAGTGAGACTGGTGGAATTTCCAGTGGAGAAGAGTTTGATTTAAACCAAGAACTCAAAGGAAAGAGTGCTTCAGAGGAAGAGTTGAGGTAAGCGATTGTGTAAACAACAAGACGAAATAGGAGTGCATTGTAATTTGGTCAATGTTTCGTCCGAATTTTTGCATTTTTGCGTATCACTTCATAAAAAATGAAATTGTAGCACTTTTGTTGAATATTAAATACAGGAGGACGAAGATTTTTCGGCCTTTTGAGGCACATATTAGCACATTTTTGACCAGCATTGCATTAGATGATTTTTTCGCGCAATATGTAATGTGAGACACCAAACATGTGTTGGTGAACAGAAACACTAAAAGCAGATTCCTCAGTTATTTGGTCGTTATTTTCTTTTCTGTTGCTCTCAGCTATGGTCTAAATTACATTTTCTGCCCTTAAGTGTTATTTGTGAGTGCATTTTCTGGCAAACACGTTTCATTTACGACAAATGTACCTTTTACTTGTTTCATTTACAGCAACACGACTATGACTAAATTATGTTGCATGAATAGCGGGGAATGTTCTGCATGAGTTATTCATTGTGTTCCAGTCTTTTAGCTCACTGGTAGTAGAATGCAAATAACTATTTTATTGAACACTAAAGACTAAACATTACTTGGTTTTGAAAAAGGCAGCTTTTATTAGATTTATTTGTCATCCATAAAAATCTTCCCTTTTCGTGACCTTTGATCAGATAATATGACAACATCAGAAATGCAAGTGTTGGTATTCTTCTATGAATTGTTGTAGAACAAGCTCAACATAATAATCTAAATTTACTTCATGTTAATTATGCATTTTTCCCTTGTTAAAATATTTTCCATAAATTCAGCTGATACCTCTTTTCTTTTTAGTGATGCTCCACTTTCTGGGGACGAACAGCCTGTAGGTGAGGTAAGTGACCCAGCTGATCCTCCTCAAGAGCAACCAGCAAGGCCAACAGGAGGAGGAAGAGTTAGGGGACAACGCCAACAAAGACCAGCAAGAGGTAGAGGTAGAGGCAGGGGAAGGGGAAGGGGAAGGGGTGCTATTCCACCACCTGCTCCAGGTGCAGCTGCACCTGCACCCAGGGAGAGGAGTTATGATGATCCAGATGCACCAAATCAGATACCACCTTTTACACCTATACGGCAGCCTGGTTTACATCTGAATTTGCCTGTGCTAAGAGGTGCAATGACAAGGGCTGTGGATTTTTTCAAGCTTTTCTTTACAATGGAAGGACAACCGACCAGTCACTGTTCTGACTTCAATTGCAAATGCAAATGACTTTGTTATGGTTTCTAGGAAAGAAAAAGTAGGCAATGCATGGAGAAACATCAATGTAACACAG
Source organism: Blastomussa wellsi (assembly GCA_947652115.1). Lineage (NCBI taxonomy): Eukaryota > Metazoa > Cnidaria > Anthozoa > Scleractinia > Plerogyridae > Blastomussa > Blastomussa wellsi. The sequence goes on along the minus strand of OX393566.1, from coordinate 18,017,658 downwards.
CCTAAAGCAATTGATCAGTACAATAACTACATGAATGCAGTTGATCGCTCTGATCAAATTATTGCAAAGAACTGTGCTCTTCGAAAGTGTATGAGGTGGTGGAAAACATTTTTCCACATGATTGACATAGCTATTGTCAACAGTTACATCTTGTTTCAACTTCATCGTGCAGAACACCCTGACGAAGAAGCACTCAAGCGACCTCAAAAGTTTGCCATTGCAGAGTTTCGGGAGGAACTTGTGAGACAGCTTGCAGGCCTGGAAGAGTATGGACCACCCCCAGTTTTCAAGCCCCCAAAAAGGGAACCTGGAGAGTTTGAAACTGTCCATATGCTTAATTTTTCTGAAAAGGGGAAGAACTGCAAAGTTTGCTATGCAGCTACAAAGAAGGAGCAGAAAGTCAAAACATACTGTAAAGAACCACAATGTAATGTTAATCTTCACTGCCTACCAGATAAAAACTGCTTTGAAATATGGCACAGCAAGGACTACCCACACCCTAAATGACTTTATGTAGACATTTGGAATTGTTTAAGATTGTTCTTTTTAAGTTAAGGCACCTTGAAACCCCAAAGGTAGCATCATAGCACAGGTTGGGGGTACACGATCCCCGTTTTCCACCTAGTGGTTTTTAGGGGTTTGCGGGTTTAACTTCCTTGGAAGACATGCACTTGAATCGGCCATATCTCAAAATGTAGAGTAAAGGCAAAAAAGTCTGTGAAGGCACCCGAAAGAAATAAGCATAACTTTTTTGTTTTTCATTCAAATTCATTCACATTTTCAGGAAAGACTCATTATATGATGAGCAAAAACTTTTCTTTCAACAGTTTTTAATCCTATGTAAGCAACAAAAGTTATAGACCATTTACTTCAAAAGAATGTGTGTTGTGTGACATAATTAGTGGAATAAATTAGCATAAATTAATTCATTAAAATAGACAAATAAGAAAAATCACCACAGTCTTGAAGTCCGTGCAATTAGCTTTAAAACGACATACAGCATAGCAAAATTGGTTAAATATAGCCAGAGCTAGTCCTTGTTAATTACAACAGGTCAAAAATGGCCATTTTTAGGGCAGTCACCAAAGGATTAACCGCTGAAGACATCCAAGAGTCCAGGGTCCAGGGTCCAGTCTCAAGACTCGCAAAAGCCTCACTTCGAACAGACCAGGCGTGAACTCAACCTCACTCCAAATGCTGAAGGAGTGCTCGAGTGTCATGGCAGAATTCAAGGACAGTACCCAGTCTATTTGCCAGCTGATAGCCTATTCACCAGAAAACTTGTACAGCGGATTCACGTTGAGACCTTACATGGGGGTGTGTCCCTCACCATGGTCCCATCACCATCACCCTTCGTGAAGAATACTGGATCCCAACTGTGAGACAGCTAGTGAAGTCTGTGCGATCTGCATGTTGGGGCAGTAAACATTTCAGAGCTTTACCTTTAACAGTACCACCCCCTGGGCCACTACCTAGAGACCGTACCCATGGCAGAGCTGCCATTGA
>OX393566.1:18008652-18011152 GCA_947652115.1 Blastomussa wellsi | reverse complement strand
GTTGGACGGGCGTTTGGTGATCACGGCTCAACCCAAAATAAAAGACGACGCATTGAGGACATTGCGAGCTGGTTGGAGGCCTTCACTATTTACACTCTGGTTTCGGTGTCGCATTTCTCCCATCGGTGGAGAGACCTCACGCAGTACAAGTTGCTGATTTTACGCACATATCGGCATTTTTCGGGGCAGGTTTGGCTCGCCTACGACCGCGGCTTTCGTGAGCACGCCGCCGCAATTAAGTTAATCAACTGGTCTAACATTAACGTGCAGATTTTCAACTTTCACGCGGCGGGTTCGTCGGTACGCAACCAGCTGGCCCAGTCTTGTGGGAGCAAGTCTGAGCCGACCGGTTCTTCGTTCTCTTTGATAACGTGCATTTCATGGAACAAGGGTCGATGCACGGCTCCTTATTCACAATGCCGCTATGCCCATCGCTGCTGTCTTTGCTCGGGCGACCATCGCGCTCTTTCGTGTTCAAATCAAGCTACACGTCCCGTGGAAGATCTCAAGCGTCAAGCCTCGTCGCCAGCTCTGTCTAGCTCATTGAGCGCCAAATCTCGTCGTAGTTGACAGTTTATGGTTACTGTTCGCTCTTTCGTGGGCGGTGGCTTTAGTCTGTTCGCATTGCAACCGTTTCTGTTGCATGTCTCTTGTTATTGAGTGACATTTTTTTTCTTGCTTTGCCTTGATTTACAATCAGCGGCCGTTGGCTTAGCTCGGGCCTCGCCACAGTTCGCTTATGTCCCGTTAATTTTTACGCCTTTGATTGCGAGTGCTGTTGATCTCGACTTGGTCGTAGTGATTGCCCCATGGTTATAAAAATACAATAATTTATAACAGGAAGACAATAAGTAATTGTTCTTGTATAGATATTTGCAGCTGGAATTGGCTATCCCATTTGTTGTTGTGTTTTGGGCCTTTCTCAATAAAGTCTCCTTTTCAGTTTGTCTCATTTTGTTTCTGCCTCCCTTCCATATAGTGTGGCCAGCTCTCCCCCCGGTGTCAGCGGTTTCCCCTCTGAAGGTCGCAGAGTCTACAAAGTTCTTGGCTGGACACCCCAACCCTCATCGTGTTTCATATGTTCTTGATGACCTGCAACAAGGGTTCAAGCTAGGCTTTCATCAGTCCCGTAGTAAACTCAAGTCTTCTCAAAAGAATAAATTGTCTGCCTCTCAACATCCGATAGTTATCAATGATTATTTGGCCAACGAAGTTGCCTTAGGCAGAGTAGCAGGCCCCTATGCATGCCCTCCTCTGCCCAATTTACAGTTTTGGCGTTATCCCTAAAAAAGGTCAGCCTGGGAAATGGCACTTGATTGTGGATTCAGCCAATGACATACGAAAGGTTGCAAAGTATAAAATTGTCCAGAAATTTACAATACAGACTCCAGGAAGAACAGAGACTTGACTTATTAGCACAACAAACTCTAAATTTTGCAGTTTAACCCATTGACATCCAATGCGCCCTCATGCGCCCGGAAACAAAACCCCTCTGAAATTCCAATGCACCCACATGCGCCCTGTCAGAAATGGCTCATTTCAATTGGCTGTAACTTAGAAACAAAACTCCCCTGGGCATTGAAAAGCAGTGAAACGTGACATGCATAAACTTAGCTTTCATTTGAGACCAAACTCGCTTTTCTAAGTGTTCTTTTTGATTTTTCACGAATTTTTCAATATACATCCTAGTTCAAGAAATGGCTTCTCAAAGTTTGATGAAAATCCTGCTTCATCTGACGAAGAGCAAGAATTATTTGCTGGTTTTACTATTGAAGAAATCGGCCAAATCAGGCGCGATCGTCAAGCACGAATAGCACAACAACTGCCCCACGATTTGGACGATCAGATTGAAGAAGTTTTGGATTTACGGCCGACTGAACGAGAAAGTAATTCTGATGTCGAACTGTACGCTAGCGAGGAAGAAGAAGAAGAGAGTGACGAAAGCAGCGAGGAAGAAGCGACGCCCGATAATGCAGGAAGAGCGCCTCCAAATGCAATTCAGTGGTCCAATAACTGGTGGAATAAATGTTGAACCGTTTTCCATTCGTCATGGCCCAAATTCAGATCTTGGAGACAACGCAATGGCCAAAGATTATTTCAATGTTTTCATAGATGATAGTTACATCGATGAAATCGTTCGATGCACCATTGCGTACGCTCGCTCGAAGAGAGATCAAAACTTCACAACAACTTGAGCAGAAATTTCAGCGTATGTCGGCCTCAACATTCTTATGGGGATACACAAACTCCCTCAGCTGGCAATGTACTGGGATTCAGATGAGTTTATTGGGGTGGAAGGCTTCAAGAAAACAATTCCCAAACAGCGCTTCGTGACTCTGGGGACATATTTACATCTTGTCGAGCCGAATGCTGAAGACCCGAATGATCTCCTCTCCAAAGTACGCCCCCTGGTTTCTCGCTTGGAGCAGAAGTTTGCCGAAGCTTATACTCCCGGGAAAAATATAAGGGGGCACTTTCTTGGCAAACTTCAAGGCAGAAA
>OX393566.1:17983652-18003652 GCA_947652115.1 Blastomussa wellsi | reverse complement strand
TATGATTGTTCAAATTACAGTTATAGTTAGGATTTCTCAAAAAGAATTGAAATATTTAAATTAAAGGACTTTCATAAGCTAGCAGTTGCTAGAAATTGTTTAAAAAAATTCAATTAAACAGAACTTGTAATTAATTGAAGTTTTACAAGTAAACATTTCTGTTAAAAAAGTTATGGTTAAATTGTCAGCAAACTTCGGCATTATAAAGGGGGAAATCGGAAAAATTAAGTCACCCCACACTTACAACAGCCCTCCCCTCTGTGCAACCTATTTAAACGCTCACCCGAATTACGACTTGCGGCTAAATACAGGAATCGATCCGACCTCCGAATGCACCGGGAACTAGTATGGTTAGCGCCCAGCTCTTTCCCAGCTCTATTGTTTTAGGGCTAGGGTCCATTGTTGCTGTTGTTTATTTATATATTTCAGCCAATATTGTACACCCTCCTCCGGTTAGCCTACTATAGCACTATAAATTTTTAAAATTTTAGGGTTTGGTTGGCTGGGCCTCGGTGGTGTAGCGGTACTGCGAAGCGCTTGTAATCTGAACGACCCGGGATCGAATCCACACCTCGATGCTTTTAAAATTCACCTGGTCTTTTTCTCTTTGTTAGACCAAAATATCAAAGTTTAAAAATTTCTAAGTCTCCGGATCGATTCCTGTATTTAGCCGCACGTCGAATTACGCCGTTCATTTCAAAACGTAAAACAAATTATTCCTTCATCAAAGTCTGAAGCCAGCACCCACTTTCACGTTGAAATTACTAGTAAATACCTTCGATAGATTGTTTGCGAGTATCCAAGCATTTTAGTAACTGTTTGTGAGAGGTCGAGCATTTTAGTATGAAAAATGGTGCATATTGGAGCATTTTATTTTAAACCAAAAGCATAATTTACGCACAAAACCACTGGACACGTACTGGAGGGCAAGCCAACCAAATAAACATGCGAAAATCAGGACAACCAACATTCAAGTGGTCTTCGAGAAGAGCTGTGTTCACTTCAATGGCATTTTCTTTTACCTTGCTATTTTGAAATTATACAGCAAATGACTGTACAGAAACCTTTTGAGTTCCATTTTGGCTGCGAAGTTGAGAAGAAACAGGTTTCGTGAAGAGCGACCAGCTGATTTTTAACTAAGGCCCGCGTGATAATTATCATGACTTTTGTTTACAGTGTTTACATGTACAACTTTAAACATAAATACACGAAATATTAGGCTTACTTTGACATGTGAAGGTAGCAAGCCATTTCTTCTGAGCTTTGTGGATGATCTGAAGCCAGGAGAGAAGATCAATGCAAACCACGCGTCTTCCAAATGCTCGTACACCCTCTGTCAAAATACCGAAAGCTCCCGGCAGCTGGACCTGGAATTGCACTTTTCTGCAAACCACTTACACAATGAACCTGAAAGCCAAACGTTTCATTCAGTTCAATACGGTTAAGACATGGGAAACACCGACAAAACAAGCACACACCTTCTCCACATAAAGCGAAACCCCTGCACAAGCCCAGGACAGCTGACTCGCATCGTGTCAACAGGTCGAACTTACCACGTGACACGTAGGTATGTCAGTCACGAGAATTGACCAATCAGCGCACCTAATAATAATAATAATAATAATAATAATAATAATAATAATAATAATAAAGGTCTTTATTAAAACACCCTAAACAACAGACGTGTTTAGTTACAATGGAATAATTGAGTTATACAGACACTAATTAACTAACTAGCTAACAAAAAAACTAACTACAAAAACAAGCATCTATTTATAAAAGATCTCTTAAAACGCTCAGTTCTAACAACCGGGATAATATAGTTGTGACGCCCCTCACGTAACGTAACCATAGTTCGCTTCGGTGGCAGAAGGTCATCTAAAGCTGTTATTAAATTACTGTCTGTAATCTTGTCCCATAACTTCTTATCTTTCAGGGCAATAATATTTTCAATGAAAAAACGTTCTTTACAGTTAGCCAAGCTTAAAAGCTCTTTTGAACAGCATGTCAATACGACTTAGTACTTATGATAATACGCACAGCCCCATACTTTCACAGCATATGTAAGTATAGGTAGAATAAGACTAATAAAAAGGATATGAAGATGATCCAATGGCGATCCATAAAATTTACAAACGCGTAAGATGTGCCAACGACTGCTAGCTTTCGATAGGATATTATCTAAATGTGAATCCCAATTACACGGATCGGACTGAAAGGTTACTCCCAGCAACTTTAGGCTGGATTTCCGATCTATAAGAGCCAGAGGAGCTGGTAAAGCCTTGGTGGATTTGCCTTTAAGAAGCATTTCCCACGTTTTCTTGAAGTTCAGTTGCATGCGGTTGACAGTTGACCATTCAACAATAGATTGGACCTCATTAGCTGCTGAGTTACTGTTGCTGACACCCGATTTTACAGGAATACTTAAAAGTTAAATCATCAGCAAACTTCACAAGCAAATTTTGATTTGGTGCAATGACCTTGATATCATTGACCATGATAGAAAATAATATAGGGCCTAATACAGTCCCCTGGGGGACACCCCTATTAATATTTAAATAGTCGGTAACAATGCCATCAACAACGACTCTTTGTTTTCTGCCTTGTAAAAAAACTAATAACCCAATTGGTTAGATATGGATTAATATCGAGTGACTTCAACTTAGAGCAAAGAATATCATGAGGTACCGAAACAAAGGCTTTGCTGAAATCAAAAGAAAATATTCTGACATAGTCAAAACCCGAATCAAGCCATTTCAGCCAAGCATATTGACACTTAATTAAAGCCATAGTCGTATTATGGCCTTTACGGTATGCAAACTGGTCAAGATCTATGAAAGTATTCACATACTGTGATAGTTCTTGTCTGTAGACGAGGCGTTCGAAAACCCTAATTATTACATTAGTCAGCGGAATAGGTTGCAACTGTGTGCAATTTTTAAAGTTGGACTCTTTAGGCAAGGGAGTTATGTCAGCCAGCTTCCACAGATCAGGCACAGTGTGGTTTTCCAAAGAGCAATTAAAGATGTGGGTAACAACAGGAGCAAGATCGTAAGCAAACTCTTTTCAAACCCAGTACGGAATTCCATCCGGGCCGGAAGCGGTCCTTTTCAATTTGAGTAGACTCTCGGTAACGCAGGAAACAGATAAAACAGGAATCCTGCACGATTCCGGAATAACGACGGCATGGGTAGGCTTATAAAGAGGATCAGTATTAACAGTACAAAAAAAATTGTTGATCTCATTAGGAGAAATAATCGAGCTTATTGGCGTGTTGGTAGACTTCCTGCCCGTTAGGGAATTGACTGTTGACCACCAAGACTTTGATCATGTATTATATTTCTCGAAATTCCCTTTAACGGCCTACCCCGCTTTTCCCCACTACCCTCAAGTATAATGCACCATTCATTTGAACCCCCCCTCCAATTGGGATACCCTGGGTAAACCGGGGGCTTTCACCTCCTTCTCTCTCCCCGGTAGTCGGATCGGGGTGGAGATTTTACACGTGGTTCGCGACCTCCGTGTTCCAGTTGCATGTTCAACACAAAACGAAGAGGCTAAGAAGGTATGTTTGCCTAAACAGTGGTCTGCTTTGGGTAAGTAGCCTTGACTTTCACTGCATTTCACTGACAGTAAAAGTGAATGCCCCGGGTATCCCCCAATTGGGGAGGTGGGAGGTGGCAGAGGTTTCAAATGACCGGTGCATAATTATGGGTCTAAATCTGGCTCGTGCCCGGTCGTCTCCGATACGAAAATAGCAAGACGCGAGATATAAATTTTGGAAACATGTACACTGAACAAGGACACAAAGCCAAGGAGTGCATAATTTCGCGAGGCTATTTTTAGAACGAAAATTGCGAGCGAAAGAATAACGTGCATGTTGTCCAAGCAATTTTCGAACTTTATCAGTTTGTAGTTAAATGTTGAGGAATTGGCTATTAGTTTTCTGCGTGTGTTGTTGTTACTATTCCGGCGCTTTGTATGAACTGCAAGAATTGGGGTGATGCTCCACATACCAAGTCAACATATGCACTGTTGTCTCGTTCTATCGTGTGAAGTCTATTGTGCTATTGTTCAAGTATATGGCGCTCGACCCAGGAATTGTGCAAGCCCGCCAACGTGGGAAACCAGATTTTTTAAAACAAGAAGTTTTATTGCGTGTAACTTTGAGCCTTCCATTACGTGTGGCCATGGGTCGTTTAATGGTTTGCAAACACTGCTTTCGCAAATGCTCCGCAATTAGTAGGGTGGGTTAGTGGGGCGGAGGGCTAAGATTTTTTTATTCTCGTCTCCTTTATAGCCCTTTTCGCTTCTCTTAGCCGGCGGGGCCTTTGCACGAGAAACAAAGGGCTCTGGAGACATAAGAGTTTCCAAAAATTCGATTTTTTTTTATTGGTAGGTTGAGAACAAAGAAATCTAAAACGGAAGTGAAATTGTTCGCCCACCTGTGGAGTCCGGAAGTCCTAGACTCGTTTCTTAGTATGTCCCCAGAGCCCTTCGGTTCTCGTTCAAAGGTCCCGGCTAATAATTAATGACCGCTCCTTCCGACAAAAAATCTCTATTCCTCCTTTGTTGTCATTTGGACGTAAAACCGGAAACTCGACATGGTTCGCATCATTCTGTTTTGCAAAGTATGGTTGGGTAATGAACGGTTTGTATTCCTTTCAATCTCCTCAGTAGATCTGGGTAATTTTTGAACCTCCCCCTTTCAAGCCAAGTTCCGTCACAGGAACCCCATACAAGCAGTGCGTCTATTTTATGTTCGAAATATAAAGAAATGTATGGGAATATTGAAAGCGTCATACTATCAAAAACTTATTTCGAGTAATGTTTATTTTTTGGTTGAAATAAACGTCGTTCCTCACCGAGGAACGACAAAATACAACACCTGAGGTAAGTTCACTTTTATTTCAACCAAAAAATAAACATTACTCGAAATAAGTTTTTGATAGTAGGACCCTTTCAATATTCCCATACATTTCTTTATATTTCGAACATACAAATAGACGCACTGCTTGTATGGGCTCCCTGTGATAAAATTTCCAATTAACTGAAAGCTTCGGTAAATGGTCAGCACGTGCACCCCCTGATCACACGTTATCCAAAATCAAACAACAGAGCAAGTGAGGCTGTTTTCTTTATTCATAGTTATCAGATCGCACTAAAATTTACTTCAATAGTATACGAATTGCTGAAGAACGAACTTTATCGTTCCATCCTAACAGAATACGAGGAATTGACAATTCAGTTTCCATCGCTGATTGTTCAAACTGTGATAACATTCGAATTTCACAAAGACAGCATACAGGTAATGAGAAAACGCAAATTCATCACCATCATCAGATGAGGATCAATAAAGGAAATCATCTTGTTATATGCTCAAAATCTCCCTACCGATATTATAAGCAACATAAACAAACAAGTTGATAGAATCTATGTGACATCAGCCATAAAAAAGCCACAAGTAACAGTTACTGTCCTATGTACACAATGGCCGAGACTTGGCACGCTTTCTACATTAGCTAAAAACTTAAATTGATGAGCGTAAGAGCTGCTGGTTTTGGAGTTGGTCTGTATGTCTCCTTGACTTTATCGCAAGCGAAACAGTATCAGGTCACAGGAAATACGACAGCTCTGCTCGAGCGAAATGATTTTTCTCGTCACTGGGTGCTGTGGGGTACGCTGCCACCAGCGCATCCTGAAACAAGATCAACAATAGTGATTAGAATAACATTTCTCAATAATACATTAGTACATAGCCAGACGGGAAGGTTGTGACATTACAAGAACTGATCTGCATGCATGCATGTCGAGAACAGACCCGGGTGAAGTCAGTACACATTACTTTGAGCTGTTTTGAGGCAAGGAAGGGAAGGAAAACGCTAAAGGGGGGGGGGGGGGGGTGATTAACTCACGGGCCATGTTTTATTTCTAAAGCAAGCATGTGTGCCATATTCATTACGTCATCCACTCCATTTGCGGGAAAATTAGAAGCTACAATTTACCTGCTCTCAACGCATAAATGCTTTACAGCTCAGTTGCACAACGAGGCTTGATGCAAGACCTTTCACATGGCAAGGGAAATTCGTTCTAGCGTCTATAACACTAAGGCCAGTAACTGAAGGATGATAATACATAATTCCGAACAAATAACAAGGCTAAAACTCCGTGCTAATTGTACCTGAGATCCAATATACAAGCTGTTGTAAATCTTCCAGTAGACATCTCGAACTTTGCGCGCAGGATGGAACATTCCCTGGAAAAGAACGAAGGACCATCAGATACGAGACAAGAAAACTTGACCAAGAGTAGTTGTGTATGGTATGGCTTGTGGATGCCACGAATCAAAGCAAAAATGTATTGAACAAATGTTTACCTGTAAACAGTAATGGAGTACTTTAGAGGGTCCCAAAGCTACTCGCATTCCCTCGATGGACTCCATCACAGCATTAACAACATGAGGCGAGGTCTCAAAGATGTTGGGCCACACATAGTTTACGAGATGAGTAAGCGCGTCCTCACATCCAAACCCTGACACGCCCAGGGCCATGTGTTTTATTGCTGCACAGGCTGTCTGTCGATGAACCAAATCCCTAAAGGCGACAAAACATGAAACAAGGATTCAGTATCCACCCCGAGCTGTGTAGATATAATATAACAAATATATTTGATTTGGACGAGTTTCTATTTCTTGTCACAGTACAACTTTCCTTATGTGATTTATTTGACGAGATCTAGAAAGTATTGCGAAATGCTGTTCTTAGACACAATTGTTGTCTTTGAGGGTCCAGATGTGCTTCCTTTGACCAGGCAGCCCCCCCATACCAGAAAGCACTCGACGAAAGCGGATACCGCTACACACTGCAGTACGAACCACCCAAAGCATAGAAACGGAAAAACCGACAACGCAATAACATCCTCTGGTACAACCCTCCTTTTAGCAAGAGCACCAGCACCAACATCGGGCACAAATTCCTCGCACTAATAGACAAGCACTTTCCCAAAGATCACAAGCTCAGAAGAATCTTCAACCGAAACACCATCAAGATCAGCTACAGTTGCATGGACAACACCAAACAAATAATCGACAACCATAACAAACGCATCCTAAATGCATCTACACAGGCTGATAGCACAGCCGTTGCCACCGCCGCCGCCGCTACCATTAACAATAACAAGACATGCAACTGCCGACAAAAGAACGCATGCCCGCTCGACGGAAACTGCCTACAATCTTCAGTAATCTACCAAGCCGCCGTCACGCGCAAAGACACCAACACAACAGAAACGTACATCGGGCTCACAGAGAACGACTTCAAAACTAGATACAGAAACCACACCGCATCATTCCGCCACGCTAAACACAGAAACTCCACCGAACTCAGCAAGCACATCAGGACCCTCAAAGACAACAACATCGAACACTTTATTTCCTGGCGCATCCTTTCATCACACTCGCCGTACAACAGCTCAAGTAAAAGATGTAACCTCTGCCTCAAAGAAAAATTCCTAATTATCTGCCGACCCGAACTATCATCACTAAACAAACGTAATGAACTCGTGTCTTCTTGCCGCCACAGAAACAAAGCCCTTCTACGCAACAATTAAACTGTAAAATCTCGCGCTGCATATATTATGTAAATGAAATTGTATATAAGCGATGGTAAAGAATATTCTCATTAAATCCCCTGATGAGTGGGCAACCACGAAACAGGCTTGTAGGGATGACCTAGTAGTTTATTTGATTTTTCTCCCTCAACATATACTTCGCTCTGCTTCTATGTATTGAGCACTGTTTTACGAAGATCAAATTTTACACTTTAGTGTCCGCTCATCCGCAATTTAGCTTTTGAAAATGATGACCAAAGGTGTAAAACTTTGTCATTTGGGTAGACAGTTCAAAATGGAGATTTTCTGGAACACAGACACAATATCGTATGACGCTCGCCTTTGCAAGTACAAGCAACATAAAGTTACATCATCTTCGGTGCATATAAAAGCAACAGTGTGAAAGAATATATGTTGCTATTTTTAGACTCGTACGAGAAACAATGACTTTTAATACGGACCTTTAGCAATGATGACGAGGACGTGAACGTGAACGACCGGAAGTTGAAAATACGAGACTCGACGCTACCACGCATGCCCCGTGCAGCACGACTCGTCGTCCACACCTCATTCGGGACGTCATTTGCCGCCATTTGCCGTCTTGCAGTGAACGAGAGTATGTTTCATGGAGTTTTTGCATTTTTACGTGGTTTCTTTGAGGTTTCTTCACTCGAGATGGCTCGTCAGTGAATAAGATAGCGTCGACAACATATTTGATCGGACCGCGAGGAAAAAACAGATCATCAGGCAGAGATTAAAAGTAAGGTTATGATTTGTACATTTGTGGTCGCACTGCGTGTGAAGGAATGCCGGCGGATTGTGGCGATAAAATTGCACCGGGATACGTATGTAACCTTATAACATATAAATCACATTCTGTCAACTGCATTACATTGTAATTTTCGCAATTTAATCTTGACTTCATTTTTAAATTTGAAAGACTTCCCGGCTTTAAAAATACAAGCTATTCGTTCAAGTTGTGGTTTATGCAAACGACGATTAAAACTTGAAGCCAATTGAAGTATTGGAGGGTAGGTGCCGTAAAGGTAGCGACAGAGGAGAGCAGCAATCTCCTCAGCAGCAAGGAGGTCACCATGGCAACCGAGCCACAGCCCACCTCCAAGGCACCTGTCAACACAACACTGAAACAACCAGTGTGTGGAATGAATACTTACCAAGACTGTGGGAGGGAGGGAGGGCAACAAAACGAGCAAGCTGGCAGGCAATGAAGCAAAGCACATGGCAGTGCCCCTGCAAACCTCCCTGGAACCCCCCACATAATATTAATGCAGCCACTGCATTGGCTTAGTTTTAACCTTGCCTAAATTCCATTTAGCCTCATTAAAGTTTGCTTTGTTCTGACACGCGTACTTCTCACATATCGTTATCGGCGGAGAGAAGTTTTAGCAGCCCACGAAACTATTTAAAAGACATTTTCGCTATTGACTTCCAAAGCACGAAACTCGTCCACGCTACCGGTCTGCTGAAGTGTTTATGTTTCCTGTCGTGGACGACTGTCTCGTCCCAGGGCTTAATCGACCATACAAGTCTTCGTCCACGTCCTCGTCATCATTGCTAAAGGTCCCTAATAACTATCAATTGTGAACGAATCTAAGAAAATACAGGCAATACTTGTTCCTTCAATGCTGCAAGTTTAGGAACTGTTTGATGACTGCTGCTATTTTCCCTGTAAGTTAACTAATCTCTGTTGAATTTCATAAGATCCTGCACTCCGTATGTCACCTCATTCGCTGTAAAGGGGCACGTAGCAGCGACAAATGTGTCGTTCACACGTCGGGGACATGTGTAGCAGGGACATCATCCCAATTCGTACACACACATGAAACTGTAGCGGCGACACGTCCCCCCATGGTTCCTGAGAATTTAACCCCGTGCAACACGAAATTGTGCGGCAATTTTGACCCTGTGACAGGTTCTGTGGAGTTCACTCGTTGAAATTCAGGGTGACATGAAACAGGGATGCGATGTCCCCTCGTGTGAACAATACATGATGTTGTCGCTGCTGTATGCTGCTGCGACATGTCCCTGTGTCATGTCCCCTCGTGTGTAACCACCTTAACATCTCATTTTCTAACCTGTCCATAAGGGCATCCTCTAACAGAGGAGTCACAGCGTAGATGTAATCTTTCCCCATTTCTCCAATGTATTCAAACAAGAACGACAGGGATTTCAATACACCATTTTGCACATTCAGTTCTGGTACGCGGTACTCGTTCATGAGGGCAGGAAGAACAGTAAATGGCGAGCACGTTTCGGCGACAATGGCGATAGCCACAGTGGTACACACTCTGTTTTGACGCTCTTGTACTTTGAGGTTGTTGAGCAGTGTGGCGAGTACGTCCTGGGGACTAGACAACAATTAAACTACATCAAACAAAATAATATATACGGAGCTTACACTGTAACAGTAAACTAAGTAGTTATCAGAAACCAGAGATGACCAGAGATAGGTGACGTTTTTTTGTTTGAAAAATTGTGATGAATTAAGTAACAGATACAACGCAATCATTCGGTGGTAGACCCTATCCAATCTATATTTGAAGCAACAATTTAGTCCAGTTCTGGCAGTTCTGTCACGTTACGCTAAACCCTCGGACCAGAACTGGATTACGGTAGTTTTGGTGATGACAAAAGCAAAGGACCAGAATGCATAACTTACCCAATAGCCTTGGCAATGTAACCAAATGTGTTGACAGTAGCTCTTCTGATGGCTTTCTTGTGAGCCTTCAGCAGTTCCAACAACTCAAAGCAGATTCTCATCCATTCACGAGCGCCAACATGTTCAGCTCCTCTGTCTGCAATCCTGCCTACAAGGTCAATACAGTTCTCTTGTACCTTTTCGTGTCTAACAACAAACAAACAGCTCAGCATTAGATCACAAACAATTCTCAATGTAACACCCTTTTTTTTAAAGTGGAGGTGCGATGACCTAATTATGACTGCCCGGGACTCCGCATCAAGCCCAAGGCAGAGTTGTGTTCTAGGGAAAGATACTTTTCTCTCGTATTGCCTCGCCACCAAGGTGTAAAAAAACACAAGCAAATTTAGTTCTTGGGGTTACGGGTAACCCTGTGAAAGACTAGCATCTGGGGGTGGGGGGGTGGGGGAGTACTAAGTCACTTAACCATGGAAATCATGATAAACTCAGGTCAGATGGGCCACTGGGGTTGTATATCCTTTGCGAGAAAAAAAATCACGGTTTCTACAATAACACAAGGCTACTAAGAATACAGCAAGGTGACTTTTCAAGATAATTAATATAAAAGAACCACTGCACCTGTTTTTCAGAATGGGCGTTAGTCTTGGGAGCAAGTCTTTGATGGGTGGAGTCATTTTGTTCATTCCAATAACATTGACAATTGCCTGAAAAGAAAACAGCAACATAGTGCATCAGCAAATAATGTAAATCATTAAATTAATCAAGTTCACTAACAACATTTCAAAACAAATGGCATGACATTCAACAATAAAAGATTTTCTTAACTTTCATGTAACATCGACAGTGTTTATCACATTTTCACATTTCCAAACGCAGACAAGGCAGTCCACACACAAAACTTCGAAGTGGACGAAATATAATGCACCAGATTCTGGGTTTTGAAATATTTTCTCACTCAAAACAGAAACTAAGCAAAAACCTCGAAGTAACTGCAAAAATCTGTGCAAATTTTATTGAAAATACTTTTCTAAACACAGTTCCATAATTTTCAGATAAGTTCTTGATGAGAATTATACTCCACGAGTCAACTTAAGATGCTTACCAAAAGTCAGAACTAGCTGCGCAGACCAGGACATTTGAAAATGAATAGACCTTTCTTTTGAGAGATTTCCAAAATTTAATCAGAAGAGTATAAACAGTTAAAAACTCCACTGATCTGGCTTAACAGTTCTGATCAATGACGGAATTATTTTCCCAGTCTGGCTGGCTAGTTCTGACGAATGGCAAGTGTCCTTACATAATAATTGCGACTTAAAATTTCTTTTACTACTTGTCGGTGAACTAACCTTGAGGGCTCCAAGGATACTGCCCAGTACTTCAGGGTACTCTTCTCCAAGGTACTCGTATAACACTACACCCAAGTGGCCCATTAGCTTCTCCTGGTAACAAAAACAACATCAGCAGCAAGTCTTTGCTGAATTAACAATTGCACAATTAACATTAAAAGGACTATCATTACCACAACGTTTTGTTCCTTGTAAATTTACCACAAGTTTAAAACCACCCGATATTTCAATATTTTCCATTCAAATACACACAGAACATGTTTATAAATGGGCAACTGTTAAACTGAGGTTCAACAGCGGATCGCTGTGTATAATGCCCATGTTATAGCACAAGGGAAAATTCCACAAGCAACTCTTACTACATGTAGTTCAATTGCGATTACAAACATTAGAGCAGTTTTCACTCTAGTGCTGAAGTAAAATCTTTGTGGAAAAACTTGCGACATTTTTTAACCAGTAAAACCAAAACCAATCATAACTTGCCCACACATTTCCCCCACACTGTATCAACTACGTGAATCTGCTGGATGTGGAACTACAAAGGATGACAGATTCTCACCTCTCCACATGTCATCATGACCTGTGCAATCCTCGATATGAGATCAGCAGCCTGCTGTCTGACCTTTGCAGACTTGTTGTTCAATCTCCACAAGATAGTACCACAGATCTGTGGCAAATATGGCTTGACACGCTTACCCAGAGCATTCACCACTGTACCAAAACCATTCAACATAACAATGTCCTATGAAAACGAAAAATAACAAACAACCATCAGTTTTTGTGAACTGAAATTGAAAATGAGGAAACCAGCAACACAAATTCTTATGTTCTAAAGTTTAATCCAACCAACTGTACTGTTCTTGTGTTAAGTAGTAGATAAAATATGAGCGGGAGATAGGTGTTTACAATGGCGAGCCGATATTGTTATTTGATTCCATTGTTTTTTGCATTTTAATCAGTAGAGATCTGTATCAAAAGTTAATTCAACTGTTGATTTGTATTGGGGTTTATAGAGCAATCATGTGACCTGAGTACCTTTTTATTGGTGAAATTCCTTTTGAATTATTAATGAATTTTACACGTCAATTTACTGTTGGTACCCTGTAGAGTTTAGTTATTTGTCCACTGTTTCCAGATCAAATTGGAATTCAGAAGTGCTGGGTTTTGTGGAGACAGAATATCCGAAGAGCTCAAAGATACCCTGCTGGGGAACTAAATCCAGGCCACATTGTGGGAGACGAGTTCTCTCCTCACTGGACCAAGCTTGCTGACCCCATCCCCCACCCCCATCCCAATGTTATGAACTGCAATGTTTACCTCTTGTGTCTGCTCCTGGAAGGCATACAAGATTCCGTCAATAAGCTGTTCTTCTAGACGGGAATCAACATCAGATGAACCAAGATTTCCCATAGTCTACGACACAAAATCATTGTAATTATTAGCTCAATAAAAAAAACAAACAAAGAAAAACAGATATAAATGGGTGCTTGTACTTATTCATGGCAAGATTATGTGAGCTAAAAAATAATTCTAATTGATTATGGGAGCGTGGCTAGCAATGGCTATTATACAAGATCTGGATTGTGGGGCTTGACACTAATGTTTTACACCACTTTACACTTTGCAGCATATGGCTCAAAATTTACTTTCCAGATGGAGAAAGTGTTCATTTTAGTTTCTTTACTCCCCAAGAGGTAAACTAATTATCCAGTGGAAAGCAGTGTTGGTGTCAAGCCCTGAATTGCAACACAAAAACCTAAACAAGGGCAATTCCTTTGCAAATTCCCAGATTTTATTATCCCTTGTACCTCATAACAAAGCGTGTAAGTATTATTTGTAGAACATACCTTTTCAATTGTTTCCATGACCATTTTCCTGTACTGTTCATTTTCATCTTTCAGATCATCCACTATTCTGTTAATTATCTCTGATGCTCCAACTTTGTTTGCCAATTCCACTGTTGTATCAACAAGCTATCAAATGCAAAAATACAAGAATTTTTGGCAACTTTCAAAGAAACCTAAGAAGATGGAAGTGAAATTAATCAGCACCAATAAACTACAATATTAGACGAAAATAGTTGGCACATTGATTCGAAATTGCAGTTTTTAAGGCATATTTATCACTCTCTTTTCTGATTCACCACACTCAGCCAAAATATGCGCATTCTGAGAGAAATAGAGGGAATGCAGGCATTCCAAACGTGCAGGGGTTTCAAAACAAGGCAGTGACTACCGGAGTTCCACCGGCTACTTGACTATTATGCCACGGGCTACTCTGGTAATAGCAATCAGCTTGTGACCCAAAAGCTCACCTTTAACAGCCGCTTATTCTTCCAGTCGACGACACATACTTCAAACATTTTGAAACCACTGAATGTGTTTTAGGATCAGCGGCTTTCTGGCTTGAAGAAATCTTCAAAATCGTCCACCATTCTGAGTGTCTGAGTTATGACATCACTTGCAAACTTCGCTATTTTCTCAAAATCAGTTTTATAAGATTCTTCAAATTTTGCAGACGTTAAGAAAAGTATATCAGGTCAAAAATACATGAAGTGCTTTCCAAAATTATTTCTTGGTCACAAGTTATTTGGTCGCGTGTAAAATAGGGCATGACATCAATGGCTATGGAAACTCTGGTTTTGATAAAACTTACTACATCTGCAACTTTGACCATTCTCTAGTGCACTTGCAGAAATTGATTTTCTGTTGGATACTTTACTACAGTACACTAGCTGACCGAAGTTGAAAGGTATTGTCACTCAAAAACCTGCAGTGCTTTCAATAACACCGACGGTTAATGAAAAATGCCAGCTACTTTGTACTGCTTTGATTAGAAAAGACCTTTCCCCTCAAAATTGAAGAAATCAAAGAAAGATTCTTACAAAACATTCAGTTACTCTACTCCACCCTTCTGATTACTTCAAATTTATTGAAATCCCTGAGTGAGAAGATAGGGCTCTGTGACAAGTAACTGCATTGAAATTCAAGTCATACTTGCACTCTGATCTGCCAAACTAAATATAAATAAAATGGAGCCTACTAACTTGTCTGTAATTCCTTCTATCTAATGCCATCCTGTGCTGCCAGAAGTGCTTGAAGAAATCTGGTAAAATTTCGTCTTTGATGTACTGAGGCTCAACACCATCTGTTCCACAACATTGCTTCACTACCTGAAAACCAAACAAGTCACCATCATGGTACAATACATTAACAGTCTGTCAATTAAAACATCTAAGGGTATAAGTTGAAGCATCAGCTTTTGCAAAAAATGTTAGTTCTAAGAGAGCCAATTTTGAGGAATTCAAACAACTACTTGCCAGATCAAGAGCTATCTTGTTACCTTCAACACAATCTTCTTCATTTCTTCGTCAGGACTCTGAAACTCACGGATCAAGATCAACATCACTTCCCTAGTGTAGTAGTTGGCATACTCGGCATCCATGAGAGGAATGAGGTAGCCAATGGCCTTGAGAAAGGCAGCAAGACCCTGGAATAAAATACTGCTGTTAGAGAAAGACACTCTTCGAGATATATTCAGGGTAACTAAATCATTGCATTGGTTCAAAACCACACAGGCAAGAACACCAAACATGCATTATCTCTCGGCCAGCATATTTCCAGAACCCAGACTGGAGCAAACAAGGAAACTGCAAAGATGTGAGCTATGAATGATATGGGTGACACTCAATAATGTTTCACAAAGGCTACCCAGTTTTCAAGGAAAAACAGAGAAGTTTGTTCAATATTTACCTTTCCTCTGTGCTGTCTGATACCCTTCCACAGGGGCTTCAAGACACTGTCAAATGACTCGATACCATAAGGTGTGGCAGCTTCAGCAAGAGCAGCCAAGGCAAGAGCAGTGATGGTTCGTACCTTCTGCTGTTCATCAACCAAGCCTAGCGTAGCAGTCAACAATGTTTTAGTAATGCTCCATTTGACTTATTTTGCACAGTGACTTACAGACAATTCATTACTAACATTTGTATCCATCCTTGAACTAAAGTGTGACAAATTTAGTGAGAAGTTTTAATTAAGGCTTTGTCTGGTTTCGTGTCACTTTGGATCAGTGAATGAAGCATTGAATATCTTGCTCTAAAGCAACTCCTGGATGACAAATGCTCGACCGATTTGGATACTAGAAAATCAAGTCCTCAGTGTAAAAGTCTAAAAGTCAAATTTAATGTTCCCTATCTCCAAACCAATTTTGAAAAGCAATAATATCCCTACTATGCTATTATTTGCTTCTATTTGCTGATCTATCTCACCATGTTCAATGATCTCCACCAAGTTCCTCAAGTGAGGAAGGATAGCACATCCCATCAAAATAGCTATCTGCTGTACAATTTTGATTCCAGTGTGACGTGCTTGCCACGACTTCTTACTGCGACATACAGCCTTTAAAAATGGCAAAAGGGAGGGGATCCCAAGTGCAGAAGCAACAACTGCAAAAGCTCTGCAAAGAATCAAATTAACGAAAACAGTGATTTTTCTGAACAGTTCAGAGTATTCATATTAAACTTGCAACTCACAATTTACTTTCACTAATATCAAAGTTATTTACCTTGCTGTAGTGTTACGGACATACTCATCAATGTTGTCAATGTCAGGCCTCATGGTCGAGATCATTGTTGCCAAACCAGCAGCCTAAAGTATGAAAAAAATAGTGTCTTTTACCCCAGAAGCAAAACATATTGTTATCTCCAGTAAGATGTAACATCTCCAGATATTTGTTTCTACCTTGTTATGTTGATGCAATGGTGTTTTCAATTATGATTTCAGTGCTAATATATTTTTTCACTTCTGGCTTACAATATTTTGATTTGCTGTCAAAATTACTACTTTGGCAGAAAAAGCCTTCAGTTTATATTTATACAAGCACTTCCTGTTTATGACTAAGAAATATATTTAGCAGATCAGCAAGGAGAACTCTCTCTTCCTACATACCTTTGCCAAGTTGGAAATAATTTCACGTCCTTCAACTCTTGCATAGTAATCTTCGTCAATCAACAGTGGCTCAATAACCACAAGGATCTGAAATTAAGGAACAGTTTAATCCACGATCCATACATAAACAACACAGAACGACTACTGTATGTGCGTAGACGCTTACCTTGTGAACAAATGGCCGAACAAGATCATCCAGCTTGTACAAGATTCTGTCAATGACTTTTACCAACAAGTGACGTTCCTATAGCGAGAAAAAATATACTTGTTAGTAAGACACAAATTAATCATTCTATCAGTCAAACTTTACAGGGTATGTTTTGGTTTATTGCCAACAGAAAGAAATTGACATACTTTTTGCTGGAAACTCTCACTTTCATGAAGTTCCAGGCCTAAGCTCAAAGGGCGCCAAGGTGCCTCAGGCAACTAACTGTTGCCTGTATCTGTTCATGCAAGTTACTAAACTCAATGCTATTATCAACGGCATGAGTAGTGGAGCAATCATTTTCCTTCAAACAGTCATCTTTTGTAACTGACCAAATTACTACTGAAACAGGTAGACCGTGAATTCAAAGACATGCATGACAGTTATTTTGGTGCTAAATGTCAACGATTTTGGTCATGTGCATTCACCTTTTCGGTTTGACAAACAAAGCCACGTGACCAAAATCGTTGATGTTGAGTGCCAAAAAGAACTGTCACACACGTCTTTTGAGTATGTGGTCTACCTGTTTCGGTAGTACTCTTTAAATGTAGGAAACCTCTAAATAATGGTTTACTAAGAAAAAAAAAAAACACCAAAGATACTAAACCAAAAAGGAGCAAGGATGGTTGGTGAAGATTGAGATGGAGTGCAAATGTCGAAAGCCCAGATCAGAAGGCACCTTACCTGATCTTCAAGGGTTGGCGACATAAGAAGTGGAAGGATCTGATTAAACAGTGGCCCTGCTCCAAACTCACGAGCTTTGTCTGTGATCTGACGCAGAGCAGCCTTCCTCATGGGTGGAGTGCCATTCTTGATCTTTAAAAGGAGCTTCATGATCTTTCTCTCTTTTAATTCCTCTGGGCTTAAGGTGCTCTCGTCAACATCAACCTGTGGAAAAAGGCAGACATTGTGTTAATGCATTGCACAAATACCGAACTAGTGTGTATAGCTCTCCATAGGCATAGTTGCCTAACGTATGTCAGATTGAGGTACAGTCACTCCTGAAACAATACATAATAGCCCATTTCATTTTAAATTGCATACTTGCAGCACCTCAACAGATCTAAGTTTAGACAAGAAGCTCTGCTATAAGAGAATTGGTACTCCCACATTCAACCCCTTTCGGGTGCAAAATACAACTTTGTACTTTTGCAGTTATGTTCAAGGTAATTCAATGGTTTTGCACTGCGCATCTCTCACTGCACATAACAAAATGGTGGCCATAAAAAGGAGATTCTGCAGAAAGATCATTAAATGGGGTCGACCGAAGAGTAAACATAAATGAAAATGTCGGTAGGCAAGTTTTCTGGCCAAGATGAGTTTTAATGTTTCAAAATTTGCATATTAACGAATAAAGTGGTAGTGTTAGTTGTTGAGTTTGAATTCGACTTACCGAGGATGGCTGTTAAACTTGTAATGAACCCCTACATTGGCATTTAAGCTCCCACTCTATCATATAATGTCCTAATTGCCATATGCCTTAAAATATTTTCTTTGATGCTGTCTTCCACCTTTCAAGGGCCTTTAAACCGTATGACAGTTTGAAAACTCGCCCCAGTCTTCGCTCAAAATTCGGAAAAATGCAGGTCGTGCGCACATTCTGTGGCTCTAACGCGATAACAAGTATGGTGACACCCTTTTTTTCATGATTTTAATGATAATAGTGTTTTCTTTCAATAAGAAAAAAATTGCCAGAAATCTATGGCCAGTTTTCTGGAAATTGAACTAAATTGCATGGACTCAGCTATAAAGGGCCGAAAACGCATATCAAAAATAAGTCTATTTTGGAGCATAAAGTAAAAACAAAGGTGTTCAAAGACATTGTTTTGGTACATTGGTGAATAGAAAATATAGCCAAGTCAAACATTGTGGGATGCTGCAAACTTTAAGGAAAATATTAGCTTAGTTGTCTCGTTTTGGGTCATGCGCAACTGTTGCCAGAGAAGCATAAATAGCCATATTCGTCAGCACTGTCACATGAAACGAGCACGGTGACCCCCACTTTTTATTACGTTTTTATAATTTTCTTGACTTGTTGCAAACATGTGCCAAGTTTCAACGGAAATCTATGACGGGTTCT
Organism: Blastomussa wellsi; assembly: GCA_947652115.1. Classification (NCBI taxonomy): domain Eukaryota; kingdom Metazoa; phylum Cnidaria; class Anthozoa; order Scleractinia; family Plerogyridae; genus Blastomussa; species Blastomussa wellsi. The sequence goes on along the minus strand of OX393566.1, from coordinate 17,984,787 downwards.
TTTACCAGGGAATTACCTCAACAGAATATTACAAGCCAAAATGAAGCACATTTTATCAGCAACTGTAGTAGGAAATATGAAGGTTGTTATAAGTTGTTTACACTTTGATGGTTGAATGACGACTGGGAGTAAGAATGTTCAGCCCAGGCCTCTTATTACAGATCTTCTTGCTTAACAGGCACCCCATGTGTGGCATTTTTGGGCAAGACACCAATCTTCCACCTCAGTGTAAATAATTGTGTACCATCTCATCCAAAGAAATTAGCCACACTCTGTCTCCCATACTTCAGAAACATTTGAAGTGTCGACTGCAAACGTCACCCTTTGTATTTCTTCTTTGATTATTTTTAAAATACATTTTTTTAAGATTTAAATAAGCCAATATGAAGGCAAAAAATTAAGAGTGACATGGAAATGAAAGCCAAGGGGCCACCGGATGGTGGTTGACATCAAATAACAAACAAAGAAAAACAACTTAAATATTAAAGAAAGATGCTAGCAGGTTTGTTGTGCAGTTGTCCAACTTACCAATAGTTTGTCAAAGTACTGTACATCATCAGGTTTTAAATACGGCAGATTACCAGGCGGTTGATCTTCAACCAGTTTGGCTGATCTGTCTTCTTGCTGCATCAAATAAGGAAGAAGAAGAACATGTAACATTTGACATGCATGACAGTAATACCAAGAACATTCAATACAACCCAAACAAAACAAGTTTCTTTGTTTCCCCAAACAACAACAAATTTCTTTTTAACATTGCAATTTATCGCTGCATTAATTTTCTTACACCAAAATTACAAACAAAAGCTAAAGCTCTTTTTTAGCTACAGAAACAAAGGACACCACTTTACACATTCACTGCAATATAATAATTTTAGTCTTGCAACAACTTCCCCAAGCTTCGTTTTCGCTAATTTATTGGCCCCTTTATGCTCTTTTATGAATTCTGAACAAGTTTAAAATGAATTTATTCTCTAAAAGTGGGCAATACAACCAGAAAGAATGGGAGTATGCCATACCTGTATGAAGAAGCCACTGCCCCCTATAGGAGTTGGTGTCGCTGTCAGCTTGCGATTAGGAGTTCTGATGGGCTGGTAACCAGGTGGTGGCTCAAGAATCTGCAAATTTACACATC
>OX393566.1:17903652-17978652 GCA_947652115.1 Blastomussa wellsi | reverse complement strand
GTAAATTCAGAGAAATGAATTCTTTCTAAAGTTACCTTTTATTTCAACTAGATATGCTGAAAGACTAATTTATTAAGTAAAGAGCTTATCAGCCGTGAGAAACTGATCCCAAACACGACTTACAAACAGCAATAAAATTTTCTCCACTTCTGCGCGAAATTTTCGAGCACAGAAAAACACGGAAAGTTTGTACAAAATCTTAAAAACAATTTGAATTACTTTGGAAAAAGGTAGGTTTTTATTCTATACAAACATCACTGCCATTATTCCAATAGTACTGAAGCATTTTCTCGCTGCAGTGAAGCGGTAATTTGAGACGGTAAATTTATTTACATATCATGGTTGCGTGAAACAGTCTAGTGTCGGTCACAAAACTGCAAAGTTCCTTCCACTAAACGAACACTAGCAACGCTTTCTACGCTTCCTTTAGCTCAAATCGTCCTAAAAATGTTCCTTTGTATTTTCTGAAGCAATGACTATAAATCTTTAAACACCTTTCATGACTGAAAGCGCTTAAATAAATGAAAGCCTAAACACGAAGACGGTACGTCTCAATCAGATAAGCATGTGCGTGCAAGTGCCAAATCTGTTCGCTCCAAAAAGGCTAAAATTTTGAACAAAAAATTGAAATATGATAGAAACGTCAAATAAACTTTGCTTCCAATTAAATGTCATTGAAGATGAACCCAAGAAATGTACTTAAAATATCAAAATATCGAAAATTTCAAAGCCGTGCAATTCTGCATGCGTAATTAGTTTATTCACATTTCACTCGGCTTCATGCTAAAAGTGGAAAGTTCAAATTTTAGCAGACGGCTTTTGCATTCAATTCATAACTCAGTGGCTTTACCGATCTTTCTAAAACTTCCATACAAATTCGAAGCAACATTGTACATTACCATTTTGTGTTCAAAAGTCTTGAAAAGCCTCATTAACTTCGTGTACAGGTCCGTGATTCGAATTCAAAACACGTTTGTAAGCGCCATGAAATCATGTCTTCAAGGCCGTAAAAGGATAGATGAATCCTTCATCAGCGAGATTTAAGCAGTCTATTCTTCATGATTTTCCATTTCAAATCCACTAAAAAATCAATCTGTGTTTCTCCTCCTCATTTTTAACTCCAAAGAGGAAATTTTTCGTATTCAGAATGAAAACATGGCCTTGGAAATTTGTAAATACGTGCCATGATGCGCCATCATGTTCTTGTTCTTTTGAGCGCACGAGTAAAGACAAAAAAACCTTCTCTCTAGGACCCCAAGAAAACCCTAAAAATATGCGCAGAAAACAGATTCTGATTGGTTTATTTGCCCTTATTATCTCTTGAACAATAGGGAAACAAAAAACCTCCAGGGAGGGAGGGAACGGACATTTGCCACCATGCGGTTTTTACGGGCGGTTACGGGCGGCACAGGCATTTTAGGGGTGTTTTTCGCATGGGCGGTTACGGGCGGCACAGGCGCCAAAGGGTTAATGTGTGAGCTGCTATTATTCTTTCTTCAAGAAATAAATTGTTTTCTCGAAAGCCCTTTTGAGTTGGCATATTTAAGAAAGCCTTATTTCTCGATCCTTGATCCTCAATAATTTTGAGAATCGAGGATCAAGACGCAAGGATCAAGTTTTGAGGATTGAGTCGAGACTGTCAACTTACTTTTGAGCGGTACTGTACATTGAAGATTGAACTGAAATGTGCCCAGGTAACAGCCCCCCTCCCCCTAGGTCGTGGTTCTGTTTTAGTCATGGAACAATTTGCTATTTCCCTTTGTTCTGGTGATATAAAAATGAAGGAAAATAACAGATTGTATCAAGGGTAAAATTGAACCATGGCATGTGTGTAGTGATTTTTGATACCACATACCTGATCCCTGTGAAGATCCTGTTCTTGCATGATGTCCTTATAGGTCCGCACATTTTTTAACGAGGCAGGATCAGGTGTTTTTCCGCCTAGAAAAATAAAAATAGAAAACAAAGACCATATAAGCTCGTTGCCAATTCCACAACACAACATCAACATTGTATTATGTTTGTATTACATTGTATTATGTTTGCAGCTTAGTAAGCCAATTCACAAAAGTAAGATTTAAAACTTCTGTTACTTATGCCATATGTAAGTCTAGATTCACCATAACATTTTCTTTTAAAACAATTTGATCAGTCTTCTTCACGGATTGCTTGCCAGTCCCCAAGTCTCTACAGAAGCAGTTCATTTGTAACTGCCGTTATAAGAGCTTTCAGGACCAGCAAGCTTGTCTTTTGATGCTAAGCTGCTAGTAGCAGAAAGACAAATCACAGATAGACAAAACACAGCAACACATGTACAGTTAATTCATTGTCTGGAAAGGTGGCTGCGGCAAGGTAACACCAACCCAGTGGCTAGTCTTGTGATGAGTCGAAGCACTCACTGGCATCATATCCTGGCATGGAGTTAGTTGATAAAACCAAGCTCTTCTCCTAATAAATAATTCTTCAGAGGTCAGTAATCGACCACTGTGTAGTATGTGTATTGGATTCTTTAGTTTTTATTACTTTAAAGTATTTTACTTTCTATATTCTAGAAAAATGAAAATCAAGTTCCTTTTTAAATCTACTTTGATGGAATAAGGAACTTTTTGGCTGTTTGGAAAAATCTTCAGTGGGTGAATGGATGACTTTACTTATGTTTAACCCTTTCAGCCTCAGAAAAGGACAAGACAACCTTAATCCATTTCAGAGACAAAATAAAGACTATCTTTTTAACAGCCATACAAGGCAATATTGGCAAACAACGTACATCTAATTTTAAACTGAAAATTGACAAGAAAAGAAAACATCAGGCATTCTGAGGATGAAAGGGTTTCTTACCAATGTGGATGCATGTATCAAATAGGAAAATCTCAAAATCCTTCTGAACTAGGAAACTAGTCTCCTGAAAATTTCTTGTACAGATATTTTGTTGCATGTAAATTCAAACTTACATTGCAAATAATTCAAATCTCTTTCACTTTACTCGAGTAAAAAACTTCACATTTTGAAAACAGGAGTATTATTATACTTAAAAAGTAGATGTATTTGTAGAACTGCATTTTGTTGCAATGTTTGAGTAATATACAAAAGGCTTTCATCTCATCCAGCCATAGTTACTACCAATACTCAGAGTCGAGTAATAATATTTGTAAATAACCAACAATTGGTAATTTACTCTTGAATTTATTTTGCGCAGTTGATGAGCGAAGTTTCCAGTACTCACCGCTGAATGGAAAAAAGGGGTTCAGGAGTAAGTAAAATGAAGTCAACAGTTCCTTACTTTACTGTCTTATGTATAGGCAGAGCAGTTTTTGAAAGACTGCCTCAAAACAAGCATTTCAATCACAATGTGTTCTAATAGCGTAACAGACCAATAATAAAAGAGATTAAAATCTTGAAACACATGAAATATTTTACAATCAAATCTTAAGCCAACTCTTAATTTAATTGGTTTGGTTCTACACTCATTAGCTGAGAAAGTAAGATGAGAGATGTTTGTTCTCATTAACCGATTGTGCAAGTGTTTTGAATTAAAAATGCAATTAACCAACACAGTTACAGTCGATCAAAAACTGCTCAAAAAAGCCAGTTCAACACTACTACTAATACTACTACTACAACAATACATCAAAATAAAGACAAGAAGCCTTTTGCCAGAGACCACATTGAATTTTGAGTTAGGAATCATGTTTTAGATAATGGTAAATGCCAATTGACTAATGTGGGTAGCAATGTTGACAATAACAATAATAATTTACATTGGTAAGAGATGTTTGCACACATTAAATAATGTATAGGAATGTCACACTGGCGTGCCAAGAAATTAATGATGCTAACAATGGTGATCATATCAAAGTGATTAAATTGCTCTAATATTATAAACAATAATTGACTTGTTATAACGACTTTTGACAAAAGGGTTTCTTGCCTCATCTTGTTGCACTAAAAAAGTTTAATAATATAAACTACTTTGTGAACAACTGAAACAGGACAAAAGGTTTTGCTGAGTGAATCTGATGATCAGTGATGGATTTCTAACTATATATAATTAACACAGGTATGAGAAAACTTGAAATTTCAGTTTACAGAGGATTTGTTGCCACATTTCTCATCTTTGTACCAAAGGTAAAACAACTTTGATATATCATCAAACCTACTGCTCAAGACAAAGTTATGGTTGTACAAAGAATTTGCTTTCCCTCGCTAACTCACAACAACTTCCTGTGCCTAACCTTTGTTCTCAACATAACAATTTGGATGGACACCTTTATCAAGTATGCATTAAAAAATAACATTTACATGTAGAAATATAAATATTAACTATGAAAATTTCTAAAAAGAGATAATGTGACAGAGGAGGGAGGCACACCTACCGTCTGCAAAAGGATCATGTCTGGGAGGGGAAATGACCATGTTTCTCCTTCTTGCCCTGTATTCATCTTCCCGGTCAGCAATTGTTGGCTGTTTGTGTTGTGCAAATGGGTCCACCTAAAAGAAATCACATGGAAGAAAAAGGTTTTACACCAATACATGGCATGATTCAATGAATACTCTTTGCTACATGTATATTTTATACTTGGTTGAAATTTTATTTTTCTTTGTTTTAAACTCATTATCAGACATCACCAAACCTAACCACAAACAAAAAGAAAACTTGAACCAAAGATAAAATTGAACCACAACATTTCTGTCTTGTGTTGTGATGTTTGTAGTGACAACTTTAGCAGGATGGATTAGGTGCAAGCGTTCTTTGGCAAGTGTTAATTCCAGGGCTGTCCACAGACTAGACACGTACAAATTAATGTAAAAGCAAAGGTATCCTAGATGGCTAATCAAACTAAATGGTTTTGGTTGAATAGCACAGCTAACCGCTCTCTATTAGCTCTTGTAGTATTACTTCTTGCCCATACTTTGCATCTATATTATGTCCAATTTCTTTAACAAATAAACCAAACTTAATTGAAACAGCAAACAAAGATTGAACAGCTACACAACTGGTTTTCAGATTTGGCTTAAAGTCTCAAAATAATAACCTACCAGCAATACTGGGATATACTTACATGCTCTGCAGACTTGGCTATATCATTCAATAGTGCAGTCGGAGCTGTGTAACTGTTTCTTGATGGATGCATAATGGTGGTGGAATAATCATCTTCATCCTGCCACAAGGAAAGAATCCACAGTGTTATGAACAACAACAAGAGTAACTTGTATATCATCAATACTCAACAGACATCCCTCGTACTTTTAGAACCAAGTATTTGGCATCTTATCAAGACAGCTCTCCTACATTAAGTTGATAATTTTTCTTACTCTCACCAGTAGTCTAATAGATGAGAAACTGTCAATATAAAGGGAAATTGGATGTTGATTACTATAACAAATCAAAAGTATAAGACTAAGACTCACCTCCTCTTGCTCATTAGGAGCGATATCTGCAGAATAACCTTCAAACCTGAAATATAATTGAACATCAGCTGCTAGAGAAATAACCCTTTCTATATAAAACACTTTCTTCTGTAAATTAGGGGAAAATCATAGTTGTCATATGCTACTAATAGACCTTTTTTTCGATATAGCACCCATTTTGATTTACATTGTTTTGAAAGACATTATGGGATTCCCACGGGGCAAATTAATAGAAATTTACCCCTGGACATCCCATAATAGCTACTTAAAACAATAAAATTCAAAATGAAAGTTGTATCAGTAAAAAGAGCTATTGTTACTTGATGGCAGATAGTAAAAACATAATTACTCAGATCAATCTCAGAGTTTTCCTTTGTTTTATACTCAATCATATATTACCGTAAGGATAATTTCCACGCAGCAGGGGTGAAAAACGAACTACGTCATCGCAAACCATGTGCTGTAGCTGTACGGGAAGCGGCCTTGATTTATTTTCACCAATTTAACTCACCGAGTGGTGTAATTCGAAATTTGTGGTCAGAAATCTAACAAATGCAGAAGCGTGCCTATGACATCATCAAAGCTCATTCAGAGCAACCTTCTCCGAAGGATCCATTACTAGACAGAACATCAGAAGCCTGCCTACTGCTGGTGTGTTTTCTAAGAAACAGATGCTGCAATTCGCCCAAGCAACAAATCAAATTATAAAACTCAGCTGCTTTTCATTGGAGATTCAACTTCTGTCCGTGTACCGTTCAAATCAGCCTTATTGTTATCCAAGAAGGACCTTGTAGCGAAGATTGTACAATGCCTGGTGCGAATATATAACAGCAGATTTCAATTGGTGCCGTGACAGTCTAGTAATCGTGCATCTTATGTTTGCATTTTAGCTTGCATGTGCGTTTGCTGCTTTAGCTTGTTTACATTTGTTGGGCGACAAGGAAATTATATTTGTCATTCTCGTCTTGAGGTTTGTCATTATCTGGCTACTGCTACTCCTTGTCAATTTTCTAATGTTTTGGCTGAAAATTAATCAGTGCATGCTGTCCACAGTCTGACTGCAACTTTGTTATTCGTGAATAGCGGTGTCACGCAATGCAAAAAAACTCCAAACATTGCATTTGTATGAATAAAAATGTTTATTTCAGCATTAAAGAAAGCTTGAATTTCGGGAAACTAAGTCAAAATGAAGCCAAGTGAATCAAAGTCGTCGGACACACTCCTAATCTTTGATTATTACTAGTGTAACTTTTAAATTATATAACCGCAAGGATTCTTTCAGTTGCCGGCAACGGAGCTGTTCACATGCGCAGAAAATTGCCAGTCGCCGACCAAAAAGGAAAACCCTGTGTGACCAAAACTAATTTCACTTTGGATAGAAGCTAATCATTTCAGAAACCAAAAATTGCGACTCACTGGTCACCAATGCGACTGAAAATAGAGCGTTGGCGACCAGAATTTCATAGCTACAGTACCGCTCAAAAGTAAGTTGACAGTCCCTCGAGCCTAGATTCTCAAAAATTTCGAGTTTTGAGAATCGAGTATCGAGTATCGAGTTTCGAGTCAAGAAAGTTAATGAGCTAGTCGCTTGACTGATCTCTCGAGAAATAAATTGCTCAAATAGACCGCATTCGTGTATGTTGAACAGCAAATTCCAACTCGTGCAGCTGGAGCCCCGCTCACCATTCCAAATGTAAACAATGTAAACATTCATTTTGATTGCGATAAAGAAATTTAACCAAGTCTTGCTGTCACAAACATTTTTATCGACAACTAAAATAAATTTGACTGCTTGTCCACCAAAACGTATTCCAGTTTTTAAGTTTTGATAAGTCGAGAGCAAAAATAGACATTCAGGCTACTCGCGTACCATGTCGCTTCGCGCAAGTTGGTGCGACAGTATGTCTCGGATTGCTTTCTTGTCATAATTAAGATCTAACACGAAAATGTAAAATCTCCTGTTTGTACAATATGTAATATTGCTGGGGATGAAAATAACCTTGCCTACCATTCTAACATTTTGTTTCATTCACTTCAATTGGTAAAAAAAGAGATTAGGATACTTTGGTTTCATCAATTTTAGCGCTATCAAGTGAATAATTTACAGTAATTGCGTGATTCAAAAGGTTTTAGTTGACAATCTTAGCGAACTCACTCGTTTCTTTCCTTTCCATAAATTACCATCGAAGCCCTTTATTTTAGATATTAACCCAAACAAGTTTCATTCAAAATTTTCTGAGATGATGACGAGCACTAAAGGAAATGGAAATTCAATCCACGACTTTAAACTTTCGTGGCAAACTACAACTCGATCCTCGAAACTCGATCCTCAAAGTTTTAGAGAATCGAGGATCAAGGATCGAGTTTCGAGGACGAGAAATAAGGCTTTCTTGAATATGCAAACTCGAAAGGGCTTTTGAGAAAACGATTTATTTCTCGAGGAGACAATAATAGCGGCTCACACATCAAGTACAAGTGTTTCACGTCAACCATTATCGCGTGTAAACATTCAACCGAACAATATCTTCACTCACTGCACGTCATTTTTTCGACAACTTGTATTAAAAACTTGATGAAGAACTGCATTCGGCAATGGAAACTTTCGACGTGATTTAACTTTCACGATCTGAAGCCGTTTTCAAAATCAATCAAAATAAAACTCCGTAAACATAAGGTTACGCAATCAAAATGAACCGTGTTTTGTTGACTTTGCATACCAGTAAAATAGAATCTGAATGGAGGGGGTAAGTTTCTAAAGAAACTGTGGTGCTGCGTCAGTGGGATTCGCTCTGACGAAGGGCTAACGCTCGAAACGTCAGCTCTTGAATCTCTTTACGGTGGCCAATTCACATTATCAACCCAGTTGATAAAACCAAATTATATAGAATCTGAATGGCTGAGCCTTTTTATTTGGTTTAATATATTTCTTAAACTTTCCTTTTCATGAAACCCGAAATAAAACTCCATCAAAATTTCTTGCTGAGAACGAAAATTTGGAATCGAAAGAAAACAACATTATGCAAATTTATCTTGAAATATGAAACCGCGCTCACTTTGTGAAAGAATCTTTAGTGGATATTTATACAATTCTAGCAAAACCGCAGTGGTCCGTAACATGCCGTTAACCATTATCAAATAGCGGACCTGCACACGAAGTTAATGAGGCTTCTCAAGACTTTTGAAAACAGAATAGTAATGTACAATATTGCTTTAAATTTGGATAGAAGTTTTAGAACGATCGGTAAACCCATTGAGTTATAAATTGACTGCAAAAGCCGTCCGCTAAAATTAGAACTTTCCGCTTTTAGCGTGAAGCCGAGTGAAATGTGAATAGCTAATTACGCATGCAGAATTGTACGGCTCTGAAATTTTCAATATTTTGATGATTTTGAGTACATTTCTCGACTTCTTCATAAGTGAAATTTAATTTGAAGCAATGTCTATTTCAAGTTTCTTTCATATTTCAATCTTTAGTCTGGAATTTGGATCAAGACTTCCTATCCCTTGAAAGTTGTATTTATTTAGCCGCTTTCAGTCTTGAGAGTTGTTTAAGATTTAGTTTCATTGCTTCAGAAAGTAGAAAGGAGCATTTTTGTTAAGATTTAAAGTAAAGGGAAGCGTAGAAAGCGTTGACTTTTTTCATTTAGTGGAAGGAATTCTGCAGCTTTTTGGCGGAAACCAGGCTGTTTACGCAACCGTGATTTGTAAAGGAATTTATCATCTCAAATTACCATTTTACAGTCGTAACAAAATACTACATTGCTATTGAAATATTTACATTGAGAGCTGTACAGAATATAAACCGACCTTTTACCTATTTCAAGGTGTTTTAAAGATTTGTATGAAGTTTCAGCGTTTTTTGGGCCAATAAAATAACACGCGAAGCTGGAAAAATTTTATTGCTGTTTTCAAGTTTGATTTGAGATCAGTTTATTAGGCTGATAAGCTCTTTAAATACATAAATTAGTCGTTCAACATGTCTAGTTGAAATAAAAGTTTACTTCGGCAATTAATTATTTGCCTGAATTTACTGCACATATGGTTTATTTTTTCCCCTCGCACCTCTGCATTGAATGCCGCAAAAGATCCAGGTATTTGGGGGTGGGTGCACGCTTAAAACCTTCAGGCGTCAATGGGTTGATATTTCGGCTTTCACGAAAAGGAAAGTTTAAGAAATATATTAAACCAAATAAAAAGGCCCTGGTTCTATTTTACTGATATGCAAAGTCAACAAAACACGGTTCATTTTGATTGCATTACTACGCGATGGCGCTACTCCCGACGACTTCTGCAACTTTATATTTTCGCTGTGTCTATATGACCGGCTGCCGGTCATATAGACACAGTGTTATATTTTTTAGCAAATGACGTGAATGAAACAAAATGTTAGAATGGTAGGCAAGGTTATTTTCATCCCTGGCAATATTGCATATTATACAAACAGGAGATTTTACATTTTTGTGTTTTATTTTGATTGATTCTGAAAATGGCTTCAGATCGTGAAAGTTAAATCACGTCGAAAGTTTCCACTGCTGACTGCAGTTCTTCATCAAGTTTTTAATACAAGTTGTCGAAAAAATGATGTGCAGTGAGTGAAGATATTGTTCGGTTGAATGTTTACACGCGATAATGGTTGACGTGAAACACTTGTACTTGATGTGTTAGCCGCTATTATTCTTTCTTCGAGAAATAAATTGTTTTTAAGAAAGCCCTTTCGAGTTTGAGGATCGAGGATCGAGTTTTGTGGATCGAGTTTTGAGGATCGAGTCGAGACTGTCAACTTACTTTTGAGCGGTACTGTAGTTACCAATAGGCGAATAACTTTTAACATTGTGGCAATGTTTTGATTTCATCAATAAACTTACTCCTTGTCTTGTCAAAGTTTTCAATGTCCACAGAAAGTAATTACCGGTAAGATAAAAAGTAAAGTTAAGATTCCTGTTAGATGACCTTCTTAACCATTGTAATCCACGCACTTCGATCAACATTTAGCGGCCGCCATACCGCGGGCGCATTGCACAGACACGCGCTTTCCTTTTGCCAGTGAATGTTTAATGAACAAACAAAATGGCTGCTTGTTCACGCATGGCTTTTTGAAGGCTTCGTACTGGTCAGTCTTCAAATTAAGAGAGCTATCTATTGAATAAAAACTCCTTTTCAAATGACCCTTTGCGAAGGCCACCAACCAAGCAGTTGCACATTTGCAGATCATAAGATGCCCCTGGTGAGAAGCTCCACATTAGCCCCGTGCCGTGCTAATGGAGATGACCGCTGGCCAGCATTGTCTTGAGGTTAACCTAGCCTAAATTTCATTTCTAATGCCTGACTTATATGTAAATTGAGTCATGTGTTAAACTGGTTTACACAAGCTAGCCCTTATGGCTGCTTGTTTTGTTTTGGTTTTCTATATAGTTCTTTATAATCACCTCTGGAAATTATACTAAAACAATTATTCACCTCGGCTCAGTGAACATCAATAGATATGTTCACTGGATGTTCACTTTGCCTTTGGCAAATACCAAATAGTACCAAGGGCAAAACTGGCATGTGGGAAATGTTTATCAAGGTTTACGGTCAGATCGCTCCAAGTTAGATCGCTCCCACTTCGAGTTAGATCGCCCCATCATAGAAGGGACTTTGCTCCAAACAGAAGTTACTTCGCTCCTTTTTTTAAACTTACCGGTAACTCAAACTTAAGAGCGATGATCGATGCAATGCGAATTTGAAGTCGCCTACGTACGCTATACAATTATCGAAAACTCGTAAAATAAATTGCTACTTCAGAGTTGCGGAGGGATTGGGAAAGATTTATTAAAATAAACTGAGCCGAACATCTCATTGAGTTGAATTGATCGGTTACCGAACCACAAAGTTAAAACTGAGCCGAACTTGATCTATCGAACATCGTAAATCTTAAAGTGTGCTTTGAGTTAAGTTAAACACGGAGCGAAGTAACTTCTGTTTGGAGCGAAGTCCCTTCTATGATGGGGCGATCTAACTCGAAGTGAGCGATTTAACTTGGAGCGATCTGACCGGATACCGTTAATCAATATGTTGTGTGAAAGCCAACAAGATGTATTTAAAAAACTAATGAAGGAACCGCAAAGGGACTTGTTAATGCAATATACTTTCCAATAACACTCATAAATGGAATAGGTGTTCTGATTTCTTACCTGTCACCACCGGAGCCATAAATGTCTGTATCATATCTTCCTTCGCCAACGGCAGCTAACCCAACCTGAAGAAGACAAGGTAAAGAGATGTAAATGACTTTAGCATAGTTTCGCTTTAAAGTTTAGCAACCATAATACGCTTTTCGCGGCAAGTTTATTGGAACGAAAAACACAAAATGCACGTATCAAATTATAATGACTTTACTTCACAAGTTTCCTGTAACTATTGAGAACGAGAGATATGCGTTTCTTGGTAAAAACAAGACGGAAATCCATGTTGTATTAAAAGCGAGCCACGCTTACCTTTTCACCGATATCAACCTTGGGCAAATTAGATCTCTGCGCTTGTAACTGTTGAATTTGTTTCTCAATATCTAAAGGAGAAAAGCTTCGCCCATTAAAGGATTCATCTGAGTACTAAATGGATGTGTTATAGAAGATAAAAGGCATATTATTATTACCTTCATATGTCGTCCGCGGGGCCTTTGCTAAAGCGGCCATCTTTTTTTACGACCAGACGACGGAATTACCCACAATTCAGCAAAACTAACAAAAAGAAAAATACCCGGATGACGGAGATGTTACGTGGCTCATACACAACGATGAGCAGCTTTGTGCGCCCACGGAAGTTTACTTTTATCAGATTTTTATTGGTTTTTATAAATTCACGAATAATAGTGGCAAAGAAGAAAACGAATAGGTAGTAAATGGAGCACTATACAAAAGCTAGCAGCCAAGGTGTCGACAGTGGAGAGACGAAAGAAGCATGGGATATTTACGTGAAGAGTGGTAGCAAAATAAGAAACATCCTAGCACAGGCTTTTAGACTGCTGCAGGTGAGAACTTGAAATAACAAAGATTATTTTATGTTGCCTTGACTCTTTACTAATTGTTGAATTGGGCAAGATTTCCGCACAGCCCCATACATTTATTATGCATGCAGTTCTTTGTTTATTGAAAACAATAGCCGGAACAATAGAGACCCTTTGGGGCTTACGCTCTTTGTTTGAGCTGTCATTTCTTTGTTCGACTAACTTTTCATTTTTTCTCTAAGTCCAAAATAGTTTTAAACTTAGAAAAATTTAACGGAATTTTTCTGGAATCGCGTGAAAAATAGGTTAAATAAATTTAGACTTAGAAAATTTTTAAAATTTAGCTTCTAAAATACGGAAAATCAAAAGGAAATGTTAAATTTTTGGGCGATTTCACGATGTTTTAAAATTAAATACGCGTGTACAAATGGTTTAAAATAGTGATTTAGGCCTTGGGGTTAGCTTTCAAATGTTGTTTGGGTCATCAAGTAGTTTATTTAATGATACAAAATAAAGAATAAATGTTTTGCTTACCTTTCTTGTTGTATTTTGTCGTTGTTTTCCATTGTTTTGATTACGTGAGTAGAGAAGACAGGTCTAATTCATGTACGTATTCGCAGTCGGAGCTCACAGCGAAATGAATCCATCCACCATCAATCAATCAATCTGTCAGTCAGTCAGCAGATCATGCACAAACGATGCATACAGTAGTACTTTCAACTCTTATGTGTCCTTGCGGACTTCATAAAGATCGGCGATATGCTTGATTATGTTACCAAAAGGATCCTCTCCATAGTGCTTACGCCACAAACACTCCTTTAGGTAGCTTTCGAAGAGATCTTTATTCCACCATGTATTTTCAATGCACTGTGTGTGCGCACCTGTGTCTGGGTCTATGAAGTTTAGGCTGTGGTTAACTATGAGGCGACTATAGCCCTCGTCATTGAGGCAATCGTAAGCTTTACACATGTCGGTCATCACGCGTGTTCCAGGCAATATTTGAGCGCGAATGGTGGGCAAGAGAGTATCTTTATCCCTGCTCTCTACGAAATAGTATTATTCCAGGCTTCTCGTGGACAACGCGAGCAGATTGTGTTCCTTGTACCACTGTATGCACCAGCCATGTTCTGAGATCATGTAGAACAGCTTGAACAGATTTATGGACGTCAACGACATAACAGTACACAGGAAACGGGAAACGACGAAAAATTGACGAAGAACGGACGCAACAAGAAAACAGAAGATAACGTAAAAAAATGAAGCAAAATATAGGTTGATAATTTGTGGTTGCACTACCAGTATATTCGAGAAAATGATCGAGAGGGTGAGAAATGCAAACACTTCCTTTTATTTGGCAAGGGAACCAATGGAAATGTAATATTCTGCATGTTTTCATGCTGGAATTATCAAATAAGAGAATAAAGGATTGTAATGCAAATTTCTCTTTGTCTACAAAAGTAACGAAGAAATAAAATTTAATTTTAAACCTCCATTTTCCAACTGAACCTCGTGGTGTAGTGGTATAGATGATGGACTGATAATCCGACAACGGTATTGAAGGTAGGTGAAGGCCGGGGGTTCGAGGCTTGCTGTGGTAAACAAAAAAAAGAAAAGAGAAGAAATAATCGAGGGGAATCTGGACAGAGAAATGCGGAGGAGGAGGGAAGGAAATAAGAAGAAGAAAAAGGGAGAAAGGGGAAGTGAATGAGAGAGCAGAGAAGACCATTTTTATTCAAACTGTAAGTAGCAATTAACGATGTATGTATTCAAATCCTTAGGGGATATCTATTGTTTAAAAAGACAATAAAGCGCATGCATAATTAAGCATTCAGCATGCATAATAAATGTATGGGGCTGTGCGGAAATTTTTCCGTTGAATTGACTTATTAATTTAACAAATGTGCCATTCCCTTCCAATTACTACACGCACGTGAATGACTGGGGGGGGGGGGGGCAACCATTCTCGTCCCCAGAGGCTGTGATCCTTTTGGTCAGCACCAAGGAATCAAGACCTCTGGCCACCCCCAGCTTGTGAGCATGCGCAGAGTACTCGTTCTGTAGTTTTCAGCCAATCAGAATTGTCAGATTCGACAATGAGTCCGTGATTTGCAGACTTCCGGTTTTGGAGACGGCCAGAGGTCGTGATTCTTGGTGCTGACCAAAAGGATCGCGGCCTCTGGGGACGAGAAGGGGGGGGCAACAAGGTGTCACGCTGCACCCCTTCCTAGTCCATTGCAGAGTTACCCCCCCCCCCAGTACCAGTACCCATTTATACAGCTGGGTTATGAGAGTGAGGTGTCTTACCCAAGAACACAACACATTGCCCCAGGCGATTGATATGGAGTCCGGTGCACTAACTCTTTGGCTATCATGAGCTTTGATGAATCAAAGATATTTTACTGCATGTATTTAAGAAATTTTACTTCATGAAAAAAATGTCCTTGAATTTGTTTTCTCCATTTCATCAAGAACAAAAAGGCAGAGAAAATAATTTTAACTGGGTCAGGACCAACTGTGACCAAAACTATCACCTGCGCTGAGATCATCAAAAGAAAAACTAAGGTATGTCATATGACGTCAAAAGCCAAGAGTGATGTAAGAGTAAGGATAAGTTCCCTATGGGGTGGACACGGAGCTTGCATCCTATATTAGGGAGGAGGGGGTATCACATCAGGCTACAGAATCTGGGGTAAATCACCAACACAGATCGGCACCTGCTTTATCATTTGAAAGGTGCTTTCTCATTTGAAAGTTATACTAGTGAAAAATGTACTTCATTGATTTTCAAGGTTGATTCTCAGTTATTTGTATTATTTTCTTGTTTTAGGGTTTACATCAACTGAATAAGTTGTTCTATACAAAGTAAGTTTTACATGTAAATTTGTGAACAACTATCTTCTGTACATGATGACAGCAATAATAATAATAATAATAATAATAATAATGTGGAACTATCTGTATCTGCCTCACTTTTGTTCTGAAAATTTTTTTTATCACACTGATGTCAGCAGGAGGCATAGGTTGATGGTTACATTGGGGTCTGCGTCTGGCTGACGTCACTGTGCTGTTGGCTTGAGCAAAATGCTGTAATCTTACAGCATCTCGCTTCATACAATGGTATTTAAATAGGAACCAGAAAATTGCTGGATAACCTGTGGTAGACTAGCATCCTATCCAAATGGAACAGCAATATTCCTAGTTGCTTTATACTAACACTTTTCCTGCATTGCACTTAACTGGAGTAGACACTAATGTAATGTTAAATTTAAAAATATACAAAATACATTGTTCGACATCATTGAAACGTTGTAATTTTCTTATTGTTGGTGTTTGTACTGAAACTATATCCACAAGCTTTGTTGATCTGATCTTAAAAATAGAAAGCAATATTTATGAAACACTATTGTATGATTTCTAATTGATACATGCCTGGACCTGATCATCATGCTTCTGTGTAATTCGCTTAGAATTCAAGATACATGGGAACCAAAAGAGGAATCTCTAGAGAAGTAAGTATTTACCACCAATTAGTAAAAGTGTGGTTAATTTTGGACTCAGCCAAAATCTTAGTAGTGTTAATTTGTGCCCACAGGCTTCAAGTGACAAGAAAGGTTCCATCAATAAGTATTACTCTGTCTAAAGTTCCGCTGGATGCTGTTCAGCCAGGGTAAGCCAACTAAAAATGTTGAACATTTCAAGTTTGCGCTCAAGTTGACTATTCTCCATGAAGTCACAAGTATTTAACAATAGCCTTCTTTCAGTTGTTTTATGGTACAAAAATATCATATAATATCATGGGTGACAAATTACTCCTTAATTTTGGTGTGAAATTTCAGCATGGATTTGTAATTTCACATGTGAAATTATAAAATTGCCACAGCAACGTTTGGTACGAAATTACTCGACGCAATAAGCAATTCAAAAATTAGTATGGGTAAGCAAAAGGTGACGAGTGAAATTAGGGAATAATTTCATGCGCGTTTTGTCAAAATTATTATAATTTCCCAAGTCTTTAGGCAAGAGAAATTATTAGAATTTTGACAAAACACAAGTGAAGTTATTTACTAATTTGATGAGTATACAATTTGGATTACCTTTTAATATCATAACTGACAAAATAAGCTTGCACTTGTGAGTTTTTGACTTGTTTATTGTATCAAGAAATTTCACGCCAAGCATTGCCATAGCAATGTTGTAACATGTGAAATTACAAATTAACGCTGAAATTTTGCGCCAAAATTAAAGAGCAATTTGTCACCCATGATGTTATGTAATGTAGTATTTCCAGTGTACATGAAAAACTAAAATATATTAAGGTGGACAGAGGGCACCAAAAATTTAGTAAAAAAACCAAACCAGTTTAAAATCAAATTTGACAGTTTGGTTCCTGGTTTTTTAGTTACCAGGCTCCTGGGAAATCTAAAAGTCCTGTTCAGTTTGGTGATGAAGACTGGGACCTAGCTTGGGAAGAAAGTCAGGATGATTCTGCTGCTAAAGCAACTCAGAAAACGCACTCAGAGAAAAGTGGAAAAGCAAAAAGAAAGTCAACAAAAACTGTAGATAAAGGCAATTCAGTAACGAAAACAGGAAGTCTGGACACTCCAAGCAAGGTGGCCAATGGGAATAAGGAAGAGCATTCAGAGAAGGGTGCTAATAGGGGGCATTTAAAAGATAACATCTGTGAGAGCCAGGAGGGACACTCGGAGAGTAGTTCCTTAGCAGCCGAAAAGAGGCAAGTCAAACCTTTGGAAGGTTGTTCCTTAGAGCTAAGTGAAAATGAGCTGGAGGGACATCTTAAAGACTGTGTTGTGGAAAATAAACAAAATGATGATGGTGGATCATTGGAAGGTGAACAGAACTGTGCTCAGGGAAATCAAGACATTTGTTCACTGGGCAATATTCCAAGCTGTACGGTTCATGTAGAGGGTGGCATGCAGGCAAATGGATCACAGAGGAGTGATGATGCACAAAAAAGACCAAGCAGTGATGGTGGCCATAAACCTATAGTATCCCCTACAAAGAAGCAAAAGTCTGAAGAGTCCTAGTAAAGGGAAAAAGTAAAATACAAGGAGAAATGAGATTACTGTTAACAGGATGCACAATTCAGTATCCCTGATTCCCTCTACAAGACTTGCATACAGGGAATCATGGTAGTTGTATTCATCAAGCACACAGCATCTTTGAGACTTGGTGCACACGATTCCCTGCGTGGAAGTCTCATAGAGGGAATCGGCCATTGGTCAAGAAAATATCCATTTTGGGTTTGCTTCGTTTGTATTTCAAAAAGATCTCTCTGCATTAGTCTTCATCGAAAGCTTGACATGTTAATCAGAGAAACTGAGGTAAAACAAATTCACCCTTCATTCTGAGGATGGAATGATGGAATGATCTTCTTTTGTGTTCGCAAGCCACTACCAAAAAATCTGTGTTGTGGAAATTTAGCTATATTAAAAAGGCGTTTTATAAATTACAAGAAATTCCACAACACAGTTTTTGCCCAAATTTTTTTGTTTCAATCAGCGCACTGAATGTTAACTGCATGCAGGTAGGTCACCAGGTTAATTTTCAAAATAAAAAGAAATGTTCTTTGCACGTTTCATTTCCCATTTAGCCGGTTTCCTGATGTAGCACGCGCATATTTAATAGCCTCTTTAAGCGAGACCATGTTTACAGCATGGTTCGAGCGAGAAACTTGGTTTTTCAACTTGATACTTGGTTTTTCAACCACGGCAAAAAATTAATTATAATTTATATCCCCCTCTCAAATTAGCAGATCAGTACAAAGAACAGTCATTTAGTGTTAAATATTTACGGAGCATTATTGATTGCTTATTGTCATGGAAGGAGCATATTTATTATATTAGTAGTAAACTTAGCAAAAGTGTAAATATTATCACTAAATTAAAACCACACATGACATCACAATCTCTGATAAGTATCTATTATGCACTTGTATACTCCTATCTAACCTATGGTTGCGAACTGTGGGGTAATAATTACGAGGAGCCATTATCACAGCTGGTGAGACTACGAAACAAGGTTGTTAGAGTTATCAACAATGTGTCACTTCGTGATCATGTTACTCCCATTATGTAAACCTTAGCCTCATTCAGTTGCCTGAGATTGTTAAATTATATACGTGTCAACTATTTTATGACCATCTAATTGATTTAAAGCCGTTGAATCTTCACCTATCTTTAGTATCTGAGCAACATAATTATGCTACCTGAAGTGCGTCCCTGCAACACTTAAATCCAGAATCTTTGTCCAACTATTTTAGGATGCTATGATTGGAATGATATTCCTCAACTATACACAACCAGCCAACTAGAAAACTATTTAAAAAAGTACTTTACCAGTTTTATTTTGCTCAGTATTGATTCCAGAATTATATATTTATTTACTATACGACTACTTTTTCCTCTCTAGTTTTCTTTTTATCCTAAAATAAATGTACTTAAAGGGCATATAATTGGTTTACTATACTTTTTTGCCCTTTCCACTTCTTTTCACTGCACTTATGATGTTAAACGTATTCTATTCTTGTTGTTAAGTGGATAAATGAAATAAAAAAAAAACAACAGTGGTGGCAAGGAGACGCAGGGATGAGCCACAGGAATTTCTGAGATTTGTCAACAAAGGTGGATGGGGCAAATTTGGGCGCATTTCACAGTTTGGTGATTTTCGTAGTATCCCCAGTAGTAGGTGGCGACCTAAGGAGATCCCATGGCTGCACACAGTCTAGCAAAAAATCATCTACACCAGTAACATTACATTACGAAAACAGGCAATGTCTTCATCCATTAGGCTGTCACCTAGATGGATTCAGGTGCATTCAGTGAAAACCATTTCGATTTTCAGATACCACAAGTGCCAAATTAAATGATTAGATCTGAACTTCAAAAGGCCTTTTTGGGTATCTTGGGACACTCAGGCAAGATATTAATGAACAGGTTTTTTCAAACTTGAAACTTAAAAATATATATATACTCATACTCTAACTAATTTCCATGAAATGGTGGAAACCAGTCAGGATCTGCACCTGACAAACATACAAAATTCCTTTCAAATTGAAAATTAAAAGGATGGTTATGACTAATGATTAATGGAGCCGAAACCAATTGTGGAATTACAAGCATTTTAGGCATCCTACTGATGAACGGTTATGGCAATTAGATATTTATTACAGGAGCCAACATTGAGATTGTGGTCTGTCGCCTTTGAATTATGATGGAGAACAAACAAACACATAGATTTGAAAAGTCAACCATTTTTTAAAGTTGAATTTCCCACAACAAGGTAACAAGAGTTGAGAAATCAATTCTCACACAGCTACCCCACCATACACTTGAACCCAGACTCCTAGCAGTGCGTTAGAAAAACGTTTTCTGCTTCATTTGTTCCTCAATCACACCACACGCTGTATTACAAGAATCAGTCATAATATTTTCATTCCTTGTTGCTATAATTCTACAACTGGCATATTTTCTTCATGCCGATCTCTGTCCAATGTGTGAATTCTTGTACGACAAACAACACATTTCAAGGGAAGATTGAGGTCATTCACAGCCACCTGCAGAGTTCTGACAAAGCAGCGACGACAAAGAACTCGATGTTTACAGGGATATGTTTGTATGATAGCCTTGGCACTATTGCACACAATACACTAAAACAGAAATGAGAAGCTGTCATTAGACTGATGAACATAGAAAGATAAATTAAAATAATATATATTTCTAAAATTTTCACCTTTACAGTTGCCATCTTATATTCCAAAATAAGGAGGGGAGTGGGGTCATTTTTCCTCCCCCCCCCCCTGCCCATCATCAGTTTGTCATCCTCACTATGCCCTCCCTAATCCACTTTTGGTTTCACTGACCTCAGCTAACTTGACCATACTAATTCAGTACTAACGCTGGCTATCTATCAAACTGGTACATAGCCAAGGCACCCAGTTCTGATTTCTCACACGTGTTCATTATGGATTGTTAGCCAATCAGCTTTGAGCATTAATGACTGGAGGCCCATGAACTGCAGATTTTCAAATCTTAACTGGCGGTGCCCTCAGTCTCCATTAGTACTAAAGAAAAGAAAACAGGCTTGCACTTACACTCATGCAAGTACTGTCTAAATTTAGTTACATAAAAGAAATGTTATGTCAAGTTACAGCTGACTAAATTTTCCCTAGCAATGGCCTAAAGATACTGTAGAGGGCCCTTAAATGCAACTCCCAAGGCAGGCAAAGGAGAGGAAGATTCATGCAGACATAGAGGGCTGACCAATTTCTGTGACTCAGTTGAGCAGCAAGACAATGATGAAGGTTGCTGCCAAGAAAACAGCCCAAAATAGGATCAGGTGGAGAGAAAAACAAGCAGCAAGCTGTCATAAGTTAACGTCAGTATAGAAATTTTTAGGTTGAATTCCAGACATTTCTTTTGTAGTAGGTGAATCAATCTCATTCGTAGAGCCTGCTTTTCAATTTTTTTAGTAGACAGTTAAGATTTGAAAATCTGAAGTTCACGGACCTCCAGTCATTAATGATCAAAGCTGATTGGCTAACAATCAAAAATGAACATGTGCGAGAAATCAGAACTGGCCAGAGTAATCCATGTTCTTGGTGCTGGATTCTGGGGCTGAAGATGTCTGGTAAAATTCCTACAAGCACAGCCTTACCTCATCATCTTCAGTATCAGGAATTTCAGGTTCAAAGTTGTCTAATGAACCCAGAAGTTGTTCCTGTTGACAACAGCAAAATAAAATCAGATAATTAGTTGAAGTATTGAATGCTCATAACTGAAAACTATTAAAATAGAACCACTCTGAGGGACTTAAACTAACAAGCTTTCAAAAGAAATTTACATTAGTACACAAAATGTACATCTTGAATAAAGTTTTATATGTGCAAGCCAACCCCTAGCCTGCATGCAGCCATTTACTATTTCCTAAATCGGAAAAGTGATGCCTTCGAAACAGCAGCGCTAGTGTTGTTCCAGTGTCTCTCATCTTCCTGTTGTCCCAAAATGAGAGAGGATAGACCCTGGTTTGGTCTGGTCATGTGTCTCCCAGAATCTGGGAGGTGACAATAAAATAATTTGAGGGAAGGGTGGCCAAGCATGAATTTTGTTGATAATGAGCCCACAGGAGAGCAGAAAGTGTTGCCACCAAAATTACTTCAGTTATCTCTGTTGGTGATCTGTTGAAAATGCCGAAAAAATATTTAATACCACAATGTTTAGGCCATGAATACATACGTAAGTTAAAAATCTCTTCAGGAAGAAGGAAGGCTTACCAGGAAGGTCTTGACCGCACATTTACCATATCAATCGATATCGACTTTGTGAAAGACATTTTAAATAATTTCGAAGCAGTCAGGGCCATGATTAGCAGGACTGTCATCGACCTCGGCCATCTGAGAATCTGGCTAGGCCATGATCACAGAAGGAGCAAAAGGTGAAGAAAAGAAGAGCGTGAACGATGACAGAAATAGAATGAGCATTCACTGTCTGAATTTTGCCACCTCTGACGATCAACAATAGTTTGGTGTCCAATATTCAACAGAAAATGAAGGTTAGTAAAGGAAAATAATATGTTTATATTATCGCAGTATTTGATCATCTATACATATGACAGCATTTTTACTGCACTCCGCTTGCTATACAATTTTTTGTCTACATGATATGCTGTTTACAAAATTGTAACACCTCATATTTTCTTGTTAACTTTCATTCAATTGTTACTATTGTGTCACGTAAACATTCTGTTTACTGAAAAAAACTCTATTCCTTGTTTGCAAGATCTACAAAAGGCTTCATGATGCGACGACAGTACTGCTTCATGGTTTCGCCACCATATCATGTTGATGTGAATTTAATCTGTAAGTTGCAGTATATATATTTGCATATGTCTACCAGATCACATTAAATTGCAGAGCGTTCTCGTTCTTTATTTTATTGAAGCATGAGCAAAGAGACTACGTTAGTGAACCGTCCGTTAACAAAACAACTTGTGTCACTCATTGGTGAACGGTCCTTGAAGACGATAATCATTTTTCTATTTTGCACGTCTTTCTGCAAGGGGTTCACACATTTGCATATTTGCTGACTTTAACATCCTTCAAATTGACACCCTGGCCTTTGTCTCAAATTAAATTTGTTTTTAAGCTATTTTGCTTCGTGTTTTTTTCAAGTACTTGTTATATTTTGTATAATTAGGAGGAACTTCAACTCAAACAGCCCCATGTGGTAGTAGTAATCTTTAATGAGGATGCCAATGTCACAAAGTGGTTTACAGAAGGGTCCTCAAAAGAACACTAGATTACATCAAAGACTAGCAAAACAATAAAAATATAAAAAATGAAAAGAATAAATACAATCATTAGTAATTAACAAATATAGAATGTCGTTAAGAATCAAAGATAACTTTGGACAGGCCACGTTTAAAAGCAGGTAGTGATTCAGCATTCCTTAATGAGGAACCCAACCCGTTCCATAAATCTGCGCTAAAATTTACCGCTGACCAATGACCCCATCTTCTAGTGGCACTGGATTTACGAATGTCATTTCTTGATCTTGTGTAGTAACTATGAAAATCACCATTGAATGTGACAGTGATAGAGTGACAGAAAAAGGTTGTTAATTAATTTATACATAAAAATAGCATGGTGTTCCTTTCTACGTCGTAATAGTGGCTTCCAGCCAAGTATCAGTAGCGCCTCAGTTGCAGAAGAATGCACAGGAAAATCTAAAATGAGGCGAGCTGCCTTGTTCTGTAACACTTGTAGCTCAGACATTAAGGAGGCATTTCCGCGATCTCCCCAAATAATTTCACCATAGTCAAAAAGAGGTAAAATGAAACCATTAAAAACATAATTCTAGCATTGAGGGGGCGGCAAGATTTAATATGCCTAACTTTTTACTGATCTTACCACGAATATAATTGATGTGGCCAGTCCAGGAAAACCAGTTATTAATAACGATACCGAAGTAGGTATAAGAATCTACATTATCAAGAGGGATATCATCAGCAGAAATAAGGATGGACCCAACTTTGCTTAAGAGGGAGCTGCTACCAATAAGTAAAAATTTGGATTTCTTAACATTCAGAGTAAGTTGGTTAGCCCGAAGCCATTTACATATACGTCTTAAGTCAGCATTAATCTTGCTTTGTAAATCCGCAGTAGATTTGGAGGCAAGATAAAGAACAGTGTCATCTGCATATAAAGTGACATGACAGAACTGCAAAACGTCAGGTAGATGATTCATGTAAATTATAAATAGAAGCGGGCCCAGTATAGAGCCTTGAGCAATGCAAGGGGAACACAAGGGGATAACCTTTGCTGTTTTCCATATAGAAGGAAAAGTTATTGTTTGAAAGGATAAATTAAATAAGGCCGTTAAAGAAGGAGTAATAACGTCCACAGCATCTTCTAGAAGACGCGCACTAATTTTGTCAAGACCAACAGCCTTATTAGTTTTCAATGAACTGATGGAACTTGAAACAAAATCTTCACTAATCGGTTGTAATGAAAAGGTAGAATGGCAGACCATAGCCTTAGCTGTGTATGGCTCAGGAAGAATCCTTTCCGCAAGAGATTTTCCCACGTTCACGAAAAATGAATTAAAAGCCGAGGCAATAGATTGAGCTGAGGTGAGAAGGGTGCCATCAGCTAACAGACTGGTAATTATGGAGGACGATTTAGACGAGGGTAGAGTTTGTTTGAAAGCTCTCCAGAAGTCTTTAGCGCTTGATTTACTGTTAGATATTAGGTTGGTGTAATAATCGGATTTAGCTTTCTTGATACTATGGGTGACTTTGTTCCTCAGATCCCTGTACAGACGCCAATGAATACTGCATTTATTTCCCTTGGCTTTCTTCAGGTGGTAATCGCGCTTATTCATAAGATCTGTAATGTGAGAGTTCAACCAAGGAATAGGAAAGCCTCTTACCCAGCTTGTTCTTGTTGGAGCATGGGTTTCAGCAATGCAGTCATCAATATCTTCATGGTTGTTTAAAGCCACATGCCAAGGTACTTGGCGGAGGTCAGATACAAAGGAATCTCTATTGTAGTTTTTAAACAAGCGAAATTGGATCGTTTTAGGTGGAGTTTGATAACGACCGCTCTTCATTACGCAGAAGATTAAAGAATGGTCGCTCAAACCAGGATCTACAACATCGGACTCGGTAATTTTTTGTTGAGCGTTTGTGACTTGTGAGTGTCCAGTGACTTGCTTGAGATCGTGAAGCTCAGTAATTCCATTGAGCATTCACTTCTAAGACAAATTTGCATTTCTCCTTCCTACCGAAAAATCAATGTTAAAGTCTCCAAGCACGACCTTGTCAAAGTCAGAATCAATTTTAGACAGTGACTCATTGAAGTTATCAATAAAATTGTCTGTAGCTTGATCTGGTGGTCTGTAGATACAACCAACAACAAGAGATTTACAGTTTTTTCGGTTCACTTGAATCCAAACAGCTCATTTGCATTATTTAGGTCTTCGCGAACAGTAAAATTTATAGAATCACGACAAAAAATTGCCACTCCTCCACCAGTCTTTCCTTGGCGAGGAATAAGAATTTCGTCATCGGACACCATGTCATTTAGCCAAGTCTCCGAGAATGAGAATATATCAAACGACTTTGCACCGCCCATAACGAGGTTCACTTGATCCATCTTGTGTAGCAAACTACGAATATTAAGATGAGCTAGAGACAATCCTCTACTTTTAGGGCCAAACGATAATCTAGAATCATTTGATTGACTGTAGTTTAGTGAATATTTATCTGAGGTCACAGGTCTTCACCATTTCTTTCAAATGAGCGCTTTCAGTTCACCCTGTGAAGTTTTTGTTGACACTTGGCAGAACACAAGCTGTAATTTGCCAATGTTTTTGCTAGTACGGTTTTTCTGTTTTATTTCTATTGCAAAGAATGCTTTAAGCTCTCAAAATTGATTCGATTTGATTGAGCAAAAATCTTGGCTCTTGAATTCAAACTATAAGTTATGCAAAATTTACACTCGAATAGCAGGATACTGGAACACGATTAGTGTCACTGTTTTGCAGACACCACTCAAGGAAATAGTAGACGGTTGCATGCAGGCTAGCCAAACTCTGACTTATAGAAACATGAACTGAATTCCAAATTTGACACAGATTTTGCTGGTTTGAAATGGTTGTCTCGAAAACTCAGAACTCAGACCCTGAAAACTCAGACCCTTCGGGTGTCTCAAAACTCAGACCCTAAAAACTCAAACATACTTACACTCTTGGCACAATGGATCTTTGCAAGTTGACTTTTGTACCGTTCATCGATGCAATAGCACAGCCAAAGTCTGCAGCGGTTAGATACCAGCATGTTTGTATCGATTCGTCATCGTTATCCACAGTGTGTTTCGCACGAGGTGCGTTGCATAATGGTTTCACAAAAGTCTAGTGTCACGCTTCGCAACCGGATCTAACCTGACGAGGTTCCTTGTACAAGTTGTATGAGAAATTCTCGTGGCAAATTATCCTGAATTTCATTTTAAACAACATAGACCCCAGAGAGCAGCACCATTTGTCACACGCATTTTTTACTGTTTTTCTCCAGAAAAAGAAAACACTTTATATCCTTGGTCTATTCATTGTCAATCATTTACTTTTTAGTGACGTGTTTTCACGCCACTTTGTAAATTTGCATTCAGTTCTCCGGTAAAGCATGGCGATCAAATAATTCAGATTTTACTCACTCCGGTCTAACCATGGCTTTTAAGTTGCCTTTTATTACCAATAAGGCAATCGCTATGAAGATCCTGTGGAAAATGTTGTCGTCAGACACGGTTCGTTCGGAGTTGTCATGAAGGCCAGACATCGCTCGCATGGACTAATTGTTGCAAACAAGTTAATCGACGATGGTGTCGACAATCAAGAAGAATTTATTAAAGCGGCTAGAATGCTTCATAACCTCCATCACGATAACGTTGTAGCATTCAAAGCATTCTGCCGAAAGCCTTGTGCTCTTATGCTGGAGCATGCGTGTTTTGATTTTGTGCCGTTCAGCGACGATAATAGTATCGATAAGAAGGTTCATAGTCTGAGAGAATTTCTCGCCTCCAAGTTCGTGGACACACAAGACGCCTCTGACTGTGCTATTGTATTGACAACCGGTAAAAACGTCGACTTGCAAAGATCCATTGCGACAAGAGTGTAAATATGTTTGAGTTTTTAGGGTCTGAGTTTTTGAGACACCCGGAGGGTCTGAGTTTTTCGTCTAATCCAGGGCTCCAAGCTCAAGTTTTTAAGAAGTCGCCTTTTTGTAAAATGGTCACCACTACAAAAATTTTGGTCGCCAAAGAAGGCGTTTTAAAACGAGACACCTCATGACACTTTACATGAAGAACTGATGCTGACATTGACAAGCCAAATTGATCTTTCGAAGAACGTGTTGCCATAGTTATTTTCGTTTACATTCAAGAATTTTTTGGACCAGCCGTTCTAATTATCGTGAAAAGTTAATTTAACCCACTGGCTCCCATGCAGATCGATAAGAAAAGGAGAACTAGTGAGACAATCTCAGATAGTGCAGAGTGTTATCTACAACTGAACACTTAAACATGTACAATGTGTAAGGCCATGGCAAACGATCAAGGACACATTGTTGCTCTTTTCAAGCAAACTGGGAAACATTTTTTGCAAACACAATTCAAAATGTTTCTGAAACAAAAAACCAAGACTTTTTTTGCGTTATCGGGCAAACAGGAAAACATTTGTATTAGCAATGGCCTTTAGGATGGTCATCTACATACGCGACAGTATACGCCTACTCCCAGCCTGTCTTGCCTTTGGGACCTTTGGTTATACTTATACTATTTGCTTGTCAAATATGAGCAGCCAGAAACTTCGATTAATTTAAGAGATAACTGGTGGAATGTTAAATATCTGATGAAACAATTGAAAGAGAAAAGATTTTGTTTCATTGAAAAAGCAATTTTTCATGTAATTAAATGCAATTTAATGGAGTTAACAACAAAGAGCGCTTGCGTTCCCTTGGAGTCAGCGGTGTCAGCACGTATGCGCATGCGTCAATGCCATGTGCTTTCAGCTTGTAGCGTAGCATTCCAGGAGGCGTTCCGTTTAGCGTTCCATCTTGGCGTAGCGTGGCAGCTCGATGCCCTGGCAGTTCTTCTCCCACCCCTTCCCTCCCTCTTTCCACTGTTCCATCAGTGTGACGGGTGCCTGTTCCCCTTACTGCGTGGGGGCTCATGGCTGGGTTGCCAGGATTTGCCAGCCATGGGAGCAGTCTTCATCTAGGAGCTGGCTGCCAATAGTGGAAGCTCCTGGATGTCTCAGGCACCCAACCTCCATTTTGTAGCGATGCAGTTGTTAAATTGAAATAATAAACAAGCGCTGTTTTGAAATATACAATAAAAAAGGTAGGTCACCATGCTCGCAAAAGAGATACGATGGGCCAATCTTACCCCATTTATACTAATCACACGCACTATTTTATCGTTTCATGGTAAATTTTGCGGCAGCTGAAAGAACAGATTATTAACAAATACTTGGCAAAAACCTTGATAACTAGTAAGTCTTGACTATATGGAACAAAGATGTGCCAGAAAGATGCGCAATGCAATACTGAGGAATCACCTTAAGGGGGGAGAACCCTAACCATCATATCTTGGGTTCCCTTTCAATCCTGGGATTAGTTTTTTGCCATGCTTATTCTATTGGAGGCTGCTTTCACTTTTGGCAGCTTTGACCATATTTTGAAAGTCAGTGACCAGAACCCCAAAAGGCTAAAATCTCTCACATCTTACATCTTTCTCGAATGAAACCAAAGCCAATGGGTAGAGCGCACTCAGATGCAAAATCTGTCGCACAGATTTGTTTAAATTCGCAATACTGTAAAAGTTATGACGTCACAAAAATTTTATGACGTCAAAGCCTCTATTATATAATTTGCGAATTTCAACAAATCCATATGACAGATGTTTCATCTGAATGCACTTTATCCATTGGCCTTGGTTTCATCCGAAAGATGTAAGCTGTGCAGGTTTTAAACATTTATGTGTTCTGGTCTCGTGACTTTCCAAATATGGTCAAAACTGCCAAAAGTGAAAGCAGCCTCATGTATAATAAGCATGGCAAAAAAACTAATCCAAGGATTGTAAGGGAATCCAAGATAGTCATCTATAGCAACTGTTTTGTTGTTAGGGTTCTCCCCCCTTAAGTTTTTTTTTGAACTTTGATTGACCCCTCCCACATGGGGCTTTTCAGAGCCAATTTACATATCTAATCAGGGTGAGATCGGACGTCAGCATGTAAAGGCACCCATGGCAGCCGCTATCAGTCCATTCATGATCTCACCCGAACCCAACCAGCAGAGCAGACAACAACACCGGGAACTCCATGCCCTACTCTTTGCGAAGAGTGCGTGGGTTCTTTAATGTCCCCTGCTGACCTGTAACATTGAAGATGCAGGAGACGGGACCTACGGTTTCATCGTCCTTATCCGAGAAGACTAGAACATCTAACCATTTGCAGATTTTAGTTACAAAGGCAGCACGTTCTCCTCAATTATTTTAAGACCCTGAGTGTTAGTCCGGTCTGGGACTTGAACCCGAGACCTCCCGCACGGTAGTCTGGCGCTCTACCAACTGAGCTAACCGGTTGGCGGTTAAAGTTGTATACTTTCAACAAATTTCATCACCTGTAGCCTCGTTCTCCACACCCGTAGCAAACTTGTTACTTTGTAGTTGAATTCTATTAGCAACAGGCAATTTCATCCATAGCACCAAGGGAAAATCAAGCATACTCAGTCATAACAGGTGTTACGGGTTACGGCCCTGAATTTTATGCACCTATCAGTATTAAGCCGCAGTATGGGGAGGCTGGGCATTTGAATTGATCCAAGATTTTCTGTTCAATAGTCACTAAATGTCGATAAAACTTTGCTAGAATATCAAAAGTTGAAGTTCCCACCACGCTATACGGGACAATAACTACTGCCAAGTGTCAAGCGCCCCAACACCCCTTCCCGCTGCGGCTTAATAAGATTGATAAGTGCATTATCGATCTCCACATACCAATTTATCCCGCAGTTCCACTAGTTTTTCAATTCTTCTCCTTCTTTGTTCCAATCCCAACTCCTCGGCGTTATTCTGTCTTTTCTTGAAGAAACGATACAACAAATACATTGAATACAGCCCAGCAGACGTAGCCACGACATATATCATCGGCCTTCCATAACCACTGAAAAAAGTCGACATGGCGACCACCAGATACTTTGAAACGAGCAGTATTTATGATATCTAAAATAGTGATCTTTTGGAATGATTTTCAACACTTTAAATTCATCGTTTAGTGAACTGGCAACGCAATCTCGAGTTTTAGGCAACTTCCGCCAACCCCAACGCTTCTCCAAAGTGAAACAGATCAGACCGGAAAGCAATGCGTTATGTAAGCAAGCACAAAACGTCTCTATCGCACTTATCCATCCTAGAATCATGGGAAGGCGAGAGCTCTGATTGGGTGGGTCACAATCTCCAAATTCATCAAAGACCTTTTTCTTTAGTTATATGGTAAGTTAGACCCTATTTTACCAGGCTGTGTCTTACACTTCACACAGATCCCTTTATGAGCACCCCTTTTTGGTCTTCAAATCTTTCTTTTTGTGGATCAAAATTGACCTACAGCGCAAAATTGACCTGCAGCGCAGTCAATCCATTTGGCAGCTGAAAAGTTATCTTATTTCATCTGACCACATAAATAACTAAATTTGGGAATAGCAAAATAAATAACAAGGGAAATTAAAGATTGTTTGGATTGGTTGCCGACTAGCCTGCAAATAAAGCCCTCTTCCTTCACTGCCAGCTGGTATGGCATTTTGCAATGAAAGACAACTATGACGGTGTTCACAGGCTAGTTGGTTGGTCAGTGTTTGATGTTATTTATGTCATTTTATTTTCTTCCATTTATTCCATCTTATCACATGAATTTTTAAATCTTCGCTTCAATTTCTACCCCTCATCCTGTGAACCCAGACCTATTTCCAGCTGTTGTTGGTAATATAAGCACCAGCCAATATAAATATTCTGCATTGGCAGTCAATTATGCCACTGGATTTCCATACAGAGTTGAGTATTTTTTTTTTTAATTCTGGCAGTAGAAAAGAAAAACAGTATCAAGTCTTAATCTTTTCCGAGACTACCTCTCTGATAGAACTCAGGTTACAGTTATAAACAACGTAAATTCTGAAACTAGCCTCATAAGTTGCGGGGTGCCTCAAGGCTCAATCCTCGGCCCCCTACTATTCCTACTGTACATTAATGATCTCCCAAACTGTAACCTTCTATCAGATGTGGCGATGTACGCCGACGACACTAATCTTACGTTTGCCTCCAAAGACCCTGATGAACTGTTTTCATCCCTGACTCACGATTTAGGTAATCTGAAACAATGGCTCGATTCTAACCGTCTAAGTCTTAATGTCCTCAAAACTAAGTGTCTGTTTACAGGTACAAGGCACAAAATCTCCTTGCTCCCTAGTGAACCTCACATATGCCTTGATGGGCATTCAATTGAACGAGTCAATAATTACAAATGCCTAGGCGTTCAGGTTGATGAAACACTCTCGTGGGAAGCTCACATCTCCGAAGTCGTCGGTAAGGTTGCTAAAGTACTTGCTGCCCTGAGGAGACTAAGACCGATATGTCCCCAGAGTACCCTAGTCACAATTTATAAGTCACTGATTCTTCCGCATCTCGATTATTGCAGCGCTGTCTGGGGCTGCATTGGTAATGGCCTCAGCCAAAATCTAGAGAAACTACAAAACAGGGCTGCACGCATAATAACAGGTTCTAGTTGGGATACCAGATCTGCCCAGATTCTTCATGCCCTTAAATGGAATAGCCTCGCTGACAGACGTGAAAAACAACTGAAATCTTTAATGTTCAAAACTGTAAATAACCTTGTACCCGAATACCTGTCTGATAAATTCGCCAGCGTTAATACCATCCACAGACATAATCTTCGAGGTGCGCAACATAACCTGTTTATTCCGCGTCCGAACACTGAGGCCCTCAAAAAGAGTTTTCGTTATAGGGGCGCAGTAACATGGAACAGTCTGTCAGCGGAGGCTAAGCAGGCCACTACTTTAGATAGTTTTTATTCCGCTATTGTACATTAGTAATTTCTTAACTTAGTTTAGCACTTATTTTAGGATTTTCTTTAACAATGTCTGTAATTTAGTCTTAGTTTTTATGTACTAGGTTTAATGCGCACGGCTCTTTAGAAGACCACTTTTTAGTGATAAGGATCCCGTGGATAAATAAAGTTTATTATTATTATTATTATTATTATCACTTTCTGCAAAATGAATTAAAATAAAAAATAAAAACTCAAATAAAATAAAAGTGATTATTGTTCTTTATTACTGTTCTTGTTTTATTCATAAAATATATTTTTATGGCATATAACAATTTCATTATACAAGCTGCTGCCAAGGACTACAAAATTTGACACAGAATAATCAGTCCAATTATTGAATTATTGCCGTACAAATTCTTCCATTTGTGGCTAATGTACAAGTATATCGCACTTCGGGTTATTTTTTATTCCTGAAATGCGAAGTCAACAAATTCTCGTGAGTCACTTCAGCTGTCTCGTTCCAGCTGATTAATTTCCGTGCCATGCCAGACATACCAAAGTCAAATATCGCCATAAATGGCGAGGTTTGTTCATCTTATTGCACTAAAACTGAAAGAAATCTTCTAAACAGCATCTAACTAAAACAATTGACCCCTAAAAAATTCCCTTAACAAAAACAAGCCTTAAATGAAACTTTTCTTGGCAGTGTTAATCGTCATCCTTTTTACCGTGCTTCAAGATGTGAGTAAACTTCAAGAAATCCAAGTAACCATCTTTGTCGATAGGCGCGTCACGAAGAACATCGTCGACTTGGTCCTCTGTGAATCTGTCCCCCATTGAGGTTAGAGCCTCATTGAGCACTTCTATATGAATCTTGCCATTTCCATCTTCGTCAAAACAGGCAAACGCATTATTAATTACATCTTCAGGGTCTGTCCCGTTGAGTTTTTCACCAAACAACGTGAGAAACATTGTGAAGTTGATAGGACCTGGCGACATCTTCACCATCTCTTCTAAGTATTCGTCGGTGGGATCTTTACCCAGTGAAGCCAGCATATCGTGTAAATCTTCTTTATCAACGAAACCATCGCTGTTTTGATCGATCATGTTGAAGGCCTCTTTGAATTCTTGAATTTGGTTTTGGTCGAACATTGCAAACACATTCGAAGTGGCTCGGTGTGCCCTCTTTTTGGTAGTCTTTTTCGTCTTCCTGGAAGCCATGTTGTTCTATGGGTTGTGCTAAAAATGAAATCGGAATAATCCCAACACACTAACCCGTTCTCAGAAACAGTTTTCTCGCAAAAAAAATTATACAGCGCCTCCCAAATTACACAAAATACGAAACACGAATCCTCACGTTTCGCTTTCCCGGATATTAGAGCCCAGGCCCAAAAATGACGAAAGCCATGAAGTCATTTCCTGTTGTCTATGAAAAGACCGGAAGTGCGATAAAAGTTACGCTACAATTTAATTTTTAAAAATTATCATTAAAATTTGCTTCCTTTATCCTTTGAAGGGAAACAAAAACAACTTTATTACGCTTATATAAACATTAATGGTGAAATTAGTCCCACTTGAAATGACACTCTGAACCAAAAAATATAAAAAATCGAAAAAATATATAGGGATAAAAAAACCCTAAAGTTTTTGACCAAATGTCATTAAAATACATTTTGAAAATATAATTGACGTTTGTTCAACGAGTACAGGAGCCCACACTCCTAATGAGTAAAACTGGCATGTTTAAAGGTATGAAATTCCTTGAAGACACTGTTTCAATCTGTCCGAAAATCATTTAAAGACAAAAAACAGTGTCTTCCAACAATCGTGATGTTTTACATTTTTATTCCAAAATTCTCGAAACTCCCTGGCTAATTAATTTCTAGTCAATTAACTTCCTTTGATAATAATTAGCTTCGTTTAAAAATTTAATAAAAATAGTTTTTAGTCCAGTCCAGAGTGAAGTCCTGGCTGTTGGAAAATGGGAAAAGGATACATTAGATGACATTGACTGATAAAAATCTTGTTCAGAGTGTTACTGGTATTTCAAGTGGGACTAATTTCACTTTTGATGTTTGTATAAGCATAATAAAGTTATTGTTCCTCTTCAAAGCATAAATAAGAATCTTAAAAATGTGTCTGCCAAATATTCAACCCAATCTCTTTCGAAAACCCTCTCATATAAATTTGTCAAACTTTGCAGTCTTGCATTTTGAAGATCTGCATGTGAACTATAAGGTCCGATTGCTGACAAAGAAAAAACAAGACGTCATCATTTCATTGCCATGACGACTAGCACTGACGTACTAATTGGGGACACTGTAAAGCACAAATGAAATGATATTAAATTATATTACATTGAATCGAATCAAATCAAATGAAATGTAAATGTTGGTTTTTGCGGAGAGGGGAAAATCGAAGACCCAGCAAAAAACCTCTCGGTGAAGAGTAGAGAACCAATGACGCTGGGGCCGGGAATTGAACCCGGGTCACATTGGTGGAAGAGGGTGCGAATAGGGTTAACTGATAGCTGAGAGCTGGGCAAAATTTTAGCTGCCAGCTGAGATATGGCAGTTTTTTTTTTTAAGTGATAGCCACTTTTGGTCACTTTTAATTCTGTGTGGACAAATGGCATAGACAGTGGTAAAAACCATGGCTTACCTGTAACCAGTATCTAGTCGTCACTTTAGTTGGAAAAAGGAAAATAATCATATTTTGTATAATATAGTACTTTAAAACAAAGTTGACGACAAAAGACCACCAGCGCTAAGGGAAATCAATGCAATATCGTGAAAGCAAAGAATGTACAAAGTGAGGAACTTATTGTTACTGAAGTGTTCTTTTCTTCAACGAAGTGTTCATGGCTCAATAAAGAGACATCATAATTTCTTTGATACTTGCAATGCATAGTCTGTTTTCTGACTAAAAAGAAAGAGGAAAGTCCGACAAACTCTGGCTGGTTGAGTTGACATTATTTGGTCGGATATACAGTGGCACCCAATGAGTCTGTCCTCACTTCATCTGTTCCCCACTTGCAAATCAAGACAACCACAAATAGTGTACATGGGAATAAGGTTGGCCCCGTTGGAACACCATACACATAGTAGACCAGATATTGGTTTTCCATTTATTCCCAGGCTTAACTTTGAATTAGAACTTTTTTGGATTACGACAGGATTTTGATTTTCGGTGGAAATTATACAATTGGAGTTGACTATTTATTTTGACTATGGAACCTTCCTGGAGTAGTTTCACAAATTAAGAACCAGCATAAAATACAGAGCTCCGCATTTAGGCTTGGCTAAATCTACAATGTATATAAAATCTGCACGTAGGATACAAGAATTTTGATAATGAACAGATGACAACATGGAAAATTTCTTAAATACAATCACTTTCACCTGACTGGTGCTATGAGAAATGCATGGAGACCAGAAAGGGTAACATTTCACTGACATGACCAGTCCATGAATTCCAGCATCACTGCTTAGCAATGCTCACTTTAAAGCCCAAATTTATTTTGTTATTCACATTCAACATAGTAAACATAAAAGTCTTTGTTTTAACAGCCAATGGCTCTTTGTTGTCCAATGAATATCAATAGCAGACAAAGTGAGTATTCCTGCAGCCATGCATAACCTTAAATAATTAAATTTGTTAATTAACCCACACTATTTAAATTAGTACAACTAAGGCAAAGAATATTACAAATATGAAGACCAAGGAAACTACTCTAAACGAACAAAATGTGTCTAACGTGTCTATTTTGGAGTTCTTAATCGTTTTCGTCCTTTTTACCGTGCTTTAAGATGTGAGTAAATTGCACGTAATCCAAGTAACCATCTTTGTCGATAGGCGCGTCACGGAGAATATCGTCGACTGTGTCCTCTGTGAATCTGTCCCCCATCGAGGTTAGAGCCTCATTAAGCACTTCTATATGTATCTTACCATTGCCATCTTCGTCAAAACAGGCAAACGCGTTTTTTATCACATCTTCGGGGTCTGTCCCGTTGAGTTTTTCACCAAACAATGTGAGAAACATTGTGAAGTTGATTGGACCTGGCGACATCTTTATCATCTCTTCCAAGTAATCATCAGTGGGATCTTTACCCAGTGAAGCCAGCATATCGTGTAAATCTTCTTTGTCAACGAAACCATCGTGGTTTTGATCGATCATGTTGAAGGCCTCTTTGAATTCTTGAATTTGGTTTTGGTCGAACATGGCAAACACATTGGAAGTGGCACGTTGGGCCCGCTTTTTAGTTGCCTTTTTCGTCTTTGCTCTAAGCGCCATCTTGCTCTTTGGTTTTAACCGCACAATTAGTTATAGTTTTAGACAAAATAAACCCAACTCCCGCGAATATAAAACCTCCTGCACTGTAGGAAAACAATTTTGCGAACTGTCGTTTTATGCAAGGAACTCACTTTCCCGGATATTAGAACCCAGGTTACCATCACACCGGAAAAGGATTGTCCCACAATACCTTGCGAGCCATGTCAAGAGTAAAACTGTGCCGAAATGTGTCTTTGGAGTTGAGGGTGGGGGAGGGGTAAGTCGTCCCAGTACGAATATCATTGCATAGCTATCAATAAGCCGAATTCACTTGAGCCTCTATTTCAAGGTGCATCCAAATGCAAAGTTATCATTCATATGGAAAGCAAAACTAATTACCATCACAAAACTTTCGCACTTAGACTCGCTTTGAAATAGCTAGAGGCTGAAGGGAACTCGGAAATGGCCTATTTGTTTTTCCTGCACTAAATACAGGCCTGCAGGGAGGGGGGGTAGCCTGCGTGCAACCGTCTCCTATTTAGGCCTTTTCAGGACTACAGGTAGATATTAGCGCTATAGTATAAAAACTTCCTTTGTCCTAAACGGGGTAGATGTTTAATGTTCTTTTCTTCCAATTTTTGCCACAAGCATCATAAGTTTACACGTTTGAACTAAAATATATCAATGGATCATGGCTTAGCCTGTCATGGCAACATTACATTTTCAGGACAGACAGGTACAAAAGTCAGACCGGATCAGACCAGATCAACTTGAATCACTGATTTGAATAAGAAGAGCAGCCAGTCAAGAACAAGGCATACAACAAGTTGATCCAGTCTGACTTTTGTACCTGCCTTTTCAGGACTAGATATTAGCGCTATAGTGTAAAAACATCCTTTTTCCTAAACAGGGTAGATGTTTAATGTTCTTTTTGCCCAAAACAGGGGCAGGGTTTCAAACCCTTAGCAGCACCCCTATATACCCAAACATGGGTTAAGTACCCCCTCCCCACCCCACCTCTGAGGCCCGAGGTGAGCCAGTCACCACATCTTTGGTAAAAGCCTCTTAGCTCTTAGTCTGGAGACTACTTAGCTCTTTTATTATCAACTCACTTATGACTCTCCTATCATGATGGAGAGACAATAAAACCGCAATAAAAGGAGAGACCTTATATTCACTTTAACCCATGTCCCGAGAAAATGGGTTTTTAAATCTTTTGTTATATTTGCATGTACGCGTCTAACACTATGTGGTTCAATGGGAATTCTTGCCAAACTCATCAATTCCAAATTAATTTTCTATTGAAAATCCTACTGATGCAATATCAGTTTCTTTTCTGAGATGTGTAATTCGTAAAATGGTCAGCATGCAATTACCGGTATTTTACAAAGAATATGCAGTCAACGCACCAATGATAGCGAAGAACGCAAGTGATGTCATGACTTAGCCTGTGTACATCCACCCCCTCCCCCCTAAGAGATGGATTTTCTGGGGGGCAGGGAGTGGCTGTGCTAGTCATGACTCAGACAAGACGCAGACAAACAAACTGAAATTGCAGACGATTTCTTTAAACACAAACACTTTTGAAGCAAAAATTTGTCTACATTCCCTCTATTTCTCTCAGAACACGCTAATGTTGTTCGAGTTTGCACTCCATTTTTAGACTTCGCACACTTGCTATTAAAAAAATCATAAAAATAAACAAATCAATAGTATGCTTCACACAGGTCGGTCATAGCAAACTTTATCGTTTTAGACATATCCTAATTCAGTGTGAGATTTTCATGTTTGTAATTCATGTTTGCTTTACTGGAGTAGAAATACTCTCTGTTGCTTCATGCCACAGAAACCGGGATAAGCTCCGGCCTGATGGGCCACTAGGCCCGAATGCCGACTTTACTTACTTATTTACTTACCTGTAGTACTGTATTACTTATTGCTTAGTCATTGGCTTAAAAATACTTGCATCATGTTCTTGACCAATCAAAAGTGAAATCCCAACCAATCCTGATTTGCACCCGGGTCTTTTCCTGTGCTTGACAAAGGCTTCATGAAGTTGCTTCAAGTTTTACCAGTGAAATGAATTGTTTGGATCCTTAGTGATTGGTCAGCCAGTGATTACTTTGGTTTTAGGTTTTAGTTCCCCTAATCAACAATAACTCTCTAAAAGTAATTAACACTGTTGAGTTATCTCATTTTAAGTTCCAGAACCTATATAAAATATAATATTTACTGTTCAGTGGCAGATCAAGAAGTTGCAAACAATGAAACAAATCCTTCACAAAAAAGGTTTGGGCATACCATTTTCTCCATACTTAGATTCTTGCAGTATATTAATAACCTTGAGAATATTTTAATATTTACATCTCTTTTCTATCTTTTATCACTGGATATTATTTTCATGTACAGAAATAAAGTTAATCTTGTGAAACAAACACTAGGTAAACAACTGCAGGTTGGATTTTAACCACCTCTTCTGGTTACTGCTAGAGACCATAACGAAATAAAAAAATATATTATGGAGTAAAACATGGCAGTTTGCCTTCTGAAACACTGTCTTAGTCTGCCCTCTACAGCATTTTACTGTGCGACGTGCCTTCGTGTGGCCACCCACCAAACCTTTTTGACAAGTAAGCCAATCAGAGAGTGCAAATTTGTTTGAGTTGTCCCACCTCCTTGTTAAAAGCATGACAGGTTTTGTGACAACAGCTTTGAACATTGCAAGGAGGCAGGACAGCTCAAACAAATTCACACTCTCTGATTGGCTAATTACAACTTGTAAAAAACGTTTGTTGGGTGGCCACACTTAGGCGCATCATGTTGTATGTCCCAACCCATGCAAAAATAATTAATGACTTTCTTAAACACTTAGTTGTCAGAAGAAATATTCACAACTTGTAATAATTTAATTAGAACCAGAACATAACCATCACAAGACAGCAGTTCCTTCCAACTGGAAAATATGTAGTTCCAGAAAATATCAAGACCTAGTGGAGGAGCTCTTGAGCCTCAAATTTTTATGTGAATGTATCAATCTAAACTGAAATTTCCAGAGGGACCTCAACTAAAAAAGGTAATGTAATGGCGTTATGTTCAGATGCACATGAAGACAATTAAGGATAAAGAATCTGGTAAGGTATGGATATATTTTTGGAATGACAATGTATGGATTTTTATTTATTGTTTTGCGTAAAAATTATTTTGACACTGTCCCTTTTCTTCTATGCTTAAGAATTTTTTTGTAGCAAACTATTGCCTAGTATGTCTGAATTAGCAGGTGCATTGGTAAATATGGTTCCAACAAAGGCAAAGGACCCCCACACATGATGGGAGATCACTTTACAGCAGCCAAGGTCCATTATATTGAAGCCTAGGTGGTTGTATCGCTCGTCTGTCTCAAAAAGAGTGCTATTTGTGTGTGGTCCAAAGAACTGTGAATAAAATATAACCAATTAACACAGGAGGTGGTGGTATCAAGGAATTATATTATAGTGATAGTCAAATAAGAAGTTACTCTTAATTAGTCTCCCAGTGACAGGGCTGAATCTCCATATCTCCTACAGGTCACCAAATCTAACAGATATGAAGCAAGGTGCTTGAAATATTTATTACACAATTACCAGCATTTTGCTGATTTGGGGAGGAAGGCTCTTGGACATTTGACATGTTTGTGGTTAAATCTGCGGAGGTTTTCTGGGGGGTGGGAGGGTGAGGTGGCAACATGAGGTATGATTACACAAAAGTGGTGATCTCATTTTGAGTTTTCTGATATTGGTATCTCTAGAGATAGTTTAGGAAGAAGATATGGTTAAGGGAGTGTAGGTGCTTGCACGGCTTCAAGGCAGTCAAAGAGGTACATTGAGTAACAAGCTTACCAAGTTAACCAAACTCTAGCTTGGCTTGATACGTTACTTGTAACCTAACTCCTTCAGTCAAAGTGGTGCATAAAGCCTCTTGACTAGATACACAGACTTTACAAATTAATTAATTAAAAAATAGCCAAAATATTGTAAATATTTCCACTAATTAATATCAATCATCTCCACGACAGGCTACTAAAAACCCAACTATGAAAATATATGCAATACTATTTCCTCTGTAGAAGAATGAAAAAAGTGTAAGATTACTTACCGCTGTGCCCGATGATGGATCAATGAAGTCTGCCCAGTAACCAGCTGCTAGGAGACTGTTACAGATTTCCTTTGCACTCTCCACAAACTATAACATAAAGGTAAGAGTCAGATAGTACCATTCCAATATACAAAGCTTTGTAATGCACTGTCTGCACTGAGTAATAAAGAAACTATAGCAGTATAGGCCAATGGTAATAGCAGTGCTCTGATGCCCTTCGGGCTACAGGGTGGAGAAATGGGAACAAGATAAAACACTTTAGGAATGTTAAAATTGTGGGCGATTTTTTGGTTAAAAAAGGATAGCTTCGGTTAACACCTTGCGAAAGTGACACACAATCAAAAAACACATAATCTGAGGCTAGTGAGAGACTCAGACTTTGTTGCATTATATTGAAGCATAATATCCCAAATGCAATATAAGGTACTCAGTGTGAATCATAAAGTCAGTGACATTCGATATGTTGTACAGGCATGTAAGCTGAAGGTATGTCTGCCTCTCTTGTTATTGTTAGAAACAATAGTAATCATTTCTGTTCCTGAAAAAATCTTTTTCATATCATCAAATATAAATCCTCTCTTTCAGTTATACTTTGTATTTGACCCTTCTAACTGCCCGGAGTGTGTTTGCTTTCAAATCTGGTATTTGTGCTGTATGCAGATTGCTGTTTCTTGAATTTATTAACTTTTAATTAGTAAATATATGATACCCTGGTCACCAACGAAATGAAAAAAATCCCAGCAGAGCATGAATCACTGGCACTATGTGGCCGCGATTAAAAAAAAGCATGCATAGAAATAGGAGAAATGTGCAGTTCATTTTGCATGGTCATCAGGGGTCGTGGCATGGTTTGCAGGCCCCTACCTACCAACCTACCTAACTACCTACATATACAATGCTGCACAACATGTCAGCTGTACTTCAGAAAATGTGTTAAGGTTAACATAACTTTACGTCTTTGGTATAGGACATATACTGATTTGCATCGATGCTATGGTCAATTGACAGCTAACAAGACAAGTTATCTGATGACCAGTTTTATATCACCATTTCTCAGGCTCAGATGTAGAGCTCATCAAGGTCACATGTTGTTTTACAACGACTTACCAAGTGATGGTTTTGAATTAGATTGTGGGTGTAACTCCTATCTTTTTGGTCTAGGGTTATGACAGGATTTGGTAATTTTTCATGGACATCCTTAGCCGAATTTCTGCAACTGTGGTTGACAATTTATTCTGGTTTATTGAGCATGGAATACTTCTTGCAAATGTGCGCTGTTGTGCATGCTAGATGTATTTAATAACTTCTGTCAATGATATATTTTATGTGTGAGCATTTTCATAAATGATTATGAACCAGGAAAAATATGGAGCTCCCCCCTTGACTAAATCTATATACCAGCAAATATTAGTCAGGTGTTCCTCCCAGTAACAAAGTATGAAATTCTTTGATGGAAATTGGATGTCATTATTATTTCTGTCAGTCTATGCAATGGTGGTATCAGCCACCCTTCAGGACCATCTGTGTGCATATCACTCTAGATAGCGCTTTCATTTTTCATATAAACCCTTACAAACCAGACATTTTCTGAAAGCTTAATAGTTCAAGATTATGGCTCATTCCTTTAAGAATCTCAAAATCATAATAGATAGCGTAATTGAGACGTTTTACGTGAGAGCACATGACTGTGTAAATTAAACAAGATGGACATGACCTCTTCTTTTTTTTCTAAGGCATTTGAACCAATCTAGTGAATGTATTGCGTCATAAAATGACACCACAATACCATGTGATTTGTTTTGTTACGTGTTGACAAACAAGTTACTCCAAAATGACAAGACTTGTCAACAGGTAATTAAACACAATTAACGTACTGAGTGATCTCCAAACTTCCCAAGTGCACCATAACTTGATGATGCACAGGTAAAAACACAAACCAATTGCTTTATAACATTTCCAGTGCAAACGTACAAAATTATGGTAAAGCGATTTGCTCACGCTATTGGTGTGCTCCATTGGATTATGGAGAATGCTCATGTATACTGAATTTGATTGCACGGCTCTTCTTGCTATGTTATAATAAATAAGTTTGATATTAAATTACTACAACTTGAATCAAAACTCATACATTCATTAGACAACGTCTGCCTGACATGCTAAAACAACAACACAAAGAAAGAAAGATGCAAAGTTTTCCTGTATTGCGTAATTTCAGCTGTATTTAGCTGTGAGTTGTCTGAAAAGGCCAGTTTTGAAGAGAAACAACTGATGAAAAAGTTGATGAAAAATTGTTGTCTCAGTGGTAAAGACAGATGTTAATAGACCAAACAAAATTCACAATTTTGGATGATTCTGCTTCTGAATTATGTTACACTTTTCATTTCAGAAACATTAAAAGATAGCGTAATCATAATGTCTTGTCTTCATTATGGTCAGTATGAGATTTACATGGAAGTCAGCACTTTCACAGTTCAAAATTATCAACACAAGTTAATTGCATGTTATTTGCTAGGTAGCATTTTGGTTTCATTTTGACTGCATTGAAAAAGACTTTTCTTCAAGTTGTGTGCACTTGCGAGTAAACAAGCAAGTCTTTTTGGCCACCCAAATAAAGTCTGTCGACAAGTTC
The DNA here is from genome assembly GCA_947652115.1 of Blastomussa wellsi. Classification (NCBI taxonomy): domain Eukaryota; kingdom Metazoa; phylum Cnidaria; class Anthozoa; order Scleractinia; family Plerogyridae; genus Blastomussa; species Blastomussa wellsi. The sequence goes on along the minus strand of OX393566.1, from coordinate 17,936,098 downwards.
AACTTGTACCTCAAGTTCACTAAGCCAGGAACAAGCAAGTAATGAAGGTAATATTATTTTTTACTTTCTCTTGATACACTTACACTGGACATGAGGCTTTCTCGCTCTTCCTCTACATCAGGTGACCATGCACTCATGTCATTGGTAGTATGCTGGCTAATACTGACTACTGTCAGCTGACCAGTCTGTATGCCAATATCGGGAAACAGCTCCATGAAGCCTTGGTGAAGGAAAGCTGGGCATTGTTGAACACTGCACTCCACTGTTCCAGCTGCTGTAGTGCACTTCTATTGAATTTTATAAAATAATTGAGACACTACACACACTCTCATTGGTTGATAGGTGTGTAATTTACGAAATATTTCATAAAAGCAATTGAAGACTTTTTCCTTTTTTTACATAGCCTCATCTAAAAACTCGGGAGTTTGGGAGAATTCTCAAAAGTCAAATTCTCCCAAACCTTCTTGTGTTTAGATGAGGCTATGTTAACAGGAGAAAGATTTTCAAGCTGGCATTACCTCTGTTTCAAACTAAACTCGTTCACAGGATACTTGTCTCCAAGAAAGAACTTCACCTCTTTGGAGTATCGAATAATTCTAATTGCACCTACTGTGGCCAGCCAGATTCATTAAGTCATACTTTCATCGGGTGCCACCATTCCAAACAATTCTTTCACAACGTCTTTCAACGAAGAAAACACCACCTCTTTTACACAAAGTGACGAAGAACTTCTCTTTGGTAAATCTTCAATTTCTTTTGGTCAATTGCTACGACCCCCTTTACACAAGAAATTAACTTATTGTATGCTATTGGCAACTTAATCAAATAGAGCCTGAGATAAATGAATTCAAAGGCAAACTTAATCTTAAATACCGCATTGAGAAACTTGTCTAACTAGACTAGTTAAAGTTTATTAGTTAAATTAGGTAACTCGATGTACTTTATGTCTTCCTTTTATTTCTTTTTATAATTTGTATTTTTCTTCTTTCTGTAACTTGTGTGAATTTAATTATAAAATAAATAAAAAAATCCCTTCTGGGATGGGGAGGGGGGGAGGGGGCAGCAATTTTGTTGGCTTTTTGCTACAGAATCTGGTGTTAACACCTGGACTAATTTTGCACTAACTTAGTCTCTGGTATATAGCTCCTTGATATATAAATATTTTACGATTATAAAATTACCTCTGTTTCAACAGTTTTCCCATAATTTTCTGCGACATCCTTCATATAAGTATCCATAACGACTGCCCTTCTGATATCATCTGATTCCAAATCTAACAGGGCTTCAGCTATGGTCCGTTGCTGTGGCCCACCTGCTGTTGTAGCTGGCTGTGGAAGCTGAGACAGGTCAATACCAACATTACCAGGGAGAGGAAAATAAGGGTCCTTCGGAGCAAAAGGACCAAGTCGAGCATCTGGCCAGCTGCACTGATGACCTACAACAAGGTTCAAGATAACACTTAATAAAATTTATACTTTGCAAGGAACAAAAAGATCTTTGTATGATTTACAGGTGCCAGTGCACTTTGAACTAACATAAGTTAGCTAGTTTCTGGGCAACAATACCATTCATAAGAGGTAAAAACCCTTACAAATAAAGATAACCTGGAATACGCTGGCTATTAAGATAACATGACCAAGGAGTTGAACTTAGGACTAACAACAACAGACCCATCTACAGGTAGTGACATTGTCAAGGACAACAATTACAACACCAGCCCCCTAAACCATAATAATCATTCAGCTACACTATCTCCTCCTTTCAATTCTATGTATTGTATAGTAGTGTTTTCTCTGTTATTTAGTCCATCTATAGATAAACCTTGTATTTGTAAAATGTCTTTAGATCTCCCCGCCTCGATTAGTTTGTAAGCTATTTGCGGGGGGAAACTAATGTAATTACTTATATTTCTAACCAATAAAATTTTGTTGTTGTTGTTGTTGTTGTTGTTTCATAGAATAATCAAGATGACAGGGTCTGAAATGAACGTTTGGCCATGGTGCCAGCAAGCGACTTGACAAAACATTTTGGTCACCAGCTAGCAATTTGTGGTTGCCAAAAGTTTTCCTCCGTCTGCCGGTGGAAATCGCTACCATCATAGATAAAAAGGAAAACCTCTTTGAATTATATTTCAGAATTAGCAGCAAGGTAAAAAGTCAGTTGTTGGCAAGGGGATCTAAATTTCATGTCAGTGTAATCACCATGGCTGAAAATCAAAATTAACATACATTTGACTAAGATGTTTGCATATCATGCGCATCACGGTGAAGTTGTCCTGCAAATAGTTACTCGCCCACTGTCGACCAGTTGAAAATTTCTAGTTGCCAGTACAATTTTTTGGGTAGTCCAGCACCTCATATGAACCTGTTTTTTCATTCGTTCTCCTTGACAATAGACTTCATTGTTATAAGGGCTAGAGGCTTTGTTTAGGATTGTTCTCTATTGTTTCCACGTCCAATGGTATGTGTATTGTACATGTGTTGCTCTTTGAATGCAAGAAAAAATTTTCTTGGTTTTTGGCTTAAAAATACATAAAATGACAGGTTTTTGGAATGCAATCTAATAAAACAATTAGACTACTCACTCTTGTTTTCTATGAGGGATAGTCTTGGTTGCGCCTCATTGGCTATTCACTCATAAAAAACTTGGGCTCATAGTCTACTTGTTAAGTAGAGACAGGTATCTAAAATGCATGTTTTATAAAATCAACCATCAAATACCTGATCCATCACCAGACAAGGCAGCATCTGTACTTGATGTACTTAACGCTGCTCTCACATTCCGCACCATTTGATTGACAACTGCCCTTATACTAGGGAAGTAACTGACAGCACGGCTTGTCTTTCTTAGGGCCTGGTGGTAGGGGAGAGCATATCAAATTAACAAGGAACTAAATAGTAGTCTATTCTCACCTGTCTCCCTCACGCCTATTGTTGAGTATGGGCACCAACAGTCTCGATCTGTTGACTAATATAATCCTAATATAAAACTGAGGTGGGTAGGGCGGGAAAAAGCCACAGAAACGAGACCTGAGAAGGATAGGCGTAAAAGGAAACGAATGAGAACGGTCAACATGTTGAATATAAACTGCTTAGCAGCTTCGAGAGAATGGCATCACTCCTTTGTCTACTCTGCCTTTTATACGCGCGAGGTGAGACCGCTGAGAATAGTAGTCTATTCTCACCTGTCTCCCTCACGCCTATTGTTGAGTATGGGCACCAACAGTCTCGTGTTGAAGATAACCCTAAAATACCACGGCGGAAACTACAAAAACCGCACAAACGGATGCCCATCCTCAAAATGAGAACCCCAAACTAAAAACCCCATCCTAACAAAAACAGAAATTAGGAACGAGGAAACGCAGAAACGAAGTCTTTTAAGCGATTAAGATGAAATCTTGACTAATATGGGCGTTGTCTGCCATTTCCTGGGCCTCAGTAAGAAGAGATCCCTTATAATGGACCCAACGTGGCGAGTTAACAGAAATCTTGGCAGGATCAAAGTTGGGAGTCTTTTCCCAGTCATGAAAAGGCATCTTGAAAAACTAGAACAGAAGAAAGAAAAGGTAAGGCCCAGGGAATGGCAAACTCAGCCCCGGTAATCCGAGAGGGAACATTCGTTCCCCTTGAGAATGCCACCCGAGGGAAGAAGAAAGAGGAGCGAGAACAATATAGCGAGTGGATAACAGTAAAGCGAGTGGGCAAATATAAAATATAGAAAATATAAGTCGGTATTAAGGGATAAAAGGGTGAAGGATTAAAGACGGAAACCCCGAAATAACAAAAAATAAAGGAAACATAAGGCAAGTAAAAACAATGCACTATTCGCCTAGAGAAAAATCTTTATTGCAGAAGATGATACAACAAAATTATGTTGAAGGACGGTTAAATCGAGGCTGAGCAGCAGAAGAAGGCTGACGAGAAGGAGCGCGCTTCCAACACTGGGGTGACTTATGCCCTGGTTCACCACATTTGTAACAAATAACGCGAGAGGATGGCCGCTGATAGGCTTGAAAATATGGTTGCTGATATGGCAATCGTCCTCTACGCGTCTGTGTGCGATACGGTGAGGACCGCTGGAAGGACTTGTCAACCTTCGAGATCGTTTCGATAACACGGGAGAAATCCTTGTCAGCTAACAAAGCCAGGAAATACGCCTTGAACTGCTCAGCTGGGACGTGGAGCTTCTCTCTCAAAGTCGAAGCGATAACATCATAGCTGGCGGCCTTGGGGTGACTGGAGGACTTTGCAACAGAAGCTAATTCTTCTGCGTAACGAAGCGCTTCATACTTGTCGAAGTCCTCAACTCTTCTGCCACCATAATATGAAATTCTCTGTATCAATGACTCGACTGAGGTGCCTTGTGCACTTTCGAGTAAACGATAATGCAGGGCTGACAGAAATAAAAAATTTAAAAAAGGAACTGAATAAAAGAAAGATTCCAACAATAGGCAAGGAAAACACAAAAGGTGTAAAAACAACAATGTAATATAGCCATAAAAAACACAGCGCACAACTTGTGACCATGAAAGTGGCACGTGAAGCTAACACATTCGAAACCGCTAAATAGCTCAAATAAAGAGCGAGGAAAAAACATGACGGATTTTAAAGATGAAAATAAACAAACATACGAATTCAGAATGGCCCGCGAAGCCCACGTGAAAAGAGGGCAAAAGTTGAGAATTAGGGCGAAAAACAAACCAAACAAAAGTATAGCCCGCGAGGCCCACACAAAGGGGCAAATAGTTTATAACGGCGAGTAATATACAAAACAAAATAGGGCTTGCACAGCTCACACAAAACGAGGGCAAAAGTTAAAAGCAGGGCGAATATTTTACAAAACAAAGTTTTAGCCCGCACAGCCCACTGGTAAAGAGGGCAAACGTTATAAGCAGGGAAAATAATATGCAAAACAAAATTTAGCCCGCTGAGCTCACACAAAACGAGGGTAAACTTTTAAAGCAATTTAAATATAGTGTAATACGGTAATAATATCCCGTACTAGCCTACACGAAACGAGGGTAAAGTTTTAGAAGCAGAACGAATATACAAATAAAAATTTAGCCCGCACAGCCCACATGAAACGAGGGCAAACGTTAAAAGCAGGGCGAATAATTTATAAAACAAAATGTAGCCCGCTCAGCCCACACGAAACGAGGGCAAAGTTAAAAGCAGGGCAAATAATATATCAGACAAAATTTAACTCGCACAGCCCACACGAAACGAGGGCAAACGTTAAAAGCCGGGCATATAATATATCAGACAAAATTTAGCCCGCACAGCCCACACGAAATGAGGGCAAACGTTAAGAAGCAGAGCAAATAATATATCCAACAAAATTTAGCCCGCGCAGCCCACACGAAACGAGGGCAAACGTTAAGAAGCAGGGCAAATAATATATCCAACAAAACTTAGCCCGCACAGCCCGTAGAAAAGCGGGCAAATGTTAAGAAGCAGGGCAAATAATTTTCTAAGAGGAAATGAAACACAGCTCACGTAGGGCAAACAACATACAAGGTTTGGAAGCGAAATACTAGGGAACCAGAACGAAACACGTGGTAACGAACGGATAAAATAAAGTTTCACAAACCGCCAAAGAAACTTCGTTTGCTTGCACTGGTGCTTGTGCAGGCGGTTGAGCTTGTTCTTCTGGCGCTACTGGTGCTTGAGCTTGATGTGCTAACGCCGCCGGTGCTTGACCTTCTTGTGCGTGGTTTTGTAAGACAACTTGAGCTTGTTGGACTGCATCTGCAGGGACTGGCGGGTCAGCCATGGTAATCTGAACAGCTTAGCAGCTTCGAGAGAATGGCATCACTCCTTTGTCTACTCTGCCTTTTATACACGCGAGGTGAGACCGCTGAGAATAGTGGAGCCATACCTTGCACCCACCTCATTAATTCAACCATTTTGTTTTGGGACAAACCAGAGTCCAAATAACTTTTTCCTCTCATATTAACCAGTAAGACCTCTCTCGCACTTCTGTTTTCATTTGCCCATTATAAACACTACCTCCATTGATCTACTGGGCTAGGGAAATTGTTGTTACCTGTTATCTATTGTTTTAAGAGCTAATGATGTGACTCAATTCTAGAGGTAGTGGGCAGTCCCTGTGAAGCTAGCTTGATCCCAACGACAGTAGTTTTTTGTGTCTGTTCCTCTATAATACAACAACTCCCTCTTATTATATGCTCTGTTTTTCTCTATAATAAACTGGGACTTAAGCAATTGTAAGGCCGAATTGGCAAATAAATGATGATGAGTTTTTCTCTTTCTTTTCTGATTTGATTGATTGTTATTTTGAATAGTTACACATTTATTCGCTTCTTGGAGTATTCAGCAGGGTCACAATGTCATGGTTACATGTCGAGGGGAAGGCAGTGAACTTCATATAAGCTTATTGGCACTGTTCCTGCATCAACCCCTTGGCAGCATTCTACTTACTCACAGTAATTTACTAATAATGCTAGGACATTTAAAGGCTTTTTTCTTAAAGACATTCAGCTGTATTACGTATTTATGAAGTAAATCACATGGAATAATTCATATATGAACTGTGGATGTAAATGAAAGTGTGAAATGATCATCAATTTCCAACTGAATTATTTATGTACCACATAATGAGCTTCCCTTACTTGATTGTGTAACACACATCAAGAGCTCAGGCTCTGGCAAGCAGTACAACATGCATGTATTCTTATTGACCATCCTGCCACAACTGATTTCGGAGCACTTATGACTACTTACATTAGATTGTCATGGGTAATACAAAATACGTCAAAATACATTTGAACCTCTCCTTATGGTACCTCTATAACACAAACACCTATAACATTATGATACACATTACAAGTGTCCGTTGAGATGCTTGTGTCTATGTAACAATTATGAGCTTGAGATATCTACTGCATTATAGTTGATGAGGGCAAAGCCTGAATCAACTCATTTGTTTGTCATTGTAAATAAATCGCGAAAAGACCTGTGATGAAATTGTCTTGGGAGGACTGGGATGCATTCCCTTTGGTAGGCAGGATGTGGGATGTTTTGAAATTAATGGCGGGATGTGGGATCATGTATGACTTCAGTGAACACGATTTTTTTTATGAGTAAACTTAGTTTGATTCAGTGGCAATCATGTTTCTACTAAAACAAGTAGTCTCACATAAATCTGTCACTACACAAGATGTGATTAACAGCAGCAAACAGCTGGACAAAAGAGCCAATTGTTGTACATCTGAAATACGAATCCCATTGGTCACGGCTTATAATCTAGCTTGTTTTCGACCTTCAAAGTATATCCTTCAAGGACTTCCCTTTTTGTATATTGATCAAGCTTGTATACTGTAGAGATTTATGAACATATATGCACAATGTACAGCTAATTAACAGGGTAAAGCATAAGCAGCTCTAGCCTATAAACGAAGACATGAATAAATCCGTGCTAACATTTTTTGCAGAATAACTCAAATGTGACAGACAAGCTTTATAGTCGAAGTTTATATTTCAAGATTTCCTTATTTCCATGTACCTTAAAAATTACCCCGTTTCACGTCCAGAAACTAAAGTTATCCCAGATATTTAAGGACATTGCCTACCTTAGATGCCATTGTTTTGTTTTAGTATGAAATCCAGTAAAACAGCAAAATACTCAATATTTATTGCGGCTGAAAATTTACCAGACGTGACGCAATGCACGAAACCAAAGAACTAGGTAAATTCCCCACAATGCATCGTAGAAGAGCGCTCCGCGTGGTGACAGAATGATACGCTAACATGAAGTACGATACGCGTGGGAAACAATGGATACCATCCTCCAGCGCTGTTCCGAGGTACCTTCCACAGAAAATATAGACCCTGGAACCTTCCGTCGCAAATTTTATAACCAGCAACCTGTTGTTCTAAAGAAATTTGTGGAGAACTGGAGACCGTGTAAATTATGGACCCCAAATTATCTGAAAGTTGCCTTACAGGAAGCCTTTGACTGTTTGGAGGTTCTGGAAGCTTTAGACAACGAGCAATTTATTAACAATGTTGATTTTACCAGCAGAAGAAACATTTCGCCGGAAACCTTCATTGATCATATTTTTAAGAGCGAGGAAGTGTTTATTTCTGACGAAACGGCTGAAAATCAGGAGAAGAATTTTGATAAAAAGAGATTATATTTGCGAACTATGTCAATGCCTGATGTCCTTTACAGAGACATTGCCACACCAGATCAAATTAAAAGTTTAAAGAGCAAAATCTACTTAGCAGCAGATCAACAGGTTGGCTCAGTTGAAGGATTTGCTGACAAAGTGTTCAGACGAGACACTATGCAGCTGTGGGTCGGCACCAGAGGAAATGTCACGCCACTTCATTACGACCGAGGTCACGGATTACTCGCTCAAATTCTGGGCGAGAAACAGATCGTTTTGATTTCCCACGAGCACACGCCATCCGTCTACCCTTTCCCTAGCTACTCAGAGAAATCTCACTTAAGCCGGATCAACTTTAGAAACATAAAAGATGAAGCTGAAGTGTTAGCTTTCTATCCCAAGTTTTGTCAAGCAGAGCCGTATAGTTGCGTGATAAGCTCAGGTGATATTTTATACATACCCCCATTTTGGTGGCACGATGTCACGTCACGCGATAACTGTATTTCTGTCACGCTCCCTTGGGACATGGAGCCATCTGATGAGATACCAGCCTGTATGTTGCGTTAAATGTTCAGGCGTGATTTTTTTTAGGACTATGACAAAATGTTTTTAGCTGAACTCACATTTTAAGGGTCACCCACTACTTTTCAGAACAAGACATGCCATTGGTTCTTAAAAAAACAGATAACAGATCGCAACAATGCCCCTTGCCCTAGAAAACAATAGAGGTACCTAATGAAAATTGAGGTTCCAGAGAGATAGTGGCTACCCTCAATTAAAATGTACAATTAATTAGAGTGAACTATCCCTGGATTGTATTCTTTGTAATGTCAACAGTCTTTTAAATTTTGAGCAGGATCTACTTGAATTGTGAATTTCTAAGTATAAAAAGTATTCAGACTGTATCTTCTTGCTTCATAACGATGCGATCAACTTGGTAGTAAAGACATTTTTTATTGTTCATTTTATTCAAGTTTAATAATTGTCCACGGAGTACTTGATTCTTTGTTTGTGGTCTTTTTTTTTCATTCCGTACAGAGTACAGAGGAAATCGTAGACGGTTGCCCAGTTGCGTGACATTGTTAATTGCGTTACAAAACAAATTGAGAGTGAAAACGACCTGGGCTCAAGTCTGAAAGTACACACAGCTTTGCAGATGGCGGAAAAATGTCCTTTCAAAGCTCCATTAATTTATTGTTTGGTAGTTCCATTAGAGTGGTTCTATTGAAACTCAAAAGCTCAACCCAAACATCATTTTGAACATGACGAAGACTGTTAGCAGAAACACTGGTAAGAAAGGCCATACGGAAAATCTCAAAACTTCAACAATCAAAAAACCTGCCAAATCACAGAAGAAACAATTTCAACACAAGCAAGAGACGTCTCGACGATGGATGATCGGACTCGTTTTTCTTTGTTTACTCGTCGCAACAATTGTTTTGTTTTTGAATCCCTCTTTCCAAGTTACTTCCAAAGAAAAGGATTCCAAGGGAAAGAGCTTTGATCAAAATAAAAAAGCGAAAGAGTCGAAGGGTGACAGAGGTAATACAGGGCGAAAAGAGAAGAAAGCAGGTAAAGTTAAAATTTAATTAAGCAAGATTTTTTCAAAACTCAATGCTCCAAAGCCGTGAAGTGAACGAGACTCACAAATTTGCATGCATAATTAAGTGTGGTTCTACGGAATCCGGGGAGACTCCCATTTTCTATTTAATTTTGAATTTAACCCTTAAAGGAGACCAATCTGTGCGTGGCTAAGATTTTTTCAACCCCCAAAAGATGCTAAATACCATGAAAAACGAGATCTAGACGGGGGAAATATTGACTTTTTGACGGGAACACCCTAAGTGAGACCAACCAACCCAAAGTGAGACGACAACCATCCCCATCTTTTTTTCATATGGGAGTCCCTCCATGGGTATGGAATCTTTCTAATTTATATTTAATAATTAGACTACGAGCCCGAGTTTTCTATGAGCGAATAATCAACGAGGCACAGACGAGTTGACTATCGCTCATAGAAAACGAGGGCGAGTAGTCTAATTGTTTTAGTAGAAACTCTAAAGGATTGCATTCCAAAAGCTACCATTTTATGTATTTTAAAGTGAAAAATAGAGAAAAATCTTGCCTTCAAAGAGAAACGCGTGCGTGATCGTTTTCTATCGGCGAATAGAAAACAGTGGGAGAACCAATCAGATTCAAGCATTTTAAATAGAACACAGCTGAGTTTCTACTAAGTGATGTTAGATACTTCAGTCCATCGTAATCATTATGGTGCCTGAGAGACATCAACAGATGCCAGTTTGTATAAACAGTATTAGTAGATTTGCAGTAGAATACAGCAGGTGATTTGTTGATTTAGTTAAGATGTGCAAATATGCAAATTCAAATTATGTGAATTTGTATGGCATTTTGCCGGTAGGTGTGGTTATCCACACCACAGTAAATGAATTTGCTAATATCCTTCTTAACCAGCAGTCACACGTTATGAAGATTACTGGGGTAACAACAAATGTCATGCAATTCAGTGCTCTGTGGTTACGTGTTGATCTGTTCTGTAACATGGCATCATGAATGGCTCTTGTACCATGAGCATCAAACACCCCCCAACTTACCATGTTAAATGTCATGGACACTTTGTTTGACCTTTTTGAGGTATCCATGGAATTTTTTTTTTACCACAGGAATTTTACCTTGGGAAATGTCGGTCACACGTGCAAGATGCAATTTACCGTGGTAAAAGAGTCATTCACCACGGTAAAAGTGCCCTGTGTAACCACACCTATTATTAATGGTGCCTTTAGACGAGTAATTTTTATGTACCTATGATTGCCCAGCCCCTTCAGGACCCCAGATAAGGTCAAGTGATTTTTAAAGGGCCTTGATGATTAGATGAATTTGCTAAAATCAGCTTCTTCATAGATGGGGGTCACACAGAAATCGATCGAGGTTAACAGGGGTATAGCATTGATAAATTGGAAAAGCATTAAAGAGCAATTTGATTGGCAGAGTGGATTATATGCTGGTTGAACTGTGACAGTTATGCAAACCCTTGACTGCGTCTTGGGTTTGCATAACTGTCTCGAATTCTCAATCCCCTTTTTTTAGATGAGGCTATTTAAACACGGCAAAAGTCCTCTATTTCTTTCATAAAAAAAATCCTTTCTTTCTACGCAGGAAACTAAAATGTCACAACCGTGTTTACATACTCTCATCTAAACACCTATCAACCAATGAGAGTGTGCATAGTATCTCAGTTATTTTATAAACTTAAGTATCACATTGTTCCAATTTGCTTGTAGGAGCACAGAACCTTCCTGAACAGTTCAAAGATTTTAAGTTGTCTGTCCAAAGCAAGTTGCAGATGAACAACATCCAAGAAAATGATCACAAAATGAAAATACAACCACTAACCCATGGCAATTCCAAAAGTAATGTCCGTGCATATGTGATAGAGAATTTCCTGAGTGACATGGAATGCAACAGTCTTGCTATGGTGCACAGCCGTCATGTGTCTGAATTAAACAAGCAAGTCCCCATAATATGCTTTGATAGCATTAGATCTTTTCGAGAATACTTAAAAGATACAAAGCTTAGAATAAAGGTGTCATTGAATGATTTTACAGAGGGTACAACTTGTATAAATGAGACATTTTCTGCTAAACTGCAGCCACACTTCAAATGGAGTTTTAGCACAGCATTTTATCCAGGCGAGAGCAAGTTCTCGACGATGTTTGCAGAAAGAATACGGAAGGCAACTGGACTTAAACTTGAAAATGGAGGAAAGTTCCAAATCACATCATACCCACGAAACGTTGGTAAGCTATAGAGTTGAACTGATCATGGTTCTGTCACTGGCAACAAATATCGATAAATTATGCAATATGTGACACATGTTACTTGAGAGCTTTTGTCACACACAGTTCCATTCACAGATATGAGCTACATGCTAAAGTACAATAAATAGTACACAATTTTAGTGGTCAAAAGGTAATTGTGAAACAAGAGTTTCATCTTTCTGTATGCAGACTTCATTAGCTTGATCAGAACCTTCATTAGAGTGATTGTGTAATGAATTAATGGATTTATCAAAAAGAATATTACCGGGTCTGATTTTCCAGCAAACTGTTTCAGGCTACAAGAATCACACAGACTGTGTTGTAGAGTACAATGAGAAGCGGGACCGATTTGCAACCATACTGGTTTACTTGAGAGATGTTGAGGAAGGTGGAGAGACCAAGTTTCCGCAATTGGGAATTAGTGTAAAGCCTCGCAAAGGACTTGCACTAATATGGAACAGTATGAATTCCCGTGGAGAATGTGATCCCACATCTCTTCACAATGCTGCTAAGGTCATCAAAGGACATAAGTTCATTATACAAAGATGGTGAGTGTCACGAACCTGTAAACATGATACAGTTTGGTAAAGGTAAAGTCTGCATCAAGCCTAGTATCCTGTACCATCAGAGCTTATCCCAGTTTCCACAGCATGAAGTGACTAGGATGGGATGCTAGTCTATCGCATCACATTTATTCACCTGGGTGGAGAGAGGCACTGTGAGAGGAAAGTTTCTTGCCCAAGAACACAATGCAGTGGCCTGGCCAGGCCTCGAACTAAGACTGTTCCATCCGCAGTGCAGCGCACTAACCATTAGGCCACCATGCCTCTCACCAAATATCACAATTCCGGCATTAATACAATTACTTAATATCAAGAGTCATGTGCAAAAGGTAGATGTGAAGGCTTGCATGTTCTCATGGAATGTTTAGGGATGATTTAGGCTGATGGGTGGTTTTGTCAGTCTATCTCAGTCAGTCTAATTCCTATTCTGTCTGGCAATAATTCATGATAAGACACCACCTAGCCAGGGGGGGTGTACTTGTCCCATGTTTTTGTATAGGGGTGCTGCTGGGAATCCAAAAGCCTGACCCTGTTTTGGACCAAAATAACCTCAAACACATATCCTGTTTAGCACCGACGAAAATGTTTTATTATACTATAGCGCTAATATCTAGTCCTGAAAATGATCTTATGTTGACTGATGACCGGCTAATTGAACACTGATGAACATTTCTGATATCGGATATACTTAAAACTTGACGAAAGTCTTGAAGCCATACCCTGTCTAGGGTATGTGCCAAAAACGAAGACCTTAGACCCACTGGTCTAAACCGAAGACCCTGTGGTCTAAAACAAAGACCCACTGGTCTAAAACAAAGACCCTGTATAGTCCAAAACGAGGACCCTGTGGTCTGAAACGAAGACCCACTAGTCTAAAACAAAGACCCACTGGTCTAAGACGAAGACCTAATGGTTGTGGGTCTTCGTTTTAGACCACAGGGTCTTCATTTTAGACTAGTGGTTCTTAGGTCTTCTTTTTGTGCACATCCCTGTCTAGGACAACTCTGTAACATCCATACCCTGTTTAGGACAGACTCACTTGAATTATATACCCTGTTCAGGACTGAGAGGTCAAAAACCATACCCTATCCAGCAGCACGTCCCCGTATAGCCCATATAAGGGAGTACCCCCCCCCCCCCATGTCAAGCCCTGGCCAGGTCGCCACATTGTGTTCTTGGGCAAGGTCACTCGCATTGTGCTTCTCACTATTCAACTATAATTATTACTGTCTACTCTTACGCCTTTGATGTATGTCTCATGTGTGACTGAAAATCTTCAGACTGTCTTTGGAAGTGTTTGGAGTGTCCTGTAGAATCTTTGTACGACTTTAGATGTGGTTATTGATATATGAACTGGTGAACATAATGTCAAGGGTAGTGCTACAATTTACTTGCATCTCATCCATGGAGAAATAGAAATACTTCCAGGTCACTAGGCTCTTATGCTCTTTTTACACCTTTTTCAAAGAGTTGGATGCAATATTTATGTTCCAGCTGTCCAACGTGATAATGACTGTATGAATTTTTTTAAAACAGGTACTACTATCATAATTTTCCTGCTCTTGGAAAACGTCCCCAGCAGCCAATGTTACCTCAGCGTGCAGCTTTTCAACCCAGGGTTGCTTGTGATGAGTATGAGCAGGGTAGCTGTCGGTGGTATGACGAGTGGAACTATGACCATATATTGGATTACACATCTAATATACAAAATCTCATCTAATTCAATGAAAACTCCTGACGGTGTGCACACCATAGGGACAATTCATTGTCATCATAATTTATGAAAATGTACAAGCAAGGGGCTGAAACCACCAGGTTTTTACTCCGTATAATTTTTGATTATTAGAAAAATGTATATAATTTACGGTATATGCCTTGTTAGGTCAAAAAAATATATTGTCATATAGTACATTCCACAGTATGCCCTGTAGAATAAATCAGTTAATAGTGACATTTAGCACCAGGGTTTTTAGCGGAAACCGCAAACGGCAAACCTCTAGAGGTCACGTGACCAAGCCCTGCGGTCACATTCGGAGTTCTCAACGTGGGTTTTCAACGCCTAGAGGTAGGTTTTCACGTAAGTGATTTACTTGAACGTTTTTTTATCCTGAATTTCTGTTTATGCCACGTACTAATAAAAAAATTATGTAAACCAGTCTTTTTAGTACAAGTTTAGATGTAATTTTTAGCAAATGAGGGAAAATAAGACTTAATGTTTCAATTTGAAAATCAAAAACTGCTGTTGTCTGTAAATTCAATATGACGTGAACTTTCTTGAGGTTGGAGAGGTGTAGCTAAACCGGTAGAGGCCATAAACGTCAAACGCCAAGCGCCCAACCTAAAACTCCTGTTTGCAGTTTGCCGTTAACGCGAAAACCTTGGTGCTAAATGTCTCTAATGATTCAGATTGGAGCCATCCAGGCTACCGTTATATTAAATTGAACAAGAAAAAATGATGATATTTAGGATAGAGATATCATTTTTTATGCACTGTCTTGAAAAGAGTTATGTCAGGATATTTTGTGACCAACAAAATTATCTTTAAAACGTACGAAACCTAAAACTAATATAGTTTACTAAGAAAGAAAAACAGCAAAGAGGTGATACTACACCAAAAAGGAACAAGGATGGACAAGGTTAAGACAGATTATAATGACAAAATTTGAATGAAGAACATTACTCTTGTCTTCTATTTGAGGAACATTTTTATGATGTGCAAAGTTATCATCAAATCAAGGAAAACCTTAAATTATAAGTTTACTAACAAAAGGCAAAAAGAACTCTTAAGATAAATAAAAGAATTAAACAAAAAATTTAATGGAATGATGCTATTATTGAGACAGATAGAGCAGATAGAGACCATGAAACAACCTCTAATTTTAGTCGAAAATAGTCAAAACTAAACAAAAGAAAACAATGGAATTAGCATCTAATTGTTCAGTAACTCTTTCACATTTAACGTAAAACTGCTCTAGATACAATTTGGACAATAATTCCTTTGTTTTCGTTTGTTTAATTTTGACCATTTCAGACTGATTGTTAGAGATTGTTTCATGGTTTAAAGCAAAACGTAATTTGGTAAAATTAGGCTAAATCGTAAAACGTGCCGTGTGTGATATAGCTCGTTCAAATCTGTAAAGTATCTTTAAGGTGACATAACCATACAAATTGGAGAGCAAAACATGCATAGAAATAGAACCATGGTTTGCTGGTGCATTTGCCCTACCTACATGGGGTTGCGCAACATTGCCAAGTATCACATGACCATATATCAGACTTTTGTTCACCCAACCTACATGCAACATTGCAACCATACATTATTAAGGGAGGAGAACCCTAACTACAAGACAGTTGCTATAGATGACTTCTAAGCATCATATCTTGAGTTCCCTTTTAATCCTGGGATTAGCTTTTTGCCATGCTTGTTCTATTGTTGGCATCTTTCACTTTTGGTAGTTTTGACCATATTTGGAAAGTCACATGACCAGAACACAAAAAAGCTCACACCTTACATCTTTTTGGAATGAAACCAAAGCCAGTGGATAGAGTGCACTCCAGTGCAAAATCTGTGATATGGATCTGGTGAAATTTGCAATACTGTAAAAGTTATGACGTCCCAAAACTTTTGATGTCATAGCTTGTTTGCTAATGGAAATCTCCACAAATCCATACTACAGATTTTGCAAGCACTTTATCCATTGCCTTTGGTTTCATCCGAGAAAGATGTAAGCAGTTCGAGTTTTAAGCATTTATGTGTTCTGGTCACGTGAATTTCCAAATATGGTCAAAACTGCCAAAAGTAAAAGCAGCATCCAATAGAACAAGCATGGCAAAAACCTAGTCCTAGAATTGAAAGGGTACCCAAGATATGACAATTTGAAGTCATTTGCAGCAACCGTTTTGTAGTTAGCAGATCTTTGATATTGGACATCATTTTATCATCGATGTTCAGGGATCTGCTGACCAATTATCACACGACCATATCATGTCAGACTCAGATTTAGAGTTCTTCAAGGTAACAGATTCCTAATGGATTACAAGCTTACTTCAGCTAATTTGAGGGAGTAAAAGAGCCCAATTCAATTTACAGCATACAACAATCATATGCAACATTTGACCGAGAAAAATGCTAATAAACAGCCAAAATGAACCACTGAGTGGCCAGGTCATAAAAAGGGACTGGGTACTAATACTTAAAATAGCATTTCTCAAAATCAACCTGTATGACCCCACCTCAAAATTTCAGAAGTCAGAGATTGGCTTTGACAAGACAGATTTTTAGCAAAATAGAAAGATGAGAATGTTTGCCCATTCTTTAAGTGCCTATGACAGATTTTTTTACTTGCCTGTTCGAATCTACACTGGGTCCTGATATGAAAAGCGAAAAAATTCCAGTAACAATTTTCCTTCACCATGTTTTTGCCTTTTAAAAACGAGAAATTTTTTTTCCGGTTGGGTCAAATACCACCACATCAAGAGAGGAACTGGGCTGTTTCATGTCACCAGAAACACATTGGCAAAGAGAAAATAAGAGATTGTGGACACACTAAAATATTCAACAACCAAGATATCTTAGTCCATTTCTTTGTCAAAAGTTGTTCGAGTATCAATATGCAACCGCATGAAATGTGTTCCTGGTGACACGAAACAGCCGAGCTCTCCCCAGTTATTTGACCCAACCGAAAGTAAAATTTCTCGTTTTTAAACGGCAAAAATGTGGTGAAGGAAAATCACAATTGCATTTTTTTTCGCTTTTCATATCAGGACCCAATGTAGATTCGAACAGGCAAAAATCTGCCATAGGCAGTTTAAGTCTTTTTTGCAATTTATTTCAAGCATCTGGGAGGGGAAGGAGGAAAAAATGCTCTTCGTTGGTTCATGCTACAGAAACCATGCTCGCAGAGTTAACTGCTTGTAACAACCTTTCTCAAACTCATCAACAATTCATCAAGTTAATACAAAGGTAATCAGAACCAAGAAAGTGGTTTAGTAACAACATTTCGAAGTTAGTGAAAAACACTTCGCCATGCACCATTGTCAATGGTAACGTGATCAAACACAAGACTCTTGCGTTTGATTACTTCACACACTAGAATAAAGTCATTAAAAATACTAGTACTAGACAGTTTTCTTTTTTATTTTTAATAGTACTGAGTATGTGGTAATAATACAATGAGATACAAGTGTTAGCAAAATGAATGTCCAAGGGAATGCTCTTCTAAATAACATGTTGAGAGCATCTAAGATACTTTAAGACACATGGATATATATTTTCTGTCATTTTTTCCAAGACAATGAAAATCACCCAACACCTGGGAAACTATTTCAAAAATCTGGAGAAAAACAACAACTAAAAACATCTCTCCAAGAAAACTGGCATTTTCACATAATAAATAAGAGAATATTCACCAGCATTAAAGTTTATACCTTGTTTGATGGCAAGTAATTTATTTTTCAGTTAACACTGATCTATCCAGTAGATCAAAGACGTGACTAAGTTAATCTCACACCAGTCTCAGTACACATAATTATGCAGCTGTTGAACAGTCATTCATCACAGTTCGATAAATCTACAACAGATTTGATTTTCTTTAAGTGTAAAAATATACAAGTATCATATAGTCATCTTAATCCATAAAATATTTACATCAAGGACTGTAGTATACATTAAGAATTAAGTCAACGAATGCTGAATAGGTTTCTTTTATATAAAACTCCTAAATTGCTCAAATGTGTTAATCGAAAAGTCTGTTCTCATTAAGTTACACTTAATATTTATGAATATGATACATTTTCTTAATATGATAATGGAATAATGTACTATACAATCTTCAAACGGCAAGGGAACGTCTGACACAATTACCCATCAAGGGTAGTTTTTTTATAAAAAGGGATTCCAGAAAGCTTCAAAATCTGGCACTGCAGTGGCATTTCTAAAACTTTGGATAAAGAAATCCAACATGCAAAAAGTTGCTTTACGAAAAGAAACAAGCTTGTGTAACAAAATTTCATGCAATTTTTGTCAATAATGTTCCAAGGGCATTGAAAAAATCGGAAAAATGTATATCCAAGAAGTTTTAGTAAAACTTAAACAGGAAGTAACGTTTCTTAGAAAAGATATAGCATATGGTAAATTCACTGTTTGCACATGTCTAAAATCAGTCTCTTTCTTTTAGCTTCCTCAAGGTAAGGTTTAGCTGAGGATCAAACATTCAGACTTTTGCTTGACTATCATTTGAACACCCTCATACCAGTATATTACACAACATGTCAGATCTTAAGAAACTAGTTCCAAGAGTGCATTCAAACACAACCCCACTTGCCGTAAAATCGAAACAAAACACTGGTCATTGGCAAAGAACCACCAAAAATGCCCATTTTAACACAGTAAAATAATAAACCACTCAAACAAACAGTCCCACCAACACTACTTACTTGAAAGAAATTTGTAAGTTGAAATTTTTATAATAAAGTTTCATAAATTAAAGAAGGAATACCCGGATAGTTGAACTTGGGGAAGAAAGAAAGTGAGTTAAATAGGGAGAAAATCACCACTGAGAACCCATTGTTGTCAATCTTGATGCTAATAAGCCAATAAATTAGAGTTTTTTTTAAATGTTAAATTTTCTTAGTTCCTTATATGAATGGTTTCACCACAGCATGGCAGTTTTCATGGCCTTTTGTCTTCTCAATGTCCTCTACTTCCAAATTTACTGCGAGGCTTCCACATGTAACAGCTGTTGGTTGGCTGTCGCTGGAGAAGTTACTGCCATTTTGGGGTAAGAGGGCAGAGGGCAGAAAGCTGATCTTGCACTGTTTGTGATAATTTTCACCTTTGTTATGTCTGGCCCGTGAAACAAGTGTGAGGTGTCCCTAAAACAAAACAAGGAAACAGTTGTTACAATTAATCCTTGAATGTAGGAAATTTCCTTCTCTTATATGAACTCCAAGGAGCACAATAAAAGGGAGTTTATACTTTTTCCTTTGACAGCATCAAAAACTCCACTTAAGTTTTCACAGGAAGTCCAGTGTATCTCTCAAAACAACTTGTTATTAACAACTGCATCACTAAAGGGAGGTTGCGTGGTTGAATCATCCAGGAGCTTCCACTATTGGCAGCCAGCTCCTTCATGGAGACTGCTCCCCAGGGTGTAAAATTGCATAATACAGGTGCCAATGCACCTGTATTTTAGAGTTTGGCTACCAAATCCTGGCAACTAGACATTATCTAGAGATCTTGTGAATTATTTAAGATGTAGATAAACCTGCAGTCGTAATCTTGAGACAGTCATTAAACTTCCTAGTGAAGGTTGTTTTCGAAAATCAACACGTGCACATTCGAAGATTTGTCATTTGACGCCATCTTGGATTTACATAACCTTTCATGTTGTACATGACCCTAACAATTTTTACAACAACCTGCACTATTCTGCCTCAGAAGATGCCAAAAGTGAAGAAAATGGGAGAAAATGATGACAAACCAGTGCCATCAATACAGGCTGTTACAAGCCCATTTCTTGACTTGAAACATTTTGCTCTATAATTGGGTAGAAATTCAGGGGTCAAAGGGTTAAATATATTATCATGAGATGAGCATTTAGTTTTTTGTCGGCCTCAGTCATCACAGTTTGTGCCTACTCTTTAACATAAGGGTCCTGCATGACCTTAATGATGGGAATTTTGTTTTAAAAGTGGCGACTAAAATTTTGGAATTGGCTATTACTTTAAAATATTTAGAAGCCAATTAGCTACTAGAAAAAAAGTTAATTTCATGCCCTGCTCCAATCATGACTGGCAAATCCTGGCAACCCAGCTATGAGCCCCCATGCAGAAGGGAAGGGCACCCATCACACTGAAAAAAACAGTGGGACCACTTGAACCATTCGCCCTTGTTGGATATGAAGTGATTATAGCCAACTCGCGCTACGCACTCATTGGTTATTTTATCACTTCATATCCAACACGGGCTCATGGAATAATTGTTATATATTTGGAGGCATTTTTTCTTCAAAAGAACCATAGCATTGTCATATGTGTCCACCGCCATGCACTGTATTGATGTCAAAAGTCTGTGCGTACCGTTTCCTGTTTTGTTTGTTCAGCCGTGGCTTGCTATAGGCTCATTTATATTTGCAAGGTTATGCTATAGCTCTCAGAAAAATTGCCCTGGTAAAGGCAAGCTGATGTTTTCCGTGATGGTGTTGATAGCTTGTGTTTTTGTGTCATGGATATTTGTCTTTGTCTTGCGTCATGACAGAGACACTATGGAATTGTTTTCAGAGAGCCATTAAGCCATGGAGAATGTGTTTCTTGCATTTGTTTTGACCTTGAAGGTTAAACTCACAAGTTGTAGAGTGACATTTATAAGCCAATACAGTTTGTGGACCTTTGTGCACCATAGAGAATGAGTTTCTTGAATTCTTTTCTATCGTGAATGTACGCTTGCAGCTTACAGAGCGACATAAGCCACTTCAGTTTGTGTGGCGGCCATCGGTCCCGAAATATCTGCTCATGTAACATCTATCTTGGCCAATTGGTGTTCTCGACAGAATAGATCAAATGATTACCCAATAAAGTTCCATGATATATTTTCGTGCAAAAGGCATGACATCACATAACACGATTCACTCAGCTTTTCATAGATGTTCCCTCCCTCCCGTTTTTCCTTGGGGGGTGGGTACACCTACACGTAGGCTAGTGAATGCACTGGTGTACATGCATAAAACTCTGCTGACTGTCACAGGAACACAAACGCTCTTTGTTGTCAACTCCATTACATTGCATTAAACTACATTAAATCTATGCCAAACAAGAGTCAAAACGGTTAACTACAGGTTAGAAAGTGCGGGCTTAGATGCAGTTAATCCATTGGCTCCTCTGCCGGCCGAAACTGGCTGTGTGAAAACTACCCCTGGAATTCCCATTCCAGACAAAAACGGCTGGGGAAAAGTACTTGCTGACCAGTGCCCTTTCCCTCCCTCCCTGGAGACATTTTAGTTTTCATATTGTTCTCCAGTAAATTAGGGACAATAAACCAATCAGAATCGGTTTTATGTCCATGTCTTTAGTGATCTCTTGGGGTCCTACAAAGAAGTGTTTCTCCTTAATCAGTTTTTTTCCTTAATCACGGCACATCTTGGAAAGTCACAGCACTTGTTGACAAAATTCCAAGGCCTTGGAAATTCCCTCTTTGGGAAAAAAAAGAAAAGTAAAAACACCGATCAATTTATAAGTGTTACTAAAGAGGAAAATCATAGAGTAAAGGGTGCTAAAACCTTGTTAACGAAAGAGTCATCTTAAGTTTGATGACTGAATGTGTTTGGCTTAATTCGGCTTCTCAAGAGGTCTGAATACAAAATGGCAATATACAATACTTCTAGTGTGGCGCCTGAATTAATTTTATTCTTGTATGCAGAATTGCACGACTTTAAAATTTTTGCTATTTTGATGCTTTGGAATACAATTTTTGGTTTTCTCTTAAATGAACTTCAATTTGAAACAAAACTGCTCTCACATTTGTTTTATTTTTAAATCTGCGGATCAGAAATTTATGCCTTTGGAGCGAACAGATTTGAGACGCACTTGGTGTTATTTGATGCACATCTTGCGGAGATTTTACTTCTTCATTGTTTATTTAGCTGCTTTGTTTTCAACGCTGTCAATCCATTTATAAATGCGGTGCTCGCATGTGAAACTGTTGTGATTGACACATTTTCCACATTCTAATCAATCTTGGTAGAAGGTTTTAACTTCCGGTATTGAACATCCCTGTTATAAACATGGTGCGCACGCATGATACAAGATCCGCTGGCCACTGTCAAGATTAGTGCGGCAGGTCTCTCTTGGGCCCACACTTATTAATTCTACCAATGTACTACCAAATGCTGCAATCAATCCATTGGGATTAATGGTAAGTCAAATCATCTCCAATAACATTACATGAGAACTCACCAAAGGTGATCTTTCACTTTTCTCTTATCAATTACTTTTCACGCAGCACTAACCTGTCAGCATCTTCAACATGCAAAGGAACCTTCTCAGCTCCATCAGGAGGTTCTCTTGCAAAGATGTATGACTTGTTGGGCTCAGGTGAGGATGCATACTTAGGACCTCCAGTAGGGAGCTCAGGGGATACATTCTCTTCAGCTTCTGCTGCTCCTCCAGAGGAACACCTGGATGACGGCCGTGAATCTGAGGCTCCAGGCATTATGGGATATGTGGGGGATGCAGAATGGCTTCTACTGCTACTATTACCACTCCCTCCACTATCCTGCCCATCTTGGTTGTCGGCAGGTGTCTGGGTTTGAATGTTTACGGTACGAAATGGTACCACTCCAATTCCAGACAGAATCTCTACCACAGGGGCTTTGCGTCCATCTGGTATTTGTTGCACTCCCTAATGAAAAAGTGTTGTTTAGTTGTTTAGATATTAAGTAATGCAAGACAACAACCATTTTTATATTGCATTTGAAAGTTTCATGAAGTACATTCAAACCAAATGTGTACTTCTTTCTGCATTTGGTTGATTTGGTCCTATGGTTACAATTAAATCCTGTTTCCATGGCAACACACTCTTTTCCAGTCCCCTTGAACCTGTTTTCAGCATTTGAGTGATTTTTTGCTGAGAAGAAATAAACCAGGCCAAAGAACCTACTTAACAAATAAATATGTTTGTGAGATCATGCAGATCTGGAGTCATTCTCTACTTGCACAAATCCCATAATACACCACTTTTACCCCCGAAAATTTTGCATAATCATTGTTTGAAATTTCTCCTGGGACATGAAGATGTCCCAAGGGAAATCTAAAACAATACCTATGCAATTTTTTTTTTGGGGGGGGGGGAAAGAAGCGGTGTATTATGGTATTGTGCAAGTAGAGAATTGAGAAATATCAAAATGGATGGCCAAAAATGACCATAATAGCCTTGAACATTGGGGAGGTCTGCAACCCAGAATGTTACCATGGTAACATAATTGTTAATTTCATATTGCATAACTCAACTAGAAAAGTCGTGATGCAAAGAATCAAACATTTCTAACCAACTGGGTGAAATATTTTTTCTTCATCTATCTGAAAAAATTGGGTCGAGTCTATAACATCATCACTTAGCTAATATGCATATTTTAAAAACTTGAATATCTATGTTTACAACGAAAGAAGATATTTTAAAGTAAGCAGCAATTTTCTTCTCATTCAGACTACTTTTTAATGTTTCAAAATGGCTTAGATTGGAAACATGCGAATTTCATCATAGTAGCATGTTAACCATTTGGTTTGATTGAAAAACACATTTCTTTTTACTTTTAGTTCCAGTTGAACACAAAATGATCAGAACACAACAGACCAAACTCACTCTCTGTGTCTCGGTCAACACTAGCTTCTGTATTTCAGAGTTAAGTCCCTCTAAACTCCGTTTCTGGGGCCCTTCTGATGGTCTTGGTGCCAAAGGGATTGAGATTGGAATTGACTGTGGTAGTCTGCTTGCTGGGATAGCAGTGTGGTCACCGTGAAGTGGAGACAGGCGACCATAAGTTTGACTTGACTTGCTGCCTTTTGTACGTTGCAGATGTTGTTTTAATTTCTGCCAAAAAGTGTAGGTTCAAGGTATTAAAGGAGCTACGTCATGGTATTTTGTGTCATTTCTTCAACAATCTAAATTACCCTTAATATTTACAAAACATTTCAAAGGAGTGATACCAAACCAAAAAGGAACAAGGATGGCTGAGGATGGAGAAGATTGAAACTGACTGCAAATGACAATTTTGAAAAATTTAGCCTAAATTTTTCTAAGTGCACAAGCTATGACATTGCTCCTTTAAAACTAAGCTCCTGAACGAGTTGTTACTCAGCCAGACACACAGTTCTGAGCTCTTGCTGGATGGAAAACTTACCACTGGACTGCAGAAGAAAAGGTAACTAGTCACTTGGTTCACATACTGGTAGGATTAGTTTAGTCAATAAATGCACAGATGGAAATATAAGAAACGAAATTCGTGATTGAGTGTCCAAGTCATCACACCAAGAGCCAAACATCTACAGGGCCATGGGCCATGTCACTAATTGGCACCACTTTTACAACTGCACATTGCCTGTCCTATTTATAAAAATGAGTGATCTATTTACATGGAAAGAGGATGATACTAGTTCAAGTATCATCCAGTTGCAACATGTTTTCAGCTTTCAGTTTACATGTGGAGTCCTCCATTTGGCCCTACCACAAGGATCTTTCCATGTTGATTTGGACTTAGTTAATTCCCATGCACATAAATGTACACACCTCCTTTATCTTTTGATCTCCACTACCCAAAGAATTGGACCTTTTATGCTTTGTGCCTAGCACAGAAAAATCTTCCATGTCATTTTCCTCCCAAACTGGAGTCTGTAACGCAATATAACACATGATAGTAAGGAGTGATAACTAGAGATTGTATATTGTACCGAGGACAAAATAAACCACAACATGTTTTCCAAAAACATTGCCATTATTTGGTTATGCACATCAAGTTAACAAACATGTTGCATTAAATTTGCGGTGCACTACAATGTGAAAACAAACATGGCGGCTATTGTGAATGAGGTCTATTGCCCATATGTTTTTATTGTGTGTGGAGAAGACTGGGTGAGGGCAGCTTGATGGCACTTGCCCAGATGGTGAGGGTTCTGAAAATTTCGTTCACAACCCTGGAGAAAAGGTTTACCCTTCTGCATAACATCATGAACTACCAGTGCAGGGCTCTCCTTATCAGGTGGTAACCGGTGAAATTTTTCACCTGTAACACATCTGTTTACCGCCTGAAAACGATAAGATAACTTGAAAACTCAGCAGGTAAATTACAGTGCAACGAACACGTTCCACCAATGTAGTCGTCATTGAAAATCAAAGAAAAGATGAAAATTTAACAGTGAATTGTGGAAGCGAGAAATATTACTCACTTTTCAGCTTTCGAAAACAGGCCAAGTAGCAGTAATTATAATTGAACATAGCTCATGCGAGGCAAAGCCAGCTTTTGTTGTTAAAGTGCTACTACTATGAAATTTTCGATATTCATTTTTTTACATTTTCGTTAAAAGTACGGCTTTTTCAGGTATCTTGCCAAATTTCAGTCCATTACGAGAATTAGAAGTTGTCTTGTTTGGACTTTTATTTCCGAGAATTTACGGCCGCCATTAATTCTCCTTGTTCCATGACTTGGTTGAGAATTTGAGAAAATGACGTCATTTTCTCAAAATACCACACGGGTTGAAATTATAATAACAATAAGTACAGAAAATTGCACGAGGTTAACGTCCAAACCTTTTACTCTTCTTCGTGCGATTTTCTGTACTAATTGTTATTATAATTTCAACCCGTGTGGTATTTTGAGAAAATGACATCATTTTCTCAAATTCTCAACCAAGTCATGGAAAAAGGAGAATTAATGGCGGCCGTAAATTCTCGGAAATAAAAGTCCAAAAAAGACAACTTTTAATGTTTGTAATGGACTGAAATTTGGCAAGATACCTGAAAAAGTCGTACTATTAACGAAAATGTAAAAATTGGATATCAAAAATTTCATCATAGTGGCACTTTAAATTCTTCTCATTAAGTTTTCCAAAATCCAGACAACATATTAAACGAAGTTTTGAGAATATAGCCCTTCAGCTACACCATTGTAGATGTCAAGTTTTTGAAGCCATAGGAAAATTGTGGCAAACACGCTATTGCTATCAGTGGCTCATTTCCCAAGCAAATTAGTTCTCCCAACTGTTGAGATCCCAAAACGTGAGAATTTTAACTCAAGAAACATATAGTACTACTGCCAAGCTATTGTCAGTGTTAATTAAAAAATAGAAGTCATTCAGGATCATTTTCCGAATGTTTGGAGTATTTCGCTCCCAACAAAATGGTCTATAAATTCACCTTTAACTTCTTTCAGTCTTTAGCAAGTTTGCAGTGGCACGGTAGAAAATTCCATAAGGAAACTGCATCACTATCAAACTGTCAACAGTAATACATCAACAGAATAGGAATAAGGCAAAAACATTTTAGCTGTCCTTTCTTTTAACGGTTATTTTTACAGCGTTCACACAGACATAAAATTGCTATTAACTCACAAGTTCATTCGTACCGAGTGGATTTTTTTTGTTTCACTGAAGCGGTGAAAGAAAACATTTTTAACTGCTGCTCTTGTTGCTCATTTCTCCAAAACAACAAGCTAGTGCAATAGATTGGGGTTTTTATTATGGTGTCCTCTGGATCGCTCGAGTCTCACCAGTGTTCTGAACTGACATGTGACAGATAGTGCAAGAATTCTCTGAGCTAGCAATTCTAAAACAAATTTTTGGTATTAAGATACAAAAAAGACCAAAATATTCCATCGTCTGCACTCTTATAGACTATAATAATGGTTCAAGGTTCAACTCTAGTTCGAACATTTTATTACGTCATTTCTATGAGAAAAAGTGGTCGATTTGTTGTGAGCAAGTAGCAATACAAAAAATAAATATATCAACTACTATATAGAGCAATAAATGAAAATGGTTGTGAATCTGACAAAACAAGTGTCTTAGTCACAAAGCAAGTGTACATCCCCCAGCTGTAGACTGTAATCTGTAGTGTCAAGTCTCTAGCATTTTCCTTTTGATAATTTTAAATTTCGAAAAAGACAAAATTCGATTCACATTTGCAAAATATTTTACAACACTAAAAGGAAGATTTAGGAATCCTTTAATTCTAGAATACCAGTAAAATGAGAAAGCTCTTCGTTGGTGATTCTTTGACCCCTCAATGAAATCAATAGTCCCTTCCTTCCAAATAATCAGCACAAGTATTGACTTTATTTCGCTTCCTGAGGGTTTTGTTTGCAACATTTCTGCAATATCTTTTGTGAGGCCTTCGCTATCACTCGGGTTAAAGCAAACTTAATTTACAGCTAAGATCATAAAATTTCAGAGTTGCTTGGGAATTAACCTCGTTGTCATGGCTGTGGTTTAAAAAGAGTATAGCAAAGCAAATTTACTTTGCTTGCTCGTTTCGTAGAATACAAGCGTCCTTCAGCCTTTCCACGTTTAAATTCGTGTAATTAGCCTCAACTTGGCAATTTTCGAGAAATGTTTTATTAATAGTGGTGCTAACTAACCTGAGTTGATTTGTGGCACATACTCGGCCCGTAACTTCCAACCTCTTTAGGCCACTGTCCACTCATATACGGTGAAATGGCGTCTAATGAAGACGTTCTTCTCATTGCGCCCGAACTACTTTTAGCAAGTTTGCTTCTTTCACCTGCCAAGAAAGTGATATTTCTTCTTTCTCAATTGTCAGTTGAGCATAACCCAAACTATTTTCAAACAACGGAAATGGCCTTCAGTGCAGGTCAACACACTGAACAGTCTCAACTGAGAAAAGATGACCGACAGATGAAAAGCGAAATTCAACGGTGTACCATACTGAAGTTATTAAACGATACGAATGAATGTATACTATAAAAAGATAGCTTAATAAAACTGCTTTAGTTATAACTAGCAACCATTCTTAGGTTGACAGCCCGTTTTGAGTAAATTTGAAAAGCACGTCAGCTAACCTTTCGAGCTCGACGAGGATGGAGAAGAAGGACTCCGGCGATGCTCGGGAGACCCACGTGTTTCTGGCGAACTTCTGCGGTGTTTAAGGCCATTTTCACTGCCATGTACAGGTGAAGAAGATGGACTTGGTCTCCTTAAACCATTTCCTCGGGTAGGACTTGGATTGCCGTGAGCTATCAACGAAAATGGTAGAGTGGCCCTCATAGGTTGTAGTTTTGAGCTCGATGCAGGCGAAGCATTTCGACGTGGTCTCTGGGATGGCTGCGAAGCCATTTTGTCCCGAAAAACCTGAATGAAGGAAGAAGAAATAGTCTTTATTTCAGTCCCTTCGCTTCAGTTAACCCGCAAGAGTATGAGCGAGGAAAATTACCGATAAAATCCTGTCCAACCTTCCGTTCCCACACTACCCACCAACAACACCAGTTGTGGTGGAGTAAGCATTCTAATTACATCGATGCAAATTAGCTGCACGCTGATTGGTTGGTTCGTCTTATTTGACAAGACGCGTGTTGCGAGAATCTATCCCATGATCGCCCCAACATTTCCAACCGACACAAATGGCTGAGACACGCTAAGATTGTTTATCCTTTTCTCGAAAACAAACTGAATTTTTCCCATTTCGATTTGCTCTAAGATGAGAAAGAAAAATTATTCAAAAGCGGGCTGTCCTTCGTAATTTAGGTTGCACCGGCGAGAATAACGCCCACTAATTAAGAAAAATTCAGCCTACAGGGATGAACGAATTGCTGTGAACATAACGCGTGTTAAAGACACGTGTTCGCTTGAATATTGCGGTTTTGAAAAACCATCCGCACATATATTAGCCATTCATCAATGAAATGCCCCTAAACATCAACAAGCGACCTGTTTAATAATAGTCTAAACTGACTCTAGCCACAAACGCCGCACACTAACCAAACTTACGAACCCTCTTGCCAACAAATTTCTTAGAGAAAAGTCGTTTAGACCCTCTCAAAAAAACAATTTTTATTCCAAGTCAATTTGAAACAAAAGTAAGAAAGAAAATTTGCGTCTATTAAAATATGCAAAAGCTCATTAAGTTTATATGATTTCCTAAAAACAGACTTCACTTAAGCACTCTTAGCTGTGTTAATACCTTTCGTTTGTGTTTAAAATAAGAATGGTTTGGTTTCAATGGCCTCTTATTATCTGTTTGCTTTAAGAGAAGAAAAAGCGAAATCTACAACTTTTAGCCGTCACGCAAGATTTTACGCAAGACTGATTTTCCCGCGGAAAATGTCAACACCAGCTGTCCACACGTTTTCTTGATTCTGATTGGCTAAACACGGAACGAGGTGATTTGTGACATGAATGTTGGCCTTCACATGAATCTTTCGTTCTGGAAAGCTAAAAACTGCTTTCCGTCTTTTCGGAGTCATTTATATTCAGCAAACCCTTCTTCCGAGTCCCAGTTGGTGGCAAATTGCCTCTGCCTTCTAGAACATATTGGAAAAATACTCACCAAAGATACGATCGTTTTAATTTATTTCTCATTTATAAAATTGCGCTATTCACTTCCGCATCTGTCCGTATATCTCGAGTTCAATGCGTTTTCTTTCACTGTTCTTGTCAAACATTGGAAATATTGCCCTTAAAAGCAGTCAGTGAAGAAAGTGTTATGCTCCCGGTGTAACCTACGAGTCGTGTTGTTTATTTCCACAAATCCTTCCCGCGGAGTCACCGTCATTTATAATTGATGTACTTGACGAGAAATACAACCTAAAATTAGCGCCGCGGTTGAATACTGACGTTTTTCGCACGATGAATTTCAAGGACACATCTCAATCGAAAAACTTGAAATCCTTGTCAGTTTTACGATCACAATGTAATGGATATTGTTACCGTTTTTGACTTATTTCGTAATGTGACGCGTACTGAACGAAATTTGTTATTTCTTGATCAAGTTCAAATTTCTCTCAATTCATTTGCGGTTCGTAGTATTTTCCTTTCTGACAACAATGTCACTCGACCATTCATAACTTGCGTTTCAGTCAAAATCTGGAGATAGAGTGTATGTCGGTGTAGGCTAGGTAATCCATAAAGCTTGAGTGATATCTATCGTGTGTAGTTTGCGATCATAAATTAATTTAGGCAAACAGAAAGCCAAACCTTTAAAAGCTTTTCTGCTATTCAGGTGTTTCGTATTGTTTGGAAGCGTGTAATGCAAACCTGTTTAGTTTTGATAGGGCAAAGACGAGGCCGAAACGAAAAAGAAATCGAAAATCCAAGCGTGCGTTTCTAATCTTATTTCCAGATTTTTTTTACACTTTCTTCGGTAATTTACGTCGCAAGAGGAAGCTATGTTTCTTCCGCCGGAGACAAATTATATTTTCTCATGAATTATTCCAGCTTAGCCCAACTTCGATCTCCAATCGACAGCGAACGTAAACACAGCCCATGCCATTTTTCGCACTTTTTATCACGAAACTTGAGATGAACCGATCTCAGCGTGAATTTACTTGAAAAGGAAAATGTTTGCCATACAACTACGAAGAACCCGATGGAGTGCAGCTGGCTTTACAATGGCTTTTTCGAAAGAATATATTGTTACACTTTCAACTTTCGCAACGTGCTCGGTGCTTTTAAAGATTTTTTTCGTTTATTACTACCAGTATAAATTAAAAAGGAAAATACTCTGGTTGCTCTTCCTGCTTCGGATTCCTAACAGATCTAACAAAAGGATAAGATAACTCAGAAATTGGTGACGCCTTTGCGATTTTTTTTTTCACTCTTTGCAGTACAACTGAACGTGGACAAAACTGACGTATAAAGGAAACGGGATACATGCTACATTTGTATGTTTTAACAGCCAAAAAGCTTGAAGAAATTTGCAGATGAAAGATCAAGGACGAAATAAATTCCCTATTAAATGCCAATACATATTTTAATACATAGAATTAATCGACAAAATCTGACAATTGATTTTAAGCTTTTAAATGTTACGACTTTTCTTAATATCCCAGTAATATCCCTAGCCCCAGCGTGAGATATTGTCAGGATTTATAGAGGAAACACACGAGTCGCTGCTATCTCCACAAAAAAGAGTTGAACTGACAGATTTCTGACACTGATTACTTCAATATTGCACAGAATGAAAAAAAAAATTTTGAAAAACATGTACAGTTGAATAGGTTGACAGTTTTGCTGCACGAATAAAAATGTCCGTACTTTTTCAGGGGGATTGTCAAGTTTTAAAATATAAATTTGTACTATTTAGCTGCTATAAAATAGGAAACCCGATAATTTTCTTGACAAAGCTGATATGTATTGTTCTTTTATACCTGATGTCAAGATCTTTCCTTTAGCTTGTTATCCCAGCGGTACTAAACATTGAAATTTGAAAGCCTGTCATTGGATTTCGGATAAAAGTAATGTTTCCTTTCATGTCGTCACACATCATCGCGGACGTGCCGAATTCTGTGTACTTTTAATCTTTTTAATTCTTTCAGTCTCACATGCAACAAAAACTTGTCATGGGCGAGGGAATTAGCAGAAGGCGAAGGAAAGTGTAAAATATATATGTAAATAACGTAAACCGACAGACACGGTGATTATCATGAAAGAAAAACATTCGTGCACGTGGAAATAGACAATAGAATCCTAAACCACAACATGGGCAGAAATGGCTCGCATATTTGCATTTTGAAAGCGTCCCAGATTGTATGAAAAGCAGCGCGATTGGAACCAACCTGTGAACGCCCTAGACTAAAGGCAACGTGACGAGATTGCAGTCCTGGAGCTGTGTTGGCACGAAAATGACAAAGAAAATCGCATAACCTGTGTTTTCTGCTTGCTACATATGTTGCTCTGAGGTGCAGTTTGGTTGTTTTCACCAGATGGTGTGTTAGTTTAGTGAGGAGTGTCCGCGAAAGTAACCAAGAGAAAAATAGGGGGGCAGATAGGGAATCTGAGGGCGTTGGCCGGGATGTGTCAGTTATGTCCACTAAAGTAAAGGTGCGAATATGGAATGTGTGTTTTCCGTGACGTACGCATGTAATCAAGCCACGAGGAAAATTTAATTTCAATAATCAGATAATGGCGAAGCGCGTGTAATATAAGACTGATGAATGTTTATGTTCAACATGACTTTTCCAAAGGCAATATGTAGGCATTAAGACTTTGGCATTGATGAAGACCATGTAATTTTTAAAGAATTTGGATCGCAATTCGGAATTTCGAATCAACCTGAATTTGTTGTCACAGCAGGGGCCGTATAGACAATCTTGTGTTGAATAGTTCTGTCTTGCATTAGAGAACTGCCCCCATTTTCTCCACTTCAGAATGTTGTCAAGGGCCTCGACAGATTATGGGCAATCATCAATCCATTTCTT
>OX393566.1:17893652-17898652 GCA_947652115.1 Blastomussa wellsi | reverse complement strand
AGTATGAACTGACCAATCTTCACTTGTTTCAGTACTCGCATTCATGTGCAGTTTATATTTCCACGTACGGTTCAGTAGAGGACAATTGCACAAGAATTGAAATTTTCAATGATCTGTAATTAATTAGCCTACCAATTAATGCTCGGTTAAAAATGTCCTAAAATAGTATGTTCTAATTGACCTGATTACTGCAAGTATAAAATGGGTAAAAGCACGTGGAAAAATAAAAGCAGCATCAGGTATAAAGCTCTCAGTTCCATGCAACCTCCCAATACGATGTCCCTAAAAGGGGGGGGGGGGGGGAGGCTAACACTTCAATCCTCACGAAAAAGACTTAAGAACCTTAAGAACCCCTTTACCTGCAATTTTATTACTTGCAAAGAAGCTCAACGCCAAAACCGATCCGGAATAGACTAGACCCACACGTCACCATGGGCACCCATTATGTCTCTCTGACGAGATTGAATGTCTTTTACAGAAGCATGCGTTAAGGATGACCCCTTTCCCATAGGTACGCATGTTGACAGCAAACTCTGATCGCCGTATAGTGCTATATCAGCTATAAGACTGTTTGATGTGTGTAGCTGCAGAAGCTGTTACAATGACGTTCAGTGACTGGGCCATTTTCTTCTGCTGTTAGACCCTGATTGCACGATGGAGCAAAGCAAAGTAACAAGCCAATAAAAAGAAAGCTGGAACAACATTTTTAAATGTTTATCCGCTCACTCAAATAACATTACGGCCCAAAACACACTCATAACATTCTGAAAGTGGAACGATCTGACGACCAGAAAGCGTTCAGTTGTTTATTCCTTTCCCTACACGTGATTTTTTTCGCCATAGCTAGCAAGAGGCAAGTCGAGGCACCTACCTCGTCTAGATTTTGTCTTGAACTGAAGAAAGTACATTTGAACATATGAGTTGAACCTGTAGTGTTCTCAAACTGTTTCCTGCATTCCTCAGCACCGCAACTTTGACGGATCAATATTACAAATGTTTTGCAGTTGACGCAACAATTATCGTATCAAACAGATGCCCAATCAATGGTGAATTTGATAATTTTCATGACATTACAAGTTACCCGAGCAACAGTATAACCTTCTAAATACATTCTAGAAACGAGCTCGGTGACCAACATTTTTTCTTTTCCAATTTTTATCAGCAAGACAGGATGCCACTTTTGCCCAAAGTTTTAAAATTCTGTACATAAGGTTCATAGCCACTTAGAGTTAATATATAGATTTAGCCAAGCCTAAAAGCGGAGCTCCGTATTTTTGCTGGTTCTTAATACTTTCTCTGAAATAAATAATAATTAAAAACGTCAACTCGAATCGTAGAATTTCCGCTAAGAATGACCATAAAAAGTTAGAAAATGCTGCCAGAAGAAAAAAAATCGGACCTGAGCCCGCGATCAATGAAGAAAACCAATGCCTGGTCAGCGGTCAACTTAAAAAAAAACACGTTACCTAGATGAGTTCTAACACGAGCCCGCGATCTGGGCATGTGATACTGGTCTGCGGATACCTCGATTTGACAGCTGTCAACTGAAAATCGCACAAAGAAGAATAAAAGCTTTGGACGTTATCAACCTGTGAGGTATTTTGAGAGTGACATCATTTTCTCAAATTCTCAACCAAGCCTTGGAACAAGGAAAATTAATGGCGGCTGCAAACTCTCGGAAATAAAAGTCCCAAAAACATGACTTCTAAAGTTTGAAACGGGTTCAAATTTGGCAAGATATCTAGGGCATTTGTATTGTGTAAGCTAAACGGGTTGTAGCACTCGGGGTCACCGAGTTATTAGCAGTCAAAGCTAAAATTAAGGGTGTTTTTAGCAGGTCATATTGTTTCTATGGTAATCTATTATGTCACGAAAATGACAACAACATGTTCACCAATGATTGGGCAGTTTTTTGATACCATGATTGTAGCATCAACTGATAAAGAGTGGTTATAAATACCCATCAAGTCTTTGAAGTGCTGGAAACTGTTTTGAGCCACCTTAAATTGTAGTTGAATATTCTACGTGTTAAGTTGCTAATTATGTAATAAGTTTGACAAACCCTGTAATGGAAGTGTGGATAAAGTGTTGTTGTTGAAATATTGTAGGAATCCACCTACAAATATGGCACTCGGAGAAAGTGATAATTTTGTTACGCTTTTCGTGGAACGTCCGATAATAAAAATATGGGTCACCGAGCTCATTTCCGAGTTATTTCCAGTTAAAGCTAAAATTAAGGGTGTGTTAGAAGGTTATACTATTACTATGGCAACCTAATATTGTGTCATGAGAATGATAACAACGTGTTTATCAATTATTGGTTATTTGTTTGACACCACAATCGTCGCATCAGCTGATAAAGAGCTCTTAGTTTTGCCCACAGATCCAGCATCTCTCATTGGTTTGTAGTCGTGCATTTCCCGTTCAGTGTTTAATTAACGTTGTTTGTGAGGGTTGTATGGCTCAGAACCCCCTCCTCAGGCGTTTGATAAGGATTTTCATCTCTCAGGGCACACATTGGCTGGACAGGAGAAACAAGTGAAATATTGTTGATTTATCATTATAATACTGAGTCGAAATGAGCAAGGTCGCCTTTAAAGCAGTTTGACAATCGTCCAGTAGCAGAAACTCACGAGTCTACCAATAGTCAATCAGAAATCCATTACTAAAACAACTTGAAGAACCTGATTTAGAATTCGAATTAGGGACAAGGTAAAAAAACCGCACACATCCAGAGTTGATTAGTTAGATCAGATAAGCTCACGAAACCCATCAGCTGTAATAATTCCCGAAATAAGACGATTTCCTTTACCGTCTTTTTAATAGTTTTGCGAAAAAACTGGCAGTTCTGTTGGAAGACTTGAAAATGCCCTTTTTAGTGCGCGCACATTGACAACATCTGGCACAAACTAGCCTAAGCATAACCGCTTACTCTTAATACCACAATAGTGCACTGCACAACACAAGTGAGGAAAATTTCATTTGGTGCTCAAAAATGACACGAGTATGGGACAAAGAAAAAATCTGAGTTCCCGACAGGATTTGAACCCCTGAAGTCCCAGATACCGATCGGGCGCTCTATTAAACCAAGCGAGCTTCGGAGATCTCTTGGTAAGCTAACGGTAAAGCCTTTTACTAGGTTCATGAGCGACACTGCGTTCTTCATACTTTCTTTTTGGGTAAAGCATTTTTACTGCTTACACTCTGGTTACGTTTTGTGGAGCTCGAGGGCAGTCAACATCGAAACTGGGGAACAGAAAACGGAAACCTCACTGAAACGTTTAAAAACTGAAATCAAAATTCACGCTTATCATTTAATAGTGCTTTGAACAAGGCGAGAGAAGATAAATTAACCGCGAATTTGTGAACGTGACGTTTGAATGCTAATGCTTCGTCCGACAAAGCTAAAACACCTTAGTTTAATACTGAAACAGTGTTTCGAAGAATGATGCAAACATTTTTCGGAAATGTCAACGGATTTTCGCAGAAAATGTGAAACTTAGCGTTGAATATCGAATTATTGTCGGCCCGTCGGATTTATTCTGGACACAGGTACGAGTTCACAACTCGAAACAGATTGGTTCATAGAAAATAGAGTTGACTGGGCTTGTGTCGAACCATAAATGACCATGTTTGACAAAATTTTACATAGGATTCAACTAAGTTCCATTGCGCGCTTTAGTTTATGAAGAAAACAATTTTAAACTTGTTTAACTTAGCTTTAGTGTGAATCGGGCATAATGGCGATGGCAAACCAGGACACATTGAGTGTTGCTCACGACGGTTTGTTGCGCGCGCAAACGCGGAACAATTTCGTGTGGACACAGAATGTTTTTTTTAATGAGAAATATTTTGTGTCTTGGACTCGCAACAATGTTGCGCGCACGGGCAAACAGGGAAAATTCGTGTCCGCGTAAAAATGAGTCCTCGTTTGCCCCTGCCTTAAGAAACGTCGGCAAACAAGAGCGCCAACTATTCTTAGACTAACTGATAGACACGCATAATTCAAAACTCACATTCATCAAAATTGTAGGATAGAACTTCTATTTTGAACATGTACAAATCAGTCTAAATCTTTACAAGAAAATGACTAAAAAATAATGCAGTTGACAAACAGAGAGGACCTCAGATAAATTATTATAATATTTTTTAAAGCCACTGACTGAAACTTTGTGTATAAAACAAACTGATGAACAAAAAGCACTCCTAATTAGCGACCTAAATCCGTGATTCCAGTCACATTATTTAACGTACAATAAAATTCACCAGGATATGAATCAAAGCTAGGCGTGTCAGTGTTTCAACAGACAAAAGTTTTAGTGGTATATATTTAGTACTCAGCATCACACTAGGGACCTTCAGATCGGAGTACGAGTACGACTTTCGAATTTCAATCCAGTTACGGTCCCAGAAGCCTCACTCTTTCCAGTTGCTAACCTGTTGAAAAGGTGACTGTCGGTGCAAGATTGCTGTAAAATGTGAAAGCATTGGCACGAGAACTTAGTTTCAAAAGTCGTATTCGTACTCAATCTCGTACTCGTACTGCGTTCTGAAGGTCCCTACTGTCACGATTGAATCCCTTTATCTCTTTTCTCCCTCTCTTTCCTTTCAGTAAAATCACTTCACTTGACATTAAAGAAGCATTGTCACGCCATTCGAGCAACATTTTCAAAAGCTAAACTTGTCACTGCTCAAAGGAAAACCAAAAATATTGGTTTAGTTTTGTTACCTAAGACTATATTACTGCATTGAAACCATTTACTGATGTCTGCTGTTACAGATGGCGAGGATGGAAGTGGATTTAAAATTGAAAAAAGCCAATTTTTCCAATTCTCAAGCCATCTCCCGAAAACAAAAGGAAACTAACCATTATGGTTTGCTCTCCCTGTTAAATTTTTATTTGATATCTTCTTCACAATTCTGCATGAACATTTGTTGTATGGGTAAAGGTACTAAGCAATGACTTAAAGGAGCACTGTCATAGGAGTTTTGCTGTTTTC
>OX393566.1:17861152-17888652 GCA_947652115.1 Blastomussa wellsi | reverse complement strand
GTTCACTAATCATTGGTCATTTGGTTTGACACCATGATTGTAGCATCAACTGATAAAGAGTGGTTATAATGACCTATTATAAAAATCTGTCTTGGAAAGTGCTGGAAACTGTCGGGAGCCACCTTAAACCCTTTGTAGTTAACTTCTGTGGGAAGTCCTGTGGTCTAATGGTTAGTGTGCTGGCCTCTGGGTCGAATGGTCCTAGTTTGAGCATTGACCGGGGCACTGCATCGGACTCGTCCCCAGTCGCCTCCTATAAAAAAATAGCAAGATGTGCCTGCCATTTTTGTGCATAGCTAAAGAGATGACTGCAGACGAGTCAGACACTGCGTTGTGTTCTTGGGCAAAACACTTTACTCTCACAGTGCATGGATACTGGCGAAATAACCCTGTGATGGACTAGCATACCATTCAAGAGGGGGGGGGGGGGAGAGCAATACTCCTAGTTGTTTCATCCTACTGAAACTGAGATAAGCTCCAGTGGAATGGACCGCTAGGCTTGACGTAGACTTAGGCCTGCTTAGGTGATCAGTACTAGAGGAAAATGCAACTATCAGTTGAGGTTGAAATTCCAGAATTAACAGAGTTAAAGTGTAGTTATAAAGACCCTGAAAGAATAGGGTTACTGGAATTAGTGTCCATATTAAATTTCATAGTTTGTATGAAGTTTGGTCTGTTAGACCATGTGAACTGTTCATAATAGAGCTGTCCATTGATACTAATGACTTGTTTGGTTTGACCAACAGATTAGTTCAAATGGAGCTGAGTTGAAGCTCATGGCATGTGATCAAAAGATTGTAAACGTCACCCTGGATGCACCTGTAAGTAGTAATTTATGTCAAACATGAGAGACAGTGTCTCACCACCTTTCCAAACACTTTTGATGATCTTCCAACAATTGTAAGCTAACCACAAGCAAACCAGAATGAAACTTAACAATTAAATTGGGCCCATGCCATCATTCTGACAAGTAGTGTTATATCAAATTTGAAATGAAAACCACTCTCTTCACTAAAAGGCAGCTAGAACAAATGCACTCAAGGTCGCATTGATCCCAGGCATGTGATGGGGGTGGTGTGTTATTTTGCTAAGTGAATGACATTCATTTTTTTTAATATTGTGGCTAAATCACTGATAATTATATTTTGCTTAACTGTTTAGCTTGATGAACAGCTTCAGGGAGCAGTGGAGATACTAGGACGTGTAGAGCGCAACTGTTCATTGTCAGCTCAAAGAATTATTCCATACAATAGTGACTTTGGTAAGTGAGGATTTTCACCTGTTATTTGTTATAGTTATCATAAATTTTCATTTAGGTACAAATAGCTAGTCTACAGTCAAAGGAGAGGTTTAGCCAACTCTCGCCAGTGTTGTCAACTCTTGTGAAAAAGTTGATCACACCCAAAATCTATGGAAGGACATAAGAGGAGTTGATGAGAGTTTACATAGTTACATACATACATTAACTTTATTTAGAAACGGTAAAAACATCAGTAGACATTACACAGAATAAAAACAACTGATTTACATGTTTGCCATGTGGAAGTGTGAGGACATTATATGATTCAGAATGTTTTTGAACTGAGGAAAATATCTTGTCACTCAAGCATCATAAGGAAGGCTGTTCCACAATTGAGCCCTGCAATAGCAGAAACTATGTTTAAGGAAATCATTTCGGGGCTTTGGTAGAGCTAATCTATTTTCCTTGTCTCTGAGTTTGTATTCTGTGTAGAATGGTACACACACCAATAAAATGTAGTAAACCTAAAACTAATTGTTTACTAACGAAGAAAAACACCACAGAGATGATAGTAAAGCAAAAAGGAACAAGGATGGCTAAGGATGGATAAAATTGAAATGTATTACAAATGGATACTAATTTAGGTTAAATTTTTCAAAAGGCACAAACCGTGACGTAGCTCTTTTAACTCTTTCATCAATGCTTGTACAGGTGTATGTTAGTGTTACTTGCATGTACACAAACCTTTGAAAACAACCAATGGGATTTATAAATAACTGAGATACTATGCACACTCTCATTGGTTGATAGGTGTGTTTAGATGATGTTTTTAATTACTTTCTTGCATATTTTTAACTAATGTTTTATAAAAGCAATAGGACTTTTCCATATTTAAATAGCCTCTTCTAAACACTCGGGGGTTTGGGAGAATTCTCAAAAGTTACGCAAACCCGAGACGCACTCAAATTCTCCCAAACCCCCTCAATTCATATAGAATATTTTTTAAACAAAGGCAAAAGGAATTGAAAATGGGCTACAGTAGAATGCAACTATGAAGTCACTGTTTGTATCATATGGACCTTGCCAATTAATCACTGTTTAATTCTGTTCTTTTGTAGATTTGGAATTGTATAGTGAAGCTATATTAGTGGCTTCTGACTTTCCAGATATTTATGGATCAACGCAATCGAATGGATTTGGTTACTGAGAAGAAGAGAGATGGGAGGGAGTGTGAAGTTATTTGGTTGTTGTACATGGATAATATAGCAGAAGGAAATAACTTTAAACAAAGCCTGAAACTTGATGACACCGAGAAAAGTGAAAATCTGATCCAGAGAAGGCCCATCAGTTCTGGAATTTTAAAGCACCTTTAAATAATAACTACCCAAGTGGGCACAGTAGTGTATATATATTTTTGTATTTAGAAGAAACTCAGCTGTGTTTTATTGGAAATCCGTGAATCTGATTGGTTCTCACACTGTTTTCTATTTGCTAATAGAAAACAATCACATTTTTCTTGAGTTTTGGCTCAAAAAATACCTAAAAATTGTAGCTTTTGGAATGCAACCCTTTAGAGTTTCTACTAAAACAATTAGACTACTCGCCCTCATTTTCTATGAGCGATAGTCAACTCGGCTGCGCCTTGTTGACTATTCGCTTACAGAAAACTTGGGCTTGTAGTCCAATTGTTAAATATATATTTGTTGTGTAGTATTGCTGAGTATTTTTGCAAGATCTGAAAATATCGTTCAGGTTTCATTTTGAGAATGTATGGGAAGTTGCTTTTGCCCACTCCCTGATGTCAACTAGTGTTAAATACTGGTATTGAAAACTAGTGCTCAAATATAGGACTTCTTGATATTTCCCAGTTTCAACTGTTCTGATAATTGGGACACATTTTTGTTATGTTGTAATATTACAGGAATGTGTGGTATAATTGAGAAGTCTCTGATTAAATAGGACTTTTTCAGCATGTTCAGAAGCAAGCTATTTTCCATTGCAAATAAGATTAGTTTGTTGATTTAGCAGAGGAAAATGAGTCAATTTTGTTTCAAGCTTTAACCTTGTGGGTGGTGAATGGTCCCTGAAAAAGTAAGGGTCTCGCAAAGTTTTACTCAAATTTCAAGGGTCTTGCAGTCTTGTTTTTTGAGTGGTTCCAAAGGTCTTGCAGGCTTGATTTTTTTTAAAAAAAACCTGTTTTGGTGTCTGTCTCACAGAGAAAATTGCTAGTCTTGCCATTTCATAGTCTTTCATTTACCATTTGCCACCCCTAGCCTTGTTTCAATGTAATTTTTTTAAAACTACTCACGGTAGATGGCAATCTCTGAGTTTGTATTTTTGGCATGGAAGTTTTGACAAGGTTGTCTTCGTATTTTTAATTTTGTAAGATTTCTATCATAAGTTACAACTATTTTTTCACATCTTTTTTGGCATAAATAAATTAAAGAGTATAGTTTATCTGTTGTGTTCATTTGTTGCTGTGTCTACTTTTTTATCCCAGTGCACGATGCAGTGTGAGTGCTACTGCACTGCTACATGCATACACATACACAACGTTATTTAAACTCAGATTTAGAGTAGCTTAAAAGAGCTTGAAAATCTAAGTAATTAATATACATGTATAAAATAGAAAAAAATTGTAACAAAGTGATAGACATAAATACATATGATCTACACGGTAACATTGTGAATAGCGCGCTTAAAAGCAATGAGATTCAGAAGTTCTTATGTTATCAGGCAGAGTATTCCATACTTGAGGAGCAGCATATCTGAATGAATGTAATCTCGCAGCAACAAAGATTATCACAAATTCATTGTGTCACAAGAGGCAAATTGTTGTAGAAACTTGACTCCATGCCTTGTGAATTTATCTTGGGGACTTGTTTTGGAACGGTACACACAGAGCAATTTGTTGCAGAGAACTGCCACTGTGACTTGCTGCCTCGTGTATTCCAGCCAGCTGGACCACTAAAAAGCCCAGATTGTTCAACATACATTTTCTCCTTTTAGTATCAATACAGTCAGGCAGTAAAGTGTTGATAAAATGGAAAATCTTTGATATGCACTTGTCTGTCAGAAAGGACAAATAATTATCACTAATTCATTGTGTCACATGAAGCAAATTGTTGTAGAAACTTGACTCTAAGCCTTGTGAATTTATCTCAGGGACTTGTTTTGGAACGGTACACACAGAGCAATTTGTTGCAGAAAACTGCCACTGCAACTTGCTGCCTCATGTATCCCAGCCAGCCGGACCACTAAAAGTAATGAAAGCCCAGATTGTTCAACATACATTTTCTCCTTTTAGTATCAATACAGTCAGGCAGTAAAGTGTTGATAAAATGGAAAATCTTTTGATATGCACTTGTCTGTCAGCAAGGACAAATAACACAACTTGTTGGTACAATGTTTTTTATTGAAGTACTTTCAAGAATGGTAATGTGGTCACTAGGTTAATTGGATCATTATTTAAATTGTAACGAGAGGTATGCCCTAAGGTCCAAAACTTCCAAGAAGCTGCTTTGTGTGAAATTCTCAGTATTCCAGAAACAGGATTTGTGCAACTTTTTTGCATGAACAATATTTTAATTCCTTCGGTCCCAAACCTGGCATCATTATATTGGTTGAATTTGGTGTTCATGATTCTCAAGCGTTTTTCTCTGGGTTCTTTGGTTTTCATCTCTCACCGAAACTAACATTTCTAAATACCAATGTAATATGGAAACAGCAGACAAATAGCTACTCTGTGTACGAATGATAATTTTCATGCACTCATTTGAAAAGCCCATCGGAATCACAAAAATTAGAACCTGCAAAAATTTAACACCACACTGTGTACATAAGTATTCTCAAATATTCTGAGCATTCTGTTTGAATTCTCTTTTGACAATAATTTAATTAAAAAGTGTGTTTTCATTGGTATATTTTAGAATTTTTTGGCATATATTTTAGGAATTGTTATTTCTTCATAAGACAACAAATTTAAGAGGTTAACAGTGAAAACTATAGCCATGAACTATAAGAAACATTATAAAACTGCTGTTCAGGGCTTTAGATAAACAGTAGCAAACTAGCCAGAGAGTAGCAAAAATTAGGGTCTGGTTACTAACTTTAAGATTCCAACAAGCCACTTTGACTACTGAACAACCAGGAAAAAACTCTGAATAGTCAACAAGCTTTGAAAGAAATCAATTTAAGGTGGCTCAAAACAGTTTCCAGCACTATCCAAGAATTAGATTCTGATGAGTCATTATAACCACTCTTTATCAGTTGATGTTACAATCATGGTATTTAAAAACTGCCAAATGATTGGTGAACACGTTATCATTTTCGGGACATAATAGGTTACCATAGAGACAGTATAACCTTTGACTGCTAATAACTCAAAAACAAGCTCCGTGACCCCCATTTTTTATTATCGAATTTTGATAAGCATGATAAGATGCAACTTTTTGCAAAGTTTAAAAAAATTCAGTGGAGGGGGTTTAGAGCCACCTTTTAAATTTTCGATTCTAAGTCTGAAAGTGCTGGAAACTGTTTTGAGCCACCTTAACTGACTAGTAAAAATAATTTTTGCTGATAAATTCTAACATGCCACTAGCCACTATGCCAGTAAGTTAATATAAGGTTGGTCTGGAGAACAGAGTATTTGAAAGTGTGGTCTATCAGAGTCAATAAAATTATGTTTGTGTTAGAACTTCAGTGTCACATTAAATGCCATTATTATAAGGCAAGAAAAATCCGAGTGCTCTGATGGGTTCTTTCTTGGTCAGGATTTTGCCATATGGACCGTTTCCATAGAAATGGCCCTGAGCCACATATTTTTTCGGATAATTTAAAACTTGCAACTAGAACTGTAGAAAGAAAACTTATAAAAATAGTCTAATTTAAAGAAAAAAATGTTTTCAAAATTGTGGTAGCTTGTTCTTTCTGAGTTGTTCGTGGCATCAAAACACGTTACAACAGAAAACCTCTAAATTCAAGTCACCAAAAGTGTATTTAACAAGCATGCATGACCCGAGTACCATATAATAAACTACTTACTAACCTAGCTTGCTCAAGGGGAACCTCGGTCGTTTTTGTACAGAACCTCACAGCGCTCGGTCCATACTGCCACGACCTCGGGCCAATATTCCCCAGTATGGCCCTTGCGCTCCGTTAGTGAATTGTTTTATTGCATATATTTTAAGCATAAGTTAACTATGTTACAATTATGTTAAAAAGCTACTTTGTAAGTAACAGTTGAACTAAAGCCAGTGAAGATAAGGAAGATAAAGAACAAAAAGCGTAGCTGAATCTTAAAAAACCCTCGCAGTCATATTTCATAATATGTTGAAAATTCCCAGGTTATGTTGGGGAATTGCTGTCATTGTTTGGCATTGCCAT
This sequence comes from Blastomussa wellsi, assembly GCA_947652115.1. Taxonomy (NCBI): domain Eukaryota; kingdom Metazoa; phylum Cnidaria; class Anthozoa; order Scleractinia; family Plerogyridae; genus Blastomussa; species Blastomussa wellsi. Next base: position 17,882,027 of record OX393566.1, on the reverse strand, counting down.
AGCAACAGAATCTAAGTTCATACAGTTACAGCCACATCCTGTCACAGGGCATTCAGGGTGTTCCCTGAAAAAAGAAATGAAAAAAAATTCCATTAAATTCAATTATCTAACTGTAACTCGATATAGAATTGACTGATAATCTGCCACATCACTTTAATGGTTCTAGTTTGGAAATGATGCCAAAGAAATGGTTCTAGTTTGGAAATGATGCCAAAGATGGAAAGACTGTCATGAATGTAGCAGATGTCATATCACCCAATCTTTTAACCCTTTGGTGCCTGGAGATTTTTGAAAAAAAAGGTTTTTTTGGACATTTTATGGTCAGTTGTGAGCTAAATCTGTCCAAAAATTCCAGAGAAAGTGTCATCTAAACAGGAAATTTGTGTCATGGAGTAGCCAAGGGTAGTTGAGGCAAGTTTTCCTCAGAGTTTTTCTCTCAACTATCTAAGCATTTACATGTGTATTTCGAGTATAAGTGATGCCATTTTTGGTAAAGCATGATGACGTCAAAAGTGTAACAAAGGGCAATGTTCGTCATGGCTGGTTTTGGCCAGCATGAGCGCCAATGGGTAAATCTATTTTAATTTAACCCAACAATGTAGCTATTGTTTGGGACTGCATTGCCTCATAAGGTGGCTGTTTTGCTGGTGTGAAAGGGTCATTCATCATTAAAAAATGTAACTTAATATCTGATTGCCAAACGTAAATTTGATGCCATGGTTTGAAGGAGTCCATTAGACGTATTTAATTAATAAACCATAACTTACTTGAACCAATCAACAACATGATTGGAATGTCCTCCATGACGACATGATTGACACCATGTGAACCAATTATTAAAAGGATTTACACTCCGTACATTTGCTGGCTTTTCTGCACTAGGATCTATTATGTGGAGCATAAAAAAGTTAGGAAAATAGGCTGATTTAAAAATGTTCTTAGCATTTCTGTTCCTTTTACTGTGGCAGATCCAGGGGGAGACTCATGGGGGAGGGGTCTGAACTCACCCTTCCCTAACCAATTTGTTTGTTTTTACCACTTGTTTGACACTGAAACTCTTGTATCAACAGGATCGCATATTATCACTCAACTGAGTAAAAGTTTGGACCCCCCCTCTATAAAAAAATTCCTGGATCTGTCCGTTTCACTTATTAACATATTTCTTTTGACCTGAGAAAACACCTTTGTGGACAATTTGAAGTGTCCTGTTCTTTTAATAATTTTCTGTATTTGCATTTTGATTAGCCTGATTCTCAGATGTCCAAAAGAAATCAAAGGCCACAGTAATTTTAGCCTGCTATGCATTTCATGTGATCCCCAAAACACCACTGTGTGGGAGGCGACAATAATCTACAATCTCATTGAGAAATCTGATAACGTCTCTGCTTATAACTGACAGTCATTATTTGTCCAGACCTTTTTAATAGTTGAATCGTGGTTTGTACCAGACTACACTAACCAACACTTCTTGGTGGAGGGAAAATTGTGGTGTTAAAATATGGATGAGGCACAGTCCACATAGACTGCACGTAGACACTGTACAACAAAATGTAGTTATTAGTTTTTTCAATTTTCGTGTATGAATTATCAATTTATGAATTTCAGAGGAAGCATGATCCAAACAGGAAATTGTAGTTCAAGTTTTTCACTCAAATTTCAAGGCATTATCAAACAAGAGAGACAGTGTTTCATCGGGATATCAATATGACTCTCAGCGTAGTACTTGACGAAAAATTGAGGTATTTGCATAGCCAATGAAACACTATCTTCTCAATTGGAAAAAAACTAAGGGATCATTGGAGACAAAATTGGCAAAATCTATGCTAATTAAGACTGGGTATCCAAACATCCTTCACAGTTATGATTTTCTTTGTTTTAACTTGATGAATTACGAATGATTTTGAGAAGCATATTTCATCCTAATCATCGTTGGAAAGATCACTTCCTCCTGCAGCTCTTGAGTATGAGTAGCACCTTTTGGCCAAAGGTGATATCACATAAGAAGCGAAGCACAGGTGGCCCTCAACAAAGCACAAGCAATCAACTCACAGAGTTCAAATTGATGCACATTACCTTGATTGGGTTGTTTCTGTGAATTAAGTGATGAAGGTGTTCCCATGTGAACCAGGCAAAGTGCACATCTTGGAAGAGGTTTACGACAGCCAGGGCAGGCCATAATCTGAAATACAGCAAAGCAAATTTATTGAAAGTGTTAACTTAAGGGTATAGTCATTGATAACTGTCTAACAGACTAGACTGACAGATTTGATAATTTCAAAAATCACATGTTTAGATGCATTATATGTGATTACCATGCCTGCGGCTTGAAAATATTGATATCACGCCTACTCACACATGTGAACCAATGATAATATTAATATTTCTCATGCCTAGTCGAAATATTTGTATAGGTAATTATACGGTTTCGAGTTCAATTTGGAATTAATTTGCACGACTGAGTTTTTCAAAAACTCACAAGTGCAAATTAATTCCAAATTGAACGAGAAAAACCGTATGACTACTTATTAATAATTATACATGAAAAAATTTGTTGAGAAAGTGAAAATCTTATTGCACACAGGAAGTGAGCATTTGACGCATATTGGAAACTTTTTTCACTGATTGGTTAATGAAGATCAGTCGATAACGCTCAACAAGATATTCAAGAGTTGTTTAACCAAGCCTAAGAGCGGGGCCTTGCATTTTTTGGTGTTTTTTTATAATTTAAGAATACCTGAGCCTGCCATCAAATGGAAAAACCCATAACCTGGTCAGAGGTCAACTTAAAAAAAAACACGTCACCTCGATGAGCTGTACACCTAAGCCCACAATATGGTCATGTGATACTGGTCAGCAGATACCTTGTTTTGACAGCTGCCAGTTGATAAATTTTGTATTAATGGCATAATAATCGATAACAAGGCATAATTTGCTACCTTTGTTCTATTTGATGGATTGCAGTACTGTGCAAGTTTTCTTGGTCTCGTACCTGATAAAAACAAACAAATTTTTGTGAATCAAATAGTTACAGCACCTATAAATTTCAACATCTATCTAAAATTGACAACAACAACAACAACAGGCGGCGCTTTAGTTGTTTGGCGGGCCGACCTCTACCAAAAAGAAGCTTTGCGGCAACTTTCTGACACCTCTTTTTATGCTAAAGTCGACAAAGATCTCACCTCCACTAACCAACAAATTGTCAAGAGCACTATTAACGACCTTATAGTCAAACAAGAATTGCCGGCTACTGCTACCAATCTCATCATTACCACTCCCAGAACCTCGTGTATTTACTCTTTACCTAAAATTCACAAACCTAACAACCCAGGTCGACCTATCGTCTCTGCCTGTAGTTGCCCTACTGAACTCATTTCCAGCTATTTAGACAAAATTATGGCACCTATTGTCAGATCTTTACCGTCATACGTTAAAGACAGTCAACACGCACTTCAAATTTTTCGCGATTTCAATTTCCTGGGCGAAGACAAACTTATTTTCACTATGGATATTACATCTCTTTACACCGTCATCCCAAATGGCGAAGGTCTTCTAGCCCTCAATCATTTTTTTGATTTACGCACTGTTAAGGAACCAAGCTCGGAAACACTACTCCGCCTGGCTGAGTTAGTGTTAACACTCAACTGTTTTTCATTCGCGAACAATTATTACAATCAAATCAATGGCGTGGCCATGGGTACCAAAATGGGACCCAGCTACGCCAATCTTTTCGTAGGCTACATTGAACACCAATTTTTCAATCAATACAATGGCCCAAAACCTGAACTCTATCGTCGCTACATTGACGACTGTATCGGCGCTACCTCTTCTACCAGAGAGGATCTTAATCAATTTATAACCGCTGTTAATTCGTTTCATCCTGCCCTTAAATATACCTGGGAAATTTCCGATACTTCCTTAGCATTCCTGGATATCAAAGTTTCTATCGAAGGCAACAGTTTATGCACCAGTGTGCACTACAAACCCACAGATTCTCATAGCTATTTGTTGTATTCATCTTCACATCCATCACATGTCAAGAATTCCATTCCTTATTCTCAGTTTCTTAGACTTCGCCGTCTCTGTAGTGACGACTCTGATTTTTCCTTAAAATCAGAGGAAATGTGCAATTTCTTTGACAAACGTGGCTATCCTGCTTCTGTTGTTCAAGCGGGCCATAATCGCGCCCAGCAAATTGATCGACAGTCAGCACTACAAACGTCACAGAGAGAAAACAACGATAGAATTCCATTCACCCTCACATTTCACCCTCACAACCACGCAGTTAAATCCATCATTCTCAAAAACTTTAAATTACTTCAAAATGATCCCGACACTGGTAGAATCTTTTCGCAACCTCCATTAATTTCATTTAAACGCGACAAAAACATAGGTAACATTTTAGTCAGAAGTGCATTCCAAACTAGTGATCAACCCGGAACTTTTAAATGCGCTCGCGCACGATGCAAAACATGCCCTTTCATTCACAACGTTGACAAAATATCGGGACCCAAGCGATCTATAAAAATCACTGATCATTTCACCTGTACCTCAGCCAATGCCATCTACTGTATAACTTGCACTCTTTGAAAAAAGTTATACATCGGCGAAACAGGGAGACGACTTGGCGACCGATTCCGAGAACACCTTCGTGACGTAGAGAAAGACGACAAAAATGCATCGAAACCGGTCGCAAGACATTTCAATCTCCCAAATCATTCTAAGCAACATATGGCAGTCTGCGGCCTTTCCCTTCACCAAGGAAACACGGAAAGCCGTAAAACTCTAGAACAAAAATTTATTTTTCAAATCGGCACTCTTAATCCTCACGGTATCAACGAACGCTTTTCATTCAACTAATTTATTCCGAAGTTTTCACGTTACCAGGCACCAGCCAATAGCGAAGCTCCATCTTTCTGTATATAAAGACACACGACGCACAATTCCTTGATTCGCTCCGACGAAGGGCTAACGCTCGAAACGTCAGCTCTTGAATCTCTTTACGGTGGCCAATTGACATTATCAACCCAGTTGATAAAACCAAATTATATTATAACAATATTTATAGTAAAATAATAAGTATAATAAATACGGTTTCGAGTTCAATTTGGAATTAATTTGCATGAGAGAGTTTTTCAAAAGCTGCTTTGGCGAGTGCAATTTCAGCTTTTTGAAAAGTCACAAGTGATATTTAATTCCAAACTGAATGAGAAAACAGTACAGTATGTTGCTCTATTTCCCGGACACCCCTATTTGGACTTAACGATTCCGTATTTAGTTCAAACAATAAAACAAATCCGATTGATATGTTCCGAAGACTTATCAACTAGTCATGGACTTTATGGCCAAGCCACGCTCCGTTTAGGCGAGAACATTCGTTTTCAGTCGAGGTAGGTAAAATTTATTTCTTCTTAAATGTGATTTTTAGCGCGCGTCGAATTACCTATTTAAAGTTAAGCGGTCTGTTCTTGCAAAATGCGAAACAGATTAAACTTTTTTTTGGACATCAGTAAAGCTTAAATGACTAGGTTTGTCAGCATATAAGAATTTTCCGTTTTTAGTTTCGTATCTTTGAACTTGACCACAAAAGAATTTACTTGCATTTTTGGTGAGGTGTGCCTATTACCGGACACCTAACGATAGCAAACTAGTTTCTGTTTTAAATACAATGAAAGAAGAGCATTTTTATAACTCCCTTTTGTAATTTCAACTTCCTGAAGTTGGAAAAAATACTGGTGTGTTGTTTTCCATGCATTCCAAGTCCAGTCCAGTATCTAAAAAAATCAGTCGCCAGTCTTCCTCGTCTGAGTGGTTTCCTAACTATGGATAACTTCTTCGCTAAATAATCGAAAGAAAAAGCTTTCTATTTTGGACAAAAAGTAATCTTTTAAATGAATGTTTCTTTATTCAACTTTTATAAGATATATTTTGCCACAAGGGAGAAGAATGTTCTCAAGAAAAGCGGAGTATTAATCTCTTAATGATTGTCCGGAAATAGGGCAACCCGTCCAGAAATAGGGCATCCAACTTGACGAACTCTTTCCAAAATTACGAAGGATCCAAAGAGCTTCAGGCCATGAAACTTTACGACCTACTTACCAGAAGTGGAAGCTAACTTGTGGCTGAATTTCAGCTTGTTTGTCTTGTTTTGAGGTAAGATATTACGGTTTATGCAGAGTGTCTGGAAATAGGGCGACATACTGTATGATTACTTATTAATAATATGAACATGAAAAAATATGCCTTGACAAAGTGCCGGAAGATCTTATTGCAGACAGGAAACGAGCAGTTAATGTGGATTTGACACTTTATTTACTGATTGGCTGCTGAAGATCAGCTGATAATGCTACAAAATGAAAGCAGTCCATTTAAAACATTTGCAATCATAATGCAGAATTTCGATGTGTAATTTGCACTGGTGTTACACTTGAACTGCACTGCTCTCAGCCAATCGGAATCGAGTACTTTTTTCATGTATATTAGTAAAATAATAGTCATAACAATAACAGTGAAGTAATATTACGCTGCAATAGCAATTTCTCAGCCAATTAAAAGTAAAAATCACCCCTGCACATTTTCCTAGGTTTCGTGTTGGTTAGTACATATCTCTGTTTCACATTTTCGTTGATTCACTGAATATTGTCTGCATACTTTGAGATTTGGAGCATTAATTACTTTAGTTTTGTATTTACAACACTTTATTTAAAACTGCTCTGCTGCATTTTCAAAGCATGGAGATGAAACACTGTTGACAGTGCTTTATGTTGTTGCAGTTGAGTAACGGAAGGCACAGAAATGAGAGCTCAGCCCATCTTGCAGACACCAGAAATTATTTTCAAAGAGAAAATCATTTCAACTACTGCTGAATGAATTAGCAGTCTGTCAAGAAACATATCTATTTACATGCAGTTAATCAGAAACACTTCCAAAGCTCTTGAAAGCAACCATATCAGCGATTAGAAATTGATACATTTTGACAAATAATTAAGACTCACCTGTTGACAGCATGTTAGTCAGAATGGAATTTCCACAAAAGTTACAAGATACAAACACTTGTTGAGGAGGTTTCTGGGTTGAATCCTTCAGGTTGTAATGAATATCAAACAATGATCTGAAAATACATATATAATTGTCTTTCACTGTGCTAAAATAAAACGCTGAGCATATTATAGCATGGGTGGTGAACGGCCTTTATAAAATATACACATCACACAATCTTGATTTATCTTGGAGTCTCGACTTCTTTTGCAACACCAAGAATGTCTTTGGCTTGCAGAAAATATATTGCCATCTTGCAAATGCAGTCACCAATTTATCACTTGTTACCCCTTACAGCAAAGGCCACTCTTAAAACATGTCAACATTATATTGTGGAGAGGAAATGAAACTATCATATGAATGATGCCAAAAATGAAAGAGACGAAAACTACTGCCAGCATCATTTATTGGATTGGTGTTTCCATTGTAGTGTAATTGTATATCTTAGAAGAGTGGTCTTTCTTGCATGGGGTCTCAGACCCTTTTATAGACATTCCTTGGCACTATACTCATTAATACTGTACTCGCATATTCTCTCACTTAAGTTTTCTTGCCAAAATTGTAATAAAGAAATTTTAATCAGTTGCATGTCATCAATTCTCTCACAATTCTTGCCTATTCATACAGTACCTTTGATGCCAAAGTCTCCACATGTCCAGCAAATTTCTATAACTAACCAATACCTTGTTATTAAAATGAGGCATTATTCTGACTCCTCTTTAACAGATAACAAGTATGTTATTGACAATTTACTGCAGCCTCATATATTTCTATCAAAATAACCTTTTCGTCAAGGTTTGTTCTTTTCAATGGGTCATTATTTGGGGGTGAAGGGGTTCTCAAAGACCAAAAACTTAAAGAAATATATGAAGCTTGATTTAAATTTTTAGAGCAGGGTGGGGGTGTTAGAAAAAATCCCTTTGTGGAGGAGGAACGTTCTTTAATTAAACTAAGTGAGTATTAAATTAGCAATAGGAAGGAATGACGTTTCAGTGACATTGTGACACCATTTTCAATTTCAAATACATTAAGATAAACTGTCAAAAAATTATATAATTTGGTTTTATCAACAGGGTTGATAATGTGAATTGGCCACCGTAAAGAGATTCGAGAGCTGACATTTTGAGCATTAGCCCTTCGTCGGAGCAAATTGACAAAGGGCTAACACTCGAAACGTCAGCTCTCGAATCTCTTTACGGTGGCCAATTCACATTATCAACCCAGTTGATAAAACCAAATTATATTGTTATACTCCCCAAAGATGCAGCACCACAGTCAAAAAATTAGCTCAAGATTAACATACTTCTCTAATTAGCAGCATTCCCTGCACTAAACAATTAAACTTATCACCATCTCTCAATGTCCAGTCGGGCTCAATTCAAGCAAAACTATTTGCGTGACATTGCATGTAATTATGAAGTATGTTAATCTTGATCAGATTTTCTGACAGTTTATCTATGTATTTGAACTGGTGTCACAATGTCACCAAAACATCATTCTTTCCTATCACTAATTTTTACTTGTTATGTTTTATGAAACCTTTGCTTATAAGTGAGTATTGGTTTAGAAATGAAATTGAACTAGTCTTACCTTTCTATCCAAGATGAAACTCTTGGATCTTTTAAAACTTCACTGGAGATATAAGGAACACAGTTGACAATCACTAAACTTGCTGTCTGAACATCAGTTGTCTGTAAACAACAAATAAATATTTGGTAATGATTTGGAGATGAATTCTTCCATTCAATGGTTAATGTTCACCTGTAGGGAACCATTTTTTTAACAGAAAGACATAAAAGTATTACCTTATTTACATACTTTTCTAGCAAGTTAATTCCATCTAATGAGATTCCTATCGAAAAAAATGTTAAGATCAACAGGAAAATTTAATAAACAATTTTCAATGTACGGTAATTAAAACTAGAAATATTATTACTGTTTCACACAACCATGTGGCGGTAGAGGTCCTACGCTTTGCTCAGTTGTTCTACATATTATCTCTCTGTAATATTAACCTATTTTCTGGTCAACAGCTTCAATCATTTCTGTCTACATTCTGGTACAAAGTTACAGCACAAAAATCCTGGTCCTGTCTTATCTTATCTAAATGGCAAATGCCTACATAAGCATGCAACCTGATGATATTTGCATCTCTGTGCAAATGTTGTGGTTTAATTTCATAGTAAGTAATATTTTCCTTTGTCTTGGTGTATGGTAATATAGGACAATGATATTATAAATAAAGGAAACAAAATATATAGAACCAAGTGTAAAATTGAACCACTGCACATACATGTATACCACTACCAGTTTCTCATATGTTCCATGAGTGCATAAATGCTGAATGTCAGTAATATAGCCCCTGAGGAAAACAGTTACGGGTAGTTTTGTTTTCCCGCGAATGTCAACATTTCCTGAGATTTCATCTTGGGAAATATCAAGACTCTGGGGAAAACAAAACTAACAACTTATGCTGAATTTGTCACTCCCGACTCCCCGTCAGAGAAAATTTTGTAGGTGACACGACCAAGGACTGACGTTCGTGTCATTCATCACGTGCTTGAGAAACTAGAGTTCGTTTTGCAAAGGGGTCAATTAATATATTGATTTGTGTCATATGCTCGAAGCCGAACAGTTTGGTGAGTTCAGAACGTTTCGTGTTTATTACTAAGGACATTTTTTTACAACTTTGTGCCTTTGTAATTTTTTAAGCATTTTTTAAGCACAAGCATGTGCACATCACATCAGTGAAGATTGTGATTGTGTCATGTTTTAATGACCAATGCTGTGTGGCCATGGTCATTTACGCCTTTCTACTTTAGCCTTTGTATGTGAATTGCTAATTGTGAGTTTTCAAAGTTAACCTGGAAGAGCAATAAACTACTGGCATACAGTACTGACAGAATTGCTGGGTTGCCAGAAAGTAATTAAGCCTTAAAAAAACATCATTGGCCACAGCCATGTCCTGATCACGTGTTTTCCTGGACATTGATCACATTCAGCTCAATATATCCTGCTGGATGAAAATGTATCCCTTGAGGGATACATTTAAAATTGTGCAAGATTACATGATCACTTATCAGTCAACGGCAATGACATGTAGAGCAAGGGAAACCCGAGGGGTACAACAAAGTGTAGAATGACGTAGACAATGATCACTTACTTAGCTCATAAGGACCATTCTTTATGCCTAATGTCAGACAAAGTAGCAAAACCACAATAAACTAAATTATCACCTGTTAGGAGAATACCATCTAAATCACCAGCATTACTCAACTTTGTTGATAAGTTCTCAAGAAACTGAGACAGCTAAAACATGCAAAACAAGCAGAAATTAGCACATAACAGAATGACAATCCATTGTTATAAGTTCTCATGAATGCATGAAAACCAAGCAACAACTGGATCTGTACAAAATTTAAGGGGGTACTGAACTTTCCAAATCAGTGAAAAGCACCTACTGTTGGTATAGCATTTATCACCATATAATAGCTGTTTCTTTTTTAAATAAAATGATTATTCCACTCATGCTTGTTGGATATCAGATAGTTATAGCCAATTCAGCACTACACTAACTTTGTTGAACTCATTAATAATTCATTGAGTTAAAACAAAGAAAATAATAACCGTGCAGGAGGTTTGGATACCCGATCTTAATTGGAATAGATTTTGACGATTTTATTTCTCAGTTTACTCCTTAGTTTTTGATTCAATTGAGAATTAATGTCACTATTCCGTTATTCAAACAAAGAGTAGATGTAACGTAACCAGGTAAAAGGTAACACAACAAAATAAGCAAACAACAATATGGCGAAATAGAGGGGGACACAGCCCTGTGGCAGGTTTTACGCAACTTCAGGATAGGTGCACGAACAAAAAGCCTCACTTATTCCCCCACTAACGTGGGAATAGAACAAGAGTATTGGCAGAGCCTTTCTTATCTCCCCAGCACAGCACAGGCTGGATCGGACAAGATGAAGGGCTGGGATATAAGATGGCAAGACACAAGCAATGCCAAAGCTTGCAGGAAGTCGCTACGCAGACTTAACCGAACCACAAGGAGTGACCACAGTTTACAAAGAACAAATAAAAGCCCGTCTCCAAGGGAGGGAGGGTGGGAAATTTTAAAGCTAAATTGTTACAAACTGTGTACTCTCGTGCAAGCTGCAAGGATAATGTCCTCTGACAGTGTATTGAGATTTATATAGTAAGACAGTGTCTCGAGGTTCGACCAATAGGTACAGCTGTAATATGAACTAAATAGATGCAACGTGGCGAGCTTGTTAGCAATGAATGGAGCTAACAAATATATGAGCCAATCCAGGAGAAGCTAAGATATCTTGCTAGATTAAACCACGGGATAGAAGCTAAAATACCGACATGAATAGTGTTTGTGCTAACTGCCAGAACAAGGGAACGTTCACTCATGAATTGAGCTTTCAGTATTGCACTATTGCTTATCCTACTGGATTGCGTGACGAACGTAAACAGCCTAACCCTCAAGGGGTGTCATGTTCCATTAACTGCGTTTTACCGACCAGTAAAAGTGGTAATTATATCAAACACTCGAGACAGTGTTTCATCGGTTATCTAAACACCTCGAAGTTTGCTAAAAATACTCCACTGCACATCGTATTTCAACTCTCTTCTTGGTGTTTGGATGTCCTGGTGAAACACGGTCTCTCGTGTTTGATATATTACATCTACCATCTCAAATCCAATCTGCACTCATGGAATAATTGTTAATCAACTGTCTTTTCCCCAGGCAGTATATTGGTCTATGTTTGCTTCTTATCCAATACTATCAATTTTTTCCCCTTTGTATTCATGCACACTGTTCAATTTGGACCTACAATAGGTGGTTTACTACAGTTTTGAGGGAGAAAATGAGTCCAACTTTTAACTCTTTCGTAAAATGTTCAGAAGTGTTTTATCTTTCTCTTATTACTATTTGTTACAGCGTACAACAGTCATATGCGACATTTGAACAATAAATGATAATAAACAGCCAAAGTGAACGACTGAGTGCCTAAGAGGTCATAAGAAAGGACTGGGTACTAATACTTTCAACTGGATTTTTCTCAAAATCTACCCATATGATCCCACCTCAAAATTTCAGAAATTAGTAATTTGCTCTGATTAAACATTCATGGCGAATAAAATAAAAATCTGTAAGAAAATGTGATTTTTTGCGTATTTGCTTATTAAAAATAGCTCAAAATCTGTCTTACAGATTTTTATTTTATTTTTCACGGATGTTTAATCAGAGCCAATTAATAAATTTTGAGGTGGGGTCATATGGGGAAATTTTTGAGAAAAATGCCAAAGAAAGTACTAGTGCCCAGTCCCTTCATAGGTACTCGGCCACTCATTTTGGTTGTTTATTATCATTTTTTGTTCAAATGTCGCATATGATTGTTGTACGCTGTGACAAATAGTAATAAGAGAAAGATAAAACACTTCTGAACATTTTACGAAAAAGTTAAGAGCTGGACTCATTTCCTCCCTCAAAACTGTAGTAAGCCACCTCAAAGCAACCTCCCCCCAGTTTACTTACCTTGTTGTCAGGAAGGTATTTGCATGCAAAAGCTACTCTGTCCTCGATTTCCATTCCCTTTTCAGCCTTAAAGGAAACATATCCAGCATTTAAGACGGAATCCGTTAGGACTTTGAGAATTCATTGGACAAAATTATGTACCAAAATGATTTACCCCTTATTGCAAACTTTTGTGTTACTACTTCAAATATATCATCAAGAGAAATCTTTTCTTACAACACCAAACATCGAAAACAAATTTTGAAGTTCCACTGAATTCCACTGAATCGCTTAAAAGACGATTTTACAAAATGGTTACACGTTAGATTTTGCCAAGAGTTTGTGATCTTTAAAATTCATTTTCTCGGGCTCTGATAAGAAATTGTTGTCGGTGTTATCACAAATAATTACTTACATCTTTACCTTTTATTAAGGGTAAAAAATAACACAATATGATTTAAATTATTCTGCTACTTGATTTTTGTCCAACTTAAATAAATATTACTCAACTTCCTGATGGATTCCGTCTTAATTGTTAAAAAAAAAGTGCAGGTTGCAAAGTGTCATCCATTTTCTTCCAAAATGCCCCATAATCTTAGTAATACTGTTTCTGGCTGTAAAATACGTTTCGTATCAGATGGTATTCTGCGTAATTTTGCAGGATAATTGTTAAATAACTGTCAAAAAGGTAGCGTAACACACTCACCAAAATGCTATCAAAGTGATCAGCTTCTGTGGTTAGGAATGCAAATGCTGATCTAAGGTAAGGATTCTCCATCTACAAATGAATAGGTATCGATGTATATCATTCAGACAATAATGCAAGATGCTGTTTTCAAATTTCATTTAAAAGAGCTCTGTCATGGTAAGTCTTGTGCATTTTAAAAGATTAAGGCAGCATTTTTCAGATTCATCATTTCTAATCCACCTCATTCTTCTTCATCCTTGTTGGTTTTGGTGTTTTCTCCTTAATAAACTATCATTTCAAGGTTTCCTACATTTCAAGGGAAATTAATTTTGTCACAAAAATGACTAAAAAATACTTACCCATAATAAATTTTATAATTAATGAAAAGCAAATTAAGAAGCCTATACTACTGTTGCATATCTTGGTTTCCACAACTACAGCGACTGGAACAGTCTAACAATTACCCTACCTGGCCACACAGTGATCGGCACATATCTCGCCAGAGGGTCTTCTTTTCTTCTGTATAACCTGACAGTGCCATGGCAACCACGTTTAGTGTCGTACCTGTTGAAATAAATATGTTAGTTGAGCAGAATCCACAGTGGCCTATGATCACGGATCACTTGCCTGGTTTGGTGAGTACAATTTTCATACCATCCAGAATACATTATTCAAATTTAAATAAGCATAACGTTCTGCTTTCCACTTCATAATGAAACTATTGATAATTAACACTGTTCACAAGCTTAAATTTCTTTCAATGTTTACCACTTTGAGTTCATTAACACCCAAACTGGCTTCTGCATCATAATCATTCATGATTCACTGTATAAAATTCAGTTAGTGTTATGAGGAAATATCTTCCTGGGATGTCTAAAGTATCCACTAGCGAGACGAATACCGCTGCCGATAACATCACATCAACAACAGCATAAGCCTGAGATGTTCAAGGAGTATGTCTTGAATATTTTAGATGTTTGTGGGAGGAGTGGGGAATTTAATTGCCCAAATGTTTTTATTGTGTGTACAGGAGACTGGGCGAGTGAAAAATTATCTGGGCGAGAGCAGCTTGAAGGTCTCTCGCCCAGATGGTAAGTGCAACAAAAGTTTAGTTCACAACCCTGAAGCTCTTAGGTGCTAAGTGTCTTAATGAATCAGAGTGTAGTGATAGCCAGCTTCTAACCTTTAAGTCCCATATTTTTATTTGCCTGCTGAGAGCTCAGTATTTCAATTGCTTCTCGGATCTTGTTGTTGAAAAGAGCTACAGCTGCAGCTCGCTCATACTGACCAGATGCCTGCAGTCTGTTCATGAAAAACACATATGCCGTTTTATTAAGTACATTTATTTTAGGATAAAAAGAAAACTGGAGAGGAAAGAGTTAATGTATAGAAAATAAATTTATAATGCTGGCAGGTGAAACACTTATAAAAATTGAATGAGCTATTTACCATGCAATACAAAGTTAAGTTACCTCGAGAACCAAATATTGCACACCAATACAAAAAACTTGTAAAAATGGAAACCTTTTAGTAGACATTTTATTAATGTTTCGCAAGTTCTGATAAATTGATGACACATACAGTCAATACCCTCTAGCTGATGGTTGTCTTAATTCTCATTAACTGCCTACCTGATAATGTTTTAATACTGTAGGGAGAACGTAGAGATTGATCACTCTTGGAAAAGAAAAGTCTTAACTAAAGGAATGAGCAGTGCAGAAAAATGAACCAGTAAGGGGGCTCTTTGCTTCAGAAAACTTCACGTGATACTCTTGGTTGCTGTGTGGTTTCCTTTTTAACACTTACTGTTTGAGATATTCTGTCAGTGGGACTCCAGCACTTTTGAAATCCCATCCACACAGAGAAAGAGCCAGCTTTCTACAATCACAAGAAAACATCAATCAATTTCTGACAGTAACATGAAGTATGAGAAAACACTGACACATTAATTTTTTGTTTAATTTCAGACTAGCAATGCAGGCACCCCCCCTCCCTCCTAGAAAGGCCTTTTCAAACCTGTGACCTCCTACAAACTAGTTTTACAAGACTGCTGTACAAGTACACCTTCGTCATGAAATCAGTGAGATAAATAGAATGGAAGAGTATTGATTCAATAAGTTAATAACCTGAGGGATAGGGCTCAGGCATTAATAATTGGCAAGTAAGTATAGAGTGGTTTTCAAACAAGTGTCAAAAGTAATAAGTGTGTTACTTTCATTGGTTCTGCATGACTACACTCAGTGATTGGTTTAAAAATCTTGCACCACTTTTTGAACCAGTCAGAAGTGACTTGCGCATGCAGGTTTTCCTGTGTAATTATACTTTTGAATAGACCACTGGATTGTCTGCATTCTATGGGATTGGCCAAAGTAATTACTTTAGTTTTGGTTTTACGACAATTGAGATTCACTCTAACATCCATGGTAGATGTGGGGTCTCCACAAAGCTCTTCGGAACATCTCACAGGATTGGCTGGGAAAAAACAAACAATAGTAACACTGGACCTAGCCCTAAAACAACAAAGCTTTGCGGTATCAAGACCCAATGAAATTAGAGATTCCGAAGAGCTTCATGCCAACTGTAGATGTGGGCTAGAAGGTTTAAGAAAGGTGTCAGACCAGTGGCTACTGCTACAGGCTAATATATGTCTATTTATTTACACAAGCTCACAGCGTGACGCTTCTAAGTGTGGCCACCCAACAATCATTTTTGACAAGTTATAATTAGCCAATCAGAGAGCGTGAATTTGTTTGAGCTGTCCCGCCCCTTGCAATATTCAAAGCTGTTGTCACAAAACCTGTCGCGCTTTCAACAAGGAGGCGGGACAACTCAAACAAATTCCCGCTCTTTGATTGGCTAACTTGTCAAAAAAGTTTATTGGGTGGCCACACTTAGGCGTGTCGTGCTGTAATAACACAATAAACAGAGTTCTTTGAAACTTTTCACCTCTCATCACTAAAATACACTGGGGCTACAAGACGCTGTTCTTGGTAAGAATCGGCTTTGCTTCTTGCACATACAGCTGCTATAAAATGATAATAATAAAAAAGTCAAACTTAAGCCTTGGGACGTAAAAAGCCATGATGAGATCAGATATTCAACGTCTTAGTTTCCATGTTGTTGTTGTATTTATTTCTTCTCCAAAAACTACGCAAAATGTGAAGTGCCAGCTTGATGAAACAAATCGCAACCATAACACTGCACTAACTTTTACAAATGTGTCAAAGTAAGCGTGTCTCGATTAGCACTGCTACCTGAGGAACTAGGCAATTGAAACTTTATTATTTAGAACGTAATAAAAATATTGTTGTTGTTGACAATGAAACAAAGATCTTTGAACATTCTGAGAAAAGTTTTGAATTTGTACCTCCAGCACTGTTCTCTCCGCCAATTATGGACTTGATGCCATCATATTTAAGACTTTTAGATTTATCTGAAATTAAAAATTAAAAAAGATCAAGCAAACACTCATTAATAAGAATAATCATTACTGTCCTGCTAAAACTCTAATTAAAAACTCGTTAAAAGATTAGACAAATAATCATAAATTATAAGATATATAAACGATAGATGGCTACAGTAACTAGCCTCCTACGCAGATGCTCTTTGGGGTCATCATGTATTTGTTACCCAGGGTTTGTGACACATTCCTTCCCCAGGACTTGTCATGTAATGCCCCCCAGGGCTTGTGACGCTTTCCTGTACCACTAACAGGAAAGATTGCATGACAAACCCAAAGGACGTCTGCGTAGGAGGCTAGAGAGCAACAAACTTGAAAAAGTTGTAACATACCTTGCTCCCTCAAGGACTTGACACCTGAACAACGGTTTAAGGATGTTAACCACATATCAATGATAACTATCTTTCCACTGAGAGTTTTGCTTTATTATGTATCCGAGTATTTGTGACGAAATTCAAGATGTTTTGAAATGTGATAATTTATTGCCTTGAGTAACCATATTTTGATTTAATATCTCAATTGAACTTAAACTAAGGAGAAAAGACCAAACAAAATCCCCAAACGTCTATGCTAATTAAGATTTGTTATGCAAATCAGAGTGTTACCAGTATACGTTTTGGTTTAAAACTTTTCAAACCAGTTTGATATAAATTATTTCCACTTAACTACAGAGTGTTTTAATTAGTAACTAGATGCATGACTGCGTGCACTCGGGCTGCTCTTTTTCACTGAAACTTGATTTTTATGTATAAGTATAGATTAATTACAAAACCACGATAACTCTGTGTCACCTTATGTACAGCTATGAAAGTGTTTTATACCTACATGTATGTGACAAGATCGAATGGTTGCCTGTGAATTTGCATATTTATAGTAGTTTCCATATCATTTCTGGTTCGTAAAATTGAAATGCAGAGATAGTTGGAGCCTCTGACTTCCGCTGACTTGGATTGAATAGACAATAAAATGTATTCTATGATTGCCCACCCCGGCAAAGTTATAACTTTGCACTTTATAATTTGAAACTCGTGTATTTCAACTTTTGTTTATTGACATGTACACGGATCACTCACAAATGTTCGCTCGTAAATTGATCTCTCGTAAGGCATGCGGACTGACCCGTTCCGAACATGCTCAACGACCTTTCGCGTGGGCCTACCGCGAACGGCGTGTTCGTTTCTATGTGATTTCAGCTCCCTTGAAGTCATGGAATCCGTGCTACAATAAACTTTCAAACAACTTCAGCTTTCCATGTGCTCAGCGATGTGCAGAGCGCTGAGTGACCGCTCACCTACTCGACGCATGCGCTTAAAGCCCAGACTGCGATTTGTGACTGAACGTGGAAAAAGAAAATAATGCCGAAATTACAACTCGGCGAGCCTGAGTAATTATTATTTTTTTAATTATGCTTTTAATATAAAAAGATACGGCAAATCCACAACCATAACTTAACAAGCTTGGGATCAGATGCTATTTCTTCTATTTTTTGGACCTGTGAATTAAGAAAAAAATCCCTTAAAATTATATTCCACAGACAACATTGACAGAAGGGTTCAGCTGTTCTTCTTGCTACTCAAAAATAACACTCTAGGCTAGCCTTCTTTGTGGCAAACGTTTCTACTTGTTCGTTAATACTGGAGATATGTCCTTGCTATTCGGGACAGTTGCAATACTTAAGGTTTCTGGTTAAAATTCAAGGATAATAGACTGTTTTCGCTTGGGTATGTTTGTTGCCCCATTACAGACCAGAATTGATTCTTCTTTTATCCATAAAAACATTATTTATTCATATACATGCAACTATTTGAAAACTTGAAAGGAAGAATCCTCAAGGGCATCATCACATGGTCTGTAATAGGGCAACAAAACGCCCAAGCGAAAAAGGTCTATTATAGGGGTGGCGAATGGTTCCAGAAAAAATAAGGGTCTCGCAAAATTTTGCTCAAATTTCACGGGTCTCACGGTCTCATTTTTTTGAGAAGTTTGGTCTCACAGAGAAAAATGCTGGTCTTTACGTCTTGATGATCAATTCCATATCCAGCAAATGCTCTTTTCTTCATTTTTAATGAAATGTCGTCCTCCAGAGGTGACTCTGCAGGCTGAAACAAAAAAAATTAAAGACTCACAAATGGTTTAATTTCATCGCTATCGATTGGGTTGAACTCTGTTATATACTGTTTTAGTATTACCCAACTAGTGGACTAATGCAAATCCTGCATTTTGATTGGCTATGCTACTATAGGACTATTAGTATTAGTCATCGCCGGCTTTGAAAACCTACCAAAACAATGGCGGCCGCTTTGCATTTTGTGGAAATTTCAAAGGAGTTTTTAGATAATTTACTGGATAATTCCATCCCAGAAAAGACCAAAAGGCCAACAAAGAAACAAAGTACGGGATGAATATCTTTAATGGTAAGTTTTCTTGTTGTTTTTTTTTTGGCACTATTGAGCGTGACACTTTCTTTCGTTTTAATCTCAAATAAATATTTCTTCAGCTTGCATTTGCTAACTTTATTGTTGCTTTTTCTGTCCAACTAGTTGGGTGATACTAAAACAATTAGACCCTTCGCCCTCAAGGGCCACGGGTCAATAGCCCATTCGGCTTCGCCTCATGGTCTAATTGTTAAATATACCAGTATTATGACTGTGTTATTATGGTACATGACATTTTAATAGTACTTAATCATGACATAATCCTTTATGTAGTCATTGATTGAGATCGTTGTGCAATGCTCTCTTCCCACCAATCGTGTCTAAACCTAATCACATTCCTTTCTGCAGTCTAGCTAATAACAGTATCCCTTGGATAATCCTAAGGAAGTCAGGCCAAACCTTGCTGACCAAGCTAAATCCAAAGTCGTGTCTTATCAATGTCCTAGCACTATTAAGGTTACTTCCCACCTTCGCGGGCATCCTTTGGGAAAATTTTGTATGCACGCTAGATTCAATAAAATCCTAACAAATTATATATCAGACGAAAGCTTAATAAATGGAGTTTACAATAAAAATATAGTTTAAGCGATTTTTCCTTTTAGTAAGTGTCCAGAGCTGGTTTAAGACGTGAATTGACTGCGGCTTCTTCTATTAAATTTATTGGGTATCGGATACTGCAGCACAAGCAAAATGACTGCCCAGTATTTTTGGTTTAAAAAGTGACCTACGTCTTCAGGCTTTTCGTTTTTCCATTTTTTCGTTTTGCTTTTTCTCCTTTTCTTATTGTTATGCTGCAAGTTGTTGGCCTTCTACTGGGCTTGCCTTCAGTCCAAAAATTCCCAAGAAAGAGTGGTTGGTCGAGACAATTTTTCTTCCGAGTTTTTCACTCAAATTTCTAAGCATTTCCGTGTGTATTTCATGCTCAATTAACTCTGTCACTCTGATCTGGGTATCATTGGAAAGATCTTTTCCCCCTGCAGAGATTGAGTATTAAGTGGTAAACCTTTTTCAGTAAAAGATGATGACATCAGAAGTAGAATAAAGGGCGCTGTCATCCTGGCCAGTTTTGGCCAGCACAGACGCCTGTGAGTGAAGTATAAGACCCAAGTATGCATAAGTTAAATCTCAGGGCACGAAATTGCACCTAATGCAGTCACCAGTGTGGCTAAGATTACCGTGCTGGCGACCAAGATTCAAAAATTAGTCACCAAGTTAATTTCGTGCCCTGAATCTGACATTCAAATCAATGGCCAAGCTATAGACGATGTACTGGAGATAATTTGCATTTGCTTTGGTTTAACATGCTCAGTGATTGGATAAAAAATGGAACGAGTGCTGCCAGGAGGTCTTTACACAATGCAAGGCAAAAGGTTAAGAGGAAACAGCCACCATGAATGAAAGTTTGACTGACCTTTTGTGAACATTCTAGTAATTGTTTTCCACAACCCCAAGTAAGATGAGAGCTTGGGGACCAAGCCTACGGAAGAAATAAGGGAACAGTTATCAATTACAATACTAGTGTGATGACATCTCAGATAGTGCAGAGTGTTATCTACAACTTAACAAACAACCCTAGTGGTAAACGAGGACACATTCTTGCTCCTTTTGAGCAAACTGGGAAACAATTTTTGCAAAGACAATATGTTTCTGTTGCGCAGATGGGCAGACAGGGAAACATTTCTGTCTGTAATGTTTCTTCATTTGCCACGGCCGTTAGG
>OX393566.1:17793652-17856152 GCA_947652115.1 Blastomussa wellsi | reverse complement strand
TTTACCACATTTTTCAATAGTCTGCACTCATATAGGCCATATAAATTATGTCACAAAATGTCTAAAACTCTGCAGTGAATTCAAGAGCCATTTCGAGAGTTACGTATATCATGTGAGTTCTCGACACTTTATCAGTTTATGACATCATTTCTGTGGTCTATGACATTGAAGACCTTGAAAAAATGTGGTCGATTTGTTAAATATCCTCACACCTTTCCTCACCTGATGGAGATATTGTCAGCATGTGATTTTCTTGAGCAGGATGCCAAGAGAATGAAGACACAGTATTTCGCGATGCTGTTAATTCAAAAATAAAGAAAAACTACACTGCAGGTGATGTAATTGATATCAAAGGGAAAGTGAATTGTAATCAGTGCTCTACTTTTGAAAAGTCCTGTTCAAATGGAGGTAAAGTTCCCTGAGATGAGTAATATGTACAGTGGATGAACAACCTCTGTGAATACAGAGCTGCCAATAACAGTCAAACAATGGCCGACCAAAATTTGCCAAATATTTATCCGATTAAATCCCAACTGAAGAATGTCATTGAGTGGTACTTATGTGGCTAAACGTAATTTAGGCAAAGTTAACCTTGAGTCAATGCTCGCCAGCGGTTTTTCTTGCTCATGTGATGCGGGATGGATGCAAGCCCTGGCAGGGGCACCTTGTGACTTGTTTGCACTCACAAGGATCATTTGCTAGCTTGTTGCCTGCATGTCGAGTTATTTCCTGTTTCTTCCCACCCTACCCATCCCCTGGTAGGGGTGGCTAGGTAAGTTTTTCCTTGGTTGGTTAGTATTCCACTGAATGGTTCAGTGTGACGACGCCTTTGGGTGGTGGCCACTCACAGGGTTGCCATGGGGACCTCCTTTTTCCGGTACTGGAGCGATGTCTGGTTCCACCAATCCCAAGGCACCAACACCCAAGCTCATCTATGATGTCCAACCTCACTACTAACAGTTTTGTCCAATCAAAATACTGACTTAGACAGACACATGTCCTTTCATGGGGGAAAAGTTATTTACAGCCCTGGAATAAAATACTTCAAATTCCTCTGCTTCCTCCACAGGCTTTTCAAGGGTAACAGGGGATGGCAACTTCAAGCAGGGTGCTGGAGGCGAGTGTGAAGTGCAAGCAAGGGTGTAACAGCAAGCATGGAGCAAGGGTTGATGGGGAGGGAAGTCTTTCCTGTCTTTCCCTTCACCTCCGCTTTCCTTAATAATTAATAAGCAATTGCGAGCGACTGGGGACGAGGTAGCAAATTTTGTTTTGTCAGGTATGTCATCAGAAGAGTTTATAAACCTCTGATACAGTGCGTGGGGTTATAAAACGCTATGACAAAGAGAATTTGTGTAAATGCCAAGAAAGAAGATCTTACGTTTCACACTCCTTTCAATGAACGAAGGTTCTGTTTCATATCCAACACCGTAAGCTGGAGAAGCTACAGAGAACAATGAAACCCATTAAAAAGGTCATTTGACACCTGACCTAAAAAGTGAAAAGGGGTGTCAATCAAAATTCATTTGTTCAGACATTCAGTTGAACCTCACCTTCTATTCTTATGCCCTCATGCTCAAAACCCTACAGGTATATCAGGGGTTTAACTAAGTGTTTGTGCAGGAGTTCAGTAGCTAAGGGTTTTTTAGCCGGGCATGTTTAGTTTTTTCTTAGAAAAGAAAGTAAGTAGAGAAGATGAAAACAGAAAGGCAGTCGAGGCTAGGTCTCGTTCCCAGCCAGTCAATTTGCCTGGAGCCTGGCCTTTAATGAACCCCCTGCCATATGATTAATTAGTTAAAGTACATAGTGAGCTGAGTGACTGTCTTGTTAGTAAACTAAACTAAAGTAACAACTACTCTTTATAATCCCTACTTGTAAATTTCAATGAAATTTTAACTTGTAAACCAATATTACACACATTCCATTTCATCTGTGCAAGTGTTTCATGATAAATATTATGATTGTGCATGGAATTTCGTCAGCAAGGAAAACACTTTCCTATGGTAAAAATTGTCAGTTTCTTGGCAGCGTGAAAAGAAACCATATTCTGATCAATCAGTCTTGAGAATTACAATTTTTCGTAAAATGATTTGTCATGAATAATTTTTACAACCAAATAACAAATTTTGTTTCAGCAGAAATGTACAATAAAATTCCACACTTAAATTTATGTAGTAGATAAAATATGAGCGGGAGATCTGTATGGGCATTTACAATGGCGAGCCGATAGGCGAGCCATTGTAAAGCCCATACAGATAGGACGCGAATGTTTTATCGTACTTGTGAAATGAAAACAATAAATTGAATGCAAAGTATTGTTATTCGATTCCATTGTGCTTTGCATTTTAATCAGTAAAGATCTGTATCAAAAGTTAATAAATACTAATCAGCTGAGCAGGAGTTTGTATCAAAAGTTAATTCTACTCTTGATTTGTATTGGGGTTTACAGAGCATTCATGTGACCTAAATAGTACCTTTGCATTGGATCTACTCCTTTTGAATTATTAATGAATTTTACAATACTAATTACAAATTAGATTACTAATATTAATAATTAGATTACTAATATTAACAATTAGATTACTAATTAATAACAAGATTATGAGCTCAATAATTCTCAAGAAATTGAAAGCGAATAATCTAATTGTTCTTCCAGACGTTCACATCTTAACAAGATATCCAAATCTTCTTAACAGACACTGAAAACACTATGCCTTCACAAACACAAAGAAGCAGTCACCATTTTGTTGGCACCTGCTACTCAAATTTTATCACAGAATAGATACCGGTAGTAAGCAGCATAGCCAATCAAAGAATAGCATGTGGTTGAATGCTAGAAGATTTATACTAAAAGAGTTTCCAACTGTTTGGGTTACACCACATCATATAGTAATACACTGTCAACTTGTCTGTGTCCGTACCTACAGAAGCATGTTGAATGTCATAAAGCTGTACTATAGGACTTTCTTTAGCAAGTGTTGCCAGTAATCCAGATCGTGTTGGGCTCCAAGCAATGGCAGTCACAGGACACATCTGGGTCATTGTCATTAACTGAATACTGTTAAGGTCATTCCTCCAAAATAGAACTTACATCGAGTGTTTTGTCAAACTTTACCTATGTACTGTTTATCTAATAGGAGCAATAGCACCTATGGTATATTTTAGTTCTTCATTGTCACCAGCCTTTTTTTAAATCTTTACATCATTTCTAAATTTTTCACTGTAATCCATTGCATGCCTGATGATGGTCCTGTAAAGACTGAAATAAAGTGCTCCTTTGAAACACCTTGCAAAAAACTACAAAAACTCATAGATGAGCTGCACTTTTTTATCAAGAATCATTGGCTGAATTCTAGGGTGTCTGCAAGAAAATTCTGTCTGTAAAGAAAACTTCTAAAGACTCAACTTTCTTTTGATCTGTTTAAAAATCCCTTTTCCCTCAAGATTTGAGCTGTTAAATTCAGTTTGCGGCTCATGTGCGAGTGACTCATCTGCGAGTCTGATGAATCCGAGAGCATTTCTGCCAATGTCCCAGTAACTAACTACTCCTTACTAAGAAGAATATCAAAAGAGGATACTGGTTTCTCAAAATTTCTGTCATCCCAAATACACATGACACCAGGAGGACCCTGCGAAAAAGAAAAGTTTCAAATTTAAACAGAAACTGATGCACACATTAGGACCATTCAAATGTCAGTGGCAGGCAATAGTTTACATGTTAAATCTTTGAATTGTCCCGAACAAAATTAGCATTTGCACCAGCCTATAAAACATACAAATTAAGGAATCCCAATTTATCCAATGCATGATTCCTGAAACCTTCTGATAATTCAAACTGAAACTTGTTTCTCCTGGATTTGCTTCACTACAATAAGCTGACAACTGCAATTTTACTCTGGATTTCTCAACAGGTTCTTTGCGTGAAAGTTTCATGTGATCTTGCCAATCGTAAAAACGACCATGGTACAAAATCGATGCAACAATGAAAAAACACATCAAAAATGAAAAAAAGGGGCCAAGTTTGAGGTCCCCATCTTGAAAGCATGAGATCTTATGGCAATTTCGATTTTTGAAAATTTGTCTGAAAAACGTTGTTGGTAAGCAAGTTCTAGTTCATTTTCCATACAAATCCTCTGTATTCCCCAAAATTCACAGTCAAAAAACTTTAACACCAGGGGTATCAAATTTAGTAATTTGTTTGTTCTGGCATGCACTTTTTATTTTCTTGCATCTATTTTTCACCACAAACATTTTTTGTGTCATACGACACTGTTGTGCAAAGGGCAAAGTTTGGTTGCCACGGAAGTTTCAGAAATCAGGAGCACAGGCCTGCAGGAGCAGCCAACTTCCAATTCTTATAGCAGAGCTTTGACTGATGAGGTCAAAGTAATATTTTTATTGGATCGCAGGCACAACTATTTTCACAAATGTGGAGCTCCACTTTAAGGTTTGGTTAAGTTTATATTCTATAAAGTTGTATTGTTAGTCTTCTATAATGCTTACTTCTGAGAATGAGGCGATTCTATGTTCAACATGTGGATCAACACACACTCCATAAACTGCTTTGGTTATTGCTGCATTGTGAATACGTGTGGTGTCTAAAGAGAAAAATACATGAAGCAGCGTGGCCGAGTGGTTAGAGAGTTGGACTTGAAAACTGTAAGTCACGGGTTGAAGTCCCGTTCTGACCACTAGCTGGCGTTGTTCTCGGTAGCCCCAAGTTTAACCTCTCGGCCTCACTTGTACATAGTCAACTGGTCTGCATCCTGCCAGTTGTGATTCTTAACCTTAAAAGGCCATTTCCAGTCCGTTCTGCGCAATCTCTGCCTGCAATGTCTCTTTCTGTCACGTGATGAAATGTAAACAAGCCAAAATGAAAATTATAGCTAAAAACTTACCTTTTTCTTCAGTATTAACATCCAATATCCTTGCAACACAATAATAAAGAGTGGACGAACCTCAATGATATTCCAAACCGACGTTTCAGCTCATTGCAAACCTCCCAAAAAAATGACCCATAATAGTGGACTCAAAAACTTCATGTATGCAGTTACCGAAGTGTAGCGTATCGACGATTTCAAAACAGAAATGTAAACAAATCCCAAGACTGCACAGCACGGACTGGAAATGGCCATTAAGTCTATTTATCATCACTATCATTATCATTATCATCAACATTACATTATCAGTATCATTGTCATTATTAGACACTTTAAATCATTTCATTCTGAAAAGAAACTAATTCCAAACCAATAAAAGTCACAGTCATAAGCGGAGTCACAAGTGTCGTGATGTAGTGTTCTGATTCTGTCATGCTTATGACTCAGATTTTAGATTTTCACTATGCCGTAAGCACTCTTACAATTAGTTTACCACTCCAACTGAGAAATTAATTTTGTCAGACCCAATCACTTTATGAAAGATTTTTATCAGACCCAGTCACTTCCTGAAAGATATTCTCTATATTAGTTAATTTGGGCCTTTCAAATGTCTGCTTCATAAAGAAAAATAAAATTTGCCTTTGGGTACTTTCCGAGTTAATGATATTAATTTTTAATGAATTTTAGAATCAATGTCACAGACAGGCATCAGCAGGAATTCACTGTACCCACCTCTTAGGTCAAACACTCTCAGAAACTTTTGTGCCTGTCCAGTGATTAATAAGTTAGGATCATAAGGAGACCATGCCAAAGACACAGTTGATTCTGAAGTAGCTGCAGCCATCAAAGGAAACAAAATAATCAAATTAATTAAGTGCCACAGGATTCAGGGTTTGAAAAAACTTCAATTCCAAATGCCGTTTGGACAAGCAGCTCTTGAATTTGGCTTGCCCAGACAGTTTCTGTGTAATAATTATACGCTCAATGATTTAATTGGCACATGACTTGCTTTTGCCCCATGAAAAGTCGCTTTTATCAAGGAGGGAGTGTCTTAACTAAAGATCTAGAGTAGCCCCAATGATCAGGTATTTGGAGGTAAGCAATGCGCTCAGTAACGCTGAATGATGAATATTATTTGGAGGGACACCTGTTTTGAAAAAAAAAAAAAATGGGTGAAGAGAGGCACTGTGAGAGTAAAGTGTCTTATCCAAGAACACAACACAGTGCCCCGGCCAGGGCTTGAATGCAGACCACCTGATACAGAGTCCGGCACGCTAACCGTTAGGGCACTGCGCCTCCCATATCCCTTAGTTTTCGCGGAAGGGAAATCTATTAATGTCTTGTAATGCAAGATCAGACAGCTCCTTTTAAAAACGTTGACATTGTATCTACATTCAAGACAGTGCTTAAAACACTAATATAACAATAGAGTTGATGTTCGCGGGAGTAAATATGTTTTTGGCCCGACTCAGACTCATTTTAAAATTCTAAAATGAGCTCTGAGGAGGGCCAAAAACATATTTATGCCCAAGAACATCAACTCTATTACTAATATAATCATTTCAGAGGGCATTGAGAACAGCAATCAAAGACAGTAAGTGATATCTTGAACACTGCCGGCAGTTAGTCGGCGTTTATTTTTGATCAAAAATCAGGCTAAAGATATTTTCGAACCTTGCCAGAAAACCTCAAAATTCAATCATGTTTAACGCTTAGAACAAAATTTGCTCTACGTTTTCTTGAAATTACACATACAGAATTCTATAGACAGCAAAGAAATATCTATTTAGCGTTGTTAAAATCTATTAAAATGAATTGTGCAGCAAACTAAACTGAACTGGCAGTTTGGCACTGAATGAGTTTCGCTCGATGAAAACAAACTTACGTTCACTTCAGTTTGGCTGCCTGGATTCTTCTTTGAGTTTCCGTACATAAATTCCTCTTCATCTAGCTGAGAAGAGTGAGAATTTGCTTAATTGTTAGGCATTTAAGCCATTTTGTCTTTATGGAGCTTGAGAACTCACCCTCAACTGAGTCAGACGGAGCTTGAAGAGTTGCTTGTGAGCAAGAAAATGGTGCGAACAGTTGAATAGTTTTCAATTCTGATTGACTGGCGTCTTCACTTTCTTGTTTCTGATTGGTCCACATGGCGGGCTAAAATATATTTTAGCCCGCTGAATTCTCCTTTTTAGCCCGTAAAATATGCCACAATGCCCAATGAAATGATTATAATCAAGTTTAATTTGCATCCCTATTAATACCCAAGGAATGAAAGGCAACATGGCCAGAAAATGATGCTGCAGTTATTCAGACATTGCCAAAGAGTGAAACCAAACATCAAAACAGTGAAACAGAGTTTAAAATCTTCCTGATAATTCTGCAGGGGCATTTTTTACATGATAACATGCAGGCACAAAACAAGAATTTTTA
Organism: Blastomussa wellsi; assembly: GCA_947652115.1. NCBI lineage: Eukaryota > Metazoa > Cnidaria > Anthozoa > Scleractinia > Plerogyridae > Blastomussa > Blastomussa wellsi. Next base: position 17,848,845 of record OX393566.1, on the reverse strand, counting down.
CAGAATTGAACCCAAAACAGCAAAATGGGCGCCCCTTTAAATACAGTGTCATTTGAACAATTTAATTGATCCATAGGTCAGAATGATTAGTACAGTGCCTATATATAAAAAAGAGAAGTATAGCCTGCGTCGCAGATGGACAAAACCGCCGGTATAGTCCGTCTGCGCAACGGCTCCCAAAAGCTTGTTCCATTTACAAGAATCTGTGTATTCATTTCTGACTGGCTGGTATCATATTGCATTCTATCGAGCATTTCGATTGGTCCAATTTTAATTTACTTCACATGCAGTAGACGTGCAGTCAACTGTGCAGTCACGTAACAAGTTAATATTCCTTGTTTTTCCTGTGAATACAAAACGACGGAGATCAGTGATGAATGTTTGAAATCGAACAACTTCTACTAGAACGAGAAATCGCACTAAAGACATTTCTTGGAGGCCACAATGTATTTGTGAATTTAACAACAGGATACGGCAAATCTTGGAGTCCCAGCAGACATTTAAGTTCTTATTCTAACTTTTCTATCTGCTCAAGAAGTCTTCTTCGTTTTTTTCAGTTCTGCAACACAGTTTTTGCAGATGTACTTGCTTATCGATCGGATCGATAACTCCAGACTATTCAATTCGGCAAGCATGTCGAATTGTTTCCACCCTTTCGTGACCCTTATCTATTAAGCGACAACATAAATTAAAATATATGGACAAATTAGACACAGGCTTTTTGACCTTTACGACTTTTGTTTTTCAAAGTGTAAGCTTCTCAAATTGTCACATGACAATTACGCGATATAATACGAAACTAGCCCAATCAGAAATGAATACACAGATCCTTGCAAACCTGCAGGGGGTCGGAACAAGCTTTTGGGAGCCATTGCGCAGATGGACTATACTGACGATTATGTGACACGTCCAGCTGCAATGCAGGCTATAGAAGTACTCATTCAAATGATCCCTGTTATTATTCAACAAATTGTCATGTTGCCCATATATGGTCATGAAGAGATTGTTATCCGTCATCTGTAATTGGAAGATATCTGGCGATATACGTCAAGTAATGGTAGTTCAGTGCTGCATAACAGCAACTTTTCTAGCTGCAAAATGCACTTTGTTGACAATTTGTTGAATAATAAAACAATTGTCCTGCTCAATTTTGCAAAATATCATCTGATTATAGCCAACTCGGCCTATGGCCTTGCCAGCTAAGTATCAGAGGACATTCCACGCGATTTCGCAGGGTAATTGTTAATTAGCAAATTTTAAGGTAGCTTACACAATTCTGCAAGAGGTCTGTTTCCTATTGATGGATCTTGAAAGCCTGTTCCGACCGTGATAGGAGATTGTTTTCCACCAGTCACTCCAGAATGTCTGCAAAAAGTATGTAAAAGAATTAGAAACAGGCAAATAATGATAGGACTTTGGACCAGGTGGAAAGAAATGATTACAGGCTTATGTCCAGAAAGGAATAAGAACAAAAGATAATTACAAATCATTCTAATATAATTTAAACTTGAGGTATCATCTTCATGTTGCCTGTTAGCTTTTTGCATACATGTTTAGTCCACAGTTGGAACAGATCACAGGACAATGTTTTTCTATTTAAATGATTGAAGTCCACAGGTGAAAATTCAGGCACTTTTGAAGACAAAAAAAATTTCACCCAAATTTTCCACATAGTTTTTGAGCAAGCCATATTTGAATTGTTTGTGAACTTTCACTAATGTAAACCAACAGTCAGACGAGCAAGTTATGCGCCAACCTCTTTTCCTGACTCCAACTGTCTCTCACACCTAACAAAATAATCCAAACATAAGATTCACTGTTACCTTGTGGTTCCTATTTCCTATTTGTTTCAGTACCATGTTACCATGGCAACAGTGCACATAGCATTGTAACTATCAAAATTTGAAAGTCTATCCTTTTATCTGCCCTGTCAATTTTGGCGACCTAAAGTTCAATGGTTTTAGAATAATTTAAGGCAAATGCAACACAGGTTTCAAAAATTGTGTTCGGCCACCATAAAGGAGCGCCATCATAATATTTTGAGTCCTTTTTACGATGAACCAAATTTCATTTCAAATGAAGGAAACCTCTATTGTAAACAATAGTTTACTAAAGGAAGAAAAACACCAAAGAGGTGATACAAAAGCAAAAAGGAACAAGGATGGGAATGATTGAGATGGATTGCAAATGATGAATTTAAAAAAAATTAGGCTATATTTTGCACAAACCATGACACAGCTCCTTGAAACTCATGATGTAGACCACAATCATGTATCTTAACTTGATAGTGCATGTTCACAATGCAGACGACCGGTGGGTAAATGATGAACTCAAACTGACTAGCTGGGTGCATGTAATTCCTTGAAGTTAGTCAACAAAAGTTAAAGCCAAGTTTACTTACTAAGTTGAACATTTATGTCCCAAACAAGAAGAGAAACATCATTCCTAACTTTGTCTAGTCCAGCTGCAAGCTGAGAAGAAATGAAACCAGGGTTCCAGTTAAGTTTCAAGAAGGAACTCCAACGGGTCAAACTCCCATTGTTCCCACCAAATCATTATAAGTTTTCAATTTATTTGTCGGGTCAGGAAGCTGACCTTGTCGGGTTTTTGACCCAAGACCTGTCCCTTATCTGGAACACTGATGAAACATTCCAATTAAGTACCACAAAATTGCTTTCATTTGGCAGCAAGCAAGAGCAACACAAACTGAAGTGTTATGAATTCCTAAAACTAACATTTCAAGCATAGGTCCTCAGTAAGAAATAAGGGGCCAAAAGACCAAAATGACATCTTTCAAAATTTGTCCCATGGCAACTTAATACATGTAAATAATTTTTTGCTATGCATAGATCCATAAGTCCTAGAATTCTACTAACATAAAATGTAATTAAATTATGGACCATTTTTATTCAAAAGCTTGGCATATATCACACCTTATAGTTCACCACTAAATTTTCTCCGATTCTGATTGGTTTAAATTGCCCACGTGACGCTAATAGTGCTTGCGTGCAGACAAAGACTATCCGCTCATAGTGCCCATCCCAGGAAAATACCTGGATGGATAGTGCCTGTCCGTGAATTTTTTTGTAAACAAGAGGCTATTTAGAGCATTTCTTGTCTGGTTCTGATTTAGTTAGCTTCTTGTCTTGTTTAAATTTGTTTGCCTCAAGTCTTTCGTCCAAAAATGATATAAAAAATAATCCAAAAGGCCCCTTTTTAATGGGCGTGTGCAGAATAAAATATAGTGATGAAAAATAAAGACAATAGAGCGTTTTTGTCACAGAACTATCAGTCTGATGGTTGCCCCTTAGAAACTTGATGTTCTTGAAACTAGCATATTTGCCCTCGAAGCTTCTCTTCTCCGGTATATTTGTTTTGAGAACATCAGATTTCAAAGGGACAAGTATCAGCTGATAGTTCCTTGACAGAAACACTATTGTCGTGTTGTTGTTCATCGTGGTATAAAGTATAGTAATTAAGGAGTTATCATTTGTCTCACAATGTAGTCACTTGTGATGTGGACCGCAACGTTTCGGCTGCATACTGCTAGCCTTCATCAGGTGATAAGGTCGACTGGCTACGTGTAGCTTTATAAAGCATGGTGCTCCGCTGTGATTGGTTGGTTTTCAACAGCTGTGATTGGTGTGTTTCAATCCTCGCTGATCCTAGACCAGTTAGTTGTTCCCTCGGCGGTTCACCGTTGTGCAGTTCTCTCGTTCTTGAGTTCAAAACTACCGCGGTTTTACCCTATGTCAGTGGCCTGTCCGAACAACTTCGCCGCTGCCTTCAACAACAAGGAGTGCGCGCTGTTTTCAAGTCAGATACTACGTTGCGATCACAATTAGTACGGCCCAAAGACGCTGTTCAACCGACTAAACAAGACGGCATTGTTTACAAGATTCCCTGCGAATGCGGAAAAGTCTACATCGGTGAGACGGGGAGACCCATGCAGGACAGGATTAAAGAACACAACCGAGACATCCGGCTCACCTGTACCCAGACCTCCGCCGTTTCAGAGCATGCCCACCCCACCGGACACTGCCCACTTTGGGACGAGGTTAAGTTTATTGATTGTGATCAACATTGGTACACTCGCAGGGTCAAAGAGGCTATTCACATAAGACTTCATCCTATCAACATCAACAGGGATAGTGGAATCGAGATTCCTGAAGCTTGGATGCAGCAAGAAACACAAGAATGAGAGAACTGCACAATGGCGAACAGCCGAGGGAACAACTAACTGGTCTAGGATCAGCGAGGATTGAAACACACCAATCACAGTGGAGCACCATGCTTTATAAAGCTACATGTAGCCAGTCAACCTTATCGCCTGATGAAGGCTAGCAGTATGCAGCCGAAACGTCGCGGTCCAAATCACAAGTGACTACATCGTGAGACAAACGATAACTCCTTAATTACTAGAAACACTATTATTTAAATATTCACTGTGCTAGGCTTGGTTACTAAGCCATGGCACATCCATCTGTAACATAGCAATCAATTCCAAAGCACCCAATATCCACTTCGCCTTTGAAGAGTAATTGTTAATTATAACTACTTACCAGATTATTCTCAACAGGATTCCATGCAAGGCTGTTACATTGCCGTGAATGCCTAGGAACTTTAAAGTATCATTATTTATTAACACCTGCTATCACTAACAACTGTCGTTAGCCGTTTACTATAAAATTTATTAAATATAAATTATGTATTTATTGATCCCTACCAAATTCCCTGGCAATTCCAAAGTTTGCCTGATTGTTTTCACTTCCAATGCTGAAAAGAAACATGCCATAATTGATAATTGATTAGCATGGTTATGATTATCACTGATAAAATATTCTTGACTAACAGTCTTTAAAGAGAGATTAACATACATGTGACATATATGTTGTGTGGTTTAAATGTATCCTTGGTTTAAAATTTTTTAAACCAGTTTGTTTTTTATTTCTCTTTGTCTCATGTTGATAAGCATAATCTGCACAATGACAACTTTTCTAGCTGTAATATATAATTATATAATACTATCAAAATCACTAGAGTGGTAAAACTGAGGTTAGAAATTTGAATTCAAAGCAGTTCAATTCTTAACACGTGATCTGAAAAAAATTGTCACATGGTCTTGTGTTTGGGAGCGTCCTGTCAGCGATGATGTGATTTTAACAGTCGCTTCATGGTCATGTGAAATCGTTTTTCCAGAATTTGTCACAACAATAATGACGCTATCAAGCAAACAGAGTCGGAAAACTCACGGGATGTATTCAGGATGAAATGGATGGATTTCATACTGTTTTGCAGCAAAGAGTATCCGAAAGTCACGAAGCTTTCTGTTTGCTTTTCAGTAAATAAACAGTGTCCACATGATAAAATTTTTTAACTCACGTGATCGAGATTGGCGCAGTGCGAGACAAAATTTAGCGACTGCATTTTACCACTCTTGTGATTTGATACTATATGCGACGCGCCATAGTGTAGCCACCCAACAAACTTTTTTGACAAGTTATAATTAGCCAATCAGAGAGTGCGGATTTGTTTGAGATGTCCCGCCTCCTTGCAATGTCCAAAGCTGTTATCACGAAACCTGTCGTGCTTTTAACAAGGAGGCGGGAAATTGTGCTCTCTGATTGGCTAACTTGACAAAAAAGTTTGTTGGGTGGCCACACTAAGGCGCGTTGCGCTGTAAAAACAGTTACCCTGCTCAATCTTGTGGAATATTGTCTGATTTTAGCCAACTTGGCTTACGGCCTCGTCGGCTAAGTATTAGGCAATATTCCACACAATTTTGCAGGATAAGTTTTTTAAAAATAGTCTAAGGGATTTTGCAGGATAATTGTTAAATATCTGTATACGCAGCATTTGTGCGATTAATTCATATATTATGTAAAGTGTACAGAAATCTTACCATGTGACTAGAACTCGACCATTTGCTTGCCCAACAGCCAACAAGTGTTCAGGTTCAGATTTTGGGTACCAAGCAACACACTATATAATGCAACAAAATGTATTATTGAACATCTTTACCAAGGAAACTAAAATTAACAATTGGTTCATGCTTTTGCGTGCACCATAACATGGGAAGTTTGGAGAGCATGAAAGAAGTGTAAGAGTTGTTCGAGGCAATAGCAGAGAGCAACTCTTGGACTGGCTTCTTGAGTGCTCTCCAAACTTCCAAAGTGCACCATAACTTGAAGGTGGACAGCTAAAAGCATGAACCAACCATGGCCGGTGGAAAAGTACATCAAAAACCTGTACCAGAAAAAGAGTTATGGCAAAGCAATTTGCTCACGCTATTGGTGTACTCCATTGGATTATGGGGCATACTGAATTTGATTGCGCAGCTCTGCTGACTATGTTATAAACTGCGTTAGAGAGCTACGAATAGGTGTCTGTTTAGGTGATAAATGTTGAAAAGACTAGATCAACTTTATAATATGGCCCTGTTAAGGAGTGGGAGTACATGTAGCATGTCTCAATTTAAATATCTCAGACGTTTCTATTTCGTCATACAATATATTGCTTGATGTTGTTAATGCAATTTTGGCAAGAAAAGTTGTCTTTTGTTAGGATTTAGTTGTACATGCTGCCGCTACATTTCGGATCAAATCTCTTACTGAAGTTTACCCTGACAGGACCTCAACAAACACAGAAAAAGTTACCTTCAGATACTGTATGTCAGTCATCACAGACAAAAGTGATGCATAAGTATCATCAGAAAGTTGGATCACTGAAACAACATCAAAAACATATTAGTACAAGTATATAAACATCACCTCTGGAAGAAGAGGTTGTAGAAGAGGAGCCAAACTACTCTCAACAATAATTATAGGCCAGTGTTTGGGATGGAGGACTCTAATTAAAAGGATCTCTGTCACAATATGACGATTTTGATTTTTTTCAAAATGCACAAACCATGACCTATCATAAAATTCCAGTTATAAGGCCCAAGCTCCCCCCCCCCCCCATTTCTAGGCCCATCTGCTTGGAAATCAAAAATACATCCGGTTATAAGACCCCTACAATTTGAAGCAGAAAGCCAAACCACTCAGTGAACTGAGATGACGTCAAATTAAGTCCAGGAAGCCTCGCCGCTGTGAACTAGACATTGGAATTTTTAACAATGACAGTGAAGATGAACTCTGAGCTCTTGGTTTGTTGCATTCCTGTTATGTTCACGTGGTTAAGTTTTTATTTTGTTCTTAAAATTTAAATGTATTCGATTTATTATGGGGTTTGAAAGCTTAATGTTATGGTAGCTCCTTTAAAGTGTATATGAAGCGAATTTTGTCTTTGCCGTTTTTAGTTCCCCTATATTTATAGAAAACCACTGCAAGTAGAAAAATTACACTGAACAAAGATATGAGCGATTTTGAGGGGTTTAAAATGCGGATTTTCAGAACAAAAAGTGTCCGGAGTCTGGGTCCAGTTTCTATTGTGAAATCCTTAATGTGACGTCACTTTGGTTGCAAAGGGCTGTTTTGAGTAAGCGCTATGTAGGAAACTCTCATGCGAAAACATTCCAAATAACCAGCCGTCTCGAAACGAATAGCCGTTTGTTAACCGTTCTAGCACAATGGTATAACGTTCTTACTTCCTCAAGGCATAGTTTTCTAACTGTCCGCCCCATCTCTTGATCTCAGATGCAACCAACTTGACGTCACAATCTGAGATCACATGGTATTTTGACCGCGCAAATTGGCGGACATTTTTGGAGCAAAATGTGGTAACTTTCAAGGCTTATAAAATCGTCAATAATTATGTTATCCTTTCTTCTCAAACTTTCAGATTCTTCCTTAAACAACTTTAGAGCTATGTATTAGAAAAAATAGCTTCATATGCACTTTAACCGGGCACTACTGTACTTCACTCTAAGTCTAATCCTCCACGCAGTTGTTGCTGGATTAAAGGCCCATGTTCACCCATGTGACAAGCTTGTTCAAAACAATAAAAAAGGACTGGAAATGCAAATGGGTGAACATGGGCTGTTAAAAGACATAAGTTCAGATTTTTAATAATCTTATGATACAAACAAGTACCTTGGCTTCTTACACCGGCAGCCTTTGGAGGACTTTCCTATGAAAATATAAAGTACAAAGGTTATTTAACAGTCAATTGAGTAGAATAAAAGGTAATATACTCTAAGTTATTTCGACAGATTGAGCTTGTTCATCAAGCATAATAAATTCATAACTGTATGTACTGTCTGTGATTTGTCAACACTATTAGAAACATTATTACTACTTGTAGAGCGTACCCATTTTTAACTGGGAGGTCAATCAGGTTGAGGTGCTGTTTAATTATAGAAGTTGATCAAATCTTCAATTCTTCTGAGATTTGCTTGATATAGTAAGGGGAAGTTAGCAACTGATCACAACCACAGATAGAGGACTCAAAGTGATCTATGGTGAAATACTTCCATGTTATCTCCACGTCCTCCCCCTACTCCTAAAGAATGACAGGAAATTATCAGAACCCTTGCCAGTGTCCTTTAAAAATGAAATCTGAAGGGTTGACCTTTGCTGATACCTTTGAAAAAACGTCTTATGGGTCCAAATTTTGTTGGCTTCTTTGAGGACAAATCTGAACCCACCTTAGCCTTAGTGGGGGGAGGGGAGGGGAAATATGGGATATCCCATGACCTGTCAATGATACTTTAATTTGTACCCGCCAAGACGCATCTTGGAGCGTATTAAAGTTGTGAAAGTATAAAGAAGTGAATAGCTACTTTTAATCTTTTAATCAAGATATTCCACATTGGAAATCGTCATTTTACCTGTGATCTGGTGACTTTGTACAGACATATCTCGTTACCAAAAGTGATGAACTTGTCATGCTGGTTCGGAGACCACAACACTTGCCACTTTCCCGTGCTCATTTTAGACAGTTCGTCAAAATAATGAAGCTGATTGTGCCATATGGAAACAAATTAAGCCATCCATGTCTTTTTTAAAATAGAAATAACTATTTTAGGTCATCGAGGACCCTATAAATGCAATGTATTTTTCCAAGCTTGGAAAGGTTGCATTCAGGAGGAAGTGTTGGAGGAAGTGAATGAGCAGTGAGTGACCTTGGTTCAGCGGTTTTCTCATATCACGTGACTTCTTCGGACGTCTTCATTGGTTGAAAAGAAAAATTGAATTATCACCGCGAAAAAAAGTCTCCTCAATTCTCCTCACAAAACTTGATTTTGTTCATACTGTTCCTTCATCAAAATGGGATCTACAACAAAGGAAGAATTGGAGAATTTGGGTCTTAACTTGAAGAAGGTACAAGAAAAATTTCTCAATGAATGGACTGGGGAATCTTTCCGACAAGCGCGCCTGGAGGACAAGGAGAACCAAGAGAACTTGTTGACTGAAGGAAAAGGTAGAAGCTTGCAGTTTTTACACTTGCATGTTTTTACGAAGAATAGCCCTTATTTTGTCAGTCTGAAGCTAATAGCTTATTTTCTTTATTTCTAACTTAAAGAGAAGCTGAAGCATCTGGAAGAGACAATAAATCAATATCACCTTCAGAGCGAAAAGAATTTAGAAGGTAAAATAGTGTAAACTTTACTATATATGCTTCTTACTTGGTCTTGCATCCAACTGCAAAATAAGTTTTGTTTTCACCCTGTAGTTCTCCGACAAAGAGCCGAAGAAGTTGCAAATCTCGAAAAAGAGCTTCGAGAGTTACAGATAACGGCGGAACGCTTGGTGGAGAAAAGGAGTCAAAACCAAAAACATTTTGAAGAAACAGAAAGCCGACTGGAAAAACAACAACAAGGTACTAGTAGTAGTAGTAGTAAACTCTATTTCAACTCGGATTGAAGACTAGCGCATAAGCGCTAATATCTCCGAGAAATAAATACAGTAAAAATATATGTACAATTCCAAAAAGAAAGGAAAAGCAATTATAAACAATATATACATGCTTGTAGAATTATATGTTGAATACAATCAAAACAGTTGATCATTTCCAAATGAAACTAACATACATTACACCGTTCGCTTCTCTGTTCAATAACCAAACAATAGACAATGTACAATTTTATAATAAATAATTGGGCCATTCCATTTAATATCCACACCCCCTATTGAGGTACTGGGAAATGAGGGGGAGGGGGTCTTCAAAAGTTATTTCCAAGGGGGCATTTATGTTGGCATCATTGGTCTCTTCTTTTTTTCTGAAGGGGGGATGTGTCAGCACTTAGTCTCCTTCACAGCCAATTTGTCAGGCCAGGGACAAATTTGACCGGACAAGAAGCCAGTCTGGTCAGACAAAAAAATCAACTGGTTGATATCTATAAAAAAAGTTCACTGACTTTTCCCCTCATCTGTATCAGGACTGGCGGTCAGGATGTCCGACCAGACCAAGCTTTTGCCGGACAAATGTCCGATGACCGGCTGTTATTTGCAGGCTTACTAGTCAGCACTTTGATCTTTCTTTCTCTGGGGCAGGGACAAAAATACCTCAATAGGGGGTGCAGGGGGGTGCGGCATCAATGGAATGGCCCATTTTCTCCAACTTACCAAATAAACATGCAAGTAATGAAATCAACTTGTTTCTGTCAGAAATTTTGGCCAAGGAACAGAGCACCTCATACAAGATCAAACAGTTTACCAAAGGGACAGAGTACTTCAAAGAAAGGCTGGGGTTATCCTTTAAGAAGGTGGATGGTATGTGCAGTTTGTACACTTCATTTAGCTAAGAACAAGCTGATAATGGGCTAATGGTTCCTAATATGTTAGCATTAAACTGGTATACAACTGCCCAAAAACTGCAACTGCTGTTGCCTGAATCCTGAGCGTTTTGCCTGAAAAATGTCAAAAAATTGTCAAAACTGGGGGGCTGCAGTCCCCCAGTTACCCACCCGGCTCTTATGCCTATGCTCGGGTGATCTGAGCGGAGTGGAGATGGGATAACTCTGCAATGGATTTAGCAATCCCACCCAGGGAAATATAAGGAAATTTCTTGCCCACGTCATGATCTGCTGAAACTTCAGACGAGTGTCACTAGCTTACGCTTAAACATAGAATCTGTTTTTTTACTTTGTTGTTGCAATTTTCAATAATTTAGTGATCTTCAGTGTAACATTTGTAAAACCAAAACCAAAGTAATACTTGGTCAATCACAAGGGACACAGATAATCCAGTGAAACAATCAAAACTTGAAGGAAATACATGTAGCTGGCATGAAGCAAATGGAAAAGTATATTAGGAAGTTGTGATTGGTTTTGCAATTGGCTTTACTTTGCCTTGTTTGCTTTCAACACTCACGCAGAGATGCCAACCTAGAAAAAAAATGAAATCCAGGAGACCGCCAATTTTTGCGTCACGCTACCCCTTCTCAGTTGTAAAAATAGAGTTAAAATAGAGCTCTGCCATTTGCCTGAGTTCTAGTAAAAACTTGTATTTCAAGCATTTTCCTTCATATCCAGGGGATTTGAATTGGTGACCCATATGGGACACTGGGAGATTATCCCGGATAATCCAGGAGTTGGCATGAATGCTCAAGTGAAAATATCACTTCAAAGAGAGTCTATAAGGCAAAGTTCAACATAATATTAATGCCATCAAGATAGGATTTAGATGGTAATTAACTTGTGAACTAAGATACTTTGCTGGCTTCAGGGTGCTTGTTATGCAGTTTAGCCAGATGAATGTCGGTGGCAATGAGCTTAGTAAAACGGAAAAAGTGCCCAGGAACACTTTTCTTATGGATGTTTGTAAGGGGGGGGGGGGGGGGGGGCACACTGTATGTCTCTATGTTGATCCTTAGGATAAATGCATTTTCACCACATGTATGTTGTTTAGTTAAAAAAGTCTTTCAAAGGGGTCAGGGGGAGATATGGGCACCCCAGGACCCCCCCCCCCCCCCCTAGCATTACTGGAACCCACCCAGTTACTCTAACCACTAATGCAGACACTCTTTGGAAACATCACAAGGTGAAAGAGTGTCTACGTAGGAGGCAAGCACTTAGTACAAGTAACATGATTGTATTTTTTATATTTGTCAGAGGAGCATTTACAGTTTGTGTTCAAGTATATAGACCCAGAGGATGAAGAGAAGCCTTTTGTTTTTACTGTGGGGATCTCTAATCAAGGCAAATATAATGGTAATGCTAATGCACATTATTCATTCACCTTTATTTCTTTCTCACATTGCTGCTGTGAACTAATAATTTTAAAAATGTTTGTACTGAAAATAGTATAGCTAAATTAGTAGCTGTTACATGGGGTTAATAAATGTTTTCAAGTATCCAGAACTGTTTGTTTGGCATGTTTTTTTTTTCAGTAGAACACAAAGCATGATACATACAGAAGGGCAAATTTCAAGATGGGAGATAAATTACATTGCCTCAGTTTACCCGTAAAAATCCCTGCTAATCACCTGCCATGCTGGCTAATATTTGCAGCCTCATTGTGATGAACACTTTCTGAAGAATGTTCAGTGGAATCCTTTCCTTTAAAGGACGTTGATGGCAAAAATTGCAGTGTTGAAAGTTAAGCAAGAACAAGGCAAACTACTTTTGGCTTGTTCGAGTTATTGGGACGTTCTAGAAATCAGGACTCCACAATTATCTTTTGCAGGGTTCCCTTTATGACATGCAATAGCTATTATAATCATTTTTGGGATAACATTGATTTGTTTTTGCAATTCTTTTTCACAGTGAAAGATTGCATGCCAGAGGTCGAAGGAGTCACTGAGATGGTGGACAAGCTCAACAGTACCAACAACTTCTCTGCATTTGTTATCACCATGAGGAAAAAGTTTAGAGATCTTATAAAAACACAAAATTAGAGTGATGTGCAGATATGTGGCGAATTCATGTAAATAGTGTTAATCCTGTGGTAAATGTAGTTTATAGTGTGTAAACATGATTGACATACTTACTCTAAGAAGGTTTCATGTGTGCATGAAATGGGTAACTCAGAGTTGGAACTGAAATGAGAAATTGCCTTTTCATCATCATTGTGGTTAAACCCACAGATATATCCAAAATATGGCTTTGCTCAAAACTTTCTGCAGCTAAAGACATTAAATTTTGAAGTAGACATGTTTGATCAACACAGCTACGTAATTATTCCCTCCTTCCTTATTTTTCCAACAATGAAACAAAACTAGGTAACTACCTTCAGTTTCAAAGTTTATTTCTTCAATTTTTCAAAATCAGGTTATCAAATAACATCATAGCCTCCAACCCAGGCATCCTTTGGGCACATCACGCAATCTTTCATGGAGAGGACTGCATGACAAGCCATAAGAATTGTCCAACTAGAGAGCTAAGTATTTAGTAAGATGGAACTGTTGAAAGACAGTCACATTTTTGTGCCACAGAATTAAATGTAATGTTATAATAGCAAATGTAATAATAGTTTTCTGAAAACTATCATATAAAACCTTGCAAATCAACTTTGGAAAGTGGTGTGTGAACCATCATATCACTGTCACAGTCGCCTAGAATTTTTTTAGTCTCGGTATACAATGACTGGCAAGTGAGCCAGTCTCTGACCTGGGCCCACACCAAAACCAAGAAACAAACGGCACTCCTATGTGAAATCTAGCCTCCACACAAGCGTCCGAGCACTCGCTGCATTGAAAATCAAATAGAAGCTACAGGATGCTGAAGTGGGAGAAATATCAGCCCTTTACCTGCCCAATGCAGTGAGGTACAAACAAAAGAGAGAAGGCCAATCTTCTTTCTGTTAAATACTAACTGAATGCAAAAGCTGCACTGGGAAATATTGTCCCTCAGTCATTTTTGTACTGCCACGACCTCAAGCCAATAGTCCCCAGTACTTAATGGGCGAAGGGTCTTATTGTATTAAAACTGGGTTTGTCACCAGGTGGGTACATTTAAAAATATTTGAAAATACAAATTATGTTACAATCGTGTAAGTATCACCCAACTAGTCGGACAGAAAAGGCAATAATAAAGTTAGCAAATGCAAGTTGAAGAAATATTTATTAGTCCTCCAGTAGCGTACTCAATTAAAATGCAGCAAAAAACAACCTTTGACTTGAGCAGAGTTTGCATGCTATCAAAAGACGCTATAAATATACAATATAATTTGTCCATTTTCAAAACTGCTGCTCAATTTTTAGAACTCTTTAATTTAATTGATATACATTAAACAGCATTCTTTGTGAATTGATTAAGTATATAATTATCAAATATTAGACTGACTATTATTTCATCAATCATTTTGATTTTTCTTCCAAGTGGATTACATCTTTGAAGAAGCCTGTACGTACAAGCATTTTGGTTCAAAATAATGCAATGCCCTTTTATTTTCCATTTGTCCAGTTCGGTAACATTTTTGCTAGTGGCTCATTTGCCTTCTCACGCTCGCATTGCATCAGTCCTATAAAATTTTAACCCTACAAGTGACTGAGATATATGTAGATGGCCAATAAACCATCATTAAAACCCACACAACAAAGGTCCTAAGAAATTCTGTAGCTAAACCAAACATAGGCTTGATTACGAGCCGCTGTTTGGGAACCAGAGCCCATGCTCCTCCCTGAACAAAGGAACAAAGACCAGACTCGAGAGAGTGGTGGAAATCCAGCCTAAACCAAACATTGGTTTCCTTTTTAAATGCTCCTCATTTTGAAGCAAGGGGACAAATGCAAAATAATAAGTATCATCTTTTCCTGCTTGTTTTGGTGTCGATGGTTGTTTTTAAGGATTTTATTTCATCCCTCCTAGGTCATCCAATTTCTTCAACGTAGCTAGCTGGAAATATTCCTTTTTTATTATGAAGCTCTCCTTGCCACCAACCACCATCCAGTTTAGCTGTTAAAGTGATAATGTCCCCTGGTAAAATATCAAGTTCATCACTTTGTGCTGCTTTGTATTCATAAAGTGCACGGCATTTGCAGATCCCTGAAAGAAAACAGATATTTTTAGCTTTTTGTCTGCATATTACTCAACTAGTGGGTGGTGAATGGTAAATTGGAGTCTGAGACGTACTGCAAGATTTTCTTAGCCTTCAAAAGAGGTTGAGGCAAAAAATTGAGACCTGATACCTTCAATGATATCTCAATCAAGTCAGGTAAACCAACAAACCCGAATTACCATCTGTTAGCTGGGTGATAGCAGAGTGCTGCGGCCTCAAGGGCCACCAAGCAGATCAGTATACTCGGCATACCAATGCATTGCTTTTTTATAGTCACCATGGCTAGGAGTATGGCTTGTGGGCATGAATGATGATGTGAATGTATGATGACGTATGTTGTTCAACGTGTTGGCTGTACTCCAGAAATAGGTCAAGCTGGTTAATGTTTAGGTTAATGTATGCTCACATCTTTGATATCCACTGACCAGTATCACATGACCATAATGAGGGCTCAAGTTTATAGCTCACCAAGGTCGCATGTTTTTTTTTTAAAGTTAACTGCTAACAATATATTAACCCATTGTATCCTGGAGGTTTTAAAAAAAACATGTTTTTAGACATTTTGAACATTTTCTAGTCAGTTATAGGCAAAATATGCTTCAAATGTCTCCAAAATGCATTTGCAAAATAAAGACATGCCAGGTTTGTAACTAGCATCGCAATTAATGACATTTTAGCTCGGGCATGCGCACAAATCAAAATTTCGTGATAGTTTTTGGACGAGAAAGTGACCCACCTCTTTAGGCTTTTCGATTTCTTTATTTTTATTTTTCGCTTTTCCTTTCTCCTTTCCTTATATCTTTTTTATGCTTTTGTTGGCCTTTTACTGGGCTAGCTTTCGGTTCAAGAATTGCCACGCTATGTGTTACTCTTTGTACCTAGTGCACAAGATCAAGTTATAGGACACTTACCAGGTGATTCTGGAAAATCATCAAATTCATCATCACCTGATAGATGAACGAAAGAAGCAATTAAAAAAATGACTATTAAACTAAAATTAACAGGTATCGTAATAGCCGTTATGCATTTTATGTCACACGGGCTAGTTTCACCATCAAGCCTCGCGTTTGAAGAGCAAACTTGTAAATTTTATTTTAAGGTGGCAGAGGATGGTGAATAATTTCTGTAAATGAGGCTTGGTGGTGAATTTGGAGCATATGAATGATGTCATCATTTTTATTTAAGCAATAGACCACACTTTCTATGGGTTTATAGGGGTAATAACCCATGCGGGATGTTTAGGAGAACATGAGAAAAGTTTATAAATCACGAGCCGCAGGCGAGTGATTTACAAACTTTTCAAGTGTTCTCCCAAACATCCCAAGTGGGTTATTACCACTACAAACCCATAGAAAGTGTGGTCTATTGCTTTTATATAATAATTCAGAAGACGTGCGATTTTTCCATGGGTTTACCGGCACAATAAACCATAGCCGATTGACCAATCAGAGTGCGTGCATTGATTTTGTTATTATTGCTGCGGAGCAGCAATTCATAATCATAATAAAAAGGTAGAAAAAATAGACATTTTGCTGTGTTTAAGAGCCTCGCTTTCAGTGGACCACAATGCTTTGCACTATGGTTGAGCCTCGTCTTCAGCGGACCAGAATGCAATGCTGCGGAATAGCCTCGCTTTCAACGGACCAGAATACACTGCGCATTGGTAGGGCCTTGATTTTCAACAACACAACAAAGAAGGCTTGCGCTGTGATCTTCCTTTTCAAGTCTCGACGCTACAGCTTTCCGATAGTCAGTCATGAAAGAACGAGGAATGAGATCAATGTGTTTCATTTTCATTGTTATTTTAATAAATAGGCATTGAAAACAGTTTTCTGCAATCCCCCACCTTGGTGGGAATTTTGCACCTCGGCGACTTTGACAAGCCTTTCATGTGTTCCCCACTCAGCTCATGCACGTAGTCGCACAACATTCAATAATATTTACAATATTTTCCTAGGTGGTTTGTCATTTTCACCTGGGCAGCTAGCTAATTTTTAAAATTTGCTTTGCATGTTTGTTGTTTTACACTTAAGCAGCAGCTGCCATGTGCTTCTTTCTTTTTTCTTGGTGACGTCAACATGCTTTCGGTATCAGAAAATGAGCAACGACCACTACCGCATCAGACCTATACAATCCTTCTCCAATTTCTAAACTACACTTGAATTTCCACAGCACTTTCATAGCCCCGGCTACACTAGTATAAATCTATATACGACATTATCATGTATAATGTTTATTACAGGCTCACATTTAAAGATGATTTCCAGTCCGTGCTGTGCAATCTCCGCCTGCAATGTTTACATGAGCCTCACATGAAGGAATGCTTACTTGTCAAAATGAAAATTACAAGAAAAACTTACCCTTTTCTTCCTTATTAATAACAGATATCCTTGCAAAACAATATTAAAGAGCAGAAGAACCTCAACGGTATTCCAATCCAATGTGTTTCAGCTCATCGAGTGCTCCTAAACAAAACGACCTGTAATGGCAGACTCAAAAACTTTGTGTACGCTATTGCCGACTTGTAACTTATCAACAAATTCAAAAGAAAAATGAAAACAAATCCCGAGACTGCGCTGTACGGACTGGAGAGCAACTTTAAAATGGTCTGGGCCATGTATATACATGGCGAAAACAACAGTTTCTTACTTTTATTGTCCCTCTCATCCTGTATCCCAGCAGACTCTACTCTGGTTACCTGATCAGGTGGAATTTTAAGGTAACTCTGTAGCATGCCCTGAAGACATAATTACAAAGTACTCTTGTCAATTTTACAATAATTACCAGGAGCTTTCAAAAATTCTTACTGAAAAAAGTGAAAATTAATAGATGATAACAACACAGCTGCCACAGAAATGATTATGGCATGCCAAATTTTGATGATAGCAATGTAATAAAAATAAAAACCAAGTTGTCAGATTTTCGATTCTTTCACATAAAGTACATGAAATAATTTATATCTGAACTGCGGATGTAGATGAAAGTGAGAAGTGGTCATCACAGTGAATTTCTAATTGTTGTTATCACTGCGATGATTACTTTCATTTGATCCTTTGTTTGCCTTCTCAGGCAGGGGTTGTTTGGATAGCCATAAAATGTGTCATCACCTCTCTAAGACAAGCTCGACCCTTATGTCGCAGCAGCGGACACACAAGCCGTGTAAGACATAAGATCAAAAGGACCGATGTCCTGCCTCAGAGCTGGTCATGTCTGGTCATAAGGCCACAAAAGAAAAGCTTCTGTCAAAACCATCATTAGAAACCTCTTTTATGACAAAACTCATGCGTTTTACAGACTCGTTCTATTTTGCAATCTGTCGCACACTAGAGGGGCATGGCGAATGGAAACTTTCAATGTCATTGTGATCAATTCCACCCCTTTACATATTCCTCAGCCTTCTACTTGTCTGGACCATCCTACAGTCAGAATCAGCAGTTATTTCATCCATCACAGAATGACTTGCAGCAGTCAGTAAGCAATCAGGTATGTCACCTGTCGCAGAATGACTTGCAGCAGTTCAGTGTTGAGTCTGAAGCAAGTACTGGGAGTACTTTGAAGGCAACACTAAAAAGAGCACTCGCAAGCGATGGGACCATGACGGTGCGAAAGTGCTTGTGCAGCTTGGGGGAGAGAAATTATGGAAACTGGAAAGCAAGGACAGCCGCAAGAGGAGGATGTCACAAGATTGCATAACAAGAGACAGAAAATAAAAAAGTCTGTGGACCAGTGCCAAAGAAAGATGAAGCACTTGCAAATGCTGTACAAAGAAAACAGGGACTGGAAGAGACAGCAGCTGGGAGGAAATCTCCGTAAAAGCCTCCACTTCAATGTAAATGCCAAATGCGAATCCTTCGTCTTCATCTCTTGTAAAATGCCATGGCAATCACTCTCCTCTGTCGAATGTTTTGAAGGGCTTAAGCAATGATTAAAACCTGGAAATCGATGAAATTGAAATATGCCCGGATAAAAGCAGCAAGGAGAAGTAAGTCTAGCATGACGTATAACACACATGAATTGTAAACACATGAAGCAATTTCCTGCTGCACCGTTTGATGTCTGCGATATGTCTACTGTGCGTGACCGACGTGGGTCATACCTAACTGGATTAACTTTTGTTTCCAGTGTAGCCATGTCCTGCTATGGCCTAGATATATGATCAGTCTTTAAACGCGACCCCAGTGCCTTATATTGAAAGGCATAAAAGAAGTGCAGACCGACACAGGGCAAAGAACATCACTCAACACCTTTTTAATGTTGTTTATGACATTGTTGTAAGATAACAAGACAGACGGATAACAAAATTAAAGACTGGTGTGTTTTGCCCATCACCTTGAAGAGATGACGACATACACCAGTCTATACTGCAAGCACTCTCTCTTTTGCTCTCAAGTCAGTAGGGACGACAGCAAAATAGTGAAATAGCACAAAATCTGAACGGTGAAGCCATAAGCTATGCATAGCACCGGTGCTGGAAGAGCAGCAAAAAAAAAAGACTCCACCAGTGATTTGATACAGCATTTCTGCTGCCCAGCACTCTGATGAGTCTGGTCAGTCTGTGTGGTGATAATGTGCATTTGTCTTCAGTTGTGCCATGAATTTAATAAAAGATTTTGATGGCAAAGGTCAAGTTTTTTGCCAGCTGTGATGTGCACATGACTAAGTGAGTTGATCACGTAACACTTCTTAGAGTTGCCACATGAAAATTGAGGTCATAGTAATGAGCAAAATATTGTTCTGTCATTGCTCTGCCTTTCAAAGAAAACCAATTTGACAGCAAAGGTCGCACTTTTCGTGAATGCATTTGTGTGCTATTTTGGAGGAGTTTAAGTCTATTGCACACCACGTCTATGAGCTGCCAGGTGAAAATTAAGGGAGCCAAGAGAAACATTTAATGGCATGCGCTGCCTGTCAAATGTAAATCGACAATAAACCATGCATTATAACAAAAATTCATTGAATAAATGAGAGTATCAAGCTCAAATATGGGTGCAAGTGCCCATGTGCTGTTGATGCGAACTGTCAAAGAGGATCAGAAATGTTGTATGAAACCATTGCAGTCAGAGTGTCCCTTTTGGTTCTTTTTTTGGCACCCATGCTACTCATAGCTTGCCCCTATTTCCACATTCAACCCACTGAATTTAGAGAAAAAGATACACCTGAGTGGAGCTGCAGTAACTAGGTAAAGAGAAGTTGCTCAATGGAAGCCAATTTGGCCATAGACAATAGATTTTGTACCCCGAGCCTCAAGTTGAAATGTTTGGGAACGAGTTCCCGCGTGGCAAAACAAAAAGTTTTCAATCCCTCCGGACTCAACATGGCCCCCGTGTGATTAAGGCCCATGCCGAGACCTTGTCGAGGCCGATAAATGACTTATTAAAGGGGCGCTGCCACAGGGATTTTCCTGTTTCCAAGTCAATTCTGCAAAAATCATTGTCTTGTGCCTGTTATTGAGCACAAAATGTTCCTGCACAATTCTCATGAAGGGTTGAAATAAAATTTTAGCAGTGAGGGTGAACCATAAATTTTAAAGTCATGTTTGATAATGTAGCTTGAAAACATGAAAAAATTGGCTACTTTTTTCAAGTTTCAATCCCTTTCCATCCTGGTCATCTGTAACAGCATACAAGATCTACTGGTTACAAAGTAGTACTTGCTATATAGTCTTGGGAAACAAAACTAGACCATTATTTTTGGGTTTCCATTGATGCATACTTTTTAAAATAGTTTTTAGCATGACAATGCACGTCACAAATAAGGAGACCAGAAGAAGAGCTGGGATGGAGACAATAAGCAAACAGTTGGAAAGCACATGGCTAGGCCAAGGGCTTAGAATGGACCAGAAGTTTACTCTAATCCACATACAGCTCTCATGTGGGAACCAGAAGGCAAGAGGAAATGGGGTTGGAAGAGGACTGTTGAAAGGATCTCTAGGAGGGAGGTCTTAAAACCAGAGATTCTACTAATTATATATAAAACCAAATGTTATAACGCAAGTTAGTGTGAAATACACAAGTCATGTAACTAACTGGCTACGATTTACAGGTTGTCACTTATCTAACCTGTTTGTCCTTGGTGGTTGTTATATAAGACATTAACCAAACATCTGGTCTGTTGTGACCATTCAGGTCTGCCAAAGCGGCTTGGACTTTAGTGACACTTGCTGTTAAACTATTGATTATTGCATTCGCCTGCAAAGTTAAACAAAATTACTGTACTGACTGTACTCAAACTAGAAAGAACCCTTAAGAGAACTGTGCACCTCTTGCAAGTAGCAGGTCTCTCTAATCGACACCACAGAAAAACAAGAGAATGGCTGAAAATGTGAACATTAAGGAAAATCCTGAATATTTAGGGTTTGAGATTTATACTATTTATACTATACATCATAATTTTGCTTCCAATTTTTGTTACAAGCATCCTAAGTTTGCACGGTTGCTCTGCTTTCAAATGACAGGGTTGTCTGTCGTACCTTTTAGGGAGTAAAATTGGTGGATTGGTTCCGCTTAGAGTGCTTTTATCTAAAATGACCACCACTAGAGTTGCTGCAATATTAAGGTGCCCTCAAGGTCACTGGTCTGAAGAAAGTCAGGAACTATAAATGTATTTGTTATGCAAATAAAACTTTTCATTCTGAATTATTTATCTGAAAATAGTTAGACTAGTGCCACTTGTAATCTGTGATATTAGAATTTGGTACCTATTAGGGGTGAAAATGAAGTTGGGCCTCGCCCATTAGATGAAATTCTGGTACCTCTAAGGGGTGTTTTTGAAAATTTCCACTGAGGAGCCGCCATTTTTATAGGTTGTTTACCCCCCCCCCCCCCCCCAGGAGACAGTTACAGTTGATTAATTCTAAAGCAAAGATGTAGTGGTGACCTAATTGTCAGTGCACTGGACTCTGGATCGAATTATTTAAGTTTGAGCCTAGCCAGGGCAATTTGTTGTGTTCTTAGGCAAGACACATCACTCTCACAATGCCCCTCTTTACCCAGGTGTATTAAATGAGTTCAAGTAAATTCAATTCCCTGGGAGAGAAGAAGTACTCCTAGTCACTTTACTCTATGGAAACTGGGTTAAGCTCTGACAGGGCCACTAGGCTCAAATGCAGAGTTCTACTTTTCTTTTCTACAGTAGACGTGTGAGTTTGGTAAACTGTTTTCCAGGTTTCCCCGGATAGGATGCTAGAAGTCCACTGCATTAACTCCCTGTATTGCAAACAATTTACTACTAACAGATTATACATCTTGGTAAAGAAAGCACCCAGGGGGCTACTCCCATATAATTATGGGGTATATAGGTATCTGCCGCGGGATTATAGGGTATGGTTTTACAAGGTTCTCAATCCTTAAATAGGGTATGATTTTTGCCCCTTTTGGGATTGTTCCTGATCCTTAGATAGGGTATCATCTACAATTGCAATACGTAAACAGCGTGAGAAATGAAAAAAATGGTATATTTAAACTGAACAAGCCATTAAGAGCATTATGTTACAGGAACAAAATAAGGTTGACCCATTCATGGCTTGTTTTTTTGTTTTTTCCTTGAATAGGGTGCCATTTTTGAGTTTGGGCCTTAAATAGGGTATCAAATTCAGTTTTCTTTATCCTTAAATATGGTCAGGGTTTAAGAACCTTCGCGGCACACACCTATCTGAAATTTAAGGCAGCTCCCCCAGCCCCCTGCCAAAGGAAGCACTGTGAGCACAAAGCCTCAATTGCGTGTGCTGATTTACTGGCCCCGATGTGTGTATGGTGTAAGCACTGAAGATGCAAAGGAAAAAGTTACAAATAAGTGACAAAAATTGGTTACATGTGTGAGTTGAGTGGCAACATCTTGTTGACCTTCTTCATTGCAGTAGTCTGGAGTTGCAGAGTATGCTTCATAGAGTGAAGTGATGCCTAAGGAAAAAAATGTTAAAACATCAGCAGGTAAGTTTCCAACTGAAGATGTTTCTTAATTTAACTTTATTAAACATCAATTCGATCTAACAGAATTTAAAAAATAAAGGAAATAACCAACCGTCTTTCGTTTTCTTTTGTTTTTCTAATAATTCTGACAATAACTGGATCTTTGTTTCAAGCCCAACTCTCCTTCTATCAAAGTTCATTGGAATCTCCAAGTCCTCCTCCTGTAGAGGGAAGTAAAGTCAGCGTATCATTTTATGAATTAACAATTATGCCAACAATTATGACGACATCAAAGGAGCACCTTGCATGGCACAAGATTGGTATAGGAATGGGACAGAAATTCTTTGAGGTAATTCCAGGGTGAGGATTTTGGGTTGGTGCAGAATCTTTGGCTAAGTCAGAGATTCTAGAGCTAACAAAATTAGAATGAAGGAAAAAATAGAAATTGTACTCACATAGCAATCATAGAGTATCTGTTGTGATGGTCCTCGTGGTTCACCTCTTGTTGTAGCTGCTGTAACAACATCTTCCGTGGGATTAATCTTCCATATTTCAGACCTTACATTCTCATAATTCTAACAAGATGAAGCACAAATAAAATTGACTTTCTTTACATGCCCAGCATTTAATATATTCATAACAAACTAAATACTTAAAAGGAGCTACGTAAAAAAAAAACCAAAATGTTGAAACTCGTCATTTGAAATCTGTCTCAATCTTCTCCATCCTTAACCATCCTTGTTCCTTTTTGGTTTAACATCACCTCTTTGGTGTTTTTCTTCCTTAGTGTACTATTATTTTAAGGTTTCCTATATTTTTATAGTAATTTGGTTCGTCACAAAAAATGACTCAAAATATTGTGTCGTAGCTCATTTAAGTAGTATCCATTAACTTTAAGATAGTCTAAGAAAATTTTACAGATTTTTTCAAAGCAAATTATAAGCCCATGTATTATCGAGAAATATCATATTGCTTTGCTCAGCTGAAAAGAAAACATTTTTATAAGTACACAATAATCAACACAACAGTACAACAAGAGAGTAAAAAAAACAAACTAGAGTACAGTATGTCGCCCCATTTCCGGACACTTTTTGCATAAACCGTAATATCTTACCTCAAAACAACGCAAAGAAGCTGAAATTCAGCCACAAGTTAGCTTCCACGTCTAGCAAGTAGGTCATAAAGTTTAATCGCCTGAAACTCTTTGGATCCTTCGTAATTTTGGAAAGAGTTCGTCAAATTGGATGCCCTATTTCCGGACAGGTTGCCCTATTTCTGGACGATCGTTACGAGATAAATTCTCCGCTTTTCTTGGGAACACTCTTCTCCCTTGTGGCAAAATATATCTTATAAAAGTTGAATAAAGAAACATTCATTTAAAATATTACTTTTTGTCCAAAATTGAAATCTTTTTCTTTCGATTATTTAGCGAAGAAGTCATCAATGTTTTGAAACCGGCCAACAAGCCGACATTGTATCGCGATTTGTATCGCGGTAAGACAAGGAAGACTGGCGACTGATTTATTAGATACTGGACTGGACTTGGAAAACAACACTCAAGTATTTTTTTTTTCCAAATAATTATTTCAGGTGAGTTGAAATTATGAAAGGGAGTTATAAAAATGCTTGTCTTTCAACAACTCTTCGATGAGATTGCATTTAAAACAAAAACTAGTTTGCTATCGTTAGGTGTCCGGAAATAGGAATACCTCACCAAAAATGCAAATAAACTCTTTTGTGGTCAAGATCGAAGATGCAAAACTGAAAACAGAAAATTCTTATATGCTGACAAACCTAGTCCTTTAAGCTTTACTTATGTCCAAAAAAAGTTTAATCTGTATTGTATTTTTCGAGAACAGACCGCTTAACTGTAAATAGGTAAGTCGACGCGTGCTAAAAATCGCATTTTAAGAAGAAACAAAATTTACCTACCTCGACTGAAAACGAATGTTCTAGCCTAAACGGAGCATGGCTTGGCCACAAAGGTATCAAACGAAAGCTGACTAGTCGATAAGTCTTTGGAACATATTGATCGGATTTGTTTTATTGTTTCAACGAAATACGGAATCGTTAAGATAAAGTGTCTGGAAATAGGGGTGTCCGGGAAATAGGGCAACATACTGTACAAAAATTACTAGTGTTCCCGAAAAATAACATCAAAACAGCCTCAAGCAAACTTGGTCAGAGTCGAGTGGCGTGATATTCACAAGGAGTGGTTTATAAAGGAGATGGATACCTAAGAACCTAAGGTCCTAAGAACTCTTCCAAGTTCTTTCAACTAGTACTTGTAACTAAAACTGTTACCAATTTATTTTAGTACCAAAGTAATAGAGCACAAAATGTAAATTGAAGTGCTCTCACTTGTTGAAGCTGAGGTACCACAGCAGCCAACATGTTGCTATATAACGAGCACATCTCGCGCAAATGTGTTATTCTCTCCTCTTCTAACTTTTCACAAGTCTGAAAACACAATAAATGGGGTAAATATTAAATATCTACCATCGGTTGCATCTGAGTGTGAACACGTGGGTAGACGACCTGTTCTAATTGACTGTCAGAACGTTGCATGTTTGTTGTCAAATTTCGAAGTTTCAAGCAACCGAAGGCGATGCTCTGCCTCAGCAAAGGACGTGGCTTCAACTCTTTGAAGCATTTTAACTGTAGAGCAGAACGCTACAATAAAATAGGGACCTGGACACTAGATATGATTCGCCCGATAGGGGCCTGGTGCAGGTTGTCTGTACCCCGCTGTACTTTGTACGTGTTCTTGTCATTCTCTGGCGAGAATGTTCGTCGTTATTGATTAAACCTCTCGATGAAATGGATACATTCCTATCTATGACAAGGAATATGACTATGGATACATTCCTATCTAAACTGGTGCAGATTAAACCCCTAATGCAGTTACGTTATCAAAAATGGCTTTGTGTTACTAAACCATTCAAATAAAAGACCATAAAAATAAATTCTGCAAGCCGTAAACATTGGCATGGCTTTTGTCTAGCTGTCTTGGTTTTGCCTGAAACTAATTTTCTGCAAATCATTTAAGTTCATCTGCTTGACAAACATGGAAGGTTTAAAATTGAAGTCTCACCAAATTTTTGCAACCCTTTGCTATGTGAAAGTGTTAAATTTGAACAAATTGGTGCAGGCATAAAACTTATTTATTGTCAAAAATACATTTTTGTGATCACTTGGGCAAAACGTTGCCTGACATTGCTTCAAACTTTGAAATTTGACAAGCAAACACTTAACATTTTATAACCAATGCAATTAGAACAGGTTTTTCCCCCACGTGTTCATGTGTGCATCCAACAGTAAATTAAATTTACAAGATAGATAATGGACTTGTAAGCAAACAAAATACACCATCACATGCTGAAATCTTGTGCTAGCATCTCACCTGGCAGCATTTTAACATAGCAGCCTCCCACTCGAGCCGTGCCTTCTCCGTCTTTTCATAAAGATCACGATACTCCTTATCTACCAAAAAGCAATAGACATCAAGTGTGTTAAAAAACCCCTTTTTATTAATCAAAATATATTTTCCAAGGCTTCCCATCCTTGAAATTCTATCACAGCTATACTTGTAGTGAAACTTCCTTTGGCTAATCCTCTGTTGAGGCTCAATTCCAAAAGGCGTCACAAGGATACGACTCAACTATTTCTCTTAAAGTGTATATGACATGAAAAATGTTTTCTTCTTATTTGAAAGGTCTTTCAAAATTAAGAAGAATGGCGTTTTTCTTTTTGAAATATCTTTTTTCGTTTTAGAGATACTGACATTTTTCTATTATGCAAATTAGATCAGTGATGATGTCATTTGGTTTGAACTAAAAAATGGCAAAATACTGAATAAACAATATCGCTAAAACTATTGATGCAGTGTTCTTGAAACTTGGCACCACTAATGTGCTTCACAAAATAAACAAAATGACACCCTTAGTGCTGTTGCCATGACAACAGTTTTGCCGCTGGTACTGTCTTAATAAAAACTGAAATTTCCAGTTTTTGCTTAAACCAAGAACCATCTAACGCAGTCAATCCAATGATGGGAATTAAGACAATATGGGAACTATGTCTGTTCCAAGTAGGACCCTTCGTCTAACTTTAAAGGCTGCAATTGGAGATATTGAAAGACTAGAGAAAGTCTCTAGTCTTAAAAGAGAGACTGAAGCTGAAAGAGTTGCTATGGAAACAATACTGTTGAGGCCCGCGCTCAATGCCATTTTTTTTGCACAGCTGTTTCTCGCAGTGGACATCCGGGCATAGATGCTTGTAGAAAAAACACTGTTGTTTTGTGAATTCCCGTGTGCATGCGGTGTAGTGAATTTGTACCTTTTTGGAATCTTTTCTTTCCACTTTTGTCCGCCTCCGGATCCTTTTCACCAAATGTCAATAATCGGTAGGCTCTTTTGTTTTATCTTAGCTTAGCGTTTAGTTTGTTTATTGTTAATTTTAGCTGGCTTGCTGCTATGTTAGCAACTTTTGAAACCAGCAGCTTTGTAATTTTAGCCATTAATTAATTATTTTCAGAATAAAACGGGACTTCTATGAAGAACCGACCTTGTCACGTTCCTATCGGCTCTAAGATAGGCTTCACCAAGAACGCCTATTCAAATACTAAGGGTGCCATTTTGTTTCTTTTGGGATGCACATTTGTGGAGCCAAGTTTCAAGAACACTGCATCAATAGTTTTAGAGATATTGTTGTTCAGTATTTTATCATTTTTTAGTTCAAACCAAGTGACATAATCACTGATCTAATTTGGATAGTAGAAAATTGTCAATATCTCTACAACAAAAAAAGATATTTCAAAAAGAAAAACGCCATTCTTTCTTCTATATTTCGAAAGGTCATTCACATAAGCAGAAAATATTTTTCATGTCATATACACTTAAACTCTTTCGCTATTCAAGTCTGGTTTCGTAATGTTTTTTTCTTTGTCTAAGCTAATCTTAAAATAATCAAATTAAATGGATCGTATTACACAACATAATTAAAGGCTTGCTATTCATTTCTAGTTGTTGAGAATTAATCAAGTTCAAAGTTCATTTTCTCAACAATGCTATTTACGTCCATCAAGGAAAACAGTAATACCGGTATATCTAAGTCTATGATGCAAAGTACTTAGCTGCCATGAGTTACCAATAAAAGAGGTAAAAATAGTGCACCTTATTTTTGACCTATTAGCCTGACTTATGAGAATTATAGAAGTACTAAGCAAATAAATTTCCCTTTGTAAGAACACTATTTCTTCAGGTTGATAAAAATAAAATAATATATTATAATTGCATTCTATTTTGAATGTTAAAAACATTTGCCATTGAGCTCCAGAGCTACCTAGAGTTGTAAGAGGTGTAGTTAATTGATAAACCGATAATAGATATTAATTGATAACAATAAAAGATTGATATCTATTTCTGATACCACTCGATAGAAATTGATAAAGAAATAAAGTTATGAGTTTGATTGATATCGACATCCGATAGAATTCGATAATGATTGATTTGTCGAATGTCATCAATTATTATCGATTGTTATCGGAAATGATTTTTGTCGTTTTGTAAGAAAGTTAATCATCCACACAATGTTGTCTGCATGGTTTTACTGAGTCATTCAATCATCATAGCATGTAATAGTTTTACAATTTTCAACAAAATACTGTAGGAAAATGCCAGAAAACCTTGATTAGATGATGAAATCAGTAATAAAATGCTTAACCTTTAACGCTTTAATTCTTGTGTATTTGTTTAATAGATAGCAACATCAGTCTTCATTAATAATATGTTTGAAACACATATTCTTTTGGATTATAGATTGTTATAAATTTTTGCCAACCTATAACAATCGATAATTTGTTTTTCTATGAGTTAAATTGTTATCGATTTCTGATATCAATCGATAGCAATCAGTGATTGCTATCGATTGATATTGAGTGCATCGATTGATTTCCGATGTTGACTTCTATTGATTGACTACACCTGGTAATCCCTTTGAGAGAATGTTTCTAACAATTGGTAAAAATGTATCAAACACCAACCTGCTTTCAAAGAAGCTTCTGTCATTTTCTTGCACTTGACATCCATCTTTAATCAAGCAGCAGTAGAGACAAGGATTATTAACTAGGCTACTGTTTACTTAAATTTAAAAGGGATCTCTAGTTTTTAGCCTGCACAGTCAACAAATTAGCAATGCACAATTGAAAATGGTAAGCATTTGGGGTTTCAAATGGAGCTCAAATCTGCAATCTTGATCATGTCTTTATGACAAAATCAGTGAAACTACCCAACACAGCTGCATGGTAATGGTCCTTGAAGACAAGTATTTTATTATTAATGTGTTCGGTCTGTATTCATGACCAAGATCAAGATTCTCCCATACGGACGGACTAAGCTCGGTTAATAAGATGTTTATTATATGGCCAAACGGAAACTTAAATTTGCTTAACGACACTGCTTCGTTCTCGCTGACGTTTTGTTTGCGAATGGCAATGAGCTGAACTTAAATTTGAAAAAGTTTGGTCGTTTCTTTACTTTTTATTCTTGTCAAGCTTTTTCAATTTCCATTAAGTACTTTTAGAGAAAAAGGGGACAATATGTTCCTCTTTCGTTTGTACCTTTCTGACCCCAAAATGCAACCGATCTAGATGGGAAAATCTAGACCACGGTCAATATAGATTTTAGCCAATCAAATTCGTGAATTCACTAGTTTCCAGTTCACATTTTAAAGCTAACACAGGATATCTGCTCGGTATACATACCAGTATATAATATCAAAAAAGGGATAACTTACAATGACTTACTGGCCATACCAATTATGGCAGGGCTGTCACCAATTTTTCAAGCATGCAGAGAAAGTAAAACTTACAGTAGCCGGGGATTTTGTTGTTCAATGTATTTTTCATTTTCCAGTGTTTCGGATTTATTTCAAAGTATCCGGGGCTCAAACTTGTAGCCTGGGAAATTCCACGGCCCCTGGCCCTTAGTGACAACTCTGTCATGGGCATTTATATTGAGGAAATTTACAAGTCAGAATAATAACTCCTGATATATGTCCATAAAACAATTAACTGAAAGCACGTTTTTTCACTAAGTCATGTCTAGGCCTGCACCTTAGAAATCTCTTTTTCAGAGAGTACCTTGCTACCTCTGCCAGCCCTAGCTTCTTCAACTTGTTCAAACATAACTTCAGCTTCTCTTGTCTTTGTGTAAGCACCACGTTTTGCCTAGTAAATCAAATAGAATGCTGACTGGAAAAGTTATGGAGCAAGACATTCGCCCATCTTTTTGTTTGTAAACTAGATATAAACACATAAAGAACTTACTGTGCAATATCATCCCTTTACCTGATTTGTGACTTGGGGGAGTAAAACAAAAGATATCACATAAAGTATGAGGGATGAATAAATCATTTCTTGTGTTTTAATATAAGTAAGAATATTTGGCATATGGGGAATTGGCCTATTTTTAGTTATACATTTTTCAACAGGTCGGAATCTATTGAAATGGATGAGTGTCTGGAAATAATTGTGTCAAAGCAGAATTGCCCGATGTCACTCATGTACTTGTATTTGATTATGAATTTTTATGTAAATCCATAAGAAAATGGAAAATGCAGATACCTTCAGGGCATCATTTAGTTTATCAACAAAATTCTTGTATGTTTTGTCTACCAGAGCTTCAACCTAATGGAGAATTATTATAGCAAATATTATAATTGATGTTAAGTATATATAGCGGATGGCTACACCAGCGGATGAAGATGCAAGTGAGAAATGATATCGTAGCAAATTTGCAAATTAAGCAACTGCTGTAACCCAGAAAAAATTCAGGGCTTCAACAGGACTCAAACCCAAGACCACACACTTTTTGTGGTCCACTTAATTGTGCTTTTTAAAATCTACTTTTCCCAGGTCAGAATTCCCATGACACAGTCCCTGATAACAAGGAGCTACGTTCAGAATTAATAAAAAAGTATTTAATTACTGGTAGATTCAGCCACTTGCAAACAGATGAATCACTCCCACGAAACTGTGAGAAAACATGCCATAACTGGAAACATTGTCAAATAATTTTCATTCAACCCCCCTCCCATTTTTAGTTGTTGTTTATAGGTTTCAATATAAATAATTTATGTACAATGAGATTTACATATTACCAATTATAATACAGAGAGGAGGGAATGTTTACAATAACTGTATAAATCAAGAGTCTCAAGAGTGTCTTGGCTAAAGGCATATTTTAATAAAGGGATATAGGGAGAGGACAAATCATTTTACCGTTTTCCTTGTTTTTGTTTGTGTTTCCACAAAGGCTTTGACCTGCTTTGAGACTTCATCATGCAGCTGATTTCCTAATGTTCTAAACAGAAAAAAATGATTAAGGAATTTTCTGAGGACATTGTGGATGATGACTTTTAATGTAGTCTAACTTTTGCTTCCAAGCTGAACCATTAAGGAAAGACACATACTGGTATAATCAGCACTTTTTAAAGTTACTGTCAACTAAATAGGGTGCCTTCCGCGAAATTTTTCAACTTAATTCCTTGGGCGCTCGCGCAAAACATTGACACAACGCTAAAAGTTAGTCCCTTGTTGGCGACTAGCTACGAAATTCTGGTCGCCAACACTCAATTTTCAGTCGCATTGGCGACCAGCTGGTCACAATTTCAGACCCTGCTAGAACTTTTTAACCATTGATTGGCATGTGCAAGTCATGTGCAACACAAACCTAGCAGTGTTTGTTTCACCGAATTACCAGCCACGGACATCCAAACAAACTGAACTATATCACTCAGCAAGAAATGGGCTAACAACGAGTGTGAGGATTTGTGAGGCCTATTGGTTCTTGAGAAAATAAAGTATATAGTAAAGTCAGACAAAAGGAATTTTTTTGGTTGGGTTTATGCACGGTTATGCCAAAAGAAAGATATTCTGAATAGCTTGTATGATACAGAATTCCCAGTCCGAGAGGCCTGGGAGCAAATGCCTGGTAATCGATGTTTCCTTTGTAGCTAATATTTCTCTCACTCCACTGTGGTTGCCTCGCTAGCTCAGTGGTTAGAGTATCTTTCATGAGATCGGGGTGTCGTGGGTTTAAATCCAGCTCGGGGCATCTGACTTTTTCCGGCATTTGTTCCGCTTAATAAAGATAGGCATATCAGAGTTGACCTCTCTGATGATGAAATATGCCGTGGTACACAAGCATTATTATTACTGTAGTTACTATCTATTGCTATTGCAATTTGTCAGTGCAATTAAAGCGATTCATCAGCAAACTTTAAGTTTACAGCTTACCTGTGAATGTCTGCCTCACTTTCCATTTCAAAAATAGTACTTTCCCAAGACGACTTGAGAGTTCTGTGACACAATTAGAACAGGTACTGTTAGCATGTCTACACTGTTTTTTCTTACTGTGATATCGGAGTTTACTTGCCAAGGTAAACTCATTATGTTTGTAAACCTTAACTGATACTAACTTAAGATAAATACAATTCCATCAGCAGCATAATAAACCAATGAATATGATAGTTCATGCTTTAGGTGTGCATCAAGTTATGGTGTACTCAAGCAACAGTTATACTTCATTAATACTTCCCAGGTACACCATAACTGAGTAAGTACAGGTTAAAACAAAAACATCATGTTAAAAGGACATTATCATGGTGATTTTGGAGTGTTCAGGTAAATTCTGTGCTAAAGCCATTACGTAATACCTTTACTTGTGCAAAAAATGCTCCAGCAGAATTGCGAAGAATTTAACAGCGAGAGCAACCATATTAGTTGGTTTCGCACTTTTTCAGGAGATGGCTTGAGAATTTGAAAACATTGGCAAACTTTTTCAATTTTCAATCCACTTCCTTCCTTGCCATCGTCAGTAACAGTTTCAATGCAATAATATAGTCTTTCGAACCATAATTAAGCCATTATTTTTGTTTTTTTCTCTGAGCGAAGACAAGTTAAAGTTTTGCTAAAATGGCGTGACAATGCCTTAAGGCAATGTGGTCTTATAAAATAAAACAGGTGGACATAGTAACTTTCCCATAAGTACAGCTGTAGTTAAATTGTAATTACCAGTAATTTATCAGCATTTGATATACTACAGGATTTACTATTTAATTAGGCTTGCAGGGTTGTCAATAAGTGCTGGCGTCCGGCGATTCTGCCGGCTACTTAAACATTTTCGCTGGCTACAATTTGGTGGAGATAAGCGGGAAAAAAACGGTCATCACAAAAACCCTTTAAAAAAAGGGCCCCCAGTGCCATCTACTTTCAAAATATCTCTGCATACTTCAAATCTTATTGACAACCCTGGGCATGGAGCAAGTCCAGTTTGTGTATCAAGGTTTTACTTTTTTTTAGTTGTCATTTAGTAGACTCCTACTCCCTGAAAAATGTGCACTGGGTAAAATAGTTGCTTCTTTCTGGGTTAAATACCCCTTAAACACCACAATCTAAGTTAAGCTACTGTGGTCGAGAGAGAGATATGTCCAGGATTGAACGGAATTACAAAAATTACTTTATAGCGAGATTTCACAGAATTTGCTAAAAAAAGATGCCGAGACAGATCAAGGAGGACCCTTGATGAAACTGCTAAATAAATTTAACTAAAATTACAAATTTTATGAAAATTCTGAAAATCGCAAACAAAAAACAAACAAATTGGTAAAAATCCTCTTTTTAGCAAATTTTGTAAAATCCGCAGCCATGTTTAACTGATGTGTTATGATTGACATATCAAAGGGCTTCAAGGAGGGTCCTCGACAAAACTGCGAATTTAATAAATTGCGATTCCACAATTTTCACAAGGCCACCCACGCTTAAAAGGTAAAATTTATGAATTTTACAATTGTGTTCAATCCGAGACATAAGTGGATTGAGGCTACGTCAAACTGCTGTATTTGACTACAAAGCATGCAATTACTTGTAAGACTGCTTCCCAGTGATAGCCATTATTTCAAGAAAATAGCAGATCTCAGATTTACAGTGTATTCTAAGCTGGTTTCATTTTTAAATACTTTGTTCTTTTTAATGTGAAACTACCAGTATATCACTTTTGTTCAAGTATTTTAAAGTTGATGATCACATACTCTGGCTACAACCTGTACACATAATGCACCTGAGCATGATGGCATTAGAGAAATTCTGTGGCACCACTGCCTCAAGCCTTAACTGTGGTAAAGGTTAGACACTTATGTGACTCGCTAGTGTGATTAATTTTCTTAAGGTTTCACTTACTGGCAAGAAACGTTTTATTTAGCTGTTGAACTTCCATGTCCAGTTCTAAGGAGGGGGAAACTGGGGGCAAAAGACTATAAAATATTGGCATATACTGTTACCTCGCTATGCGAATTTCTCTTTGTTTTCGTTTCCCTCGTGTGTTATTAATATGCATATGTTAATTAATATGCATTAGCGTCGTTGTAGGCTTTTCGTTTCGTTGTTCATCAGTGTTAGTTTACGCTTTCGCCGTTTTGCAGTTTTCATCATTTGAGCATCTGTGTGACGTCTTCACTTTCGTTTTTTCCTTTATGCTTTGGAGTTTCACCGATAAGGTTCGTTGTAAGTTCTTCTGTTGCCTGTATTTCCTTTTGGTGCATTTTCTCAGTATTTTGTTGTTGCTTTTTTTGCTAGAACTGTTACGCTGGGACGGGACCGTTTGCTTTCCCGTACAGCAAGTGTCTTATGGTAGCTCCTGTCATTAAACGTGTAGTGTTTCGCTGATATTTAGCAGCTACAAATACTGAAATATTACCGGTATGTCGAAAATTGACGAAATATTGAAGTTGCATCCACCTAATCTTGTGCTCAGCCCACATACACCATGTGTGTAAAGAAAATTTATGCTTAACAATTGTTTTGTTTAGTATTAAATGAGAACACAAGAATATTAATGGTACCTCAATACCGTGAAGGAGGGCTAGATGATACTGCTTCAAGGCCATATGTTAACATTTTAATTACCACTTGAAAAAAGCTCAATACTGAAATACCATAAACCACAATGCCCCCCTCACTAAGCTCTGTGAGCTTCGTGAGTTTTTGTCTTACCCCTGAAAGGGGGTACTCCCTTATCCGGGCTATATAGGGATGTGCCACTGGATAGGGTATGGGTTTTGACCGCTCAGTCCTGAACAGGGTGTATAATTCAAGTGTGTCTGTCCTGATATAAACAGGGTATGGATATTGAGGAGTCGTCCTAGACAGGGTATGGCTTTTAAGCATATCTGAAATCAGAAATGTCAGCCAGTCATCAGTCAACATTACATCATTTTCAGGACTATAATATTAGTGCTATAGTATATAAAAACATTTTCTTTTGTCCTAAACAGGGTATGTGTTTGACATTATTTTTGTCCTAAACAGGGTCAGATTTTCAGACCTCCAGCAGCACCCCTATACCCAAACATGGGTCAAGTAACCCCCAGAGTCTTACCCAAGTGCATCCTTTGATGTCTTGTGTGCCTTTGCAGCCAACTTAGTCAAGCTTTCAGCATAGGTCTGTTCTATTTTTGCCCTATAATGACACAAGTTAAACACTCTTATATTCATGTTTTCATACTTCAGCACGCACCATTCGGGCTATGGTGCATGTGCACACCATTCGAGGTATGGTGCATGCAGCAAGTTTGGAGAGCACAAAGGAAGGGCGACAGTTGCTTGAGGCGATAGCTGAGAGAAACTCTAGCTTCTTGAGTGCACTCCAAACTTGCAAAGTGCACCACAGGTGGACCAACCGATGTTTGAGTTTGTTGTGCGACACCGATCAATGGGGGTTACAAAAGAAATATAGATGTACATAAATAAGTTGGCCGCGATTTGCTCTAAATACTAAGTTTATCCTACATGTTCAATAAACGTTGAGGTGAAATGTTAATTGAGTCTTGTGTGCTGTTTTTTGCCCGTTCTGAGCCGTTTTAAGGCGTCATTTCTCGAGATAATTTATCGACCCCTAGATCATATAGAACAGAAAGAGAGAGAAGGCAGGCAGCACGACAGCTGGCGACCACGACCTTGTCCGGTTCAAGCCCAAACTGACGCTAAACCGTCATAATTCTCACCTCGAAAACGCTGGCATCTGATCGAGCACAAATTTCTTCGTACTTGAGCCGAGCTTAAGCTTCATCCTTCCAAAAAGTTTCTGAGAAAAGCGATCCTGAAGTCCAAAAAACAGCTTTCTCAATATGAATCTGAAGAATGAATGAGTCAATGAGTCAATTCGAATCTACCAATGGGAGGCGGCCTTGGGCTTTTAAACTGCCAACGGGCCACCGGC
This sequence comes from Blastomussa wellsi, assembly GCA_947652115.1. NCBI lineage: Eukaryota > Metazoa > Cnidaria > Anthozoa > Scleractinia > Plerogyridae > Blastomussa > Blastomussa wellsi. The sequence goes on along the minus strand of OX393566.1, from coordinate 17,812,779 downwards.
AACACGCGTTGCGATGCGTTGATTGGTAGATTCGAATTGACTCACATTCCTTTGGGCACGAATCTGGCACCGATCATATTGAGAAAGCTGTTTTTTGGACTTCAGGATCGCTTTTCTCCGAAACTTTTGGAAGGATGAAGCTCAAGGTCGGCTCAAGTACGAAGGTCAACTCGATCAGATGCCGGCGTTTTCGAGGTGAGAAATATGATGGTTTAGCGTCAGTTTGGGCCTGAACCGTACAAGGACATGGTCACCAGCTGTCGTGCTATGTGCCTTGTCTCTCTTTCTCTTCTATATGATCTAGGGGTCAATAAATTATCTCACGAAATGATGCTTAAAACGGCTCAGAACGGGCAAAAAATAGCACACAAGACTCAATTAACATTTCACCTCAACGTTTATTGAACATGTAGGATAAACTTAGTATTTAGAGCAAATCGCGGCCAACTGATTTATGTACATCTGTGCCTGCCTGTGAGTGCACCATACAGGGTTGTCAGTAGGCTTTTGAGTGGCAGGTTCCATCCAAAAAGTAGGCGGCTATTTCCATTTTATTTCTCCAATATCACGCTCAGAACTGACCTACTAACATTCAAAGTAGCCAGCGCAGTATTCGGAATAGCAGGTAAAATGTGCCGGTTGCCGGCTTATTTTGACAACTCTGACCATTCCTTGACAGTGCAAAGCTAAAAGCGTGAACCAATTGTTTTATAACATTACCAGTGGAAATTAAGGCCAGAAAACCAGCAGAACAATTTGCTCATGCTATCAGCATGCTCTATTGGATTATGGAGCATGCTTAGTACATATACTGGATTTGACTGCGTGGCTCTGCTAGCCATGTAAAAATTTCTTTTAAAATATTCCGCCTTTTAAGACCCTCCACCCCCTCAAAATTTCCAATTACCTTAAATTATCTGTGTATTTCAAACAATAACAATATCCTTGTGTTCAAGAAAACTAGATTGGTGATTGACCAGGCAGAAAGAAATCCTTCTGAGCAAGGTGAGCTACGCAGTCGAAATTAAATTATAAATTACAGCAATGAAACGAAACCACTAAAAATAACTTTTGAAATAAGAATGCAGAAGGAAAGGAGAAAAAAATCATTTCTAAAACTGTAAGCGAATTAAACCTGTCCTGAGGCCATCTTGGACTGGCGAATACCAGGAAAATAACTGCTAAAAAGCCTGTATGAACATTTGCTGATGTTTTGATTTATGAAAATCAGGTTTGGAATTTGCCCAGGGGAATTAATTTAACAGCGAGTTTATTTTCTTTAATTTCCTTGTCAATTTATTCCCCATTTATTCCTACCTTTCATTGAAAATAGCTGAAACTTCGCGGCAAAACTCATTTCCTTGGCGACACAACTTGCGCAACTCTTCGTAGCCTTTCTGTTCCTGTTTACAGACAACAGTAATATAACAAACTTGTAAACAGGAAAGCTAGCGTACATGCAAAATATTTGTAAGCTTCCAAGAACAATTAAATCAACACAGTTTATACATTACTCCTGCTTAAGCTAATATTTGAGCGACAGTTACCCAGAAGGAATCCTCAAACTTAGTCATGGTCGATGCTTGAAGCTGTTGAGTTCTACCTCGAAAGAGAGCGTTGATTTTCTCCAAAACTTCGTCGACATGTTACGGCCATTTCATTCCAGCTCTGTCACATTTTTCCCAGGGGTCTGTGCTTCAGCCGTAATAACTTGCAGGGGTAGGGTTGGGTTTCCGGGCTGTTGCTGAAAACCACATAAAGACTGCCGAGAGGCAGAGGCCATATCCCAAGGCGGAAGGAAACCCATAAGAGGATATTGTTATACTTCCCACCGACGCAGCACCACAGTTTCTTTAGAAACGTACCCCCTGATTATTTTTTAGAATGTTTTTTACATAAAATGTAGATTTCATAAGAAGTTTAGAGAAAAACAAGTCTACTAATTGTTTCACAATTTATTGCAATAACTCAAAGTTTGACGATATGCAATGTGCAAACATTCTAACTTGAGAAGTACCGGTAATGATTATGTGCAATCTGGAATTGTTGACTTTAAAAAGAACATGTAAATAACAAGCAATTGCTCTTTAATTAAGCAATAGACCACAAGTTTCTATGGTTTATAAGCTGATAAACCACGCGGGATGTTGGCAGAACACGAGAAGAATTTGTAAATCACGAGCCGCAGGCGAGTGATTTACGAATTCTTCGAGTGTTCTTCCAACATCCCAAGTGGTTTATCAGCCAAGAACCATAGAAACTTGTGGTCTATTGCTTTTATATAATAATTCAGAAGACGCGCGATTTTTCCATGAGTTTACTGGCACAATAAACCATAGCTGATTGACCAATCAGAGCGCGCGCATTGATTTGGTTATTATATAATGTGCAATATCCAATTATCGACTTGAACAATACTAACCTCTTACTAACCGAGCGCGAGGGCCGTACTGGGGAATATTGGCCCGAGGTCGTGACAGTATGGACCGAGCGCAGCGAGGTCCGTAAAAAAACGACCTCATGCCAATATTCCCCACTACGGCTCAAGCAAGCAACGTTAGTAAGTAGTTTATTATACGGCACTCGGGTCGTGCATGCTTGTTAAAACATATATAATTTGGTTTTATCAACTGGGTTGATAATGTCAATTGGCCACCGTAAAGAGATTCAAGAGCTGACGTTTCGAGCGTTAGCCCTTCGTCGGAGCGAATCAAGAAAGCACCACAGTTTCTTTAGAAACTTACCCCCTCTATTCATTTGTTAAAACATAGGCACGCAATGCGTGCGAGAGTTATTTTTTTCAGTTTTGATATGGACGTCTTGGGTATTTGTTTTTTGGTCAGCAAAACTAGCCCGTCCAAAACGAATGCTCAATGACCAATTTAGTGTTGGGCCTTTTGCTGACGGCGTGTGCATTTTAAGTAAATGAGCCGGCGCAACGCAAAATACGTTTGACTAGCGAATTCATTCACGACGAAGCTTTCCTGTCGACCATGAATAATATATCTGTAAAAACTGCAGTAATCAGTTTAATCAATCACTTTACTGCGCATGTCATTCCATTTTTATCAAACTACAATTTCACAATCTCGTCCCCAGAGCCCGCTTTTCTTTTGGTCAGCATCACGAAAAGCGGGCTCTGGGGACGAGATTGACATTTTGACTAGTTTCTTGATGCAACCCCAAACCTGATTGGATTGATGTACGTCACTAACTTGGGTGTGACGCTTAAAAGTCTAATTTGATTACTTTGCGGTTACACTTGCCGCCACAAAGTCTGCAGCAATATTTGAGGGACTCCATACCACAAATCTTTAGAAAATATCAATGCTTTTAAACTCTCTTCTTTAACACACTACTCATTACTAGACGGCATTACAATGTTGTGAAGACGTACCCACCTACCGCTTGTTGTGACTAAATGCCAATTCTAATTAACAAAGCTATTTCTCCGTGAAAATGAAAAACTCAGAGACTCAAAAGACAGTGCACAATGCAACACCAAACGTGATTCTTGACAGCGGTAACACGATACTTTTGTTTATTTGTAATATGATAATTTTGTTTTTCTTCGAAATGTTGAAACATGATACTTTGTTTTTCTGCATCGCTGATTTTCAACACAAGCGTCATCTTTTGTGATTTATTAAACACGCATCAAAGTATTTTATCGAAAGACAATAAACGGATGAAATGGAAAAAATATATCTTTCCAAAGGGTTTTTAAAACGAGGTACAGTTAGTACATTGTTCTCTGGTTGTTACGAAATTTGTGCCGAAAATCCTGGTGAAAGATTTTGCATATTTAATTACGAACGGTTCGTGAAATATTTACCAGAGCTGGTACGTCTGCAATGAAAGCAGTTTCTCCGGAATTACTGTACCCTGCGTTCTTGAGAATGTGGCCGCCCTACCTTCAAATTCTTAAATGCTCTATGGCATCTACTATGTCCTGAAGCAAAATCTCTGGTCATTTCTGAGCTCTCAGCTCTACTGATTTCAAACAACTCATCTTCAAATTTAACCAAAATTAAAGCTATCGTTACTGCAGTCAGAAACATTTTAAAATTCAACATGGCTCTTATTCACAACTAACCGCAATCAAAAAACAACCCCTTAACCCAAAGCCGCCAAAACAGACTGCCCGCAGCATGTAAAATTTCACATCCTCGTACCTTCTTCACCACAATGAAAATTTCCGAACAGTTTTCCGCTTAAAACCCACGCACACCAGAGCTACATAAAAACCGAGTGCTGGAAATAGAGACATCATGCCAACACCGCCCAATAAGGCCAAGTTTATACGAAAATAAAGATGGCCGTCCATTGAAACGGAAACAAATATTGATACAAAATTAAACGATACATACAAGCGGCAATTTCATTGGTTATCGATCGATAGTATCCTAATTCTGATTGGATTGAAATACATCGCTCGTCCACCCATCCATCCATCCATCCACTGAATAACGACATACGTCCGTACGCCGACTAAGAGTTATTTTTTTTTTTTGAAAAAAATAACTCAAAAATGACGACTTTCGGTGACTTGAATTCAGAGGTGTGACGATAGGTTTTTCCTGCAGCGCTATAAAATTTCTGAACAACGGACACTTGACTGACAACTGGGGGAATATAACTCTGGAGAGCACTGCTTTGCCTGCGGGAACGGAATCTCGTCACGAATTCCTGGTACACGAGGATCTACTTCAGTGGTCTTCACTACGGACGTCAAGGAATAGACAGAACTTGGGTCCAACAGTAGTTTATTACTTCAAGATTGAATCGTCGATTCAATCAAAAAACTTTACAACCGCACTTGCTTATATATCATCCTGAGTCGGTTCAAAAACATATTTACGCCCACGCACATCAACTCTATTACCTGTTGCCTATCATCTTCGTGCCATGTGGTACATACGGCCACGACACAATCCCGCTATCCATCTCTGCCAGCCGCTGCGATTTGTACCTCGCTACAATTTTTCCATATCGCTTTTTCCCTTTGTCTCTCCGCCGTCCTCCTCCATGTTGTCCTTGGTCTTCCCGGCCGTTTTCACCGCCCCTCTGGGGTCCAGGTTAATGCAATTCTGCAGTCATTGTTTGGTTCTTTCTTCATGATGTGGCCGATGAATTTCCATCTTCTCCTTCGCACGTCCTCACTGAGGTTTTCTATCTCAGCCATCTTCAGGACTTCTTTGTTTGTAATTCTTTCCTGTAAACGTATCTTAAATATCCGTCTAAGACATCTGCTTTGGAAGACATCGATTTGGTTTTCATCAATTTTATTCATCTTCCACGTCTCGCAGCCACACATCAAGACTGGCTTTACTAGTGTCTTATATAGCCTGACTTTTCGATTCGCTCCGACGAAGGGCTAACGCTCGAAACGTCAGCTCTTGAATCTCTTTACGGTGGCCAATTGACATTATCAACCCAGTTGATAAAACCAAATTATATTAATAAACTGAAGAGCTTGTGGGGTTTATTCCCCAGGGCTTCATAGAGTCTATCCATAAATTGTTGCCAGTTTAAAATTCTTTTGTATTCATTTAAATTAGCCCTACTAACTTCGTTTTTGCCTCGTGTCCGCGTGACTAAAGTCGAGTGACACGAGGTAATGTGGGCACTCGAGCATTCTTGTGTAAGATTACTTGCGTTCCTAATGTAAGATTCTTTTGTTCATTCTTCCCACGTTTGACATTACTGTTTAGGGCGGTTTCTGTAATTAATTAATTAATTTTGAAGTTTTCCTCTTTCCTTTGGCCTAAAGGGCTAAAATTATAACGCAATTGACAATTCAGTTCTTACAAGGTGTGGGCTGTCTGTTTTTGTGAAGGGCCTCAAATACGCGAAGTCTGATAAAATGAAGGAAGCTGTAATATAATTTATTTGAATAGTCTAGTGATCACATTGAGTTGATAAAAACCTGTCATCTAATGCACAGAGAATAAGTGAACAGTTACATCGTCGTATCAACAGATATTGAGATGAAGTTGTTTTTAGAACACTTATGCTGAAAGTGAAACATCATCTGTTTACTTTGCATATGTGTAGTAGAGTGTAGTGTGTAATGCACGTGTTTTGATAAGATGAGCTCTTTTTTGGTTTAATGGATTTACTAGGTATTTAAAGCCGACAGTCACTAAATACGGACACACGATTGTGACGAGTTGTTTCTTGTTAAAACTCGTGGGAAATTGTGTACTGTCTTCTCTCACGCGAAGTGACCTCCCTCCTTCGGATTGTCATTTATAACGAGGGCATGCCAAGTTTAGAGAACCACACATTGACTGTGTGAAAAGAGTCTGAAAAGCTCTGATTTTAGAAATACACGTCTAGAGTTAAAGATTTCAGAAACAGAATATTAGGGTTTATAAAAATAACAAGATTTGACCCCGAGGACTTGTTCATATGTAAATTGCTGCCCTGTTTTACCATGTTTGAGCCTTTTATTTTTTAGCTATTGCTGTAAAGCGCCACTGAACCATCGGGAAATGGCGCTCAACAAATTTATTATTATTATTATTATTATTATTATTATTATTATTATTATTATTATTATTATTATTATTATTATTATTATTATTATATTGTGAATGTAGCTCTATTTCACACACCTTTTCCTGAGCAACATATGTTCAAATGACTTGAAAAGAGAGACACCAAGCCCGAAGGGCTTTTGGTTGAGTTGGTAATTGAAAAGAATTTTTACTTTTAAACGAGGTTAGTGAGGCTAATTTAAATACATATAAAAGAGTTTTTTAAATTGTCAGCCATTTATGCATTGGGTCTGTAGTGATGACTATTGTTCTAGGCTGAATTTTGCCAAATTAGCAACATTTTCGACACGGAAACATGGGGGTCCCTGGTCCGCCGCCTATGAATAGAATGCAATAGCTTGACAATCAGAGTGTCCTTTGGGATTCTCGATCAAAGAAAAAAGTAACACCGAAAATGATAATTCATAATTTAACAAATAAATATGACAGATGCTGAATTACTTGTCACTGTTCCCTTCTCTGGCATCGAAACATTCCGAAATGCTCCTTAACGTTGAAAACCGTCCATTGTTAACATTGTTGAATTTGCTTCATGTCTGCGACCGAACTGATGACGAAGAAGCTCCACTTGTCCCACTTTTCACCGAACCTGGATCAGAAATGACAGAAAATTGGCAAAGCTGCACTCAACCGCAAGATAACACGAATCGAACACGAAGCAAGGTAAGCCCATATTAAAGGTGTTATGTTCTAAACCAGTGTAAAACTTCTTTCGTTGCTTTCCGATGCTTCGGAAACAATCAAAGTAGTATTCAGCAAGCACGTTATTCAGAAAATGCAAAAGAAATTTATTTGCAAAATACATTGCTTTCGCCTCGTTTTATTTTCAGTTGGTTGTGGCGCTAATCAGTGGTTTTACTCAGTGTTCTGTTATCTAGCTTCTACCCATTCTCTTTAGCCAGTGTTTTTTAAATAATGTGAGAATAATCCAGCCAATAATCCTTAATGCATGAAACAAAAATTGAAGTGCAGCTAACCCCCAAATTTTTTTCATTAAAATAAACCTTTGCACCAGTTTGAAATGCACTGCGCCTTTGGTTTCTTTTTTACCGAATTCTGACTTCTAAAAACTGTGCATCATTTTTTTGTACAACTGAGTCAGAATGGGGGTGGGTCTATTCGCTATTTGACGTCACAAACTGATTTGCATGCATGTTTACAAAGACTTGATGCGATGCAAATCAGTTTGCATTGAAAGACTTTTTTGCTTATGCTAGACTTTCACAAAGTCCTTCGACGTGCGGTTCAGGATGCATGGTTTAGGTATGTCACGCCCTCTCACGACTAAGTCACTCGTGGTCCTCACTTCGCAAAGGCAATTCTGGCAAGCTTAACTATTTACAATAGCAATTTGTAAAGAACGAATTTGAATAATCATGCTGCCAAGGCTGTGACCATGCAAACAGGGGCTGGTAAGCCTGTGGTTAAATCTACGAAAATTGTTTTTTCTTCCTTGTACCCTGCAGGGCCTGTAATCCACTGGATAAAAAACTGAGCCATCTATTGATTTGTTTCAAAACTGTTGCCAACACCATATACAGTAAATGGCATGGAAAGTGGTGAAGATCAATGGCTGAAAGAACATGGATGCCATGATATCTGTAGTCTGTCATCCAGCTAACATTCTTCTCTAAACTGGGCATGAAAAATATGACTGAGAAGATAAAGTGATCAACAACTGGTTTCTCCTTACATTGTCAGTGTATTCACATGCAATTAAATATTTGAGAACAGAGACTAGGGGACGTTGTCTTGATGTAGCACTGAAACGTTTCCATATTGTTGTTAGTAGTTATTAGCTATTTTCAACTTTTTAGTCATATTTTTTTAGCTCAGTTCTTGACTATTGTAAAGCGCTACTGAAATTTAGGAAATACTGCTATAGAAATTTCATTAGTATTATTGTTATTACATTCTTAGAACTTTACTTGAATTTATGGAAGAATCAAATTTGGAAAGATCCCCATTTCCACTTACAACAACAACAAACAAATCTTAATCCAATGTTCAATACAAATCTTAATTTTAATGCGCATTTGTCACATGCGACTACAAAACCAGTTTGGTTCTGCAACTTCTTCAGTTCATTGACATGGTAGAGTTAGACCCGGGATGATGTTATGTAACCATGCATGAGAAGTAAACCTTGATAGCATGTTCCAAATCATTATAAATAAGAAAATAATTAATACTGAGGTAATAATGAGGTATAGAATTACATAATGTTTGATAATCTATCTCGTACACATTTACATTTGATCATTTTCACAGGTAAATGTGCTCTTTAGATGCAAAATGATAATAATAAATTATTATCATTATTATTATACTATTCTCCCCACTTAATGAAACAGTGAGACACATCATTATTATTATTATTATTATTATTATAGTTTGCTCAAAACTGGTAAAAAAAGATTACCAAAGAAGGCATGGCAATGTGGCACCTGTCAGGAAAATGTGCATTTGAGCAAAAGGAGGTGGTATGACCATGTTCAGCAGAGTGCTTGAAAATGATAACTACAAACTTAAATGGGACTTCAGTGTGCGAACAGACCATGGAATTAGGGCTAGAAGGCCATATTTGGTAATCATTGACAAAAGAGGCAAGAGCTGGCAAATGATAGATGTGGCAATTCCAGAGGACAGTTGGATGAGAGAGAAGGAAGATGAAAAAGCTGAAAGGGACCAAGATCTTGAGAAAGAAGTTCGAAACATATGGGGTGTGAGAGCAAAGGTTATTCCAGTGGAAGTGTTAGCATCAGCATCAATACCACCAAGATTGAATGAGTTAACCTGAAAACCATTGATCCAGAGATGTGCATTGTTGGGGTCAGTTGGCAAGAATATTCTTGAGAAGATGCTAGAGATGTAGAGCAGAGAACAAAGTAAACATAAGGGCGTTTCTTGGCTTCCCTTGGCAACTTGTTGTTGCCCGGAGTCAATGAAGAAACCAGCTTCAATAGCTGTGTGAATTTTCAATTCTTGCTTTGCAAGTGACTTAATCAACACAATATTAGATGACATGAACAAAAGATTCTGGTTAGCCTCTTTTGTTTGGTCATCCAACATGGCTGCCATGCTTATTGTCTTTTGAATCTCTAGGGACTGGTTGCAAACTGGCAATAATAATAATAATAATAAATTAATAATAATAATGAAGATGATCAATTATTATTATTAATGTTATCAATATTATTATAATTACTGTATACCAAAACAACTGAGATTGAGCAAGTCAACCTGAAAACCACTGAGGTGTGCGTTTCTGTCGAACTGATCCAGAGATGTGCATTGTTGAGGTCAGTTGGCAAGAATATTTTTGAGAAGGTGCTGGAGATTTGGAGAAGAGAACAAAGTAAACATAAGGGTGTTTCTTGGCTTCCTTTGGAAACTTGTTGTTGCCTGGAGCCAATGAAGAAACCACCTTCAATACCATGAATAGCTGTGTGAATTTTCAATACTGATGATGGTAATGATGATGATCAATCATTATTATTATTTATTATTATTGTTATTAATGTGATCAGACTTATTTGAGTATTATTAAATCCTGCACATCTACATTTAAAAATTTTCAAATTCAATTCAATAAATAAAATCAAAATAATCATAATAATAAATAATAATAACATTATTATTCATTATTATTACTTAAATAATATTATTTATTTAAATAAATGTACACATTTACATTTGAGAATTTTCAAATGCAAATGTACAAATTTATCTAAATAAAAAATGTTATTTAAATAATAATAATGTATAAAAATCTTATTATCTATAATATTATTTATTTAAATAAATGTGCACATTTACATTTTGAAAATTTTTCAAATGCAAATGTACACATTTATCCAAATAAAAGATATTATTTAAATAATAATAATGAATATTATTATCTATTATTATTGTGATTATCTTAATTTTATTTATTGAAATAAATTTGTACATTCACATTTGAAAAATTTTCAAATGTAAATTTGCAGGATTTAATTTAACCTTGCTGCTTTTACTTTTGTGGTTATCAAAATCTTTTGTTATTGAAGAACTAAAAAATAAAAGATAACACATTCAAGTTAAATATTTAGTATTTAGAAATAGAAATAAATAAAAACAATTTGGAACCTGATATTAAGGTCTATTTCCTCATTTGTGGTTTCGTGAAGTCATCCCAAGGTCAACTCTTACATGTCAACCAACTGACAATGGAGGTTGTATGCTAATCCAGTTTTGAAGTTGCATTTGCCATGTATATGTGTGTTGAAATTAAATGTAGGGTTGTCGTACCTGATCGAACAGTAAAAAAGCATAATTTATATATAAACTTTTATTTCTAAAATATTTTTACATATAGAAAGATTTTTGCATAAATTTGGGCTTTCTTAGGACAATGTTATTTCTGATAATTGAGCACATCAAGAAATAAGTATTCTTGTGCAAGATACAGCAATGCCTGGGTACCAGAGTTATGAGGAGGGGTATATCATGTGTGTGAGAGACCTTATCATCTAGACCTCACAACCAACTCCATTCTGTGCTTTGTCAATTTTTTTGGGGTTCGTCTTTGTCAGACAATCCTTTATTAAGATCGGCTGTTTTATGTACTGTAAAGACTCTTAGGATGAGCTTCAAGGTGCTTGAGCCATCTTTCTACCCAGATTTCTTGCACATTTTTCCCTGTGTGGCCGGATTTGTTTTGTAAGAGGTTGCTCAGCTAGTTATGAATTTTCGTTCTTTTCTATTTTCATTTATGTATGTATAGGCTTTTTGTAGTATCTATGCAAATATGGTGTTCTACTAAATGGACTTAAATTTGAGTTACGGTAAATTGCTTGCCTTGTAATTTTTGCCTAACATAATGGGTTATGCATCCCTGTCTTCTGAATTCTATAATGCTAAGGGTAACTTTTCAGATAAATGTGTCTAGATTTTCCCAATGACCAAATTGAAGCCCATGTGACGTCAAAATTCTTTGCCATGACAATGCCAAAAGAGGTCAAAGATGCCCTATATTTGATCTTTTCAGGCTATAAACTTTATAAAACTACTCGGTGAAAGTTTTTATTTTTTTCGACAAAAGGAACATAATTCTGTCAATAGGTTTCAGAGCTACGTTATTTTTTCATAAAGTTAAGGTGGCTCTTAGCCCTATTGAACAAAACTATATCAGTTTTGGTTTTTCATCCACCTCATTTGCCTAGCTGAAAACAAAAGTCTAAGACAGTAAGGTCTAAACAATTTTGAGCCACTGAAGTCTTCGTATCTAGTTGATGACTTGATTTTAGCTTGAGTTGTATAACATCAGGTTGTCCTTGGTCAGAGGGTTGCCCTCGAAACTGAGGTATTTACCATACAATTTTAATATGTTTAAACAAGTTATCCTTTATTTGAATTGGGAATTGTTGTGGAGAAAAGGCTATGAAACATGGAAATAAATGAATGTATACCAGCAAAGCTTGATGTATCAATTATATTTGCGGGAACAGTCGCTTTTGGAAATTGTTAATTGTTGCAGATTAAAGGTCATGAAACGTGGAAATAAGCACAAGTTGTATATAAGAAAAGCTGTATGAATTGTATTTTGTGTGAATAGTAGTTTTTTGGTAACTTAATTGGCATCATTGGCCGCCATCTTGGAAAGGGTGAGAGGGACTGCAAAAGTAGGTGGGTGCACTTATGTCCAGGACTGAAGGCAAGTATTGTTCAGTTAATACTTCATTTTGGTCGGGTTATTTCCCATTTTCATGTTTATTACCTCGCATGTTACCACATGTGTTTTAGTGAACTGCTATCAATGGGGACACTTTGTGAAGCTTTTCATGAGGCATTTGATTTGATTTGATTTGTGCGCATGCCTGAGCTGAAATGCCGTTGAATGCGATGATAGTGAAAAACCCTTAAGGTGGCTCACTAGTTTTCGCAGTTGGAATAACACATTAAATGCCAAGGAACAAAGCAAGTCATTGTCCAGGCCAACCCCCCCCCATGAGCAAAAGTTTTAAGGCTTGAAAGGCCAAAAATTTGTTGGGCCCCACCTTAATTTAGCGCCTGCAGGGCCCCACCTTAGAAAGAAGCCTGGATCTGCCACTGCAGAGCATCACATTTCTCACACTCTGGGTAAAATACAAGTTTCCAGCACATATCCAAGGTTGGATATATGATGTATGCATGCTTTACCAGCTGTAAGTATAAAGCTTGCCGCACAGCGGGCATAAAAAGGGAGGAGTTAAATTAAGCCCTGAACCAAAAAAATATGTGACAGATCTCTTGACCCCACAAAAATACCTAGTGTGTATATTTTCAACTCAAAAAAATACATCAGACCTCCTCACCATTGATTCATGTATGACTTCTAACCATCATATCTTGGATTTCCTTTCACTCCTGGGATTAGTTTTCTATGGGAGGCTTCTTTCACTTTTAATGGCAGTTATGACCATAATTGGAAAGTCATGTGACCAGAACACAGAAACTCTAAAAACTCTCAAAGATTAAAACTTTCAAGGATGAAACCAAAGCCAATAATAATAATAATAATAATAATAATAATAATAATAATTATAAACAATATTATAATTATAATAAGGACCTTCCCAGCATCTGCACCTGAAATTTTAATGGCAAATAACTTTGTCAGTTTCAAGCCCGGAATCGCAGTTCACCATGCGAACATATCAAGTTCTCCAATAGTATGGCTTGAAGGCTCAAGGGAACTTGGAAATGGCCTATTTGTTCATTAGTTACCATAAAACTCACAAAATTGAGCACCTGAAATCGTTTGGGAATGTTTATTAACCAATCGCAATCAACTTCAAAACACACAAACCTCAAAGCCACAAAATAATTAACATCTCTGGTGCAGTTTCTTTTCTACGCCTACTTGAGTGTTTCCTTACAAGACAAAAACATTGCGGAAATGTATTTACAAACCTGCAAAAATTGTCTTATAATTACTGGTGTAGCTATGATTGAATGCCAGTTAAATCATAGTGACAGAAGTGTTATACTATAAGGAACCTGCAGTGTACTTAAATTCTTGAACTTCAATGGAAGAGATAATTATTATAATATTTACCGGTTTCCCTTGCAATAATAATAATAATAATAAATTTATTTATTGTGATCAGGGTCTTCAAAATTGTAAAATGCACAGCAAACAGATCCTTGGATTAACAGGGTAACCCTGGGACAAAACTAATGAAAGGTTTTTATGATCTTTAATGTAGATCTTGAAATATTTTTTAAAAATACATGTGAATTTTACCAATTATACAATCTCTTTTGTAGCATGTATGTCTCCATATGAATTGTATATATCTGTACAATGTTTGCACATAAAACAAAACACCAAATATTATAATAATACATTGTGCTGGAAGAATATATTCTTATGTAGTCTAAATTTTATCTATCATTTATGGTTGCTTTTTCTAACCACTAATTTTCACATATGAGAATGATAAATGAATTAAATTGCTTCACACTTAAAAATATTATGTACTTATAATGGAAGTCAAGACAAATTTGACACTGATTTTTTTAAAAATAGGGTCTGATTTAAATTGCGGTCCCATGCAAAATTCTTGCTTAGATCTTTTTTGCCAAGATCTCTGCCATCTCAGTGAGATTGGTGAAATCTCGGCAAGATTGCTGAGGTTTAGCTGATATCTGCCTTAGAATGCCAAGATCTCTCTCACTGCAATTGTGGTGAATGCCCACAGATCTTGCTGAGGTCTCACCAATACCGAGATCTCACCACAGATTGACAAGATTCATGGCGAGATCTCAGCAAGCCAAGCCATGTAAATGAAAATCTTGGCGGCCAAAAACTTGTCGAGATCTCGCCAAAATCTCAGCAAAAATTTTGTGCAGGGTTCTACTTGAGTACCCCCCCAATTCAAAAATTGTATACCCACAAACATTGTCTATTAAGCTACAATTTTCAGAGTTAAAAATGTGGATTCCACCAAAAAGATGATAATTAACTCTCTCATTATTGTATTATTTATTTAATTATTGTTAGTAGTGTTTGTGGCACAGCTCCATTTAAAAACTGAAAATTGGGAACTCTGGAATCCCAACTCAGCTCTGTGGGTGGTTCCAGGATGTGTCTATTCATACCCAGCCCAAGGAAGGTCCGTGAAAGTCGCAAGGAAGGGGAGAGCGTGGGTGGGCATGAAAAGCCAAATATAAAAGCATGGCTGGATTAATTTTCAAGAGCAGTGGGTTTACGAATATTTCCTAGAACCACATGTTGGGTAATCTAAGTCAGGGGATCAAGAAAGTACTAGTTGATGGTAGGTAGCATCCTGCTTTAGGTATTGACTAGTCTCCTTCGCAACCATTTTTTTTTTGTTGGAGGGGGGGGGGGTGGTGTTGCGTGACATCCCAAAAAACGGCTGTGAAGGAGACTAGGTATTGACTGAACCTGTGATATTAATCATGGGTGGAAGTTTCCCTTAATAGCCCCATGCTGGGGGGACTGTTTTCAGAGTACCTGTAAGTCCTATTTTTGGCCTATATATGTCAATTGAACACTTTCAATGTACCCAAAGTTGACAGGCTCTGAGGTCCATGTTTGATTGCCACTTACAAACTGCAAGGTTCAATATGAATATCTACATCCTTTACAAATCATTCTGTAACTTTACTTTCCTTTTAGAATAATTATTTAATTTTGTCTTCTCTGGTTAATGGATTATTGTGATATTATAAACAGCTAAACAGACCTGTTTGTCATGAACTCTGTAAGGTCTTGTGATAATAGGATTAGAGAATAACAATTAAATCCCGCTGACAGCTTTTGCTAGCTCTTTGCCAGTAAAAACAATGCCAAGAACCCCAGAAATGAGGCCAAATATAATGATAAAAACCCTTACAACTATGTTGAACCATTTGAGCTCATTCCATTTCAGGACCATGTGGAAAAAACAGGGGAACACAAAGCACAGACACGTACCAGTAAAGCTACCTACCAGGCCCATAAACAAGCCAAAATGGGGCACAATGATTGCCATAAGCAGACCAAAGGACAGGACTAATGGCCGCGACAAAATAATCCAAACCCAGTGATAACCTGAATCTTTATGCAAGTGAGGGAAGTACGGCAGGACTTTGTGATCAAAGGTTTCTAACACAATGTAGCTTACAATAGGGAATGCTGTAAACACATTTGTTACAACCAATGCATTGGCCAGAATGTAGAATCCCTGACTGGTCTTAAGGTTGACGGTGATGGCTTGCTCTGTGTTTGTTCCGAATCGTAGTACAGGAAGAAGGCCAAAGGCAACTTTTACCATGACTGCTAGCAGGAATGCAATGTTCATCATCATCGGGTACTGTTGAGGATGTCTCATGCTGCCCTCGACTCCGGGGAATACTGCATGGGCCGTGTAGCTGAAGACAATGACACCAAATCCGACAGGGAAGGTGTTGATGTCAAATGGCGGAATGTTGTCTAAAGACATTTCCTTGTACTGTGTTATGGAGTAGATGATGATTGTCAAAATGGACGACATCAGTGCAAACACGGATATCATGCTGATCCAAGCGATCACTGAGACCCGCCGGACAAACAAGCCTGGAAGTGCAATGCAGGCACTGATTGCACACCAGGTGTAGATGTCAAATGGAGCATACTTGTTCAGGATGTCACTGAATATGGTACCTAACAGGACAAGGTAGGAGATCACACCACCAAACATCTCACAGAACTGTACCACGCTAACAATCCGGTTCCCCCAGCCCGGCCACACGGCTTCCCCAACCTCCGGGTAATTCACTCGGACCCGTTTAACGTGCCCCGTTCGCTTGGATTTCTCATATAAACACTCAATCAATAACTTCCCTGTGTAGCAACACAACCAAGCGATGATGGCGTTGGCAGCCACAGCCGCCCATCCCCCCATCCGCACGGCATAGGGTACCCCAAGGATCCCCGTTCCTTGAATGAGGTTGGTTACGTTCCATCCCGCGAGAAATGCCGAAGCGCGACGGTCATCTGATGGCTTATCCAGCAGCGAAATAGTCATGGTCGCCGACTTCAATTTCTGCACGCTCTGAGAGAAGCCACCTCGTGAAAAACTTACTCCGGCGATGCTTGAAGTCGCTTTCGGTGTCGCATCACTTGGCCGGGCTAACAGATGCGAATGTTCGTCCAAAGGAACTATCGTCGGAGAATCGCCAGTCTTTTGTTCTGCCATGGGGATGTCTTCATTGTCCACTTGACTCGCCATGTCCAGGCGAAGATCTCTGCTCTTTCTTTGTTATTCTTTCAGTTTTAGCCGGTAGGGTTTAGCTGCTTTAAATCCTTTGTAAATAAAACACAATTCTCCACGGCGAGGCAGGTATATTTAATGATCAACGGATCAGCAACCTATGGAAGGCTTGTCCCGCCGCGTGATACAAGTGACGGTGTTGTGTTACTACGTGTTTATAAACAAACGGGCTATTGTTGCCACAAAGACATGCTCAACCTCGTTTACAGGGACAGCCGAGAGATACGAGACGACTTTCCGACTCGGCTGGCTCTCGGAAAATTCTCGTACCGGCGCGAGTTCACCACGCATCTCTTTACGGTGGCCAATTGACATTATCAACCCAGTTGATAAAACCAAATTATATCGTTATACTTGCCACCGACGCAGCACCACAGTTTCTTTAGAAACTTACCCCCTCTATTCACATGGTAATCGTTCATGCCCCGAATAACCTAAAACAATAACAACTGCTACCAGCAGAATTACACACACTTCACACTTTATTATTTTTAAATGAACTATTACTAAAAAGGCATGCCAGCAACTAGCAATACATACATACTTATTATTACATACATCTTTATTTAACAATGCATGTTAAATGTGGATTGGCAAGACCGAAGTCCTGATGTGGACTTGCCTAACTACAACTGATTAAATACAATCACATTAAAATATAAAAAAAGGACAACAAAATGAAGTTTCTTCATAATTACAATAAGTAGCATAGCCGGGATTAAATGAATAACACCTGATCATCACCGTTTTATTTTCCTGTTTTAAAGCTCCCAGGCACACGAAGATCGCTTTGCTCGCTTCGCGCACCGGGGAGCTTTAAAACAGGAAACTAAAACGGTGATGACAGGTGTGTATTCATATAATCCCGGCTATACTACTTGTCGAAGAAGGACAACCCCCTGGCCGGCTGGTTCGCACAATTAGAAAGAAACGACACCATGAATGCAATGGTGCGCGGAGCAAACAACTGCGTGTGGTTTAGGAGAGCACATTTTTTTTTCTGCAACCAAATTTTCGGCAACTTTTTTTCCTGCCACAAGCCAGACCACTTTTGCATTGCCACAAGCCAGACCACTTTTCCATTGCCACAAGCAAGACCACTTTTCCATTGTCACAAGCCAGGACCACTTTTGCCTTGCCACTTTGTTTGGCACAAGAGCTGCTATTTTCTTTTTCGAAGATACACAAGGTGTTGCAGGCCTTGCAGCCGCTGTTTCTGCTGTTGCAGGCCTTGCAGCCGCTATTTCTGCTGTTTTCTGCTGTTGCAGGCCTTGCATCCGCTGTTTCTGCAGGCTTTGCAAGCCTTGCAGCCGCTGTTTCTGTTGTTTTCTGCGGGCTTTGCAGGCCATGCAGCCGATGTTTTTGCTGTTTTCTGCAGGCTTTGCAGGCCATGCAGCCGATGTTTCTGCTGTTTTCTGCAGGCTTTGCAGGCCTTGAAGCCGATGTTTCTGCTGTTTTCTGCAGGCTTTGCAGGCCTTGAAGCCGCTGTTTCTGCTGTTGCAGGCCTTGCAGCTGCTGTTTTTGCTGTTTTCAGCTGTTGCAGGCCTTGCATCCGCTGTTTCTGCAGGCTTTGCAGGCCTTGCAGCCGCTGTTTCTGCAGGCTTTGCAGGCCTTGCAGCCGATGTTTCTGCTGTTGCAGGCCTTGCACCCGCTGTCTCTGCTGTTGCAGGCCTTGCATCCGCTGTTTCTGCTGTTTTCTGCTGTTGCAGGCCTTGCATCCGCTGTTTTCTGCAGGCTTTTGCAGGCCTTGCAGCCGCTGTTTCTGTAGGCTTTGCAGGCCTTGGAGCCGCTGTTTCTGCAGGCTTTGCAGGCCTTGGAGCCGATGTTTCTGCTGTTGCAGGCCTTGCAGCCGCTGTTTCTGCTGTTTCTGCTGTTGCAGGCACCATTGGTAGAACAACAAGATCCATTGTTCTTTGTATTGCGAGCACTTTCTAGTCCATTAGCCGCAAAACTTTCTTCCCAGACTTCTGCGGTCTTTGCAAGATCTGCTGTGGTGGTGCTGCAGGGCTTGCAACGCTCTGTGCAGTGCTTGCAGCCTGCCACCCAAGATATTTCGGTCGCAGTGTTGTGTACAGAAGAAGGAGGGCAGAACCAATCCCACCAGCAATCCCAACAACCTGCACAACACCCGCAGCAGCAGACGTTGCGGCATTGGCGGCGCCCACTATTCTGTCTGTTTGCTCTCGAACAGCATTGCTGTTTTTTTCTATGCTCTCCAGGATTCCTTCGCTTTTTTCTTCCACTTCCTCTTCCAACCCCTGCAAACCTTCCCCAATCTCCTCCA
>OX393566.1:17741439-17793452 GCA_947652115.1 Blastomussa wellsi | reverse complement strand
GTTCGAGAGCAAACAGACAGAATAGTGGGCGCCGCCAATGCCGCAACGTCTGCTGCTGCGGGTGTTGTGCAGGTTGTTGGGATTGTTGGTGGGATTGGTTCTGCCCTCCTTCTTCTGTACACAACACTGCGACGGAAATATCTTGGGTGGCAGGCTGCAAGCACTGCACAGAGCGTTGCAAGCCCTGCAGCACCACCACAGCAGATCTTGCAAAGACCGCAGAAGTCTGGGAAGAAAGTTTTGCGGCTAATGGACTAGAAAGTGCTCGCAATACAAAGAACAATGGATCTTGTTGTTCTACCAATGGTGCCTGCAACAGCAGAAACAGCAGAAACAGCGGCTGCAAGGCCTACAAAAGCAGAAACATCGGTTGCAAGGTCTGCAAAGCCTGCATAAACAGCGGCTCCAAGGCCTGCAAAGCCTGCAGAAACAGCGGCTGCAAGGCCTGCAAAGCCTGCAGAAACAGCGGATGGAAGGTCTGCAAAGCCTGCAGAAACAGCAGAAACAGCGGCTGAAAGGCTTGCAAAGCCTGCAGAAACAGCGGATGCAAGGCCTGCAACAGCAGAAACAGCGGCTGCATGGCCTGCAAAGCCTGCAGAAAACAGAAAATATCGGCTGCATGGCCTGCAAAGCCTGCAGAAACAGCGGATGCAAGGCCTGCAAAAGCAGAAACAGCGGCTGCAATGCCTGCAAAGCCTGCAGAAAACAGAAAATATCGGCTGCATGCCCTGCACAGCCTGCAAAGCCTGCAGAAACAGCGGATGCAAGGCCTTCAACATCAGAAACAGCGGCTTCAAGGCCTGCAAAGCCTGCAGAAACAGCGGATGCAAGGTCTGCAAAGCCTGCAGAAACAGCGGCTGCAAGGCTTGCAAAGCCTGCAGAAACAGCGGCTGCAAGGCCTGCAACACCTTGTGTATCTTCGAAAAAAAATAGCAGCTCTTGTGCCAAACAAAGTGGCAAGGCAAAAGTGGTCCTGGCTTGTGGCAATGGAAAAGTGGTCTGGCTTGTGGCAATGGAAAAGTGGTCTGGCTTGTGGCAATGCAAAAGTGGTCTGGCTTGTGGCCAGAAAAAAAGTTGCCGAAAATTTGGTTGCAGAAAAAAAACATTTGCTCTGCTAAACCACACGCAGTTGTTTGCTCCGCGCACCATTGTATTCATGGTGTCGCTTCTTTCTAATTGTGCGAACCAGCCGGCCAGGGGGTTGTCCTTCTTCGACAAGTAGTATAGCCGGGATTAAATGAATACACACCTGTCATCACCGTTTTAGTTTCCTGTTTTAAAGCTCCCCGGTGCGCGAAGCGAGCAAAGCGATCTTCGTGTGCCTGGGAGCTTTAAAACAGGAAAATAAAACGGTGATGATCAGGTGTTATTCATTTAATCCCGGCTATACTACTCAATATTATAGGTAAATTTAAATACAAAACAAAAATATTAACTCTAAAAGTATAAAAAGTCATCGTTTTTCATCGAAACACAGCAGGAACCTCTGTCAAAATGTATGCTATTCAGAAGATGCTTGTTTACCTAATCTAGGCGGGCCATGTCTTAATAGCCGAATTACCAAAAAAAGGGGAAAATGACAGCTACTGTTTATGTTAGTTGGAAGAGGACAGATCAGAAGAAGTAGTACCAGAACTTAACAATTGTATAATCTCAGATAAATCAATTTAAGAGTCTTGTGAACCTAAAATGTTGAATAAAATTTGCTTGAGTTTTCTTCTAAACGCATTTTTGGAAAGATTTCATAATGCTTGAACTATTTCATTCCACACTTTTACTCCTCCCATTCGAGAAAAATAATTTGCTTGAATGGGGGTCGCCTTTTGCCATGTAAGGGCTTCATGGTGGGGTAACCCGCCTACCAGGGGTCGGCTCACGTTACACGTGAAAGCGCGCCAAAGGCGAATTAGAAGTGATAAAAAGAAGGTCAAAGAAGCTACAGTACTGAAACGTCAAAGCAAGAGCCGTTCGTGAAAGTAGAAAAGCATTAATCGCCCAAATGCGTCGTTTGCTCGCCATTTCAATTTGCGTGTTTACTTGCTTGGATACCACACAGCCGGACTCGAGAAAGTTTACCGCGCCTCCGCGGGGTGGAGTAAATTGCATGTAAACGCTAGCTTTTTTTCGATCCCACCTAGGCGGGTTACCTCACCTACCCGGGGTCCTCCACCTCCATGTAAACAGGCTCTTAGTAGCCTCTGCAGAAGTTAAGCAGACCTAAGCAGTGACATAAGGGACAACTTCAGATAGCCATGTGCATGACTTTAGATGACTATATAAAGCTGACTGTAAAAGAAACTGCAACATTAGCACCCTGCCTTATCTTTGCTTGGACAAAACGCTCCTTGTACATGTTGTGGAATAAACTTGAGTCAGCATTCTTTGTATCTGAGTATAAATTGTACCTGGTTAATAACGTACATGATTTGTCGTTGCGCGTTACAGCTCATAACCAATTAAATATGCTTAATTTGTTTTAAATATTGGTTGGTTAGACTTTACCACTCCCCTCCCCCCCGTGTCATTCTCGTCCCCAGAGCTGCTTGTCCCTCTTAGCCGGCTGGGCCTGTGCACGAGGAACAAGTGGCTCCGGGGACACATGATTCGATTGGCTGAAATCTAACAAAGGGAGTCCAATCACGTCTACAATTTTTAAAAACGTTCTAATGATTTGGGATTTTAAAACGGCTGTGATTGGACTCCCTTTGTTTGATTTCAGCGAATCAAATCATGTCCCCAGGGCCACTTGTTCCTCGTGCACAGGCCCAGCCGGCTAAGAGGGACAAGCGGCCCTGGGGACGAGAATGAAATATTCATCGAAACCATTCTCGTCCCCATAGCCCTTTTCGTTTTTCTTAGCCGGCAGGGCCTTGGCACGAAAAACGAAGGGCTCTGGGGACATACGATTAAAAAAAATCGAATTTTTTTATTGGCTGTTGAGAACAAAGAAATCTTAAACGGAAGCCAAAATGTTCGCCGGCCGCCATCTTACAACACGCAACATGTAGAAACATCAATGCTATATACATGAAGTCCGGAAGTCCTAGAATCTCGGACTTGAAAATCGTCTGTCTCCAGAGCCCATCGTTTCTCGTGGCAAGGCCCCGCCGGCTAAGAGAAACGAAAAGGGCTATGGGGACGAGAATGCATCGAAACACAAAACAGGGAAAGCCTGGGTTCCAGGTTGCACGCGCGTTGACATTCTCGTCCCCAGAGCCGCTTGTCCCTCTTAGCTGGCTGGGCCATTCTCGTCCCCAGAGCCACTTGCTCCTCGTGCACAGGCCCAGCCGGCAAAGAGGGACAAGCGGCTCTGGGGACGAGAATGGCGCGTTGAAAACTTTCAAAAACAGCTAGATTCAGTCGCTCAAACTGTTTACATTCTTTAGTACTGTTAGTTCTCAGAAATAAGCAACAAATTGTATCCAAAGGGACTCATTTAAAGGGGAGATCATCAAATTCGTTTTCAAGATGAATATGGATCGGGATTGAATTAATCTGTGAAGGGAAAACTCCAAAGTTTAACGTGAAACTTATTGAAGAGATCGTTTATTTTTGCCGTGTTCCGCCGTGGCACCTCGAGTGAACTGAACTTTGTATTAATTCATCTGGTTTTCGAGAATTTCCGAGTGGAATAAAGGTTAGTTGTTAAAATTATGTTTCTACAGTGTGGCTTTGAGTTACTTTATGTAATTTGAAGTTTGTGGTTCTGTAAGTCGATCACTTAGGGTGCGTTCCTTTGGGGTGATCCGGATCAGGATCAGTGATCCGGATCATGGTGCATCAAAGGCGCCGGCGAATCCAGTCTGAGCAAGGATCTGGATCACTGATCCTGAACTGGATCACCCCAAAGGAACGCACCCTTATATCTTCATCACATTGTCAAATTTTTGGACTGCTCACGAGGCCGCTGGTCTCTTTGTTATGCACCTATCAATGTAATAGCCCGAGGGAGGGGGGAGGGCTACCCACGGGACTTTGACTGTGAGGTTTGTCCCCAGGGTGGGGATTTTGATCGGAAATTTTGACATGTCTGCCATTTTTAATAGTGGAGAAGTGGGAGATTTTGATACTTTTGACCAATTATGTTGTCCCGGGGGTGGGGAATTTGACTTATCTTTTCAGAAAATGTAAAAATCCCCACCCCATGCCTGAGCCCCCCTCCCTCAAGCTTAACATTGATGGGTGCATTAACTGGATAGGTATGTACTCGTGAGCAACATTGACCGTGAAACATGAAAGGCATGGTTCTCCTGTTTGTATGCATGCATGATTCTCCAATTTCTATGGTTATGGGGCTATGCTCTGCAGCATTTCCGGCCGCTGGAGCTTTCACCATAACATAGCTGCTGCTCTCTTGAGTCCACTCTTCATTCCTCCCCAGGGGGAGGGGCGTGGGCTCCAGTTCCCAAGTAGCTGCTGGTGACTGAGCCTAGTCATAACAGTCAACCAAATATCTGTGCAATACTTGCTCACTGCATCAAAGGTATGAACATGAAAGCTACTGAGTGGTTTAATGCCAATTAACATTATGCTATTCAGGTTGACAGTCAAGGCCTTGTGCGTGCCATGGCACGATGAGGTCAGATGATTTCTGAGGTTGGCAAGTCATTAGATAAAATACTATTGTGACCTTTTAATGGAGGCTACTGAGTATGTGGTAATGTTTTGCATATAGTAATATATTTAGTATTTTTTTTGAAACCTACACTGAATGTATTTTAATATTGTCAAGTCTGTGCTTTGGTGAGCACTCTGGAGTAAAAAGGTAAATTCACGCCTTGGATTTTGCAATCCTTCCTCAAACACACAAATATGCACCTGAACGTGAAATAATTTATCATTTTACAATATTTATACAGAAGAGTAATTAAGGAATTCCTTTGATCAAGCAAAGAAAGTCTTATCTTCAGTTAGTACTACAGTCAATTCTTGAAGGTAGACAGTACCAAGTAAGAGGTCCTGCCAGAGTGAATTCCGACAGGTGACCCAAAAAGCAGCGATAGCGCATAGAATGATATGACAACAAAATTCCGACAGCAACATCAAGGTAGAGAAATAAAGACAAAATACTGACACAGTACATTTTTAAATTCAGACAAGCAACACAGGGACCCCCCTGGCAGGGCCTCTACCAACTGTCCATCTTGAAGAGTTGTCTTGCCAATAGACAGTCTAGTTCAGTCTATAGATCAGACTATAAATGCCCTGCAGGACCAACAACAGATATCCATCTTCTAGAGGCATCCATGTTAAAGTGGTATCCATTAAGACAGAGTTGGCTGCATTGAGGAATATTTGTAAACTAGTGTAGCCCAAGGATATGAAATTGCTGTGGTTGTATTGGTCTATTTTGCCTGTCTGTAAATAAAAGTGTCAAAGCGGGTACGATTCATATGTAGTTTTATTTAAATGCTTGTAGCATTTCAGTGCAAAATGTGGCTAAATGTAATTTAGGCAAAGTTAAAATCGAGACAATGCAAGCAGCGGTCTTCTTTATGGCGGCTCGTGTTGTCGCGGGGTGGCCTGGTAAGTCGCAGGGGTTTTGGTATTTACAGGGCTCAGGTTTCTGAGAATCATTGTGCATTCACTCTTTGAGTTTGCAAAGCATTCGTGCTGTTCTCCCCCGCCCTTCCCCTCCCCTTTCAGGCAGGTATCATCACTTCCACTGGATTGCTATTCAGTGTGACGGTGCTGGATGGTGGTTGCCGCTCACAGGGTTGCCATGGTTACCATGGCTCTCGGCTCGTACGTTCTCGGTCCCACCATCCGTATAAGCACCATCCCCCAACCTCATCTATTGTTGATGAGTTTTAATACATGAAAACTTGTCAAAGCCGCAAATGAGAGAATATTATGCAGTAAGAAGCACATGGCAGACTGCTGCACAACAAGGAATCCACAACAAAAACTGTTAATTTGAGTTTATCAACCCATTTCCTGTTGTCACACAAAATATTTACGATTTAAGTTGTTTGATGTGCAAGAAGCGCATCAATAAATATCAATAAGTATCAATAAAATGGCAAAACTATCGGAAAACAAACTTTCAGGCTAACAGTGCAACTTGTTTACAGTTCAACTTGAATTTACCAATCTGTTTGCTGTCATAACATTCATGGTTCAAAGATTCCCACTAGTGAGATTTCCAGTTGTCACACGCTAAGCGACTTGAAAAATAGCTTGTGAAAACATGGTGTCTAAATATATTGAATTTTGAAGATTGCCAAAAAGAAAGCTGATGACAGTTTGCCCTTCTTTACCTCGAAGCGAAGCACCACAATGCATTCTGGTCTCTGCACAGTGCATTCTGGTCTCCATGCAGTGACATTCTGGTCTCCATGCTGTGCATTCTGGTCACCGTGCAGTGCATTCTGGTCACCGTGCAGTGCATTCTGGTCTCCATGCAGTGACATTCTGGTCTCCATGCTGTGCATTCTGGTCACCGTGCAGTGTATTCTGGTCACCGTGCAGTGCATTCTGGTCACAGTGCTGTGCATTCTGGTCACCATGCAGTGCATTCTGGTCACCGTGCAGTGCATTCTGGTCTCCATGCAGTGACATTCTGGTCTCCATGCCGTGCATTCTGGTCACCGTGCAGTGTATTCTGGTCACCGTGCAGTGCATTCTGGTCTCCATGCAGTGCATTCTGGTCACTGTGCAGTGCATTCCTGTCTCTGTACAGTGCCTTCTGGTCCCCATGCCGTGCATTCTGGTCATAGCGCAGTGCATTCTGGTCCCCGCAGAGTGCATTGTGATGCCCGCGCAGTACATTCTGGTCGCCGCGCAGTGCATTCATTCAAATCTTGATTTTGTATAGATTGGTTATACATTCTGATTATAACTGCTGCCTGCTCGCTCTGTCGCAATTACCAAAACATTTGTTTGTTCACTTAGCTGCATTGACCAGTTCAATAGTAGAAAATATCACTCCAAGGATCCCACATCCAACACCAAACACTGCAACAAAAACTCTGCAGACTACTTGAAACCAGTTCAGCTTCTTCCACTTCAGCTTGAGATGGAAAATACAAGGAAATATTAAACACAAACTGGTTCCTGTTAAGCTTCCCAACAGCCCCATAACCAGACCAAAATGAGGAACAGTGATTGCCAGAAAGACACCGAAAATAAGTAGCAATGGCCGAGTTAGAATCAGCCAGAATGAGTGAAAACTTGACTCTTTGGCCAGGTGAGGAAAGTGAGGAAGCATTTTGTTGTCCCAGGTCTCTAAAACAATAAACATGACAAGGGGAAAGGCAAGGACAACATTGGCAATGACAAAGGCATTAGACAAAATGTAAAAGACAGGACTGGTTTTGATGTTGATGGTTATAGCCTGGTCTAGGCCCTGTCCATATCGAAACACGCCCATAAGTCCCAAAATTAACTTCGTAATCGTTGAGTTTGCAAATGCAACATTCAACATCATGGGATACTGTTCTGGATGCCGCATACTTCCTTCCACCCCTGGGAACACTGCATGCGCTGTGAAGCTAAACACAATGATACCAAAGCCAATCAGAAAAGAGTTAAATTGGAAACCTGGCATGTTGTGGATGCTCATCTTGTCATACTGTGTAGCACAGTATATTATTATGGTCAGGACTCCAGAGAACAACGAGAAAACTGAAATCATACTGATCCAGGCAATGATTGACACTCGAGTAATAAAGATTCCAGGAAGGACGAAACAGCCAACTACGACTGTCCATTCGTAGACGTTCATGGAAGTTTTGGTTTGAAAAAAGTCAAGGAAAATGGTAGCCAGTAGCACCAAGTAGGTGACAGCTATTCCAGACATCTCGCACACCTGCACGATGCTGACGATCTTGTTCCCCCATCCGGGCCAAAAAGCTTCGCCAACATCCGGGTAATTGACCCTGACCCTTTTCCTCTGCCCCGTGCGCTTGGAGTCCTCGTACAGACAATCAACTAACAACTTCCCCGTGTAACAACAAAGAAAACCGCAAACGACAATACAAACAACAGCGGCCCACCCTCCGAGCTTCACCGCGTACGGAATACCCAAAATTCCCGTGCCTTGAATGAGATTCGTCACATTCCATCCGGCGAGAAACGCGGACGCTCTGCGATCGTCCGAGGGCTTTTCGATCAGCGACATATAGTCATTGTTGCGGAACGCAATCGCATCAAACTCCGTGACAGTGCCATTCTTGACAAACTTACTCCAAGTAAGCTTTTTCCTGCTTTCGACTCGCCCTGAATCAAAGGCAATTTTTCCCCTAATGGTACAACAGTTGGTTTGGAAGGCCCCAAAGCGATCTCTTCAGAGGGTTGTCGTATTATTGCGGTCGGCGTTGCAAGCAAAGCATTGTTTTCAGCCATTGTTACTCGGTGTACTAAAGGTTGCTTGCCACGTGCAGTTTTTTGTAAACAGTAATCGCATCAAAAAGGAAATACGTACTTCACATTCCCTTGCTTCTTTGTCTTTCGAATACAAACGTTTTGTGATGCAAATTTGAAACAATGCACTTGTTTATGTTTTCCCAGGAGTCACTTGGTCTTCTCAGCGAGCCAATCACAGAAGAAATACGTTACGTACAATATACATGAATAGTTCCTTGTTTACCAGAGAATGATCAAATTAAAAGTTGGGTCGTTACTTGTGTTCAGCAAAACAATACTTTGAACTACATTGAAAAACACAAAATTACGCGTTACTTTACTTTACTTTACAGCGTCCAGAAATTGCATTTGTCGCACAACGCTTCCAGAAAAGTGTTGTGTGACGGGCGATTTATAGTGGTCACGTCTGTGAAGACAGGCGAAATTTTCAGCTCATCCTCGGTGTAAGAACCTTTGAAACTCACCAGTGACATGAAGCAAAGAACGTTCAAGACAACAAAGTACCTCGAAACAATTTAGAACAGCAAAACAAAAGCCCAAAAACAAAGAAAAAAGTAACAGGTTCTTACAACGAGGTAAACCCCAAATTCGTGGATATTAGGACTGACAGCAGACGATATAATACAGCATATGTCATCTAGCGACGAGCTGAGACTTCTTCTTTGTACTTCTTTATATATCCACACACTTGAAAACATATCTGGACTTTCACACACCTAATCGCAACTTCATTCCCAGGGTCTCTCATTGTCCCGCCCTCCCAGAGCAAGAGGGATGAGAGACCCTGTGAAAGAGGTTGACCTAATTTTTACAAAATCTGGAAAATGCTCAGAATTTTCAAGAAAGGAGGAGATTCAAACCATGAACACTTGATCTTCTTTGTACAATTTTTTAACCATTATCCAATGTTAAACATTCATATAATTCAGAATAATTAGCTTTTGTAGGTGCTGAAAACACTAATCCTTTCGTCTTTATCAACTAGCTCTCATAGGCCACTTTGGAAAATACCATGTTTGTCCCAAAAATTTTGCATAAGCATTGTTTCCAGTTTCTCATGCACCATGGGACTTACAATGGTCCCAAGGGAAAACAAAAACAATGCTTATGCAAAATTTTGGGGACAAACAAAGAGTATTATTCTTGGATTTGTTATTCACGATTTGAGAGTCTGCATTGTAACATGACTAACTGTAATGCAGTAATTAATTATTTTATTTAATAAAGGTTACTTGACTGCAAGTTCTAAATCATTGCTTTTGTCGTTGCATTTATAATGTGTGGTAAAGATATTCTTACTATGCCCAAGGTCTACACTACAAAGTATGGTCTAAAATCATGGCGGTAATTGGCTCCAAAGAGATGGAATGCATTGCCAGAGGCTCTAAGACATAAAATTAAACTTTTTTCACATTTTTAATGAAAACACTCAACATACAAACACACTTACAATGAAAAAAAAAAAAAAGAAAAAAGAAAAAAGAAAAAGAATTACATTGTTGGCAACAGTTAAATATTATGTCACTTGAAAATTTATGTACCCTATACACAGTCCTGAAAGGTTATTGTTTAGTACATTGCATTTATCAATTAGTGACTAATTGACATATTAAACTTTAATAGTAAGTACCCGGTAGTTTTAATCTACAGATGTCTGAAGACAATTCAGTTCTAACAGTTTCAGATCGACTATTCTTGCAGTATACTTGCTTGTATAGTCTTATTTTTTATAGCGGAGCTCCTGCGAGCGCCAAAGGTGCTTGCAAGCAGAGATTGGCAAACCCATCGAGCTGGGACGTACGCACAGAAAAGGACTGGGACGAGGTTGTAGCAGATATAGTTTCAAAACAACTGTATAGTCAGGAGTATAATCAACACAGCTGTCAAAACAAGGTATCCGCTGACCAGTATCACATGACCATATCACAGGCTCAGGTTAGGACTCATTGAGATCATATGGTTTTTAAGTTGACCGCTGACCAGATGATGGTTTTCCATTGTATTGTGGGCTCAGTCCGATTTTTGGTTGATTTTGTAGTTTTTCATGACCATTCTCGGCGGAATTTATGTGATTGGAGTTGACAATTCTGATTTTTTTTGGTAATGGAATCTGAATTTTCACTGATTTAGACCATTTTCTCAAATTGCTAAGAATCAGCAAAAACTATGGAGCTCCAATTTTAGGCTAGGCTAAAATCTGTACATTATACTTAGTATATTGCATACTGTACATATTTTTTAGTTTCAACACTTTTTTGGCATGTTTTTATGCATATAATTTTTGTGGCAGTACCAGCAAAGTAGCGATATTTCCAGCCCTTTGAAGGGCCCTACTCAGCCTCTGGCATTTTCGATGCCATCAAAATTATGGAAATTGTATGGTGATTATAGTGTAATCTTATTGCATTGCTGTAAGTAATGTATTGCTGTAAGTAATCAGGGTGCTCCATTGCCAGTCCAATAT
The DNA here is from genome assembly GCA_947652115.1 of Blastomussa wellsi. NCBI lineage: Eukaryota > Metazoa > Cnidaria > Anthozoa > Scleractinia > Plerogyridae > Blastomussa > Blastomussa wellsi. Next base: position 17,782,621 of record OX393566.1, on the reverse strand, counting down.
TTATTTAATCTCAGTATTGGACCGGGTCCAGGTATTGCCCCGAATCATCTCATGTGTGCGATTTGTGCATTAAACATTTTAAGTTGTGTAATAAATCTCTTATTAACCAAGCTAACTTGGGATTGCACTGAGAGAATATTGGCCCTTGGCCTTTTCTGTACAGACTGTGCACATCCGTACCATCCATACTATATATGCATACATACTTTTCTTCATAAGCCCGGAGAGATCCAGGGAATGTCAAACACACCTTTTTACTACATAATTTTGGAGAAATATGGGTGCGAAATTACTCCTTAATTTTGGCACAAAATTTCAGCATTAATTTAAAATTGAAAATGTTGCTATGACAACATTTGGCGTAAAATCTCGATGCAATAAACAAGTAAAAAAACCACAAATATGAGATTAATTTTTTACCTATGATTTAAAAAGGTAATCAAATTGTTCACTCATGAAAGTAGGAAATAATAATTTAACTTGCGTTTTGTCAAAAATATTTGAATAATTTCCCTTGCCTAATTTGGCTCAGGAAATTATAAGAATTTTGGTAAAATGTGCATGAAATTATTTCCTACTTTCACCCATCACCATTTGATCACTCATACTAAATTACAGTGATGCCTAACAGTTTATTAAACATGTATACAGTGCTATCCTGATTTGTCAAACCTATGGTTTCTAGAAGTGATCACGAATTACTGATTTACTCAGTAAAACACTGCATTTACGTTGAAGGGATAGACCAGAAGGCCCATCTTCCCTCTGAGACATTTCATGCACTCACACACTTGTTTTTTTTTTTTGAAAATGTAATAAAGAAGACTAAAGAAGACACTTAGTTTTTTAAAATTCAAATAAAGAAGAAGATATTTAAATATGGGGACACTGGGAGTCAAACCCGGGACAAACAATTAGAGAAGCATACACCTAAATACTACACCACCAAAGCACCAGCTGCACGATGTCAACTTTGCAAGTTTCAATACTACAAGTCTGAGTTTGTGTAATACAGTGTCACCCAAACCACAAAATTAAAGCTAACCGCAAGCAAATCCATTTGGAGCTAACTGCAAGCAAACATGAGTGGAAGTAACCACAAGCAAACCAGAGATGCTTTGTGTAACCATATATAGTTTACTGAGCTTATATTTACACAGAGTCTCATTCACTGTTACTTTATATAAAGGTCACGAAGTGTCAAGGGCCTCCTCGTCTATCCCTTCCAGTGACTACCCATTTTACACCACAACTCCTCTCCCTCACCAAAAATTCTTCACACAAATTTATGTTTCCAATGGGGGTTGGAGAAATCAGGTTTCTACAGTGTGTCTAACAGTTCAACCAAAAGAGAATGCTTTTCCAAGCTCTCGTCCAGAAAACACCAACCCGAACCCACCACACACTAAACCAAACATGACTACAAGAATCTTCAACAGAATGCTGTACCATGGAGTCTTGTTCCATTTAAGAATCATGTGGAACACGCAGGGGAAAACAAAAGAAAGGCAAGTACCAGTGAAACTGCCTACCAGACCCATTAACAGACCAAAGTGTGGCACGATAATGGCCAGGAACAAGGCAAATGTGAGAAGCATGACTCGGGTAACCAGCAGCCAGAACCAGTGGTATTTACCATCCTTGCATAGATGCGGAAAATACGGCAGAACCTTAGCATCCCACGTTTCTAAAACAACAAACATGCAGAGTGGGAAGGCCAGGAACACGTTGGTCACTACCAGCACAGTAGCGACAATGTTGAAGATTGGACTGATGCTCATGTTGACTGTGATGACTTGTTCAGTGTTTTTGCCAAACCTCAGCACTGCCAACAGACCAAGCATGAGTTTCACCACTGCAGCCAGACCAAATGCAAAGTTCATCATCATGGGGAATTGTTTAGGTTCCCTCATGCTGCCCTCCACGCCAGGAAACACAGCGTGGGCGCAGTAACTGAACACAATGACGCCAAAACCGATGGGGAACTTCTCAGGATCGAAGGGAGGAATATTCGAAAGGGACATGTCACGATACTCTGTAAGGCAGTAGATGATGATAGTCGCGATGCTGGACAATAACGCAAACACAGAGATCATGCTTATCCAAGCGATCACTGAAACGCGGGTGATGAAGATGCCTGGTAACGCAACATAGGCACACACGACGGCCCACTGGTAGATGTCCAGAGGCGTTTTCCCGTACAAGATGTCGTTGAATACCGTAGCAAGAAGCACGATATACATGATAATACCACCGAACATCTCGCATACTTGCACCACGCTGACTATTCTGTTGCCCCATCCCGGCCACGCAGCTTCGCCGACCTCCGGGTAGTTGATGTGAACCCGTTTGCGTTGACCAGTGCGTTTGGATTCCTCGTATAGACACTCCACAAGAAGCTTGCCGGTATAGCAGCATATCCCGGCGACTATAGCAATAACAGCTACAGCAGCCCAACCCCCCATCATGACTGCATACGGCACACCGAGGATACCTGTTCCTTGGATAAGATTAGTCACATTCCAGCCTGCTAGCCAAGCAGATGCACGCCGATCGTCCGACGGTTTCTCCAAGATCGACACGGTCATGGTAGCGCTGCGGAGTTTCCGCAGACTCTCTGCAAAGTTTGACTTTCTCAAGCTCCCATGATCGTCGGTTGGAGCGAACAACAGAGGTGAATCTTCAGCAACAATTGGCAGTGATGGCTTGTGTAATGGTATATCGGTCCCTTCGCCATCATTTTTCGGGGGACTTGTGGCCAGAGCAGAAACGGCCGATTCGCTGTCCATTTTGCTCTATTTCCTATCAGTCGGCGTTCAGCAGCTTCTTTAAATTAGTGTATAGTTCGTTAACCTTTCTGAACATTCATGTCCCAAAACAAGATAAAATTGATATCACCTTTCCTTCATGAGTGATCATAAGGAAATCACAGGGAAACACTGCAAACCGAACCAATCATGTTCGAGATTTCAGACCGGTCCGAGACAAGAGCGTGACATGACCGTGACAGGCAAAAGCGCAATTTTAGCGATCAGACGGAAAATGTGTCAACACCGTGGAAATTAAAAAAAAAATACTAACAACAATAACAAACTTTAAGTCTTAAACTTGGTCAGGCTATCTACGTCCTGTAGACTGTAGAAGATTCTTTTTTATACACGTGTGCTTTTTCTGTGCATTTTCGCTGTCCTTTCATCGAAGGCGGGACTTGGACTTGGTAGCCAATCAGGCAAAAGACACGTCTGACCTCTCGTGAAACCTGATTGTTTTCTCAAACAATAGTTAATCGATGAACTATGCTCAGACGGAGAGATCGAGAAGCTGGGTCGCACTGTTACATGTGATATTTTCATATCTTGATGTCTTTTATTTTGCCAAATCACGTCTGATAACAGTATTCGAAACAAGTCAGTGCCCTGCTTGCTCAGTGATCTGTCCGACTTCCAGAGATTTCAATTACAGCGTTTTGTGTTTCAGCAATTCTCGATTATTCAACGGTTGGCATGCATGGCGAACGAACTCGACTACAATGAACCTGATTTACAGTTTGCTCTGTCGAATTCACTAACTCCAAGAAACAGTGACAATGAAGCGAAGAAAGAAGCAAGCTATGAACTCCGATTAGTCGACAAAAACAAGCAATCGCAATCCACAGAAAGAACTCATCTCGTACGCACGACAGAGCCCGAAGAACCAGTATCGCCTTCTTCGGCGTGGAACACAAATTTTAAACGATTCCAATCGTTCACCGTGTCCCATTTCACACTGTCCTTAGTGGAAAAAGAGTGTTTGGATAGACAAGCTTCCGCCATCTTAGCTGGCTGGAATGTCACCAATCTGATCCAAGGGATGGGTATCCTTGGAGTACCTTATGCCGTGCGTGAGGGAGGGGTGGCAGCGGTCCTCTGTATCTTCATCGTAGCAATGTTCTGTGACTTCACTGGAATTCTTCTGGTCGACTGTTTGTATGAAATCTCTCCCCGCAGCAAACAGAGGAAAAGAGTCCGCAACTCCTACCCTGATGTAGGTGAAGCGGTGTGGCCAGGCATTGGAGGCAAGGTGGTTAGTGTTGTACAGACAATTGAACTGTATGCTGCAGCAGTCCTGTATCTGGTCCTTTTGACCACCATGTTCTTTCAGATTACAAGCAAGTACATACCACTCTCTTTGAATGAATGGGCTGTCATCTGTGCTGTGGCAGTTCTTCCTAGTGTCTTCATCACGAGATTGTCACTTATTGCCTGGATGAGCATGCTGGCTGTGTTTTCGCTCATGTCTGCCCTGGTAGTCATGATAGCATATTGTTTTGTATGGCATGATCAGTGGACAGTGGACAATATTCCTTCCTTTAACCTCAGTACATTTCCAGTTGGGTTTGGTATAGTAACGTTCAGTTACTGTGCGCATGCTGTTTTTCCTGGCATAGAAGGCAGTATGAGAGAACCAAAGAACTTCAACAAAATGATGCATGTTTCATTTTTTATCTCGGCTGTTGTGAAAGCACTGTTTGGCCTGTTCGCCGTGCTGACATTCGGTATTCTTACTGATCAAGTGTTCACTGTGAACTTGGCTGGGGATGTAGCATTCAACACAGCAGCAACAGCCCTTGTTGCTTTGAATGTGTTTTTCTCATTCCCTCTTCCACTATTTGTTGTAGTGGAAACATTTGACCACACACTCAGCCCCTATTTTCCGCATTTGCAGAAAGGAACAAAACATCACTGGTATTGGTTGTTGCTGACAAGGACACTACTGGTAACCTTTGCACTGTTTATTGCACTTGTTGTGCCGCACTTTGGCCTCCTGATGGGATTTGTTGGCAGTTTCACCGGAACATGTCTGTCCTTTGGATTTCCATGTATAGCCCATCTGAAGCTGCGATGGAATTTCCTCCGTTGGTATCACATAACAGGGGAGATAATTCTTATTATCTTTGGAGTTATTGCAGGTGGCCTTGGTTTTGTGTATTCAGGGAAAGCCCTTGTGGACTCGTTTCATACATTTTAGTAACATGATTTGTTATTGTTAAATCATTCAGGTGAATTTTAATGCAAATGTCACAGGGCCATAGCTAGTAACAGGCAGACTGAGACACTCCTCGGTACAAAAAAAGTTGAATTTATTCATCAGATTTTTCGGGTTGCTGGAAGAGGCTATACTTTGTAAAAATTAAATGTGAAAAAAGTGTTCCTTTTTTTATTCTGATATTAATTGCCTCAGCAAAATTTTCATCTGGCTATTCCCCTGGTTACCTAGTTGGCTTTGTGGCTATTTGATACTGTTTTTAGACATGCTTGTTACTTAAAGACAACAGCATGTGGTCGCAAAATAACTGAAATTTAGTCTGCTAATATGTCAATGTCATAGGTGTATGGGTACCTTTTGACTTTTGAAGCTAAGAAAACTGTGCACACCAGAAATATTTATGGAATGTTATTGTGTTACAAGGAAAAGCCAATAAGGTGTGAGAGAACTAAACCGCAGACGGCAACTGTAGTTAGTTTGTGGTTCTGAGGTTTGTTAGCATGTGCTGAACTTAACTGTGATTGGCTGCTGCACAGTCAACATCCCTGAAACATTTCAGTTGTTCACGGTTTTCTTAGGGCGCGATGCATTGGGCCAAAAATTCCGGTTTGAATTTCAAAAATTTCTTGTGCTGAAAGGAACAGTATTTTCCACTTGACCAAACCGTCAAAATGGTGGGTTTGTAGTCCAACTCTTGATTGTTACTCGACCATTTTAAAAGTTGACAGAAAATATCCTGCAGAGCAATGAGTGCAGAGTAAAACCAGCGAGCTGATTCAAAAGGGGAAGTAAACTTAGCTTTATTTATAATTATTTGAGCTCAATCGTTTAAAATATGGACAGAAGAAACATAGGAACTTATCTCCCACAATTTGGACGAACAAACGTTTCAAAAACGACCGTTCCAATTGATTCTCTACCGGAACCTCTGGAAATTTTGGCCCAATGGATCCTGCCCTTAGTTTGAAACTAAACTGGTATAAAAATGTTACTTGCATTAAGACAATGGCAATTTCGCACTCTTATCGGTTCTGCTACAATTCAAAAATAGTTTGCCGACTAAACCTTGAAAGCACATTGTAAGTTGTTGTCTTGGCACAAAAGGAGCATCCCATTAAGCAATCTACCATTTCATCTGAACACCAGCTTGACACAGACAGTCAGTTTTGTTAGTCTTCTTCTAACTGCTGTTGCCTTAAAAATGTCGACAATTTTGAAACTGGGAGGCTGCAACCCCCTGGCTCATAAGCCTATTCCTAAAAGCTTTCCCATCTTGCATCCTTATACGCTTGGGAACGCTTGCTACGCAGGCTAGCATCCTTAAGCAGTTTACTATTGGACAGTAATTTAGTTTTCTCTTTTTATTCTTAAATCTGATTGTTGCTGTACACTTTATAAAATTATGTTAAACACCTGCAAAAGAAATTATAGGCTGAAGATAATGACAGTAATATTATTGTTCTATAAGATGTGTGTATTAAATTATGGAGACTGGATCCTGTCCTGCAATTCAAGTATAATGTGATTTTCTGTTACCTTTTGTATATTTATTATTGCAACTTGTAAACATCCCCAAACTGATGATGGATTTGGAGTATCCAAAACACGTCTTTTTTCAAATTGTTTTTTCAAACTATTACATCAGTTTCTGAACAGGCATACCCTGTATATTTCCTGATTGGAAAATGACCAGCATGAACCACCTCATTTCATGTTGAAAAGTGGAAAAAGCCAACTGTCTTTGAAGTTGAAAATGGGTTTCTCTTTATTATAATGCTTGTGAAATGATGCAGGATTACAGAAAAGTGCTTAAGATCATTCGGGCAAAGTATGAATAGATATAGTACACCGTTATTGGGCAATACTTTAAGAATGTTTATGACATCATAGCAGTTACCATGGCAGCACCCTGCCAGTGACAAAAGACCTTCAAATTTTCAGTTTTTGGCATTATCTTTAAAATTAAATAGGTGACCTGCCATTTTTATTTCATTATTTAAAAACTCCCTTAATTATATTCGTCTGCTAATATATAAAAAAATTATCTAGTGAAAAGGGTGTTTTATAAATAACAAGATATTCAACTAGATAATTTTTGCCCAAACATTTCTATTTGAATCAGCATATTGAATATTAATTGCAAGTAAAAATCAAGGTAGGTCACCAATTTAATTTTCGAAAGAAAAAGAAATGTTTTTTGCCCTTTCAATTTTATTTCAGATGTAGCACACGCACCTTTATAATGGGAATTTGGATCCCAAGCTAGTGCGAGCTACGAAAGCGTAAGTGAGTACATGGCTGAAAACCCTTTTGAACCTCCTTAAAGGAAAGAAAGGGGCACTTCTTATAAAATATATTTTTTTCAAGGAAAGAATTTTAGGAATGAATATGAAATGTTGCAAAATTTAATTCTAACGGACTACTGAAATTTATATGTAAGTGAGGACTATTCTAGATTAATTTATTCACCGTGATAATACATGAATGAATATGAAATGTTGCAAAATTTAATTCTAACGGACTACTGAAATTTATATGTAAGTGAGGACTATTCTAGATTAATTTATTCACCGTGATAATACATGTATGAATATGAAATGTTGCAAAATTTAATTCTAACGGACTACTGAAATTTATATGTAAGTGAGGACTATTCTAGATTAATTTATTCACCGTGATAATACATGAATGAATATGAAATGTTGCAAAATTTAATTCTAACGGACTACTGAAATTTATATGTAAGTGAGGACTATTCTAGATTAATTTATTCACCGTGATAATACATGAATGAATATGAAATGTTGCAAAATTTAATTCTAACGGACTACTGAAATTTATATGTAAGTGAGGACTATTCTAGATTAATTTATTCACCGTGATAATACATGTAGTTGTGTGCTAGGAAGTAAGGGTGGCACAGTGGTGAGAGCGGTTGCCTCCCATCAGTGTGGCCTGGGTTTTGTTCCAACCCGGTGCCACATGTGGACTGAGTTTGTTGTTAGTTCTCTCCTTGCTTTGACATGTTTTCTCTGGGTTCACCAGTTTTCCTCCCCCCCAAAACCAACATTTCTAAATTGTAATTCAACCTGGATAGAGGACCCACACGAAAACCAGCTGAGGCTGGTGTGGCCGTCCTCTCTGAAATTATACTGCTATTATCATTATTATTATTGTGTGTGGTCTTATTAGTGAGGGCAGAGTGGTTTTTAGTTATTCTTATGAGGCTCTCCATGGGGTAAAGGCAACATGTGACGTGGCCCTGAATTCGTGACATAGGAATTTCTAAACAGCAACAAGTGACATGATTACACTGCTAAGGGGCAACGGTGAAAATAATCAGTGATAAATGATGTGCCATTTGAAATCTGTGCATTTACTATAATAGTTAAAAAGAAAACTAGTAAATATAACATAAATGTAACACTGAAAGCTCATATTTTTTTAAATTTCGCAGGAAATGGTGGTGGACCAAATTACTGACCCCCCAGTCCATGGACTACCCCGATGGACTACCCAAATGGACTACCCTATCCCTAAAAACTCTATTAGGGCAGTCCTTTTGAAATCGGACTATGAAATTTTTTAAGAGTTTTTAGGGGTAGGGTAGTCCATTTGGGTAGTCCATGGACTGGGGGTCAGTGTTTTGTCCCCTTCCCCAGGAAACATAACCCCAGACTCCCAAACATTTTTGCCAGCTGAGCCTCATGAAAGTCTGGTTATAGCCCTACAACAAGACAGTTTCTTGTAAAGAAATTGACAACTACAGTTTCGTACACTACAAAAAAGATTTGACATTTGCAGTTGTAGGGAAGCAACATCTCTTCAGAAGGAAGGAACATCGTGACATGGCTACCCCCTTGGAAGGCCCCTCTTACTAAAAAGTGGAGCTCCGTATTTTTGCTGGTTCTTAATAATTTCTATGAAATTGATAATAATTAAAAACGTCAACTCCAATTGCAGAATTTCCGCTAAGAATGACCATAAAATGTTACAAAGGGCTGCCTGCGATCAATGAAGAAAACCAATGCCTGGACAGCGGTCAACTTCAAAAAAAAACACGTTACCTCGACGAGTTCTAACGTGAGCCCGCGATCTGGTCATGTGATACTGGTCAGCGGATACCTCGATTTGACAGCTGTCAATTGACTATAACATGGATGCCCTATAACAAAGATGTAAGCTGATAAGGCTGACAAGGTGTTGACAAGTCATGGCTATTTATGGCCACCATGTTGCGCGACTCCGTCGCCGTCATTGTCGCCGTCGTCGGGCTCCGCTTGGCGGCCCTTTGTTCGCCGGAGCTCCGCTAATATATTACTATGTATAATTTCTGATATTGTAATTTATTTAATTTATATTGACTTGGCGCGAAAGCGTTGTCAATTAATGAGTGTAGATGTAGAATGTAGACTGATCATCAGCATCATGTACTTTCCATTCAGGTAGAAGTAAACTGGCTTCTTATAAATGTTTTATCTTGAAATGGGGAAAGCCTTAGGAAAGGCTATCTGGACTATCTGTTGTGAGGAAATATGTTTCTATACCGGGTTAAAATAAATGTTTCCCACATTTTGAAAGGGAGTCACAGAATTTTTAGCCCCTTCTTAACTTCAAGATATAATATTGTAGAGTAATTTTTGACTTTATTTTTGTCTGATTTTCAAATTTTATTTTATACTTCGTGCACACTTTTAACCCGCGTCTCTGTTTCCCCCTCCCTCCCCTACCAAGAACAACCGGAAATAATTTCCGATTTTTCCTTGCGTGACCCATCCTCCATGATGTCAAACCACTGATGTCAAACTGAACGGACGTGATTTCCCACATTCAATTCTTGTTGAAACCAAACAAAACCTGTTTAATAAAACCAGAATATTAGAACTTTACGAAGACGTAAAACAAACGCAATCGTTCATCTTTTAATGAAAACATGTGCAGCAATGGTTTCTGGTCAAAAATTGACGCGTTATTTTTGCGTAATTTATACTATTCACGCTGGACGCTACGGAAACATCCTTTCTTCGTTCTCTTGCCAGATTTTTTTATGTTTGGAAATGTTTGTTTTTATATATATATTTAATTGTTTGCTTCACAATGACTTGAATCCCTGCTTGAATTATGACCCTGACTCCGACTCTTGTGTTGCTGTGACGGGGGATCTGGACATTGGGGGTTTTCTCTGCACGCGACCACGTGTTCCATTTTAGTATTGCGTGACCTTTTGGCACGCACGGAAGCTCTATTGGAACAATTTTGAATCTCAAATTGTAATGACAACTTTTCCACGAAACCTGATGAAACTTTTGTTATTAAGGCATGAATCACAATAGCGTTGTCGCCTTCAATTCGTGTTTTTACTGGAATAACGTGCGAAAATGCAGGCGCGAAACTTGAATTAAGCGAGTCACAAAAACTTGGCATAACCGGCCGGCGCAACCAGTCTGACGTGGTCAACGTGGTTCAAAACCAGACCAGTGAACTCCGCGTTTCTGTGCATTCTTAGTCGAAACTTTCTATCGACACGACTTATTCTGTCGCTCTTCGTTGCCTCGTAGAGCTTTCGTTGCGTTATAACGTGAGAAAAGCGGACCACACTTGGAAAAGGAAAGAAATGGACAAGGAAAGCATGGAAACGATTTCAGCAAATCTGACAACGTCCTCGTGTACAGCTCCGGTAGCGAGTTCAGTGATAAAAGAGCCCGAATTGGTAACAATTCTCGAGGACATGCCGTTGACGAAAGAACAAATCGAAGAAGAGCAAGAACTATTAGAAGAAGCCGAGGACGAGTTCGAACCGAACGAAAACACTCCCCTAATTCGGTCGAATGAAACGTTGGAGAAAAGTGGCACTTCGAGCTACTTCACACACAACAGTAAAAGCTTCACAACAACTTTTACAACAAGCCAAGCATCTCTGTTCATCCCTTCGTTCCAGTTCTCGCTGTATTCCAGTGTAGTGTCGATCTCGAGGTCTCTCAATCAACGATCTGTTGCTATCTCAATACCCGAAAGATGTGGCCAAATCGGCGAAAGCTCGAAATCGAAAAGCTCAACATTGACTTTGTTCGAGAAGCTATCAGAAGATGGCCAAGCAACGACCTTCCTGGCTTTGTGGAACATGATTAACATGATTCTCGCTAGCAGCAGTGTTCTAGCGATGCCTTATGCCACCGCTCTTGGAGGATTTGCCGCTCTCTTTCTCATTCTGGTGATAGGAATTTTCGACGACATAACAGCATTGCTACTGGTCGACTGCCTTTACGAAATTTCGCCGAAGAGCCGACTTCGTAAACGAGTGAGGTCGAGTTATGCCGAGATTGCAGCGGACGTGTGGGGTCCAATGGGTGGGCGGCTAGTCGATTTCATCACGGTGGGCCTGTCCTACTGTAGCTGTGTCTTGATGGTGATGGTGCTGGGTAGCAGCATGATGGACCTCTTCAGGAGCCTGGTCGCTTTCAACATCCAAGAGTGGTGCTTGGTATGCGCGCTAGCCATGCTACCCACTGTGTTCATCAAGAGACTTTCCATTCTGGCCTGGCTAAGTATGCTAGCAGTCTTAGCAGTGTTCATCATAGTTTTTATTCTATTAGGCTTTTGTTTAGGAGAATCAAATGTCTGGGACTTGGCAAACATCCCCTCCTTTAATCTAGACACATTTCCCATAAGTCTGGGCATTGTTTTGTTTTCGTACTGTGGGCACACAGTGTTTCCTGGAATTGAGGGCTCTATGCAAGAACCCAGAAAATACAAAAAGGTCACCCATGGGGCATTTATCTCTGTAACTGCAATCAAATTCTTTGTTGGGCTTTTTTGTTGCCTCGCATTTGGAAGCAACACCCAGTCCATTGTCATCCTAAATCTTAGTTCATCACATGCTTCCATCTTAAGTAAAATAGCAACGTTCCTAGTCATTGTAAATGTGTATTTTTCTTACCCTCTAAATATGTTTGTTGTAACTGGTACTCTAGATATAGTTCTATTGCCAAAGTTTCCAATCTGCTACAAGGACAAGCGTTATAACTACCTATGGGATTTTGCAACACGTGCCACTCTGGTCTTTTCTACACTAGGTTTTGCTATAGCTGTTCCTCATTTTGGGCTTCTTATGGGAATATTTGGAAGTGTGTTTGGGGTTTGTATAACTTTAATTTTCCCCTGTCTTTTCCATTTGCAACTCAAATGGAATAAACTAAAATGGTACACTAAAGTTTTAGAGATATTTATAGTGTTATTTGGGATTGTTGCAGGCATTTTAGGCTTAATTTATTCCTCTATTGCTCTTAAAAATGCTTGATATTAACTTTAATTTGTTGCTTTAAAAACAGAACAATGTTTTTTGTTGTGAAATATTCTTCAAGTGAAACGCTAATGCTAATCAAAAATGGACTTGCAGCCTGAAATGTACTGAAATTATAAATTTAGTAAATAATTCCACATATTTCTGTATTGAATTGAATTTCTCCTGAAAATCCCATTTACACAGACTGGAAGTCGTTTTGCCTGGATTAAAAGTAGTTTTGATCTGAGAATAATTTGTGACAGGCTAGCCATTCAACAAATGGAAAACTTTATAATTGTGATTTTGTTGACCATACCAGTTTAATGGTGGGCTTGCCTAAGACACTTGTGTGCATGATCTTTTTGAGCATTTTTATTGACTTTTCCACTTTATGCTTGGGACTTCATAATTACCGCTCCACTCAAATTGCATATAAAAAATGTTGAGTGCAAAAAGTTCTAATTAAACTAATCAATTTTAGGTGTTGTAGAATATTCCCTGCAGATAGATAAAGAAACAAATTTGTTGTTGTGCCGGCAAATCGACTTCCAGTCTGGGCAAAATGGTTTGGGGGGAACAGGACTTCGGGTAAAAAAACCAGTTAACTATGCATTGTACATATTTAATTAACTATCATGCTAAATAATACATAAATTATATTAATGACATGACCATCTTTTTGGATGTGAAGATGTAATCATTTTTATCTGTACAGCAGCAGTAAATTTTGTAACAAATTGCACAAAATTACTTATTATTGCAAGATCTTTGTGAAGGAATAACCCTTTTTTAGCCCAAGAGCCTCCCTCCGATAAGTGAACGATCTGAAATACTAGAATTCAAGTGCACAAACAATTAGAGAAATGACACGAGACACATACTTTTCTTGGACAAAAAAGGGTAGTTTATCTTTTTCAACATAGTAACTATTATTAATAGTACTGACTGCACAAGGTTTGATCTGAGTCAGGAATATTGGAAATATGTTAGAATTTCATATTTATAGGATTTTTTTCTTGAAACTTATTGAAGTTAATTGTATATAGTTTTATATAAGTTGATGTACCTAAGTATGTAAGACATTATTTTGCTATTAAAATTTTTCAGCTGTCAGTTCCTTGTACCTTTTGTTTATTAAAAAACGTTTTGTATATATTTCTCCCTGCATATATAATTTTCATCACAACACAAGAATACTTTGAATAAAGTCTGTGTAGCAGATGGCAGCACCCATCCCGACCTGTTTTTGGTGGACTAGTGACTTGAGAGAAAGTGACGAGTTAGTGAATTTCTGGCTCACCCTAGGTGTAAAAACCTGCACGTGAAATTCACCAGTGTCATAAAACCCTGGGGTGGGGGTACTCCTTTGTATGGGCTACACAGGGTCGTGCCACTGGATAGGAGATGGTTTTTGACCACTCAGTCCTGACAAAGGCAAAGTCTGCGTCGAGCCTAGTGGCCCATACCACCGGAGCTTATCCCGGTTTCCTTAGCATGAAACGACGAGTATTTCTACTCCCCCCTGGATGGCATGCTAGTCCATCACAGGGTTATTCCCCAGCAGTAAATTCGCTGGTACCCATTTATACACCTGGGTGAAGAGAGGCACTGTGAGAGTAAAGTGTCTTGCCTAAGAACACAGCGCAGTGACCCAGTTGAGGCTCAAACCCAGACTGTCCGATCCAGAGTCCAGCGCACTAACCATTAGGCCGCTGCGCTTCCCACACTCAGTCCTGAACAGGGTATATAATTTCAAGCATGTATGCCCTAAACAGGGTCTGGATTTGTCCTAGACAGGGTGTGACTTCAAAATTTTTGTTGATCAGAAACATTCATCAGTATTTATTTAGCCGGACATCACTCAACCTGAGACCATTTTCAGGACTAGATATTAGTGCTTTAGTATAAAAACATTCCCCTTTGTCCTAAATGGGGTAGGATTTTGATGTTATTTTTGTCCTAAACAGGGGCAGGGTTTCAAACCTGCAGTGGCACCCCTATACCCAAACATGGGTCAAGTACCACCCCGTCTCTCCCCAGGCATAAAACAACTAATGAGAGGATTCAAAACAATACATAACCAGAAAATAAGGACCATGTGTACTCAAGGCACCTGGGAAACAATAACCCCTGCAAAACAAAGACAAATGTCACTGGTTCTTACACCTATAGCTGGAAGCTTTGCTTGAATTGGCTTTTGAAGGTTAATTCTCAAAAATTGTAAATTGTGTACATCACAAGGTTTTAATAAAAAATTTCAAACATTTTCATGTTTTAGGCTTGATTTTGACGGTCAAGCTTCGTATCAAACTGTACACACAAAATGCTGTCTCTGACTCTGAGAAAAGCCAAAGTTTAATATCAGACTTTTGTGAGGGGATACCCCATGCCCATGTGATATGGCCCTGATCATGAATAGAGATTACACCCCCCTCAATCAGGAGCCCATTACTTGTACCTGGAGAATTTAACTTACATACACAGCGCCTGCGAAGCAGTACTCCCCACCCCAGCTTCAAAAATGAAAATTTAATGCACTATATTTTCCCTCCGTAAGTAGTTGGAAGTATCAGACTCCTTCTCGCCCTAATCCCCTGAGAGGCGTCACGTGAGAGGTCACATGTAAACTTTTGGCGCCATATTTAACTGGCTGCTTTATTTCAGTCGCAGTTCAAAATGGCCGATTTCGATGGTGCTAGAGAACTTTTAGAAGGCCTCAGCGTTGATGAAAACGGAAGTCATCATTCCCAGTCTCAAGAATCATGCCATCCAGGTCAGTCAATTCTCACAAATCACTCACGTTCGTGCGCCCATTCGATCTGCACTCGAACCTCTCGCAAACGATAAGCTGATAGTCTTGTTTTTCAAATCATTCTGCTTTCAACGTAATTTTAGAAGTCTCAAACGTCGTAAAATAAAGGTTAAGCTAAGCAAAACGGGTAAGCTTTTAATCGTAGTCTATTTTAGCCCGCACAATGCGCTGAAAATGTCTGTTTACGTTTGCAAATTTGTTTCCCTCATGGCCACCAAATTGAGTGGAGTATAACAGGACGAAACATGTCGATCAAAGTCGATCATCGAAAACGTAGTCGATAAGTCGATAGTACTCGATATTTGACGATAATTGTCAATCGACAAGTTAAATTTGTCGATAATCACAAGATTTTTAACTGATTATCGATTTTATCGACAAAAATGCAGACATGTTTCAATCAGCTACAAAATTCAAGTAACCAAACCAATAATAGCTCGAATGAGTTTTTCATGAAAATGTAAACAGCTCTTAAGTAAATCTGCATGAAAATAAAGCTAAATAAAAACCTGAACAACGAAGTGCTCTGTTATTCATTATAGAATAGAACGTTTAAATTACCTCGAGAAATGATCGATTAACAGTTTCAGCTGAGCGAACTCGGACCAACCTAGTTTCCAGGGTCTCTCTAGGCGGGAGAGATGAGAGATCCTGAGATCCTGGATGGTCAGTCTGAACTATAAACAGGGCTGAATAACGTCTGCGCATGTGCAAGATCTTATGGCCCACGCGGCCGCGAACAGCCTGGGCACAATAACAAACCTCGAAAAAAATGGCGGCGTTTTTAAAAAGTTTCGTATAGCGACCGGTCTATTGTGAAAAGGTGGAGCCAAACTGAAAAGAGTAGAAAGAAAACACTAAACACTAGTTCCCTCGACCATTGGCCGGCACATACCTCTTTGTACACTGGGGTTTAAAGTTTGTACAATTAGTGCAAACAGCGCGTGAACATGACAGATTTGTCGAGGACTTCGCAGATGACATCTTACGCCGTGTTTTGGATTTTATTTACGTCCATCCTATTGTTCTTTGGGGCACACGCGAAGCCCAATGAGTGGACTTGCTGGTTTGGTAAGCGAACACGAACTGGAGAAACATGCCAAGGTCCATTGAGGCGGTTTGACAAGGCTATTGCTCGGTTTGTGGAAGGGAATTTAAATTGCTGGGCCTGTACTCGGCATTGGATGAGAGCCACTCGGGAAGCGAATGAATATTGCTCGTTCATTCTTGGAGCACTCGACTGAGCTGTCGAAGAGAAAAGTCCCCAGGCGATTTTACCGTCTCTTTGATCGGGTAGGAGCTAATGTCCCTACTTACCGGCCTGGTACCCGATGGTGTAATAAGTGTTCCATGATTGCTGATAGCGTTTTCTCAAATGAACCAGACTATGTTCCACCAGTACAAGTAAGTTTCGTCTCGTGTTGTTTCAGCAACATTGAGATAATTATACATGTAATTGACAAACGCACTAATATTTAATGCCGCTGAAAATGAAATACCAGTCTCACACAGTCCACTCACACACACAAAATAGGCTGGAGCAATATTTTGTTTGTTTGTTTATTTCCCCATTCGGCCAACCAAAAAAATACTGCATACTCTCTTATCACAAATTATCGTACCAGAACTATACCAAAATATTTTATCATGTATCTGCTCCTTACATTTCAGAGAAACACTAAACCATCAACTTCCTCTCCAACCAGTACTCAGTCATCTGATGGCAGACAGGTACATGTACATAATAATTAAATATGATACGAATTAATTTCGAATTATAAAAATTGACAGTAATAATAACATGGGGATAATGTTTTGGTATGAATCTTCTTAGGAGAATGCTTCACAAAGCATGGCCAGTGCACTTGAGAAAACACTGCAAAATAAGGAAATAACATCTTCAGGTATACATGTACAAGCTTCCACAAATTTGGCATTCCTGTAGTATAAAGTACGGTTTGTAGAATGTATTTACTAATTAAAACTAAATAACTATGAGGAGGCACTGCAACAAGAGGGAACATGCAGGTAAGACAGATGAGTAAATTACATGACTGTATTCTAAAATAAAATGATTTCTCTGTTTAAACATTCCCTCCATATCATCCTCTACTGCATTAATTAATGTTTTAAAAAATGGTTATAAATAATTAGAAATGGTTCTTCCATTCAAATGAGTTTTTACTCACATACAGATACAGTGGAAAAGCTTTTAATAAACTTAATACATTATATTTTGTAGACCCTTCCTTTGACCAGTTGGTCACTCAGAGCCAGACCGCTATGTTCAAATACTATGAAAGCAGACCAGACGTACCACTCTATGACCCAGCTGTGATGAGGGATTTTTGTGAGAAGAATGCTCCTGGACTTTTTGATCTTCTACTGAAGTCAATCACAAGAGATGACAACAGAGTATTGCCTGATAGGGAGTTCCTGCAAAGGCAAAGAACAGTTTCACTGTTACACATTCTATCATACTTCAGGTCTGTAGTTTGAAATTTAATTCATTTGGCTTGTTCCTGGACAAGTACAGAGTTGTTAATACAATATGTTAAGTAAGAATTTCTAAAGCCACATGATATACTGTGTAGTGGTATGAATTAATTATTTTAAAAATTACAGGTCGCAGAAGACATGCCAGCTGCAAAAGGACAGTGGTCTGTACTCATCGCTTGGTGGATTATCATTACAGGGATTGTCTGCTGGACCAGTGCTAGGCTTCTCAGTTAATCCCAGAACAGTCCAGAACAGAAAGACAGGCATGGTCAAGGCCCACAATGATCATGTTACTAAACAACTACAACAAGTTAATGCTGTATGTACATACACAAGACACAACATTGATATCAGTACAGGTTCAAGAATGAAGTACATGTACATGACACAAAATATAATACACACATTCAGCTTGACTGCTTCATGGTAAACCTCCTGGATGATTATCACAATATCCACAGCAAACATGTTCCAACTGACCTGCAAAAAACCAAGATTGCACACATGGCCTCCTCTATGCTAGATATACATCCACACATCCCAGCAATAAAGAGAACCATTGTAAGCCCACATCGACAAGTCAAAGTAAACATCAGGGGGGAAAACAAGACGTGCCTCCGAGGAGCAGACAGCTCTGCTGTATTACTACACATCAACATAGGTCTCAAAGACATGAGAAATCACTTCATCGATCAGCTTCCGGCACAAATGAAAAATCTAAATCCAAGGAATTTCCATAATTTGGTGCAAAATTTTAGGTAATAGGCTTTCTTCATTATTATTGTATGCCTTGCCATTAGAATAATAGCACAAATATGTAAGGAATGCAAGGAAATCTGTGAAGTAATTATTTAAACTACTACATGTATGTTTTCTAGGGTTTACCATCAGCCATGTGATGAAGACATTGAAAGCTTACAATCCTGCCAGCTTTTAGCGGAGTTTGAGTAAGATTTGAAAAGTCTCAAGAATTACAAAGAGTCTATAGACCATGTGTTTTCAAAATATCCTGATATTAACAATTATCTAGAGAGAAATCTTCTTCCCTTCCCTGCAGACTGGCCTGGATGGTACTATCCAAAAAAACTAATAGCTAACAACTCCACTGGAAAATACACTTCACTAATACCAGAACAAGGCCAATTCCATGTTGTCTTAAATGCTGTGGAGGATACTGTAATTATCTTTAAGCATTTTTTTGACAAACTGTTCTCATATTTACTTGGTGGTTTGTTACCAAAGAAGCCACGTCCATACCAATCGTCATTATGTGTTACAGCAGCTTTACTTGGCTGGGTTATGGTACGGGAACGAGTGCTAAAGAAGTTTAATTTGTGCAAGAGTCACGAGTTTGTTTCCACTCTTTACCTTCTGGAGGATGGTATTCCACTGGTTTACTTCCAATACCAAATCTTCAGAACAGGAAATTTAGAGTTATATATGTCTGTGATGGCACAGATGGCCATTCTTTTTAACATTTGGCGCCGAAAGCATTATGACAAATCAACGCTTTCCTTCCTTAGTGACTCTGATTACCAAAAGAACTTTCTTCCCGAATACTGGAAATGCAAACAACACTGGCTTTACCTATTTGTTGAAAAAAAGATTGAGATATGGCATTCTATGCTACGTGCTCACACTCAAACCCATGACGATGGCTCTAACATTGAGAGGGTAGCAAAGATCATAGCATCAACTGGATTTCTGACCAACTTTTGTGGAGCATTTGTGTCAGGTTACATAAGGGGACAATCAAATTTTAACTTCTGGCAGATTGCTGGCAAATCAGCAGAATTTATCCTACAAATGTTTTCAGAAATAGCCAAAAATACCAAGACAGCTCATGTGGTAAGTATTACTAAATGAATTGTGACTTTTGGAAATAAAAGTTTAAAACATTCTCAAAAAAATGTGACAGAATGGTGAAAATAAACTTGGTAATTTGATTTTAATTTATTGTTCAAAGCAAGTCTAGAACTTCATAAAAAGAGATCCAATTACTGAATTCTTGAATGAAGTAATCAAAACATGGTTTCACAAATACTATCATAATAGGGGAATTTACTCTTGTGTATTCCAGATTCCAAGTGATTGTCACAATAATGGTAAACCTAAAAGCTGGCCAAAGTTCAATTTCCCATCATACGGTATCAAAGCTGAAACAAAGTGTCTTCCTCTATCATACAACCTAAGTAAAACCCTGGGAAAAGAGCCAAATCCACAAGTTTGTTGTGACCTACCTGACTGCAGCAACAATAATTATGGTGGTGACTTTGTTCGCCTTGCCTGTTACCACACGTTCCATGTGTCCTGTTTATCGAGTGATGGCTGCTGCAGTATATGCAAAGAACCTTTGGAACAATTGATTAAGAATAAAGTCTCTCAGTTTAATGAAGGACTGTTGAAAAATGGAAGTACAGAGTCAGATGGTGAATCAAGTGACTCTGAAACTGAAGATGACACAGCAACTGTGGTGAACAGTGAAACAAGAAATACAACTGCAGAGCAGTACTACACCTCAGGACTCTGGGAGCAGAAAGTAAATAGCAGCCTCTCAGCTATTGGAGAGATTGATCAACCGCAACATCCTAATGCTCAAGCCTCATATGCACACACTCAGTCTCAGTCCTCAGTGGTTCAAACCAGCTCCATTGTTCAGCAACTGTCTATAAGTCCTACCAAGTCCAACAGAATTACAAGCTGGCACTTCCCACCTGAATATTCACAGTCAACTTTACTTGGCCGACTAGGCAGTAACGCATGTACATTTATTGCCCTTACATACAGTAAGCTATACTTCAGCTCGCCTGAACCTCTTGACAGCAACAGGTCACTAAGCAACACCTGGATTTACAGAGTTCTTGCAGCTATCATGCTTGGCAACCAATTTTATGACAGGGCTGCAGGAAACAGTGGGCAGCTGTATAGTGTGCGGGAAGCAGCAACTAAAATGGAGCAGACAAAAGCTCTTGAAAGCATTGACGTCTCTGCAGAGTTGCCAGCCAGTATAACAAGAGAGCAGACTCCATCTGCTAGCCTACCATATTACTTAAACCAAGCCCAGAACTGCCCTATCAAAACAGCTTGCATCTTCATTATAAATGACAGAACAGTGGCCTTTATACCCACACAGAATAGAATAACTGTGTTTGACAGTCACTACCATGGGACAAGTGGAGCATTTGTGGCAATGGCCCCAAGCGATGCAGCGTTCGAATTGCTTTCATGGTTTAAGACGATTAACAGCATCCCACATAATTTGGGAACAGTGACATGTGTTTCATTTAGATAATGAAATATTGAGATTAGCAGCCTCTGTAAATAAAAGTACTGTACAGTTGTATAGGTACATGTAGCCAACGTACAGTGCGTTCATGGAGTAAGCATTTTTTGAGCTTTAAGTTTTGCGAAGAAACTTACGCATACATGTGCTGGCCATACAGTGCGTTTCACGACAGCGTTTGTGTTCCAATAAATTTTATGACTCGCTCAACAAAGGTGCCGTTTTGACTTAAAAAACAAACTAAGATTGTAATACTCACTTCTGGTGGGACTTTTCCAAACTCTCATGCTGCCGTCAATGTCCCCAAGCATCATATCTCTCTCAAACGAAGCAAGCGAGTGTCAATCGAAGCGAAGAAGCTGTTGTGGCGGTTGAATGCAACGCTTCAAACATACCGACAGGTTTTCTTTTGTTCCTCGGCATATCATAGCGAAAAAACTTCGATGCAAGCTTCAAAGTGTTCAAATTGCCATTTTCCACACCATAAAAAGGAGATATTTGCGTTTAGGTGCCAAAATAATGGAAAATTTTCTACTCCTTTCTTGTCGTCATTCAACTGAACACGAAAGAACCACACATCACGTTCGCGCCGAAATTTGATTTTGTTGTGATGACACCTTGCACATGCGCAGACGTTATTCAGCCCTGTTTGAACTATACCCAGAAAAGGGTATATGCATGTGAAATCAAACATTTAAGTCATTTGACCTCAAGTAAAATCAAAATGCTAGAGCACCTTTTTGTAGGCTATTTTCTGCTGGCTGCGATATTCTACACAATTTGAGGACTCGACCAGGTTTGAATTGCAAAACTGTGCATTTCAACCCTACTGATGATTCAAAGATCAATATTATTTGCAGAGTCTAAACAGCTAAAGCCTGCCTTTTCATATTTCATTTGAGAACAATAGTTTCGTCGCATGACGCGGATACTCTTTTCTGGGTATAGTTTATACTGATCTAAATGGAGTCCCATTCTTACTTTTGCAGCTGATTCACAAGCAGATGTCCTTGATGAAGACAAAGTCAGATATAACAGTTTAATTAAGAAAGGCAAAGAGTTAGGAAGAAGAGGACACCTTGAAAGAGCGCTTGACTTGTTTGAAAAAGCTTATGAAATATTTGAGTCTGAGAAGCTACTCAGAAGAATAGAAAAAGTTAAGGTAAAGTTTAACATTGGAAATTGTGTTGCCTAAGTTGTCTTACTATATATTGGAATCCTACTAAATATGGGCACCCGCTTATTACAGACAGTTTTGCCCAGGAAGGGGGGGGGGGGGGGAGGTACTCGAAATATACATGATGGGGAGGTCTGACGGAGCTTCATATTGCAAGCTCGGAGATAAGACCCAAAAAAATATGCATATTTTTTAAGGCCTAAAAAAATACAAGACAGATCTCTTGACCCAAAACAATATAAAAAAAAAACGTCAGACCCCCTGCCATGTATACTTTGAGTACTCTCAAAGTAAGTTTCATACATTTTCTCTCTTATATTGGCTTGTATAATGCAACCGTTAGTAAATATGGAAACAGACAGTCTGTGACTTGAATGATACACTACATCTTAATCTACTGTAACAATATTTCATGTTTTTTTCTGGGAACTTAAAATTTTTAAACAAGGACACTGCTGAAATATATATAAGAAACCTTGGACTGGGTGAGCTGTCAGTCATTTCAGTCTCAACTTCAACCAATCAACAACAGTCTAATAAGAATCATGGCTCGCGTCTGAAAGTTATTGTGACACTGCAAATTTTACTGCAAGCGTTTTCTTTGTACTTTGTATCGCCTCATCACGCCACTATTTTGGCAGCCAATTATATCATTAATGGCATGTGCACGCTACCCAAGTAAGATAAATCTCACGGTAAATCTCATACTTTGTCTGTCTAAAGTAAATTTAGAGAGCTAAAAGAAAGTCTTGCATCACATATGATCCAAAATAAACTACATGTAACAGCAAATGATGAATTATATAGGTATCAGACTCTACAAGAAAGCGTCAGATAACAACGGAAATCATGCAGACCTATGACCTCTTAACATTTGCTGTACAACGCTGAAACGGATCTATTCTTATTCATAGTCCTCCTCATAACACAGAATTAAGTGCCTTTTATAAACAAGTGCAAAGCAAGAAAACGGTTGAAAGATTGAAATCGAAAAGGGAACGGCAAATTTACAAATGTCACAGAACGTAGGAGTCGCGCAGGCTAGTCAACATTTTTTCACCAAGACGGAAACTTGCCAAATTTTATTCACTTCAGCAGATAACTTTGATGCATGCACTTTGCGCTCATGGTCCTTTATTTTAACTCCACAAATTCGGTAAAGAGCCAGAAGTTTCTCCTGGTGCCATTCCATGCCAAGAGTATTAACCTAAAAAGAAAAAAAAACATTTTAGTCACCAACATAGTAAAATCCGGTTTAAAATAGCTCATGTCGATCGTGTTACTCTTGAGTAATGGGACAGCGATTTTAACTGCAATTAGTGCCCTGACGTCCAGAAAAGTCTACCAAAAATCTAGCTTGTTTACCATGTTGGCACTTGGCATGATGAAAGTTTATGGATTTAAGAACCGAGGAAAAATACTGCGAGCTTCGTTAAAAATACGCGAGTAGTACATGACTGAAAATCGTCCTACATCATTGTGCAAAAACCGCATAAAATCTCTCAGAATAACGCGAATACCATCAACTAGCATCCAAAATGGCTGTTGAAATCTTCCTCTCGATAGTTGCTCTGGTAAAAGTCCAGGATGGATGCTCATACAATGCACAGTACAGCGGATTTCAACTTTGCCCGGGGTTTTGAAAAGCGGACGCCATTTTCCTTGAGAACAATAGTTTCATGATGTCATGGTTGTCCTTATATATTGGGATATTCCGGACTGTTCCATTACTGGCAAATCCCCATGAGCCCCCACACCAGGCATCCAGGGACCCGTCACACTGCCAAGCAGTGGAAATAGGGAAGGGAGGGAGGGAAGAAGACAGACGTCACCAGTGACTGACGAAGCTGCATGATGAACGCTGCTGTGTGACTGAATGAACCATGTGAGCCTGTGATCCCAGGATGTAGACTGCTAACTGCTGACTGCTACTGCTCTTTGTTGTTAACTTTGTTAAATATGCATTTAACCTTAACCTTTAAAAAGTTAGGGCCAAGTCCTGGTTTTTCAGAAATATGTGTCTATACGGCCTACCGGGTTTTTTGCTTTTTGTATCTTTACATCACATAAACAACTATTCCAATTTGTTGGATTCTGCCACAGCTTTTGTGAAAAAAGTAAGTTTTACAACTGCATCGCTAAAATGGAGGTTGGGTGCCTGAGACATCCAGGAGCTTCCACTATTGGCAGCCAGCTCCTAGATGAAGACTGCTCCCATGGCTGGCAAATCCTGGCAACCCAGCCATGAGCCCCCACGCCATGCCGAAGGACCTCCGAGCCGAGCGACAGCCAGCTCGGAGAATGGGGCTCATGGCTGAGGCGAAGCCAGAGCCCCAAAACACAACACCCAAGTCCGGAGGCAACCAGTTGCTGCACCGACTAGATAAAGTAAGCGACATACCTGTCAGGATATTCTGCCAGCCACTGAGAGGATGGAATCCACCGGTGTGCGCACGTACAAAAGATAAGCTTCGCTTGACCAGCGGCCCATGGAGGTGGTCTGGAACGCCTCGCTGGGCGGCGGTTGTAGCTGCACCGATTCTAAAGCTATGACCTGAAAATTTTCCAGGTATGCCCGCTGCCTGTAAAGTGGATTGCAGAAATGAAGAGAGAAGGGCCCTGGAAAGAGGACGGCCATCCTGGAAAAGGAAGAGGGGCCCCTTGCTAGGTCCACGAAGATGAAGGTAGCTTGTCAATGCCGATACCGGACAGAGGGGTGCAGAGCCACGGCCAAGGAAAATGAAACAGCCATTCCGGAAAGGGTCAGTCTTAGCACATTTAATGAACACTCTAAAGCTTTGAGGGTTTGAAGAGGAATCAACTTGAATATCCGCTGTGGTCAGGTGTATGGAAGGGTCAAAAGAACTGTTCGTTGTGAATTCTCCTGCTCGAAGAAACCCGAAGAAGCCGAGGCAACAGGCTGCCCACAGCATCACATTGTCTGGTTTAGATAGATCCAAGGACTTGTGTAGAACGGTCATAAGGTCTGCCGTCACTGGCTGGCGCCGAGGGAGATTTGAACCCTGGTGTCGCTTGATCCCCCTTAAGAGACGCTGAAGTTGAAGACAATTGGTGAGTGGGTCTGGATAGCCGTAGTCAATGTGTAAGGAGCGAACAGCCGACAGATAAACCTTAATGGAAGAGTGATGAACGCGATCTGCTAAGTGGACACAGAAGCGCATCGAAGTTTGTTCGCTGGCAGGTAGTGGAGGGTGACTTAGACCAGAAGGAACATCCTGACTGCAGAATTCTAGGAACTGGTGTTGAGCCGAGCCATAAACTTGACGAGTAGAAGGAGCAAGGCCATTAGCCAAGTAGAACTGGCACTTTCCTGTCAAATCACGGGAAGCTGGGCCAGCAGCGATGGGGGTATTGGAGTTGCCACGTGAACTGCATGTGGAGCTAGATGGTGGAAACGCTGGAAATCGAAACGGGATAATGCATCAGCAATAGAATTATCCTGCCCGGGAGTGTACGATGCAGTAAAGGCGAACGAGTTCCGTGCTGCGACAAGGGATAGGTAGCGAAGAAGTACCATCATGTTCGGATCCTTTGAGGTGCCTGAACGTAGAACGCTGACTACCGCCATATTATCCGAACAAAATTCCACCCGTTTAGAGGCCCAACGGTGGCCCCATAGCACAGCTGCGACAACCACCGGAAAGAGTTCCTTGTACGCTATTGATAAAGGTTGCTGAGCAATGGACCACTTTCCAACGAACCATTCATGGCCAGAAATCGCGCCGTAGCCCAGAGCGCCAGCTGCATCGGATGAGACCGAGAAGTCAGGTAAAGGTGCCCAGATGGGGGCGAGTAGAAAACTAAGGCCATCCCATGAGAGGAAAAATTCGCGCCACCAGGAAAGGTCTAAATGGAACTCTCGGTTAAGCCTGATGGGATGGTCGTCTCGCCGGAATGCTGACAACAAGTTGATCATTCGGCGTAGAAAAGTACGCCCCTGAGGTATGACTTTGCATGCGTGATGGAGGGTGCCGATGAGAGATTCCAACTCCTTCCTCGTACAATGCCGTTTGGAAGACCAGGATTCCAGTAGGGCAGCAATACGCTCAAACTTGTCCCGTGGAAGACGAGCTTGGAGGGTGAGTGAATCCAACTCAATACCCAGCACAGTTAAGCAGGTGGAAGGTCCCTCCAGCTTATCTGGGTGAAGAGGAATACACCACTCTTTAAAGAGCCGTACGCAAGTATCAATGTTGTTCTGGCAGACAGGGGAGTTGGGAGGACCCAATGTATGAAAATCATCAAGATAGTGCAAGAGGAAATTCAGGCCATAATTGTGCTTGAGGATCCACTATTTGCTTGCCATTTCATGCCAAGCAAATAGCGGTCCTCTGGGTGGACTGGAATGTTGCGATAAGCACTCTCGACGTCAAACTTTGCCATAAGTGTACCTCGGCCGAGACACATAATCCCGCTAATAATATCATCTACCTTCATGTACTGCACAGAAAAAGGTTCTTTTGAAATGCCATCATTGACGCTATGGCCCAAAGGACTGGACAGATCTAAAATGAGCCGCCACTTTCCCGGTTGATGTTTTTTTGGAATCACTCCAAAGCGACTGACGTGGAGGTTTGGAGTTGGGGAGACAGGGAAGGGGCCCGCTACGCGACCTTTTTCGATCTCTGAACGTAGGTACTGATCGATCACCAATGGTTGAAGGGCTGCTGATGGCATGTTATGAACCGCAGACTTTAAGGATACCACTGAGGGGTCAAAACCAAGACGGAAACCCTTTGTGAGACCCGCAATTACATAGTCCACTTTGCCTTGGTCAGGGTGACAACGAAGTTCGCCCCAAAGTTTTTGTGCATCAATGGGGGTCCCCCAAATCTTGCCGAAAGGTACTGGCAACCAAACACGAACTGGATTGGGGGGTCTGGGTTGAGACTCCCTGAGGCTGGAGGCTAGCCAGCGTAACTTCTGCTGAAGATGCAACAACATGAACAGGCACAGGAACTGAAACCAAACTATGTGAAGGAGAAAATGAACGACACAACTGTACACTATTTACAATGTTCAATGGAGAGGAGGGGGTCCTCGCCACCGTCTCAATGCCACTGGTGTTTGCTCCGTGGCGGGGTAGAGGACCGTGAGCGCTGAGCATATGACGATGAGGCCCGAAAGGGGCAGTTGACACTAGGATGCTCTCCTTCACACCTCTCACAGCAGTGGCGATACCTACATTGACCAAAGGGCCAGGTGCAGGAGCCATTATTCCAGGACCGGCAGATTGTGGACACCGAGGCTACAGATCTAGGAGGCAAAGCAATGGTAGGTAACTGATGCTGTTGTTGTGGCAAGCGCGTGTGAAAGTTGTAGAGGTCACTGTTCATACGGGACCAATCGGTCAGACCTGACGCAGCCGCATCTTTACGGAAGGCTGTGTCATAATGAAGCCAGGCCTTGTCAGAGAACTGGCGAGCGGTCTGCAAGATCAATAGCTTGTACTGGGTCATGTCTTGCCATCTAGCTGGGTGGGAACAACAGAAGATCCACATGTACACTGTAAAGGCTTCCACCCAAGTTACAATGTCTGTTATCTCTCGAACCCTTTTCTTGGAAGCGATGAGCAGGTTTCCATTCAAGTACGCTTGGGGGTCCGTATCCTGGGCCTTGACATTTTCGGGTAGCAAGTCCGCCAGCTCAACGAACTGCCCGGCCTTTATTTTCGTAACCAGCTTCTCCGGGATTGGCGAATACCCTGGGCCGACGACAAAAGGCTTGTGAAGCAACGAAGAGACCGAGTGCGCCACGGTGGATGCAGGGGGCGGTAGAGAGACCAACCGGCCGGTGGCGGGAAGCGCTCCGCTCGAGGCACCGTAGGAACCAAACAACGATGGACGTGAAAACGATGAATTGCCCAAGGTACAATAGGTTGAAATGAAAGAAGGGACAACAGAATTACCTGACGATGGCCCAGCAGCAACACCTGGCGAAGAACTAACGTAGAAGGACGGCGAAGGTGTGCACGTGCTTGACGGCATGCTTCCCACTGTGGTGACAATCGAAGCAGACAGCTGACTCGTTTGATTTTGTACGGCCGCGAGAATTTGAGGCAGCGAATCCCCGAGCGCTCGAGAGAAAGCTTGCGAAAGATCCTGAGCGGACAGCACGAACGATGGGGGTGAGGTTACCGGAGCCGACGAAACCACGGAACTTGCCACTGAAGAAGAAACTCCTGAGGTAGTCTCCAACTGCGAAGAATCCAACATGGCGGCGGCGCTGTTATTCGTCGATCGCCCCGAAAGCTGACTCATAGAGCACGCGGACAAAGAAAGAACACGCCAAAATAACGGCACAAAACAAGAAAAAGGACTCGAAGAAACTGTAACACTGATAGAAGAACTGCCAGGGCATAGAGCTGCCACGCTCAGCCAAGATGGAACGCTAAACGGAACGCCTCCTGGAATGCTACACTACAAGCTGCAAGCACATGGCGTTTGACGCATGCGCATACGTGCCAACACCGTTGACTCCAAGGGAACGCAAGCGCTCTTTGTTGTTAACTCCATTAAATTGCATTTAATTACATTTAACTGGTCGCCCAAAGGCAAAAGTTAGTCGCCTGAGGTGCCTGGGCGCCCCTTAGAGCACAGGCCTGAAAATAAAGCTTCAAAGTTCTTGCATCGGCCACTCCCAATGAAGATGACTGCGAGTTGCTACAAAAAAGAGTCCTGGTTCTAGAACGAGCTGTGACGTCATGTCAGGTAGCGTCAAATCTTCCTGACAGTTCATTTCACTGTTAGTTCAGTAACGTAATCTAATTAATTGTAAGGGATTTTGTCCGAATAATTATGTCTCACGGATAGATTTGTTGTTGGTGGTTGTTTGAATACTCCTGATTCAGAGAAAGAATTGCCTGAAGTGATGTTGTTCGTCGCCAATCTTAGTACATGGCCAACTTCATTGTGCGTGGCCAAAGCAGGAACTTTAAAGCTTGATTTTGGGACAAACAAGTGACAGGTCATGGAAAACCTGGAAAGTCATGGAATTTTATGATTTAATTTTCCAGGCCTGGAAAGTCATGGAATTTGAGTGTGGGTCATGGGAAGTCATGGAAAATTATGTTTGTTAAAAAAGTACTAAATCAATTAGGTTTTCTTGTGAAGAAAATAGTAAAAACGTTCCCAGAATGAAAGATGACTTCCTAGTAAGTGCTCAAATTTAGGTCAAGAAAAACTTGGACAAGTCATGGAAAAGGTCATGGAAAGTCATGGAATTTCAAAAGCTCAAAAGAGTATGAACCCTGTTTTAGAGATACCAAAACCAAGCTTTTGGTCGTACGCATATAGGCATTTAAAGCAAAGATAGAAAATTCTAACAAGTGCAAGAATTTATGGTGCTGAGTTTAGCAGATGGTCCTGGTTCCATTTGGAGGAGCTATCCCTTTTTTGGACAGTTTCCTTGTTTAAATTTGTTTTAATAATAATGCCAATTGCACCCAGCTGACTCTTAAAAAGTGTAGCCAGTCCATACCAGTCTGCCTCATTCAAAGCATCCTTAATGTCTGTTTATTGTTACATCTTTGGTGTTTTTCTACCTTGGTAAAGAACTATTTCAAAGTTTCTTTTTTTCATGGTGGCTAACAGTTTTGATTTGATTATAATGTAATACATGTATAATTTGATTTGATTTTATTAGTGCTTTGCAGTGTCCCCAATTAGTTTGTCGGTGCTAGATACAGTTGACAGTTCATTAACATTATTATTATTATTTTAACATCAAACATTCATGATGTTGATGCAAAATGTGAAGTGGCTGGTCTGCAAGCCAATACCCGGCCTTCACAAAGAACACATATAGATAGTAGGAGAGCCTTAGGTTTGATTTCCACCACTCTCTTGAGTCCGGTCTTCGTTCCTCCCTTTGGGGAGGAGTGCAGGCTCAGGTTCCCGAACAGCAGCTGGTAATTGAACCTAGGAGAGCCTTGGCAGTATTCAAAGATGTGTAATTGCACTGCCTTTCTAATTTTGCAGGAAGCTGTACAAAAATATCAGGAAGAGGATGAGGAAGAGGATGATGACAAAGAAAATGAAGACAATGGCATGTGTAAAGTTGGTGATGGATTTTCCTTGCCATCAGAGATTTACAAGTCATTATATGCGTACCAGCTAGAGGGTATTCTTTGGTTCTGGAAATTATTCAAACGAGGAATGGGTGGTATTCTTGCTGATGACATGGGGTGAGAATGGCAAAAAATAAATAAAAGGTTCACTACTAAAGGCTATACTGGTTCTGGCGCAGCTTTATTTGTCTGTTTACGGCCCCCAGCGATAAGTTAACATATTACTGCGACGGAATAGTTTATTCCTTTTCTAGCTTGCGTTATTTAAGTGTTACGGCCTTCAGCTATAAGATAACATATTGCAGCGCCTGAATATCTGTTAGCGAACCGGTGTTCATAATTTTTCTGGGAAGCGTTTTTTAAGTGTTTACGGCCCCCAGCGATAAGTTAACATATTGCTGCAACGGAATAGTTTATTCATTTTCTAGCTAGCGTTATTTGAGTGTTACGGCCTTCAGCTATACATGTAAGATAACATATTGCAGCACCTGAATACCTGTTAGCGAACCGGTGTTCATAATTTTTCTGGGAAGCGTTTTTTAAGTGTTTACGGCCCCCAGTGATAAGTTTATGAGAGCGGAAAAAAAAATTACAACAACCAAATTTCGGCTACCAAATTTTGCACAAACAGCAGCCAGACAACACACAAAAGCAGCAGCCAGACAACACACAAGCAGCAGCCAGGCAACAAAATATTTTTTTCGCAAATTTTTTTCTCCCAATTAGACATATGTAGCCGAAAAATATTTTGCATACTTCGACAACAAAATGGCAGTGCAAAAACATTCAAAAGCATGGGCCTCCTTTGCGAAAAAACTTGGCCTCCCATCTTCTTCTCGAGAACGTGTACGGTAGCAACCTCTTGCCGGACATCTTGAAAGTCGACTACCTAGCAGGAAACCTCGGCAAGACACACCTGCAACCTCTGCAAGGACTGCCCGCGTTTGTCGACGACATCGACGTGTTCAGCTATCTCCGCTGTGAAGACTGCGTTTTCCAAAAAGGCCACTTTTCTTGCACAACAGTCGAGAAAGGTTCTGCAAAACTCGTGGTCGCAAAAATCGGCCTCGCTGTGCAGCAGAGCCTGGGAACAGGACCAGACAGCAGCAAAAGAAAACACATGCACACAACCATCGTCCACACCCTCGCAAAAACAAAAGGAACCAGCGGAAGCATGATACGTACAACAATAGCAGCGATAGAAGCCGACACGTTTCTCCAGGCACAGTCCCACTGGCACAGGCAGTTTCCAGAAGACGAGATAGCGGGCTACTTCGTGGCCAAGAACACCTAGAATTCGAAGGTTTTCGCCAGGAGGGCGACTTTTGTTCTGCAGTGGGTTTGGGTGCGCCAACGATTCTGCAGAACACCGACAGTGTGGGGAAGCACGTGTGCACTTGGATCTCGAAAACAGAAGAACGTTTCCAACTTCGAAGCGGGCAAGATTTGAGAACCAGTGGGCAGCCATCTTGCCGACTATGCAGACTGCCCAAATGAGCACTTGCGCCGAACTTTCCAACACCCAGATGTCCAAGCTCGCGATGCACCAGAATCAAAGTTTTCATACACGGGTGCCACACAAATGAGCTCTCAGAAGAAAAAGCCGACCAGGTGGTGCAGGAAACTTTGGCAAAGGTTTCCCCGGAAGGAGAAGGTCTTTTCATGGTCCAACCACCAAACAAACAATGGGAAAATCTGGCTTCTTGCCTGGACCGCTGCCTCGTTTTGGCGGACCGCCCGCAAGGCCACATATTTGTCGGCTGGTTCGCGCACACACAAACAGGAAGAATATCGGGGGTTCACGTGCAACCAACCAAAGCGAACGTGGAGGACGACGCGAAATGGGAAAATTTGGTGGTGTGGGCAGCAGCCGACTTTGGTTTCTGCGCATGCCCGATTTTTCAGGTAGATATCCTTTCCACACAGGAAGAAGGTGTGGAAATAGGGCCTCTGCGTTGCTACACAAAAGACGAGGAAACGAAAACAATATTGGCAGCAAGCAAAAGGCCATGCCAGCTGCACCCAGGCGCCCCAGACCTGTCTGTACTTCTTCCATCGACAAAAACAGTTTCTTGGGAATGGCGGCAAACCAAATGCAGCGCTATTGGGCGAAATGTCTCCAAATTCCAGCTGCAAGAAGTACCAGAAATTGCACAAGATCGGCAAATTTCGACACTTTCCACCAGATCTCGCGAAAAAACAATGCAAGAAATGCAGGACGCGGCAAGCGCAGAAGAATGGCGAAGATTTTCTTGGGACAAACAAGCG
Organism: Blastomussa wellsi; assembly: GCA_947652115.1. Taxonomy (NCBI): domain Eukaryota; kingdom Metazoa; phylum Cnidaria; class Anthozoa; order Scleractinia; family Plerogyridae; genus Blastomussa; species Blastomussa wellsi. The sequence goes on along the minus strand of OX393566.1, from coordinate 17,750,186 downwards.
GCCGAAAAAGATGCGAAGCGAAAAAAAGACGACGAAGAGTACAATCGCCGCAAAGCAGAGCTGGAAAGGGTGGAAAAATTGTGCAATCGAAAAAGGTGTTGGAACAAAAAAGCCAAGAGGGTGCGGGGGATGGTGGAACAATGTTTGCGAGAATCTGCAACCAAGGTTTCGGCTCTTGCATGCGCGAAGTGGAAAGTTGTTGGCGTCAGGCAAAGAAACAAAGGCAAATTTCGGGCTTTATTGTCTGGAAACGACGGGAAAATCGCCAATGTGTTTGCAACAAAACCTCTGCAAAAAATAGTTTCGGAATGCCTGGACATTTTCGAAACGTCCGAAACGGACTGGTACGGCAGAACGACTTCTGGCTTCCTTCTTTCTGCAAAGTTGGAAAGCTTGGAGGTTTGGAAATACAGATAGGGAAGCCGCAAAGTTTCTGCAACAACGAAGGGACAAATATTGTATGGAACCCAATACGTGTTGTTTCCACCCCAGACCCGCGCAGAGCTGCAATTTTGCAAGCGATTGGAGAGGAGAGCGCAAAATACAATATTCTTCGAGAAAAGCTCTTCGAAACGGAGTTCGAAAAAGTAGAGGCGCCGAAAAATAAGGACAGAAAAAAATTGATAGACTTACAGCCCGGCGAATACAAGTGCAAGAAGTTTGCTTCCACAACTTTTCGAAACTCTCCGTGAACCATATTGTTTGTGTTTCCAGTTGAAGAGGATGGGCAGCCAACAACAGACGACGAAACCCCAATACAAGGCTATTTTGTGCAAAAAGAGGTGGAGAATCTTGGAGGCATCGAGTTCCTCGAAAAAAGAACAACGCCATTGAATTTGTTTTGTTTTGTCTGGGGCGCCTGGGTGCAGCTGGCATGGTCTTTTGCTTGCTGCCAATATTGTTTTCGTTTCCTCGTCTTTTGTGTAGCAACGCAGAGGCCCTATTTCCACACCTTCTTCCTGTGTGAAAAGGATATCTACCCGAAAAATCGGGCATGCGCGGAAACGAAAGTCGGCTGCCGCCCACACCACCGAATTTTCCCAATTTCGCGTCGTCCTCCACGTCCTCCAAGTTCGGCGCAAGTGCTCGTTTGGGCAGTCTGCATAGTCGGCAAGATAGCCACCCACTGGTTCTTGAATCGCACCCGCTTCGATGTTGGAAACGATCTTGTTGTATACTTTTGTCCGGACCGTGCGGTCTTCTCTTTTCAAGATCCACACTTCCCCACACTGTCGGTGTTCTGCAGAATCGTTGGCGCACCCAAACCCACTGCAGAACAAAAGTCGCCCTCCTGGCGAAAACCTTCGAATTCTAGGTGCGAAACAATTGCTTCGCGGTCCAACACTCCGGAAAAATCTTGCGTGTAGTGGATGGAGTAGATTCCAAAACCGAATGCGAGCAGCTGCTGTTCGAAAGCTGGCAGCGCTTCGTGCAAATCTTCCAAAGACATTTCGGAAACGTCTACCTTGGCCACGAAGTAGCCCGCTATCTCGTCTTCTGGAAACAGCCTGTGCCAGTGGGACTGTGCCTGGAGAAACGTGTCGGCTTCTATCGCTGGTATTGTTGTACGTATCGTGCTTCCGCTGGTTCCTTTTGTTTTTGCGAGGGTGTGGACGATGCTTGTCTGCAAGTGTTTTCGTTTGCTGCCGTCTGGTCCTGTTCCCAGGCTCTGCTGCACAGCGAGGCCGATTTTTGCGACCACGAGTTTTGCAGAACCTTTCTCGCCTGTTTTGCAAGAAAAGCGGCCTTTTTGGAAAACGCAGTCTTTGCGGCGGAGATAGCCGAACATGTAGATGTCTTTGACAAACGCGGGCAGTCCTTGCAGAGGTTGCAGGTGTGTCTTGCCGAGGTTTCTTGTTAGGTAGTCGACTTTCGAGATGTCTGGCAAGAGGTTTGTACCGTACGCGTTCTCAAGAAGAAGATGGGAGGCCATGTTTTTTTCGCAAGGGAGGCCCATGCTTTGGAATGTTTCTTGTACTGCCATTTTGTTGTCAAAGTATGCAAAATTATTTTTCAAGTACTGATTCTCTGGTAAATCACGAAAGAGACACAAGATTTCCAGTATCCAAGAACTTGTGAGAAAATGTGACTTGTGAGGTACACACAAAGGATAGGGGGGTTCTGTCACAGGCGGTTTAGATGGTTTTAACCCGAAACTCGGCTGCCAGGCTCATCTCGGTTTTTCAGATTGTGATTTAGAAACTCAGCTCTCGCTAACCCCCCTCCCTTGTGTGTTCCTTGTGTCTCATAAAAATGCATGCAAAATGTGCACTGCTTATTACGGAAGTGTGCCAATTTTTAAACCAATTAATTAATTTTTTCCTGTATATACCTGTTGACGAACGCAAGTGTGCCAGAAAGCACATTTGTAAGTTTACCAAAACAAACCACTGAACAAACACAAGCACAGGTATTAAAATGGCAGCCACAAACATTACAGAAGAAGTGTTGCAAGAGTTTTATGAACCAGAGCCGGGGCAACCAGGTACTTTCATGTTGGCAAGGAGCAACTTCAACGATTGGCTTTGAGTATGGTGAATGGACATGCCATACAACAACCAAGCCAACAGAGATCTTCTTGAGTTTGCAAAGCAACAAAAGGAAAATTTCAAAACTTGGTTGAAGAAGAGGCTAAAGACACATGAAAGTAAGCTTCGGATTGCAGGTAAGGTTTTCAAAAGAAGATGATGAAGGTAAGATGATGTACATGGAGCACTACTTCCAAGACAGTAAGCCGAGAAACAGCAGCGAGGAGGTAGAAAAGGAATTCAACAAATTTATTGAAAACACGAAAGAGGAGATCGAGGAGTGATCCAAAAGGGGCTCAGGCTGGGTTCTAGACAGGATACTAACTGCATATGTCCATGTTGCGCGTTTCCAACCACTGTGAGACGGAACATATACCACTGCCAGCAAAACTGGCAAACAAGAAGGCAGTAGTAAATGTACGCAACAGAAGCAACGAGTGTCTCAAGTGGGCGCTCAGAGGCGAGAACGTGGTCCGACACTTTTTAAACAGCGTACAGCAGGAGGACGAGGCAATAAAGCAGAAATTGACAGAGAAAGTACCGTTAAAGATGACAAAGAAGGACTGGAGTAGATTCACGTGTGTAAAGAGAGCCTGGTAAGAAAGAATTTTAAAGACTCAATACCAGTAAGCGATCACAACACAGGCAGATATTGAGGACAAAACCACAAAAAATGTTACTACGAGGCGTTAACGAAAGTCAAGTTTGTAGGGCCCAGGAGAGAGAGAAAGGAGAAAGACCAAATCGACAAATGGATCGCAAACACACAGGAGATGTGTCTGTTTTGCGCTAATAAAGCTAATAAAGGAAAAGCATAGGGACGCAGTGAGAGACCACTGCCACATCACAGGAGAGTACCGAGGAGCCGTGCACAACCCATGCAACTTGAAATTAAGGATAGACCCCAAAACAGTAAAAATACCAGTAGTATTTCACAACTTGAAAGGTTACGATGCACATCATCTGATGCAGGCAATGGCACAGCAGCAGCGAGAAGTTAAGTGCATAGCCAACAACATGGTGAAATACATAACAACAACGTTTGGGGGCTTGCAGTTTATTGACAGTTTGGGATTTTTGTTGTGGAGTCTTGAATCACAAGTAGAAGCAACGCCAAAAAAGGAATTGAGGCAACCAAAGCAAACCTGGGAAAGGTTTGAGGAAGCAGAGCTGCCCGAAAAAGAGAAGTTTTTACAGCAAACTATCAAAATCAGGAATAAAGGAAGAGGAATATGAGCTCGCAAAGAAGATGTGGGAAGCATATGAGTGCAAAACATTGGGAGACTATCACGACCTGTACCAAAAAACGGATGTAGCGCTTTTGGCAGACGTATTTTAGAACTTTAGAGCTTTATGTTTAAAGCATTACAGTTCAGATCCAACAAACTATTACACATCACCAGGCCTTGCATGGGATGGGTTGCTGAAAAAGTCAAAAGTCGAGCTGGAGCTGCTGACAGATATTGAGTTGCACAACTTTGTAGAGAGAGGAATAAGAGGTGGAATCTCAATGGTTAGCAAGAGGTACACAAAAGCAAACAATCCACAAGTGGCGGGCTACAACCTGAGCTAGCCAAACAGCTATATAATGTATCTGGTCGCCAACAACCTGTACGGCAGGTGGAAGCGGGTAATGCCAACAGAGGAGGAGATACTGAGAAAGAAAAAGAATGCAAAGAAGGGCTGGATACTTGACCTAGAGTATCCAGCAGAGCTCCAGAAAGTGCACAACAGCTACCCCTTAGCACCAGAGAAAAAAGCTGTAAAGAAAGAGTGGATGTCAGAGTACGAGAAAGATCTGATGATCCGGCTGGGCATAAGGGAGCCTGACAGTGAGAAGATGCTGTTAACGCTTCAAGACAAGAAAAACTACGTAGTGCAATACAGAAACCTGCAGTTGTACCTGAAGCTGGGAATGAAGCTGAGAAAGGTGCACAAGGCGCTCGAGAACAGCAAGATCTTAATGTACGACTTTTATTACAATGAGCTAAAGGCAGAGTACGGCCTGAAATGTGAGCTGCTGTACAGTCTCTTGGTGCAGGTAGAAACAGAGGACGTGTACAAAGACATGGAAGCAAAAAAAGAAATGTATGACACGAGTGACTATCCGACGTATTATCCGCTGCATTCAACAGAGAATAAAAAGGTGATAGGAAAGATGAAGGACGAGCGCAAAGGCAAGCCGATAGCCGAGTGTGTGTGTCTGAGGCCAAAGATGTACTCAATCTTAAAGGAGCAGTGTCATGCCATTTGAAGTCACTTTCCCATTTAGTTTCAAATTGAAGTAAATCTAAAAGTAAGAGTTTTCTAATGCCAAAAAACACCGACGGGATAATAAAATACAGAAATTATACAAGGATTGTTTAGAATGACAACTATATAGACCGATTACAACCTAAAAACTTGCCAGTTTTTTCAAGATGAGTTCCCTTTAAGGGCTGAAGAAGAGAACACCAAGAAAGCGAAGGGTGTAAGAAAGTGTGTGACCAATAAGCACATCCGGCAAGAGCACTTCAAGGAGACACTTTTCAAAGGCGAGCAAATGTGGCATGAAATGAGCATGCTTCGAAGCAGTGAACACAAGATCTATGGCATAAACGTGCGCAAGATCTTCCTATCGCCTTTTGATTTGAAACGCTGGATCGACCAAGACGGAGTGCAGATGTATGGATATGGTTCCTGTGTGCCGGTTAAGTTCACAGACAAGGAGTTAGAAGAACTCATTGCATACTTAATGCTGTAAGCACTCTGGCAACAACACTGGGAGGGAGAGAGCACAGATAATGGACAAAAGATTGTTGGGAGCTTGTAAGGCCAACGTTATTATTATTTACATTCTGAACTTGATCGTTGTATGTTTTTAGAGTTACATTGGCAATTATTAACAGTATATTTAAAGAGAGATTTTTCTTTCTATCCTTGAATCGTAACACCACTGCGTCCACTACCCATTTCGTACAAAGTAGCTGCATTTCTTTAAAACCCGTTAGTTTGCATTTTCAGGTGGCAGCTCTGTGTTGGTAGAGACAACCAGCAGTTCTTCACAAACAAAGCCCCAAGCGGGACCATCGCGCAAATAGCACATAACTGGCTGATCTGGTTTGGTGACAGACCTTTCGATTCTGTAAACCTTCAAAGACCAAATTTTTTGCTGCCTTCAAGCTCGCCAAGCTGGTAGAGATAGTGAACCCAACATAGAGATGGGAGCTTTTTTTTCTTTGTCGCCAACAGCTTTTTCTTTCACAGCAATCGCTGTTTTTCCGGTGAGGCTTGTGGCCTTGTTGTTCAAAGCAGAAACCAGATTGGGAAGTCTTTTCATCCAGGGAGACGCTCAACAGTGTACTGGTGCCCAAACAGGCGTTCGGCAACGATTCGATTGAAGCGTTCAACAATGGCCTGGTTGCGATGAATATCCTTGCGCCCGCGACAAATGTATGTATTGGGTTTTTCCATTTGCTTCGTGACAGCAACCATAAATTCGCGCCCAGGGTCAACCTGCAGCATCTGAGGCCATGAGAGAGGCGAGCGCTTCTAAATCTTTTGAAATGCAAGAGCAACTTCGGAAGAGACTTTTGAGGTCAAAGGCTCGGCCTCTTTGTATCGGCTGGTCACGTCGGCAACAGTAAGCGCATAGTCTTCTAGACCTTTTGGCCAAGTTTGTTGTGCGTCAGAAAAAGAAGGTCCGCCTCATGGACCTTGTTAGGAGCAGATACATCAAACCGTGGTCGAGGAACATGTCTTGGCGGTAGAAGATAATAGCCACTCAGGCTGTAGTAGAATTTCGCAAGTTTGGCATCCATTTATTAATCACAATGAAAGTTCAAAGGAATCAAAAAGCTGTGTAGCCAAGCGCAAGTGCACCAGTGCCAACAAACACGAGCTCGCCCGGTTTCTGCTTTGCGCTCGGGCGATAAAAATCAGAGAACTTAGGCTCCATTGGTGGCGTCATTTGCTCTTCAGAATGTGCCTTGTTGTAGAGTTTGAAAGCGTAATCAGTGTTGGTGAAGTTTTGTTTCGCTTCAGCTTTGATTTGTGCGTTGGTCGCAATCCAGTCGAGAAGCTTAGTGCGATCGCGCGAGTATTTGGCATAAGCTGCTTGGTATGCCTTAAGTGCTTTGTGGTGCCACACTCTTCTTGCGCTGCTTTGTTGCTGCCGCCAAGCGTGCGAGCAAGATGGTTGCCGCCAATGAAAGCTGCTGCATTTAGCACGGCACCGCCGACCATAATTGCAACACTTGCCATCTGTATATGAGTAAAGTTGTTTTTGAAAATGATGTGTCTTACAAGTTGTCAGGGAGTATCTTTTGGTCTTCGAGCTGTAAACTTCACATAGTTCATAATGTTAGCTCTGGGGTAAGAAGTAAAATTCTCTTTCACAGGCTCATGCACAGATGCTGACGGTCGTTTCTTGCCGAAAACGGCTTTGAGCTCTTCGCGTTTGTAATAGATGCCGATCAGCGACACAACAATGCTGCTGACTGCAAGCCATTGAGTGGTGTTTAAGCTGCTGCTGGCCTTGCTGGCCTTTTGACTTTCAGAATCTGGTTTCTCTGCTGCAGCCACTGGAGCAGCCGTTTTTTGTGCCTTGTGGTTTGCGATAATAATAGCAGCCTCGGCAGTGGCTTTATTTCTGCACTTCGCCAGCCAGCTGAGTTCTTTCAGCAACAGCTTTGCCGGCAGCCACACGCTTGGGGTTTTTTGCAGGCTTTGTTGAAGGTGTCGGCGTCATTGCTTGTTGTGTTTTTTCTTCTTGCAAAATGGTGGCTACTTCTTGGGAAGAAGTGTTTTACACTTCGGTCGACTGGTATACAAAGCAAATATATATTTGGTGCCTGCTCAGTTAACTCAATGTGCTTTGTGGTGATAAGTGTAGCGTTAGCCACAGCGAGGAAGCGCACGCACTTCAGAGTAAGGTTGCCCGCCAGGTTGGAGAGCTCTTTGGTAATGATGTAGTCGTTTTTGAGCTCCTGTTGATAGGCTGCAATGTCGTTGATCGGCAGAATCATGCCGACCGCTTTGGACACAAGAAAAATGAAGCTGTCGATGAAGCTGTCGGTCGTCTTTGCCCCAACGTAAGTCTCATATCTTTTGAAGTATTTTTCAACCTCCTTGTCGGTCAGGCGCTTCACCTGCTCGTGCTACCAGTTTTTGTACTGCTTGAAGGCTCGGCCCCCAGCATATTTAAAACTTCTGCGAGTACTTGTTCCTCTTATGCCATGTTATCTTGCGGCCTCAACTATTCAATTGTTGATAAAAGGTTTGAACCCAAAAGGGTGGCGAAGCGACAACACAAGATAAGAGAACTTCCGCTGTTTCAGCTGTGAGATCAGAAGCCTGTACTTGTCAGACGAGAGCTCCTCAGCGTAGTCGTCAAAAATAGCTTTCGTTGTTTTTGAAGACAGGGTGTAGAACAGCATGATCACTGCCACATTTTCGTGAAAGAATGACGTGATGCCTGTCAGCTTTTGGGTCAGCACCCACACGCTGATGCTGATGTGTCTCGCAGAGAAGCCCAGCTTGACAAGAGAGCCGATGTGCCCTTTCACGTCTTTTGAGGCGGCACAGTTGTCGAGGATAAACAGAGTGTTGGTGCCTTCAAACAGCCAAGTGAGAAGCCGAAGCCAGACCTTGACCTTGTGCTGCTGGTTCACAACGAACTGTGACTTGCCAGAGTTAGTCGGCCCCACTATCAAAGCGTTGAAAGGTATCTTGCTCAGATCCATCCCTATTAGTACTGCACAGATTCAAATTGCTGACCCTGAATGTTCTGCAAGTCGCTGATTACAAAGACGTGGCAGTTCACGTTGCCCGAGCTGCTGGCTTTTCGCACAGGCTTGAGCTGCACACCGTCTGTGGTATTCACAAGGCGAGTGCTGCTGCCGTGCAGCCTCTGATCCTGCATTGAGCGTAAATTGATCAGCAGACCAAACTTGTTGTCAGTGTAGAACTTCGTCATGTTCATGTGCTGCGTCGTGGTTTTTCCGTGCAAAAAGAAGCAGCTGACCTCCCACAGGTCCATGCCCTCGATGCTGTTGTTGTAGAGCTTCGTTGCGCAAGCCGTTGACTGTGACACTGACCTTCGTCAGGTTGGGGTTGGCGTGCTTTTCCGAGTCTCTGGTGCCGGTGGTGTAGGGCTCCATGAACAGTAGCAGAAGACCTTTCAGGGATCGCCTCTGTGGCATGACCTTGATGTTAATCAGTGTGTCGGTGCCCTTTGCG
>OX393566.1:17501206-17741239 GCA_947652115.1 Blastomussa wellsi | reverse complement strand
CCAATAGCGAAGCTCCATCTTTCTGTATATAAAGACACACGACGCACAATTCCTTGATTCGCTCCGACGAAGGGCTAACGCTCGAAAAGTCAGCACTTGAATCTCTTTACGGTGGCCAATTGACATTATCAACCCAGTTGATAAAACCAAATTATAAAATGCAACCAATTGGCCTTAAAACTTTAAACTTTCCCGGGGCCGACCCCCTCCCACACCTACCCCCACTTGTCACTCTGTGACAAGAAATGGCGACAGAGCCGCCATCTTGGTCCCTCCTATTTCAGCAAAGGTCCATGTCATTGCAATTCTTAACAAACACCCTGTTGTAGGCTACTAGTTAATCACTTACAGTCAAAATGATTTCAAACTAGTTTGGTTTTCAGAATTTACCTTTGTTCTTAATGTCTTTAAAAACTACAGAGTGGGTCTGTGGGTCTCCGGCAGCCACTCGCTTGTTTTGAAACCCCTGAATTGCGGTGAGAGCAAAAAGTGGATGAGGTGGGGAGGGGGGTAGGGAGGACAAGGGAACACTTGCCTGCAAACCCCACGATTCTGAAAAATGCCCACCAATTTTTCACAGTTGAGTTCATTCATAGATTGACAGCTTGTCAAAAATTAACCAATAACATTTTACTGGATGTAAAACTATACAAACTGTACAAACACATACACCGTTCAATTGGTAGCAAGGCTGCTCCTTGCAAAACCCCACCAAAGCAGAGCATTAATGTATCCAAGCGGCTGCTTTAGACGTAACCGAGTAGCAGTCCTTGTCGCAAGACTGTTTGTGTAAATTTTCAGGTGTATAGAAAACCTGGGCTACGCCATGGCCTACCGTTTGGCCAACCCCCAATTTTTTTTTTGTGATTTTGCTAATTATCAAGAAAAATAACTACTTACATGCACAGGGATCAGGCATGGCCATTTTTTATCAAACTCATCCCCCCAAGGTGTCCTCGCCTTTTTAATGTTTAATATAGAAGGCGCTTGGGCAATTACACAAAAGCAAAAAGGTGACGACAAGATTTTGCCTTTTGTCACAACATACCATCTGGTAGCTAAAAATGAAAACAAATATTGATGGAACAGTGGAGTTTTGTACAAAATCAGCCTTTGCTGAAAACTATTTTTAAAAAACTTCCTATCATGTCTGGCAAAAAGGGAAAATCCCTTAAAGTGTATTTAACCCCCAAATTTAACTGCATCTGGAAGAAATGTTTATACTACGTGAAGTAAATTGGCACAAAAGTTTATTGATTTGTGTGACTCTTCTATTTTTTATGTGGGGTTGAAGTCAAGAAATATTTGGCTCAAGTCTACGTCCCCATGGGACCTAGGGCAACTAGAGCTTTGACGTAGAAAGGAGAACCGCATGCGACTGCTTCCCGTGTTGGCGGCAATTTTTCAAACTTCGGAAAGATCTAAAAAATCATAGAGCAAATTTAAAAATGTTTCCACTACTTTACTACAAAAATTGCGAAAAATTATTCAGTGATAAAAACAAAATTAGGGTTAGGTGCGCTTTAAAGACGGGCTTGTGAGAGCTGAAATATAATTTGAGGGCGATAATGCGACACTAACACAAACGCCACATGGGGAGTCTGTGCAGGCTGTGGGATGTTATTATAAATTATACAAATCCTTGCCGAGAACACCTGGGGCCGAGTTTCATGACTGTTCTTAACCCTCTGTATTATCAATAATAAACTTTCTAAATGCAAGTGGACCTGCTTTATTCAGTGAGGCTGCAACAACTGTGAAACTTATCTTGGTTATGGTAGCCACAAACTCCTTGAGTGAAAGTTCATTTAGTGCTGTTCATCATTGAGTGAATTGTGCATGACATCAAGAACATGCCATATTTGTTTCTGCATCCGTAGCTTAGTAAGCAGGCATTTGATTGGTTGATGGAAAACTGGACACAGGAAGCAGAACCAAATGTTCTAGATAAGCCATACCCTAGATTTTGACCAATGATTTTTGGTAAAAGGTGTGTCTTGCTTATCTGTACGTTTTTAAAACAAGGGAAAGTTGAAATACCCCAAGTCATATCATGGTACAGATACTAGAAGCTTATATGGCAGCTGGCTGCTGAGACACCTATTGCAGAGGGGGTAAGTTTCTAAAGAAACTGTGGTGCTGCGTCGGTGGGAAGTATAACAATATAATTTGGTTTTATCAGCTGGGTTGATAATGTCAATTGGCCACCGTAAAGAGATTCAAGAGCTGACATTTCGAGCGTTAGCCCTTTGTCGGAGCGAGTTTGGCTCCTTCAAATTCAATGAACTAATTTTTTTGAACTTTCATATGTTTAGGGCCCCTGGTATCCGTGTGAAACCTTTCCATGGGACCAACAAAAAGGAGCGTATGAGAAACCTGGAAAAAATTCAAAGAAGACACGGTGTTTGCTTGACCACCTACGGTAGGCTTCGTTTCTGGCTTGCTCACTTTTAAATCCAAATCTTTGTAAAATAATAGATGGGAATTTATAGCACTGGCATTTTATGCTACTGGCTCTGATCTTTCACCCAGTGGTAAAGACTGAAATTGGAATTTATAGAAACCTTTGCCAGGTTTTTATGGAGAGTTGTAAACTGAAGAAAAACAATTGGAGCAGTTTTGAGGTTTGTTCACATGTCCTGAACTTTTTCGTGATTGGTCACTACACGATCAACATTACTGAAATGTTTCAGGCCTGTTCACGGTTTTCTTAGTTTGACAGTTATACAGTTGAACCGAATTGCCAAGGGAAAATGAAATTACTTTGACTTATCAGGATTTCGAATTACGAGGGTTCAAGTTATCGGGGTTCAACTGTATATCAAAATTATGAAGACAAAGCTGAAGCAAGCTGAAAATAAATCGGCTCTTGAAACAAGTTGATGTTAAGTTGTCTAAAATAGTGTGCAGTCTAAATTACAAATTTTACCATATGAGGGAGATACAACGTTTAATACTTGTGAAGTGAGAAAAAGATTATCACTTTTAAATTTTTCATGTGCTGCCATTGTGGATTTTATGACGTCATTGCATTGTCCTAAATTGTTTCACACAAAAGAACCTATCATTAATAACAATAAGGTCAACGCAGTGACGCCATAAAATCCAACATGGCGGTGCCCAGGAATTTTAAAAGCAATGATCTTCTCTGTTTTTTGGCATTGTGAAATGTAAAAATAATTTGTAATTTACAATACACACTATTTAAGACTACTTAACGTCACCTTGTTTCAAGTGCCGAAGTTTCCTTTAACTACATATCAGCCATTATTTAATTGGTTAAAATTGTCACAAATTGTAACTTGTCACTCCCCACTGCATGACAACTAGACATTACTTGCACTAATCAAATTACAATTTAGAAATGTTGGTTTCAGAGACGAAAGCTAAATAGTCATGCAGGCTGAACTTGCTATACATGATCATAACATCCCTACACCAAAAGTTCTGTGAGGTGGCTGTCTGTCTTGTGTTGCAGACAGGCTCAGTACAACTCTAAAGTGCTCTCATGTTTTTCTCTTGTTTTGCCCAAGTTGGTGAGAGTTGACGAAAAATCTCACAAGAGTCAACTCTCAAACTTCCCAGTGCCTTGAATGATAACAAACACCTGGACTACCGAGTAAGGAAATAATTGTTGTCTTTCTTTGATATTTAATTGACTAATAGGTTTGATTGTATCAAGTGTTGAAGCTCTGGGAGAAATAACATGGGTAAGTAGTAATGTGCCAGTTTTTTTTGCAAATTCAGTCTATTATTCTTGGAAAGAAGAACTTTTCCACTCGTGTGCAGTGTACAGTTTGACTGATCTTGGCTCGTTTGTACTGTTTGAAGGATTACATAATTTTGGATGAGGGCCACAAGATCAAAAACACAGCGACAAAGACCAGCAAGCATCTCCGGGAAATCCCTGCAAAATACCATTTCATTTTAACTGGAACTCCAGTGCAGAACAACTTAAGGGTATGTATTGTTGTATTGGAATTGATAAAATGTTGGACCACTCACATCAACTTCATATTGATAGATACTGATCTCTTAACATGGATAATTACACAATTAGGAAGTTTACTTCATTTATTTATTGACACCAGGCAGGGCTCGACTTTAGAAAAAAAACCTTGGGGCCAGCAGGCTCCTAAGTTTTAAGATTTGGTCGCCAGCACAAATTTTTTGGTCGCCAAAAATTTTCGGACCTTCGGGTCAAAAGCCAAAACTTTTTTCTTGAAGGTTTCCACAGGTTTCCGTGTTCATTAATGTGTGGCGACTGCACGCGGCAATTCCATGTGCATGTGTGAAACTATAATTTCAATTTGCAACCGGTGGGAATTGGAAGAGTTCAAAACGGCATGCAAGCTTGTATTCAATCGTTTTTGGAACCCTTAAGTCTCTTCCTTGTATTTTCTGTACAAACCAAACCAAACAAAATGTTACATTTGAAAGTAGGTCGTAGCGAACATAAAAATAATTTCAACGCTGAAATACGCCTTCCTTATTCAAATTGGTTTGATCATCTTTCTTTTTTTGCCGTTTAAGCAGTTTATTTCAAGTCAACCTTTTTTCAAGTCGAAGTCTTTGAAGCATCCATCTTGACAAGTCGTGCCGGGCAGAAAATTCGATAGCGTGCTAATGTGCTAAACACGGTAATTGAATTCAATCACAAGCGGGAATGAATACAAATGTTGAAAGTCAAAAGCGGGCTATTTTTGTTAAAACTTGCGATACATTGCATGATTGGAAGAAAAGTTAAATTGACATATGACCAAAATAATTGTATTGTGAAAACGAATGTTATTTCTTTTGAAATGGATAGACCATAGTTTACAATCAAGTGGTAAAGAATTTTTCTTTTTGCAAAAATCTCATTTTAGGAACAAATGTCACTTCCGGAATGCTTTCAACCAAACATGTAGATAACTGATTTCACAATAGTAACTATAGCTAAGGCAGTTTAAACGACTTTTTACATGAAAGCGATAAGAAATTACATTCCTCATGGTTTACAATTAACATTCATTCATTTTGTCAAATAATAACTTGAAATCGCTGTGGCCACACTGGCGACCACACGTGAAAAGTTAGTCACCAGCAGACCAAATCCAGTCGTATTGGCGACCCCACAGGTCGCAACGTCGAGCTCTGCCAGGTATCCTCACAAAACAGTAATAGGATAGATGTGCCTAAGCATTTCTCCAAACTGACACTTACCAAACATTACTGAATGAAACAACCCACAATGGCAGACTAATCTAATTAACATCTTACCAATGAATGTTCAGAACAGAAATGAAATCAAACTTTGAGACTGTGCATTACAAACAGGAAATCACCTTTAAGGAACATGGTTTGTATTCGTCTTAAAAATCATTGAAAACCCTTGAATTTCCGAAGTCTGGTTTCAAGGCCTTGAGGGTACTTGATATTGGTTTTTGATCCTTGAAAGCCCTTGGCTTGAACAACATCAAAAATATTAGACTGAAGCAAATGTTTCAGAGTAGCAAATGAAGAAGAATGTTTCAAGAAGCAAATGTTTCAAATGTTTCATGAGCCAAAAGGAGGTCCATGAAATTTCCTATTAGGGCCCTGGAAAGTCCTTGAAAGGCCTTGAAATTTAGGATTTAAAAATACGTACGAACCGTGGAGGGAAAGTCAAAGGGATTAGCACAATGTTTGGTTGCTCTCTTGCTATCTTGCTCACAATCTCATGTACGTGCTTGACTATTTACCGGTATATTAATATGCAGTACGTGTAAAAGATATTTTGTTAAACCTGTCATACTAAACCACTCTAAATTTTTTACAGGAAATGTGGGCATTGTTTGACTTTGCTTGTGAAGGAAAACTGTTGGGAACATCACGAACATTCAAACAGGAGTATGAAAATCCAATTGTGCGGGTTAGTAGAAAGCCTTGTGTGAGTTTGTCTGAGCTGACAAGATGGGAGAGAAGAGGATTCCAGTGCTTTAATTGTACTTAGTACTTAGTACATGCATTTTTTGTATTGCCCACTGATCTTACAAAACCACCATTATCATTAATTTTTTTCATCTGCTTGCGGGAGGCGCGATGGCCTAATGGCGCTAGTGCACTGGATTCCAGATTGAATGGTCTGGGTTTGAGCCTCGGTTGGAACACTGCATTGTGTACTTGAGCAAGACACTTTAACTCTCACAGTGCCTCTCTCTATAAATAGGTACCAGTAAATTTAATGCTGGGGAGTAACCCTGCGATGGACTAGCATCCCATCCAGGGAGGAATAGAAATACTCCTAGTCGCTTCATGCTAAGGAAACCGGGATAAGCTGCAGCCTGATGGGTCACTAGTCTTGTACACAGACTTTATCTACCTTACCGTTCCATTTGCTTACTGAAATTATTCTCCATAGTTGAGACCAGTTCCTTACAATCACATCAAAAAATCTTTTGGAAGGTGAAACTTCTTGCTATAAAAACTGCACTGTGTTCAAAAGTCTGAGCTTTTTAAGGCACCAGTCAGGACAGTTTTAGTGGAGCTGCGGCGGCCTGCAGGGCAGAGCCCCATACCCATAGAAATAGGAGAACTAAGCATGCATACACAGTACAAACAGGAGAACCATGCCTTTCATTTTTCATGGTCAAAATGGCAAGTGGCATGATTTGTTGTCATGTGCAAAATACTTCTATGTTGCCCTAAATATCATTGTGGCAGCCATAGTCCAGAGAGTTCGACCTGGTTAACATTTTAAAAGGTTACCATAACCTTACATCTTGGCCATCTTATGGTCAATTTACAGCTGTCAAAACAAGGTACCGGTATCTGCTGACCAATACCACATGACCATATTGTGGGCTCAGGTTAGGGCTCATCGAGGTCACGTTTTTAAAGTTGACTGCTGAGCAGGTAATGGTTTTCCATTGTATTGTGGGCTCAGCTTCCAAACTTTTGGATTTGTAGCTTTTTCATGGCCATCCTCGGCAGAATTTCTGTGATTGGAGTTGGAGATCTTGGAGATCGTCAAGGAAATCTTTCTTGAGGAGTTGCATAGGCTAGTATTTCCATTTAGATAATTTTCTCAAATTATTATGAAGCAGTAAAAACCTGTCTGTCTCTGTGGCATTACAAAGCAGTAAAAAATATGGAGCTCCTGTTTTAGACTTTCTTTTAGTTTTTTACTATATTGCCTCTCCCTTTGCTGGTGAAAGTGTGAGGTCTGCATTCAGGCCTAGTGGATCTTCAGGTTGGAGCGTATCCCAGTTTTCTTACTGCAAACAGACTAGGAGGAAATTGCTACTCCTTCTGGATGGGATGACATTGCAGGGACACTGCCAGCATTAAATTTGATGGTTTCCATTTATACATCTTGATTAAAAAAGGCACAGTGAGAGCAAATTGTCTTGCCCAAGACAGGGATTAGGAAGGAAAACAGGCAAATGAACCTATAGCCCCTGTCATTGGAAAGTTATGGGCCATTTGAAATTTTCGCTCATCATAACTAGAATGCTTGGAAGATACACCTTGGTCGTCAGTCGTTTCACCATATGGACATTCGTTTCCATCGTTGTTTACAGGATCACGATTCTGCTCAGTTGTGTCGGACTCGACATTCCGTGAGAAATATGTCAACAATTTTCTCTGAGTGCTGTCCAATTTTAACACTTTTTTCGGAGGCATGTTAACTTTAAACAAATGAGATGCCAATATATTCAAGCGCCCGATTAGGATGACAAAAACCCTGAAAGCACATGGAACTCAGAGCAAGAGCCTCGTTTGCAAGCAAATGCCCAAGTTGAGGATCTGGGGACAAACTTGAAGCGGATGTGAATCAAAGAGTGATAATTTTATAAATTAAAATCATTTTCACAAAGTAGTGTATATTTTTCTAGTTGTTTTGCAGCTTGGGTGCATCACAGGCCCGGTAAGTACTTTTTTAATGCGCCATTTTGTAGCTTTATGCGCCATACGCGCATGGCGCACGGCCTTCCTAATCCCTGCCAAGAACACAATGCGGTGCCACGGCCTGGTCTGTTTGATCTTGAATCCAGCTCATTCACCATTAGGCCACTGAGCCTCCAATGCATACATGGCAGGGCAGATAAAAATGCAGAAATGCAGTAGAATATCGATTTCTCAAACCCTTAACCTCCAATTAATTCGAACCAAAATGTAGTTTACTTGAATTTGATTCAGATTCAGTTAGTCAAACTCTGTAATTTAACCACTGATTTGTTGAAGGAAGTTTAATTTCCCTTGGAGGTTCAGCAAATTGGGATTGCACTGATTGGTTCTCAATTGATGATTTATTTAAATGTTTGTAAATCAGCAATAAAGAAGTTCACATTATTAAAATCTTTCATTTTCCAAATATCTTTGTTTCAGGCAAGGGAAAGAGATGCCAGTGCATATGAAAAACGTATTGGAATGGAGATGTCAGAGAGCTTGCGGAAGCTGATTGATCCCCATTTTTTGCGGCGTACCAAAGCCATGGTTTTAGGGAAGAATAAAGATAAAACTGATGTAGTGGATGGATTGGAAGATAGTCCAGAAAATCCTGCAAGGTATAAACTCCATTTTACATTTCAAGATGATAGCAATTTTACCAGAAGATATTTCCAAAAACTGAGATTGGACGACACAAAACTCCAGCTGATATTGCTGCTTTAGATTGCTTTTCATTTGTAAATCATTTGTTTAGCAGCTCAAATGTGTAATTAACCTTTGCAACCCTTGCTCTGACGTTACTCCCTCCTGTCCTTCCAAAAAAAAGATCACAAAAGATTAATTGTAAAAAGCTGTTAAATTTCTCTTCCAAACTACCTATTCAACCACCTTTTTAACTTTTAGTTTTTTGTTTAAAGTAACATTTAACTTTTTATTTGCCTTTGATGACAGCTTAGGCTTATTTGAAAGCCCTTCAAAACAGGGAAGAATGGCATTTTCCTTTTTGTGATATCTTCTCTCGTTCCAGAGACATTCACATTTTTTTGTATTATGCAAATTTGATAACTGATGACCTCATAAGTGGTTATAATATCGGAGCAAAACACAAAATGTACATTCTGGTCACGTGACGTTCCTAATAATTATGGTCACAACTGCCAAAAAGTGAACTCGGCCTCCAATAGAACAAGCATGTTAAAAAAACTAATCCCAGGATTGAATAATGGAACCCAAGATATGATGGTTAGAATTCATACCACAGCAACTGTTTTGTAGTTAGGGGTCTCCCCCCTTTAATGAGAGTAGAGACAGAACTGTTAAGGTAAAAACAGTATTGATTATAACAACAACAACAACAGCTTTATTTATTTATCCCTTATTTTTTAATTAAATTAAATTACAGTAACATTAAATAATAATTAAATTAAGAATAAGGGTAACTGACAACCTGAAATAACCTGAAATAGTTATAAATGCCAGGTTGCCAGTTAATTATATATATATCTTACAATTTGAAGTCGGTATCTAACTAAAGTAAACACGCACAAACACATAAAATACCACAAAAGAAAATAAGGAGATTAACATTAAATAAAATCGTCAAGCCATGTTACCAAGTGTTTATCTACATTTTTTCTGATCCTTTAGAATGCCAGAAGAGTTGCCAAGAAAAAATGACTTTGTTGTGTGGCTTTTTATGTCAGACAGCCAGATAAAAATCTACAGTGACTTTCTGGGTCTTGAAAGAGTAAAAGAGGTACTTAAAATATCTATTTGCACAATTTTGCCATTTGTGATTGTGAAAGCTTGCAGTAAGAGACATGGGCTGTAATAATTACAAAGTGTTATCAATGGCACATTTAAAAAACTTCTTAATGTGCTTATAAATAAAAATAATGATGATACACCACACACATACAGACCCATAATGTTATTATCTACCTCTCCACATACATTGCAGACCTATGATGCCATAATCTATATGCCTGCAAACATTGTGGACCAATGATGCTATTGTCTACCTTTCTGCACAAATTGTGGACCTATCATAATATCATATTGACTGGGACTCCGGATCGGATGGTCTGGGTTCGAGCCTCTAGCCGGGGTACTGCGTTGTGTTCTTGGGCAAGACACTTTACTCTCACAGTGCCTCTCTTCACCCAGGTGTATAAATGGGTACCGGCGAATTTACTGCTGGGGATAACCCTATGATGGACTAGCATCCCATCCAGGGGGGAGTAGAAATACTCCCTGTTGCTTCATGTTTCAGACACCGGCATAAGCTCCGGCCTGATGGGCCACTAGGTCCGAATGCAGACTTTACCTTACCTTTTACCTCTTTAAATTGACCATCTATGCTTTTGTCTATGGTTTTTCACACATTGCAGACGTGTGATGTTCGATAATCATCATCAAAGAGGTTAGTAAGAAAGGAGAATTTGTATGTTCTTTCAGATGTTAATGAGCACTCGATCACCACTTGCTGAATTGAATATCTTGAAGAAGATCTGTGACCATCCTCGCCTCCTTTCAACTCTTGCTTGTGAGCAGCTTGGTTTGGATGAAGAAACCAGGTTTGTTGACTGTACTTGGAGTCCTGGAAAATTCGATATGAGTCCTGTGCTCTGTACCGTTTTTTTACCATAACTGCAGAAATTCCTGTGTGCTTATTGGCTAATCCTCACTTTGAATTAGAGAACATAGCATAAATTATGTATCAGATGCGCTATTGCATTGGGTTGTTGAAAACTTTGTCAAACTTTGTTTAGTCCAGCACTGTTAGTTGTTGAAAATAAGTGACAAATTGCATCTAAATGGGACTTCTTTAAAGGGAAAATCATCAACTTTGTTTCAAGATGAATATTAGTCCAGGTTGAATTCAACTGCAAGGAAAGCGCCAAAGTTTGGCGTGAAACTCAATGAATGGAACTGTTACTGTATTTTTTGCCTTGTTCTACCAAAGTACTACAAATGGACTGAACTTTGTAGTAATTTAGCAGGTTTTAAAGAATTTCTGAATGGAGTAGGTTAGTAATTGAAATTCTGTTACTAACGGGTACGTTGTTTTTGTCTTTGGGTTACTTTATGTAGTTTGATGATTGTGATGCTGTAAATTTCAAAATAGTTTTTTCTGAAAGAATTTCAGGTTTCATTCACACTTTTTCTTTTTCTTTTTCTTACAGGCATGTCAAGATAGTGGACTCTGAAGAAGATGATGCAAGGTCGTTTGCCACTGAACCAAAAGGAGAGGGGCCTTCAGACAAAGTGCTCACTCAAGAGTCTGGAAAAATGGTCTTTTTAGTGTCCCTCTTAGAGAACCTCAAGGCTGAGGGCCATAGGTGCCTTGTGTTTAGTCAGTCTCGCAAGATGCTGGACATCATTCAACGGGTCATCACTCATGTGGTAGGATTTCTTAATAATCTATTGTCCATAAATGAAGAATGTTCTCCTATAGAAATGTTTTATTTCACTCCAGTTGCCCAAGCCATCTCAGTAATCAATTATTGTTCATGTTTACTTCATTCTTTGTGGGAGGCGCTGTGGCCTCATGGTTAGTGCGCTCACCTCTGCATCGAGCGGTCCGGTTTCAAGCCCAAGCTGGTGACATTGTGTTGTGTTCATGGGCAAGACACTTTACTCTCTCAGTGCCTCTCTTCACCCGATGAATGGGTTCCAGCAAATTTAATGCTGGGGGAAACCTTGCGATGGACTAGCATCCCATCCAGGGGGGAGTAGAAATACTCCTAGTCGCTTCATGCTACGGAAACCGGAGATGAGGCTAGCCTAGATTTTCAAGTTTGTTTGTATTTGTTGTTTGTATTTTGTGTTTGTAGTTTGTATTTTGTGTC
The DNA here is from genome assembly GCA_947652115.1 of Blastomussa wellsi. NCBI lineage: Eukaryota > Metazoa > Cnidaria > Anthozoa > Scleractinia > Plerogyridae > Blastomussa > Blastomussa wellsi. Next base: position 17,729,474 of record OX393566.1, on the reverse strand, counting down.
AGCATTTGGATCTATTGACTTAGTAGATAATTTAACATTTAGAAAATGCACTTTAGTTCTTGGCATGTGTTCTAAACATGCAACCCAAACTAGAGTTGCCCCAAACTTTCTAGCCAAAAATGGTACAAAAAGCAGCCAGAAATATCTTCAACTTCCCTGTTGACTAAAATGTCAGGTTCATGGTTTCACTAATCACTGTAATCATATTGTTCAATTTTGAGCATTTATCAGGGCTGTCACTATCAGGGTTTTCCTTTTCAAATAAAGTTGAAGTTGATGAAAGCGAAGCTGGCGGAGACAGCTTGTATAAATTATATAACTTTTAAATTATATAACAGCAAGGATTCGTTTAGTTGCCGGCAACGGAGCTGTTCACATGCGGCGAAAATCGCCGGTCGCCGGCCGAAAAGGAAAACCCTGCACTATGGGCCGGGGGACGGGGAATTCCCCCAGCTACTACAAGTTTGTGCCCTGGCTACTTTAAATCAAAACCAAAACACTGGAAAGTGAAAAATATGTCGAAGAACAAAATCCCCTGGCTACTTTTTTACTTTCCCCGCCTACTTGAAAAATTAGTGACAGCCCTGATTTATTATGAATGGGTAAGTATCCCTAATAATGCTCTATTTTTATGTTAGGGTCACAAGATTCTTCGCATTGATGGGACTGTAATCAGCACAGCTGAGCGCCAGCATATTATCAACACATTTCAGACAGATTCATCTTACACATGTTTCCTTCTTACTACACAGGTAGTACTGAGAATATGCCTTAGGTTTATGTCATGTTTACATACGTATCACTGTTACCTTAAAGCAGCTGCATTACAGACCATGAGCCCCCATTCCAGCACCTATCGATACATATTGAATCAGTGGAAGGAACAACAAAAAGGGGTAGGGTGGGATGGGGGAATGTTAAAGAACACCACCTGAAAACCACTGAACACCATTTTGGATTTGATGATGTGTAATGGCTGTCGCTATTTTATGAAGCAGAGCATCTTTGTGTGAAACAATTGCACAGGAATATTTAAAAGCGATAATCTTTTCCATGTTTTGTTGCTATGAAATGAAATTTCTCGCCTGTCCAGCAGAATTCAAATAAGTCATGTATGTTTCTGTTTCTAGGTTGGGGGTGTTGGCATAACGCTTACCAAAGCTGATCGTGTCATAATCTGTAAGTAGATAATCTGGCATGCAGACTGAAAAGATTTCAGTCACTCAAGCAAGCCAATAAAGCATATGTGAAAATTCACATGCATTTTGTTATTCGACTTGTAACTAATCTCAGACAAGTTGTTAACAAAGTTTACAGGTGTTGATGCCTTTTTTGGATTGTAGAAAACAGCTGGTCCCATGTGTAACAACCTGGGAAACTTAACAGTGACACAAAACAAAGAAAGACCGCAACAGCGAAGAACCTAGGAAAGATATAGAACAAGAAAACAGCAGCTCTAAAACAACTTCTCATTCCAAGATGAAACAGGGAAAAAAGATAAATTGTGCTCATTGGTTTTCTTAATTGCATTATCCAGCATACATTTGCTGTATTCTTTCACTTTGTCTCACTTTTCTATAATTTTGTTTATGTACTGACCAGTATGTAAGAGGCACGTTGGCCTAATGGTTGGTGTGCTGGGCTCTGGATCAGGCAGTCCGGGGTTTGAGCCCTGGCTGGGGCACTGCGTTGTGTTCTTGGGCAAGACACTGCCTTCTTCACCCAGATGTATACAATGTAGATGGGTGCCTGTGGATTTAATTCTGGGGTAACCCTGTGGGGGAATAGCTCTCAGTTGCTTAATGCTAAGGAAACAGGGATAAACTCTGGCCTGATGGGCCACTGGGCTTGAACACAGACATTACCTTGCCTTACTATCCAATATACAAATTTGACTGATTGACTGTTTGATTGATTGATTGATTGACTTTTTGCAGTTGATCCAAGCTGGAATCCAGCCTCAGACGCACAAGCCGTGGACAGGTGAATGTTCTCTAAGTAACAACAGTTGATATCAAACCCCCAAAAGTAGTAACCCTTAAAACCTTTTCAAGACGTTTTCAGATCAACAGCGCGAACAGCAAACAAGATATATCTTTAGAAAGTGACAGTACAGTTGCTAGGTGGTTTGTTATAAATTTCAAAAATCTCTGTCAATATTGTGTAAAAATAAATGGACAACCAATTAATGTGCAATGATGTACAGATTACGAAAAGACAAGTTTAAAACTGGTAACCTCAAAAAGTTAATAAAGGTTCGTTATTATTAGTTTTGCGCCCAGCGCCTTTACTGCAACTTGAATCAGAAGTTAGATGCAGAGTCTGAAACATTTCAAATTTAAGATAATTAACTGCTTCTTACCTGATACCAAAAGGCCACTCACATTTTTATAAGAGTTTGTTTTATGTGCCAGTTGTTTCTTTTACAGTTGACATGTACATGTACTATAATACATTAACAGGAAAATGGAGACAGCTATGTACCATACACATTTAAACCCAGACAGTATTATCTATAAGGACAAAGGAGGGCTGCTGAATCCAAAAGTAGCCAAGGTTTTTTTGGGAGTTGAGACTTTCTGCATACACTTTTAAAAAGCCACCCACATCTAAAGCTGTCATTTTCAGTGGAGGAAGGAACTCTGGCTGTGCTCTTGTCAGGAACATAATACAAAGATTTTGATGAGGCCTCAAATATACTGTGGGAGGTGCGATGACCTAATGGTTAGTGCGTTGCACTCTGGATCTCAAGGTCCGGGTTTGAGCCCTGTCCGAGGTTGCTGCTTTGTATTCTTGGGCAAGACACTTTTAATCTCATAGTGCCTCTTTCCACCCAGGAGTATAGATGGGTACCAGTGAATTGTTGGGGCAACCTGACAGAATAGTGGGGTGTAACCTGCAATGGACTAGCATCCCATCCATGGAGAGTAGAAATACTCCTAGCCGCTTCATGCTACAGAAACCGGAGTTATGCACTGGCAGCTATGAGCCAGTTTGGCTTAAAAGGCTGTTCTTTTAAATACTATGTGTTGTTTGTTAACAGAGTGTATCGCATTGGACAGAAGAAGACTGTAGTCATCTACCGCCTCATCACTTGTGGAACACTTGAAGAGAAGATCTATCGCAAGCAGATCTTCAAAGATGCATTAATGAAACAGACCACAGGCTCTTCAAAGAATCCTTTCAGGTAATGTGAGGCGTGTAGCCATCTTTGCGTAACTTTCAAGCATCTAAGAATGAAAGTAAAGTGTTGGGAGGGGATGGTTTAGATCCCATTGAGGTCAAAAGAGTTTTTTGCCTCATGTTTCTCTAGTATTTTTATGTCAAGGTTAATGGTCCGAAGAAAACTGCTTTACTACTACTGCTGCCACCTCCACCAACAGTGTGGTCTAGTGGTAGTAGCCTGCCTGGCAGGCGTCCGAAGGGGAGGGAGATGGGCGAAAAGCAGCGTGCAAGGTGAGGGCGCGAGGAGAAAGAGGGCGCCTGCAAGGATGCTATTGTTTTCTTTGTTTTTTCGTCCACCAGACGAACGAAAAAATCCTGATTGGACAGATTTAATGAATTGCTCACTCCATCGATCTGATTGGTCAGTGGCGTGTCACTAGTCAACTCATATTTATATTATGGCAGATGAATGACCAGCAAAGTCACGTACTCAAAGTAGAGCAAAAGAAAGCGATTAGGGATTTGTTTGAAAGAATGGATCTTCCAGCCGTTTTGCCAACAGGCTATGGAAAGTATCTTATTTTTCAGCTTCTTGTGTTGCTTGCGAAAAAAAGAGCCGAAGCTGGAAACTATGCATCTTTGCTGGTCATGACACCATTGGTCAGCATCATAAACGACCAGATTATGGAAGGGGAATCTATGATATATTTACATACTGCTTGCAATTTGCCTGAGAAGCTAGACAGTCTGAAGGAGATCATAGAAGGCAAATTTGATGTTGTGTTTGCATCGGCGGAAAGTGCCACAGATAAGCGGATTCTTCAATCACTGAAGGAGAACACCACTTTCAGTAAATGTTTATTTATTCATTGTGGAGAATTGGGATTATTTAGCGATTGAGTTTTTTAAGTGTTGACGGGCCTGCACGACTCCTGCAGTTCGCAAGAAAAAGATTGTTTAGCCTTTATAGCTTTCAGCTGTGAATTTGATTGTAGGATGAAAGCTGTTTGCTTTCAAGAGAAATTTTTCTATTTTGTCTCTGTTTTGAGTCCCACATTGATATGATGTCATAAATAAATCTCTTCCAAAAGGTGAGTGTTGCGTTACTTTGTCTCTGTATTTCGCATTCTATTTTGGCCATGGGTGAAACCTTTTGCTGTGAACCGGAAAAGTTCACATAAGTTCTTTATCTTCCGGTAACATGCAAGCATCAAATTGTTTTGAGAAGCAAGCACTGATATCCCTACATTCTTTAGAGATTCGCTCAAAACAACCCCGAATATTTCTTTTCTCGCCGATGGTTTAAATGAATTCACCCAAGATTTTGCTGCTTAATTGTCATATGTTAACTTGAGATTTACACAACAAACTCTACACACGTTGTTGCAATTGTTTTCCTTTTTCGGGTGACCTCTTTCTGCGTTTTCCATTCGTTAAAATTCTATAACCGTTTTACGTTGTCATTTTCTCGCACATAAAGGCAAAAAAACAAGACATTCGATAACCCATTGGTGCCTACAGCCTTTAGGGGCCGACCATTTAACTCTTGAGGGGGGAGGGGGGTGATTTCTGGTCAGCAAGTTTTTTTACTAGCAACCTGGTGGGCAGGATATTTTTTTCCCTCCTAAATGCTCTGCAGGATTTTTTCCCACAAAAAGTGTCATGTGTTTACATTTACAGAATTGATTTACATTTACATTGTGGTTATTGCAGTAATAGTTCTAATATGGAGCTGCAAAGCCTTTAAATGTTGTAAGCTATACAAAATCATTCTTGAATAGCTACATGTTTTCGAATGTCATTCTTTAGAATCATTTAATATTATGTCATAACAATGTTCTCATGTTTAATATAAAGTGATGCTTCACAGGTAGATTTGAAAATGTTTAGTTTCTTAATTAAAAAAAAATAGCAAAAAGCCGTTCAGAAATGCTCATAGCATGGTAATTAGTACTAGAATCATTAGTTACAATTTAAAAGTGGACTGATATCTCCAAAACAAATGTGAAAGCAGAATTAAAGATAGTTGATCATGGTCTAATTTGAAAAATAGCTCTAGTAATTTTTGTTCAGCCTTTTTACAGTCCAATTCTAAATTGAGTAACTCAAAGTTGAACATAAAAGCAAAAACCTTATATTTCGATAGAAATAATTACATGAAAATGCTTCAGTTAAAGAGATTAAAAATGAACAAATTATTTTTCTTTGTCTGATAAAACTTGATTCTTCAAATAGAAAATTTTACCTCCATTACTGCTTGTTATAAGCTAACAAGTTTGGATACAGTGCGAGCCAGCAAGCCAGAAATCCCTGATCCCAATAACCGCAAGCTACCTAAGGAACTGTAGGCTGACTGCAGTGCTAACTAGGCTAGCCAATGTGTAATTTAGGCTAACCGTAATGGCTTGCATGACTCCTATGACTTGCGAGCCTTCTGAACCGGGCAAGAAAGAAATCCCTTATCCCATCATAAGGGCTAACCGCAAGCTACCTAAGGAACTCTAGGCTAACTGCAGTGCTAACTAGGCTAGCCAATGTGTAATTTAGGCTAACCGTAATGGCTTGCATGACTCCTATGACTTGCGAGCCTTCTGAACCGGGCAAGAAAGAAATCCCTTATCCCATCATAAGGGCTAACCGCAAGCTACCTAAGCTAACTGTAGGCTAACCAGTGTGTTGTTTAGGCTAACCAGCGTGTTATTAAGGCTAATCAATGTGTTATTTTAATAGGCTAACCAGAGTGGCTCGCTGGCTTGCAGATTATCCAGAATGGTTTCAGTTTTGCTGGGATTTTGTAAAGCCCCCCAGGAATAATGAAATAGCTTTGCAGCATCTTTTTTTCTTGCTTGCAGCAGTGCAATATTTTTTTTCTATTTCATTTGTACTGCATGCAATTTTTTTCTTCCAACAAGCACTTGCAGGAAATTTTTTTTCAAAATCACCCACCCTCCTCAAGAGTTAAATGGTCGGCCCCTTAGCTTTGCCGCGAAAAAAAGAGGTGCGTTTCTGATAGGATCATTTTGACAGCTGTTCATTTCACAGTTGACTGGGTTTTGCATATTTAATTAAGGGGCGGGATGAAAACAATAGCATCCTTGTAGGCGTCGTCTTTCTTCTTGCCTCGCATGCTGGTTTTTCCCCATCTCCCTCCCCTTCGGACGCCTGCCATGCAGGCTATAGTGGAAGAACCATGAGGCAAAGCCGTGAGGCAGCAGGGCATAGTGGTAGGAGACTGGACTTTTTTTAAATTAATTTTTATTTTTTATTATTCTTACATAATGACAACACTTTACCAAAAAAAAAGCAAAGAAAGGTGACACTTACGAAAATTTCATTACATACAATACATTACACCTACAATTTCCGCTAACTTACACCTTACAACGCTAACGAAACTAACAAAATCAAACAATATTAAAAAGGTAGAATAAGAACAAAAGATACAATGACATTTAATTAACAATACTAACAAAACCTTCACACTTGCATACACCCTAATTGCACATACGAATAAAACATAGTCTTAAGCAAAGAGACTTGTAACCTGGAGTTCCTGGGTTCAAGGTCTCCTCACTACAACTACCTAGATTTGTTTTTGGTGGTCCCCAGCTCAAATCACCATGCTTTGTAAAATGTCAATTGGCAGCCTCCTGCCAGTTGGGATTCTTAAGATGTTATGTTTAATTTGTTTCATATTTGTTGTAATGTGCATTTGATCATACTCACATGGAATTTGCACATCCCTCTACCAGAGGAAAGTAGAGATGACTATTCACATGATTTGGGACTATGTATGTTACAGATATTTCTCACATCAAGAACTGCGTGATCTGTTCACGCTTGATGATCCATGTACATCCAAAACGCAACTGCAGCTGGAAGAGATGCACTCTCAGCACAGGAAGACAGATAGCGATCTTGAAAAACACATCAGGTTTATGCATACATTGAGTAAGTTTACTGAAATATTAGGAAAGCCTTTGTGCATTGAGATGGCTTTCAGCAGATTATGAATAGTATAATGGGTTTTCATGTGGAGTCCTTATACATGTTGTTGCCTGTGGATAAGTAAATGAATTAAAGCTATGACCATTAACTCAACAGTGTAAAGTTGATCCCTCCTGAGCAGTTGGACGAATAAAATTATTATATGTAACCCAGTGCACTCTGTCTCCAACCTTCCTTATGGCAGACGGGTTTGTTATGTCCTCAAGTTGTCATTGCCAGACCCAACGTCATCTTATACCATTTCTTCTCTGTTGCATAGTGCATGTACAGAACTCCCACCCCCTCAACGTATACATCTCTATCCTGGGTGGCCTGTGCACAAGGGTGTTAGATGCAAAGGGAATGTCAAAGATCATCTAACTAGACAGTTTGTTCTTCATAAATGGAAAATAGACAGTTTAGAACTTTTGTGGTCCAAAAAGCTTTGTTTGTTTGTTTTCTTTACAGATATCTTTGGTATTAGTGACCACAATTTAATGTACACCCAAGAAGCTGTGGAGGCACCTGAGGAAACTGGTGATACTGTGTGCGAGGAAGCTATTGAAGCAAGAGTAAGTTTTTGTGTATGTATTTTATAGGCAGTTAGCTGGCAGGCACATGTTGATTATGGCCACTGCCACCATGATCCATCGCTGACAATTTACATTCCCTTACATTCTTGTTTTCTTCAGAAAACGTACCTTTATATCTCTTACATCACTTTTGTTCACTTTATCACAGCTAATATAATCTCTGAGCATTTCCCCAGGGTGTACGACAAATGCAGACTGGCACTCCAGTTATCCTAATTATCTGTCTGATTTGCTTGACTAGCACTCCGATTAGCTTAAACAGACAATTTACATTCCCTTTCATTCTTGTTTTCTTCAGAAAACTTACCTTTATATCTCTTACATCACTTTTGTTTACCCTCAGATTTGAAGAGTAACTTTATCACAGCTAATATAATCTCTGAGCATTTCCCCAGGGTGTACGACAAATGCAGACTGGCACTCCAGTTATCCTAATTATCTGTCTGATTTGCTTGACTAGCACTCTGATCAGCTTAAACAGACAATTTACATTCCCTTACATTCTTGTTTTCTTCAGAAAACTTACCTTTATATCTCTTACATCACTTTTGTTTACCCTCAGATTTGAAGAGTAACTTTATCACAGCTAATATAATCTCTGAGCATTTCCCCGGGGTGTACGACAAATGCAGACTGGCACTCCAGTTATCCTAATTATTTGTCTGATTTGCTTGACTAGCACTCTGATTAGCTTAAACAGCACTTCAGTTAGCATGCTTGCAGGTTAGCTTAGACCAAGACACAAAGAGCTGAATTTGTTTAGGATTTTTTTTATAGCATCAGGAGATTTTTAGAAATGTGGATTTTTAGAAAAACAAAATAGCATTTGTGGGGGATTTTTAGATGATTTGGAAGAAAAAATGTTCTATTTTCTTTGCCCCTTCCTAAATTCCTATGAAATGATAATTTTGTCCAATTGTTTACTAATAGGCCATTTCCGAGTTCCCTTGAGCCTCTGTTTCAAAGCGAGTCTAAGTGCGAAAGTTTTGTGATGGTAATTAGTTTTGCTTCCCATATGAATAAAAACTCATTTTCATTACAAATAGTTTGCACATAGACTCGCCTTGAAATAGAGGCTCAAGCGAACTCGGAAATGGCCTATTGGTGACTGCTAGTCTGCAATCCAATTGTACAGTGGTGTTTCTGATTTCTAATGCAACCCATCATTCCAAGGGAAGTAAGTCTCAAACATGGTGGAGCCCACAGAGGAACCAAGTGAAGCTATTGTTACTGGAAACGTTTGGGATATTTAGAGATTTTTAGAAAATTTTGGGGATATTTAGGGATTATTTTGAGGGATTTTTAGGGAAAAAACTGGGAATTTCCAGATAGATCTTTAGAGCATTTTTCTGGATATTAGTTTTGTGTCTATGCCTAGGTTAGTTCTCAATAATGGAAATGGTAACATGACATTTACTTGCAAGTCTGTAGTCTGCATTTGTCGCACACCACAACCTTCGTAGTGCAACAGGCAAAGACCGTTATTACAACACTGTCAACTTAACACCATGCACTTTGCAATAAGTAGATGGTTTACTTTAACATCCTTTACATACTATAACAGTGAAGATGCATGAGATGGCCCATACAGTTTATCGCCCTTATCTGAGAAGACTAATATCTGAACATCTGCAGATGTCATTGCAAAGGCAACACATTCTTCTCATTTATTTTAAGACCCTGAGTGTTGGCCTAGTCTGGGGCTCAAACCTCTTACACAGAACAGCAGACCGGTGCTCTTTCTTTTCAATCCACTTCCAAACGCTCACTTTTTGGTGGATTCCTAAACAGATTCATTCATTTATTATGTTTGATTTTTAGGTTCTTCGAGCCCAGAATTTAGTAGCAGCTGAAGCAGCACTGTCAGGCCCAGCAAGCCAGCTCAGTGGAGTCAATCCTATTCCCACTCAATCTAGTCAAGAAGGAGTGTCATTGCCCAAGGGATTACGTCATTCAGTGCCTTTAAGTGAGAACAGCATGAATGCCCGACAGAAAATTCAAGCAAAAATTGATGATGAAATGTTCATTAAACCAAACCCAAAGGATACAAAGAGATTTCAGCCCAGACAGCTTATTAAGGTGTGCTTTGATCTTTGCCTTATGACTTAATCCTAGCTAGGTCTTGTTTTTATTTCAGTGAATTGTTTGCCCGTTTTCTAACTGCCATTTGTGTTATATTAACTTGTGCCCTGCTAATGAAAAGGCTATTACCTTCAAATCTGTTTTACAATGGAAGAAGGAAAACAAGGATATGCACACATGGATACATCTATTCTAAATTTTAACTGATGTCTAATACTTCCTTAATGTTCCATCAATTTCTTATGTTAATTATTGATGTTTGTTTCTTTCTAAGACTCCATTGCCAACATCGTTAGGAGAATTTCTATCAGAGAGTGAACAAAATGCTGCAGAGGAACTAGAGAAAGAATTTGCTACCCTTAAAATCGAAATTGAGCCTTCCTCGCCTGAAACGTAAGCTTTAATAAAAGTATTTTGCAGATTCTCTGACATTTTGTTCGTGAATTTACAACTGCAACTGTTAATATAGAATGAATAATGTAATTTGTACAAATAAAAGTGGTCATCTGATTTCACATTGAGGCAGCTTAGCTGAGTGGTTTAGGGTGCTGGCTCTTCACCCTGCCCTAGCTGGATTTGTCTTGGCTCTCCCAAGTTTGGAAGTCCATACATAACACGGACTGGGACCAGATTAGGCATTTCATGATAATTTATATGGCGAACCATTGCCAGAACACCAGATCATTAACACATGGTCGTTGGTTGGTTTCAGTTTATTCCAACCCAGTTTTCTTGGGGTTAGTGCCATTACCGGTTAGTTCCACTACCATTTGCTTGCAGTTAGCTTTCACTTTGTGGTTTGGGCGGTAAAGTACTTTATACAATTTTACTTGCAATATAAATATTGAAAAACTTGGGTTTCTGGCAGGTAGAATCCAGTTGGTATAGTGGTAAGTGAGCATATCCTGAGTCGAATTTTCCCAGGTTCGACTCCCATATTTTCTTTCTTTTTTTGGAAATAAAACTAAGTGTAGAATGACCTTCATGTAAAAATAAGTATGTGTGTAATCTGGTACCGGTCAATGTTAAGTAAGGTCTTCCCCCAAGTTCAGCTCCAGTATTGCACTTTGTAATTAACCAATTGGTCTACCTCAACATGTTATAGCGGAGCTCTGGTGTGTGAAGCATGTCTTTTGGAGCACCATGCATTGCTGCAAAGAATTTTTCTGGTGAAAGGACACATGTCCAACTAAATCACTATTTTGACGGAACAAAACAATAATTATGTCTCACATTATTTTACCGAACTCCTAGATATGATATTGCCAATGTAAAACATTTGCTTTTACATTGGAAGGTGTGCAAAATTGTCCTTACATTCTGTCCAACCAAATAGACCCCAGAAAGAGTGTCTGGGGAATAATCTACAGAGTTTGTGGTGCTGACTGGTCAATGTTTTCATTTGATCACAGGCTCAAGTATTTTCACTAATGTGGAGTTGTGCTTTAGCCTTTGCTAAATGCATATATTGTTATTGATTTATAATATTTATTTTGTTTGTGTGAGACGCATGCGTGGAGTTCAGCTGTCCTGAAGGTAACCATAACCACTACAAACATATTTAATAACTGCATTGCTAATATGGGGGCTGGGTGCATCAGACATCCAGGAGACTTGACAATTTGGGAGCCAGCTCTTAGATACCATGTGTCCCCACACCAAACCAGAGTATCTTCGAGCTGAAAAACAGCAGGCCTGTGTACAACCCGTAAAAATGTGTAAATCCAGAGGCACCCAATAGAAGAGTAAGATGAGTATTGATGAGCGACATTCAACTGAAAAGCCGTCATGACCTGAAACTGACATGCTATCAACCCTCCAAGTTTATTTTATTCCTTGACTGTTTAAGTTTGGTCGCCAGTGCAAAATTGTAGTCACTAAAGTTAGATCAAGTGCTCAATCCTTCTCAATTTTAGTCGGCAGCTGGCAACCTCTGTTGCAATTCAGCCAGCTCCAAAATTTTGGTCGCCATGGCGACTAAAATGGTTTCAACTTGGAGGGTTGCATGCTATGCCTGAACTAAACAATCTAACAATCAAAATGCCACGCTGGTCTTTCATTAAACCTACAGTTAAAACTTGAAGCCAATTGAAGTATTGGAGGGTAGGTGCCGTAAAGGTAGCGACAGAGGAGAGCAGCAATCTCCTCAGCAGCCAGGAGGCCACCATGGCAACCGAGCCACAGCCCACCTCCCAAGGTATCCTCCAGGCGAGCAAGTGCTTGGAGAAACTCAACAAAAACCTTTTGCAACCATCATGGTGAATGATGAAAAGGGGTGGGGGGAGTTAACTTACAGCCAAATCGCAAAAAAAACCAAGAACTGTAACACAACTAGTAACTAAACAACAACAAAATAATAAATAAAAAACAATCGTCAACAATAGTCAATCTGTGAAGAGTTATAACAATGCCCCAAAGAGCAATGGATCAGTAAAAGATGAAACTAACAGGGGCAGAAAATGCATAAAAACACGTAAATGCAAAGTTAGCAGATGTTCTTAACGACGTTTTCATCGCTTGGACATCTCAGGGCTTGGGGATCTGGGTGGTGTCTTCTTGCACTGGAAGCACTCTGAGGCTCGATGGGTGGATGAACAAACCGAGGAGCGATGCGCAAAGCGGCAAACACTTGTAGGAGCCACACAAAACCTGTTGTTCCAAGATTTGCAGATAACTGCAGACGTAGTACCTCTCGGCTCGGTGAAGGACCGCCGGACGCCTGAACCTGCTGCGTAAAAATTGAACAGCTGGACGTTAAATATTAAACAAATCTCTAAGGTTAGCAGCAGCTGTATGCTCTCAAAAGGCTCTGTCATATGTCAACCATGCGTTGCCTTGAAATTGGCGGTATGTACGAAGTATCAAGAGTTTATACAGAGTCAAGTCACGCAGGATAATGGGAGGCTAAAATCAGGGAAAAGATGGAAAAGGCTTCCGACCATGCAGTGATGTCTGCAATTTTTGCCTTCGGTTGCTTGTTTGTGGAGGTGAGAACGATTCAACCATCGAAGAGAAGCTGAGGTTCCGACTTGGCATCCTTTAAATTGTCCAAGAGCAGTTCAGCTAGATCAACAAACTTTCCCAAGACGATTTGGGAGACCAACTTGTAAGGAACAGGTGAGAAGCCAGGCCCAACAATGAACTGTTATTGAAAGGAAGGTGTTGAGGATGGACCAAGGGACGTTAAATTGGTATCAATGGATGTTGAAGATATTGGTGCTGACAACAGAGATGAGCTTAAGCTTAAGGGCAAGGAACAACATTTCGCCTACCTATGCTGGGAGGTTGCACTGAAGCTGGTAATTGAGTGTTGGAGGCGACCACTTGCGGGTTGGAAAATCAGCAAGGACAAACAGGATGTGACCGTACGCGAGGCCGCCGGTCAAGACGAAACCATAGGCTGATTTACATTTACCGTGGAAAGAAGTGGGCGAAGTGCATTGACAATGGAAATGGTTAAAGTCTCCACGGATAAACCAGGGCCAGATGATGAACCAAGTGAAACGTGCGAGAGGAATTCCGAACCCGAAGTCGAAGCGGGGAGTGTGACGGGCAGGAAATCCACATTTGCGTTCGTCTGGTTGGAGGCCAAATCCATAGCAGAGCTCAAACTGTTGTTCGTTGTCCATTTCGGTGGCATGTGAAGCAAAGAAAATACGATGCAAACACTTCTATGAAGGCCAAGCAGCAAATTCAAACACTTTTGACCGACAATATCACAAAAAAGCACATGGTAGTGCCCCTGCAAACCTCCCTGGAACCCCCCACATAATATTAATGCAGCCACTGCATTGCCTTAGTTTTAACCTTGCCTAAATTCCATTTAGCCTCATTAGACATGCTGAAATCTCATGCAATTGGGTGTCATAAAGCAAAACCAAAGAAATTATTACTTTTACCAATCATAAAGGACGAAGAAAATCCAATAAACCAATCAAAACTCAACACAATTACTTATTCAGTAAGGGGCAGTTTGCGTAAATTATGTCAATCATGACATCTTGCAGAGTAAGGTGGACAAATTCTCTTGTCATTAGGTAGAAGAAGAATTCAAAATCTTTCCAAAAAAGTTGCACAAAACTACAATAAAAAAGGACCACCACTGAAGGTGTGATTCTGCATTTGGTGGGTAAACGCCCGCAACCCCAAAAGTGTTGTGGCTTTGCTATGAATATGCCGTGGTCATCAAGTCTGTTGTTCATGTTGACAAACACACTGCAATATGCACAAGAGTCTAGCAGATCGTGAAAGGAAGTCCAAAACTTTTGTTGTTATTGCAGTCTGTCTTGAAAGTGTAAATCGTCTGCTATTTGCTGAATGTAACATTTCAGTTCTTCGGGCAATTTGTCCCAATCACTTTTCATCTGTCCAGGCAATAAAAATCAAAGGCACAATTGTCATGTCGAAAGTGATAATCAGGGTCGGGAGGTTCAGCGACTCGTTTCCGGCCCCCACTTGTAATTGCCTTGGGCGTCTAGTTTGTTTTTCAGGTCGAGTTGACGACTGCAATACACATACACCCAGGTACCAAAAATGAGTCCCAAAAGTAATTGTTGTAATCGTGTCTGTCTTTGGCATGCAGGCGATCTGCCATCCATTGTATGTTTCTTTTGAGTTCTTAAGGTAAATGGTCCCAATGGCTGATTATCTGTTGTTTTTTGGGGGAAAACGAATTTCCTGTATCAACATGATGGTTGCTTGTGAATAGGAAGGCGACTCGTGGGGATAACATTGTTGATGATGCCAATCATAGGGTTCATGTGTCACTTTGTTCCAATGAAAGGGTAAACGGTCAATGACCAAAACACTCTGTTTGCCTTGGGTGTAGTCCGCTATTGGGATGAAATTCCCTTCGGAATCGAGATCCTCTTCTAGCCATAGAAACAATCCGTAATAAATACAAGGGTGAAAAGCGTAATGAGTCCCCAAAAATCGTTCTTGGGCATGCAGGCGATCTGCCATCCATTGAATGTTTCTTTTAAGTTCTTCAGGTAATTTGCCCCAATGACTGATTATCTGTGCGTGAAAAATGAAAAAAACATCGCACAGACCATTGATAAAATCATGGATGTCGTACCAAATGCAGTATCTCCAATGTTTCATTCATTTTTCTGTTTACCATTATGAAACGATCCTTCGCGTACTGAAAATCAGCCATCCATTGAATGGTTCTACGTATGTCTGCGGGTAACATATCCCAATAACTATTTACCTCTGGTTGGGGTCCATCGTCTATCCATTCCCAACGCATCGGTCCAATCTTTTTCCACATCCTCGGAAGAAAAAAAAGTGCTCAAGACCAAAGTAAGAAATGTGCCAGGACAAAATGGAAGAAGAAAAAGAAAACATAGAGGGGATGAAGTATTGGCGATTGTTGCGTTGCTTTCGGTGGCTAAACCAGCTCCTGAGAGAGACTTGGCGCGTGGGCCACATTGGCGGGGCTGGCGATCGAGGCGAGGGCGGCACATACAATCAGCTTTATGGGCTATTGTACGATATCTGCAGAGAAACAGACAGGCTATTGGCGGCGGTTGAGAAAAATGCCAGGCTGAGGGGCTGAACAGTTTTTTTGTTTTTTTGGGGGGGGGGGGTTTTGTTATTTTTCACAGCCATGAAAGACAAAGTTTGTTTTGTACTGGACTTGGAAGGCTTCTTTGTGAACAAAACTTTTCAAGTACGTGAACTTGGATTTTATTCGTGGCAACACCAATCGGGACCCTTCGCTTTTCATCAACCCACTGCTCTCAAAGACTTATCTCAAAAGGATCAAAAACTGTGAACTTTGTCATATATAAAATACATGGACTGACGTATCAACCGCGATACCAAGAAAACGGTGGTGGCTTACAAAGGAGGACATGTCGAGAAGGATTTACTAAACAGACTGAACATGACATGTCTCAATTTAGAATTGTACGGTTGCCCGAAATACGAACATGTGAAAGAGAGTGTGGTCGAACTTTTGCCAAGTTGCGGATTTCATTTAAATGAATCTTTGTATCATTGTCCTGTCAGAGAGTGTCACGTATTTTGGCAGTGGATGCTTGCGAACGTACAATAAAAAATAGGACAGAGACTTTTTTCCAAGTGTGTGACATTTTAATACTGTGAAAAACATCGTTGTATTTGACATTTCATTTTAAAACAAATCAAGGTGAAAAATAACAAAATCAAAGTATATTTTACATTTTCATGTCATTGTAAATAGAGTTTATATTTTTTCTAAGCATTGTAAATAGAATGAAAACATTTAACATTTACTGTAAAAAATGTTGTTGTTGTAAATAAAAAAGAGTTTCACAAAGTCAATGGGCTTGTTCTTTTTGTCTTTCACCAGAGTCCGTTCTTCTTTAGAAGGCGTTGTAGGTAGATTTGATATCTCAACTCGGTTGAGATATCAAAAAGCAAAAAGTTATACATCGGCGAAACAGGGAGACAACTAGGCGACCGATTCCGAGAACACCTTCGGGACGTAGAGAAAGACGACAAAAATGCATTGAAACCGGTCACGAGACACTTCCATCTCCCAAATCATTCTAAGCAACACATGGCAGTCTGCGGCCTTTCCCTTCACCAAGGAAGCACGGAAAGTCGCAAAACTCTAGAACAAAAATTTATTTTTCAAATCGGCACTCTTAATCCTCACGGTATCAACGAACGCTTTTCATTCAACTAATTTAGTCCATTGTTTTCACGTTACCAGGCACTTTTAGCGAAGCTCGATCTTTCTGTATATAAATAACACACGACTCGCAATTCCTTGATTCACTCCGACAAAGGGCTAATGCTCGAAATGTCAGTTCTTGAATCTCTTTACGGTGGCCAATTCACATTATCAACCCAGTTCTCTTTCGTTTGAATTCGTCCACATAACTCTGGGGGGAAGATGACCTTATTGGTCGAATCGGCCAGCCAGATTTGCTTTTTCTGACACTCGTCCCACAATGCCTGATCGAGCAGGATGCAGGGAGGTTCGTCCTTGGCAACGTCGGTTTGCTGACGTGGAGCGGGAACCATGTCGTACCCATGTTTGGGATACCCTTGTTCGTCTCGGGACCAGTGCGTGTTCCCTTGCTGGGTTTTTCCTTCAAACCAAGCTTTCACTTTTCCACTGGGTAACACATCAGACCATTTCATTTACACCTGAAGTAGGGACGGTCTGGGTTCTTTGATTTGGAAATACTCACGATGATGGGAGATGATGGGATTATCGCAGTAACACTTTAATTTATCCAGGTTCATTGGATAATAGAATAGCGCATTGCGAGTATTTGGCACAATGTCAAAATACTTGTCGGTGTCCTCCTCACCCACAAGAACAAAACACTGTTTTGTTCATAGTCGCAAAATAGCCGGGTCCATAGTCGCAAAACAGATACTTCCATCCATTGCCTGCGGTTCTTTCGTGCTTGGTACACGTGTTGTGCTCAGGACAGGTCCTGTTGTTGTTGTTGTGCGCGGGACATGTCTCTGGGGCATGGAAGGACTCAAACTGTTCCGAGAACTTTTAATTCTGAAGTAATATATTGTTGTTGTGGTTGTTGTTGCACGTGTATCTCAAACACGGGCATGGAATCAACATTCCTCTCACCCCTAGCGAGGATCCCTTACAAGAATTCAGAGCGGCCGACGTCCTCATGAGCTCGAGTGGGAGATCGCGTTCGACTCAACCAAAAATTCTGCGTGTTTACGGACCCGATCTGCATAAAGTGAGTGTGGACAACGAAGATCTCTTTCGCATCGAAAAGATCCTGAAACATAAAGGCAAGCAAGTGCTTGTGGCGTTGAAAGGATGGCCCCAGAAATACAACAGTTGGATCGAATGTGCTTCTCTGGAATCCATATAGTTCAGAGCATAACCCCACAGCTAAACAGTCTCGACAAGGATGCCGACAGAGAAGTTTTATGTGTCCTTACCCAGCGACAGAAGTCGCGCCGAATTTCCCCACAATACCAACAGTCACTTCAAAGTGCATTTACCCAACCCGATTTGATTGTCTGTCGCCGGATGGCCGTAAAGATGGGGTGGTTGTCGGAAGGTGAAAAGAAGTTGTGGTCAAACCTCATGGTGTTTTTCACCAACACCATCCCCAATATCAACATACATTATGCTGACATCAAAGATAACGATCACAATGTCTCATTGTGGGTGATGGACCAGGATTCAGTGAAATTGAGCTCGTACTGCAACTGGTGATTCATCAACTTGAACAAAGCGTTTCGACACGTGGTGGGGACCACTTCGTCCAGGTCTCTGTTCGTGTACTCGGACGTGGCACAGAGTTCCGTGGTGGGAAATAAAATGACGGATCTACTGCGTGAAGTCAACTACGAGAGAAAAGGAAAAGGCAGCGCTTACTTGACACAAATACACCGCCGTGATGTTCCTGTGTTGCGAATGTGGGCCGCTCCACATTCAATATATTCCCGTACGCAAAGAAGTTTTGGACATTATCGCCGAGACGAATGGACCCTTGGCAGAGTTTGGTGGACAAAGCAGGATGATCGTATCGTTGCATTTCAAACGAGAATGAAAAGAGGCAGTTTGACGCGTTATTATCCCGACCAAGACGGGACTGGCTTCTTTCAAGATCTCATCCGAGAAAGCGCTTCCGAGGGATGGAAAGGTTTAAAAAGTGGTGTCAGCCTGTTACCGAACATTTCGGGTGCAATCGCAGGGGCGAAGAAGGGTGCCAAACGAGCCGTGAAACATGAAGCTTTACAAACAATCAACAAGATCGAAACGAGGTTTGGACGATCTCTTTGGAAAATGAATCCCATCTATTCGAGACGCGTGAAAAGGATCCTTCAAACCAAACAGTGAGGTGGCACCATGCTCCCCACAAGACGTCGTTTACCGTGGTATGACATGACATGGTGGATCAGTTGAAGCTTATAAAGAAGCATCCATGCGGTGGAACATTCATTCCGTAACGCAGACGGCAAGGCAAACAACAACTACGATGACAGATCTCGTCCCATTGACCGGCTACTCAGAAGTCAAAAATCCAGTCTTGAATCTCTTTCGAGTGCCTGCGACCGATGTCAGCATCTCCAGTTATCACATGGTCCCTATTTAGACGTTCACCACGGGCATCAATCCCGTGGGACCTTCATCAGCCCCCAGACAGACACGTACCACATACCTAGAAACATTGCTCAACTAAGACAGGCATGACGGAGACACCCTCTTGAAACTTCAAGGCTGGTACAATGCCATCAATTGTGCAGCCACCTTAACAGACAACAACCTGTATCATGAGGGTCCCCATGCAACTGATACAGCTCTGTCCGCCACCCAGAAAGAAGTGGTGCTCGCCAAGAAAGCCGATGTGGTCAAGTATGCTGGAGGGAACACGTACTTGTTACGATTCAAACCCCACGTTGAAGTCTTTCATCTGAACAAAGTGTTGGTACCCGGCGTACATATCCAGATCCAGATGTACTTCAATTCCCCCGACTTATTGCTAAACGGAGTGGCTCCCCTAGCTGGTCAGTTATCCCATAGTGCGAGGAGAAATCAGAACCTTCAACATGCAAGGCAACCAGCAATGCTACAAATGCAACAATCTGTTCCAGGGTCGAGTCCCCAATCGTCTCATCGTGGGAATGGTATTGTCCACTGCGTTCACAGGCACCGTGGCCAACAATCCCTTCAGTTTTCAGAAATTTGGATTGAGTAGCATCCGACAATTGGTGAGAGGCAAAGAATATCCCTACGAGACCTTGGAGTTTATTCACAACGATGACACCTGAGATGGGAGAGGTTACTTCAGGTTCTTACAAGCCATGGGATGTCTGTGCAAACAGAAAGGAAACATGGTGAGAAGCGTGGAATGGGGTCACCGCAAGAACTGCACGTTGGTTGTATTTGACGACACAGCCAATGGATGTTTGGACACTCCAGTGTTGAATCCCAAGCAGAGCGTAGGCATGCAACTGATTCTCAGTTTTGGAGCCAATCCAGGCGTGAATATCACCATCCTCGTCTACGGTGAATTTGAGAATCGCTCGGAGATCGACGACAACAAAGCCGTGATCTACAATGTGTACCAACGCGGAAAAAAAATGGAAAAAGTCACGTTGAACAATGTTCAATTGGCCCATTTGGCTCGACTCGATCTGTTCCTGAACCCTTACTTTTACGGCATGGTTGCTTGCGATCATTTACCCGAGACCCAAAAAGAGACAGGCCGCAAGGTTACATCGTAAACACAGATCTGGCGCAGTCCCCCGGACGTCATTGGATCGCGTCATTGGAACGAAATCAGTGGGAGACCTTATCAACAACACCGAAGCGCTTCCTGTGGAAGTGGTGTAACACAGTTGTTATCTTTTAATGAAAAACAAAAGTTGTGTGAAAAAAATGTGTGTGCTCTGGCCAGGAATCGAACCTGAACCCCCGAGGCCACAACTCGGTATCCTCACCGTTGGACCACCGAAGCATCCACACCTTATATATCTTTACAAAACAGGGCGTTTTGTCATTGTGATACCATGGACCGACGCAAGGCATTTCGATTTCAACCTGAAAGATTTGAAAACATGGTTTCCCAAGGGAGGTCTACTCGTCATGGACGATCTGATGGAGGAAGGAGGCAACGACAAACGCGTGTTGGATCTGTTCACGAAACATTCGCAACACAGGAACATCACGGTGGTGTATTTGTGTCAAGACATGTTCCTACCCGGCAAATATGCCAAGAGCATTTCTCGTAACGCCGATTACATAGTGGCTTTCAAGAATCCATGCGATCAATTGGGGTTTCGAAATTTACTGCTGCAATCCTTTCCCATGCGCTGGAAAGACGTGCAAGAATGATTTTGAAGCGTGACGGAACATCCATTTGGGTACCTGGCACTGGATTTACATCCTGCCAGCCCTGAAGAACGTCACATTCTCAGTCACCCCTTAAAAGAAGAAGGATACATGCGATGTTACAAGTTCAAAGAGGATGGCAATCTGTGAGTGTTGTTGTTGGTGGGGTAGGTTTTGCTACCTGTGTCGAAAAGAGTTACACAGGTGGAACAGCAACGACATGGATTACGACACCCTGAAACGGCTGGTGGAAACGTGTAGTACCCGAGAACAAGTGTGGGAGATCCTCAGAACATATAACGAGACGTACTTGGAAACGAGAGCCAAACGACACTACCACTGTCCGTGGTTCGTAGTCTACGTCATGGTGGCAAAGGGTGCCTGAGTCAATCCAAGAGACTCGATTGGACGTACGTGTATTACGTCCCACAAACCATTGAGTGATGGCCAGTCCGTCGTCTATTGGTGTGGGTCGTTCCCCCGATCTCATCCAACAAGCGATGATGACACAATGGCCTATTGGCAGCATTTCCTCTATTCTCGAGGAATTCCTGATCAATCCACAAGAGATGGATCCTACAGAGATGCGTGTCATCTTGAGCCTTGATCCTTTCGATAAAATGACACCTGAACAGATAGAAAACATGGATCCTGTCGTGTTCAATGAATTGCTGGGTCAAGCACGCGGATATCCACCACCCACACCCACATTACCAGGTGTAGGGACACCTTCACCATGATTGTCCGATGTCTCTCCCCTGTCTCGCCGCCACCACCAACCCCTGCCGGTGTGGGCATGTCCACGCCTGGTGGTGCTGCCAGAATGACCATGCCCGCTGCTGCTGCCACACCTCGACGACCACCACCTCTCACCAGACGTTATGTGGGGGCCCACAAAGAACCTCGCAACAAAAGAATCAACGACACCATAAGCTCATCGTTGGCTGAGTTGACCCCAGCCAGTACGTCGTGTCGTGCAACCAGAATAAATCAAGACGATTTACAGCGACAATTACAGATTTTACTCAACTATCAATGTCAAACGGCCACGGGAAGATGCATTGCTGGCATCACAACTACCAACACCATCACCACGATCTACAAAGACGGTGGCAGACCGAGCTTGTGATGCACTTCGACATGAGTGAGCGATTAAGATGGAATGACAAGTGTCTCTCTCGAACGGGACCCACGCCAAATTTTCCTTGGACCCCAAATTATTCTACAAGTTGGACAAACTCTGAGGAGACCCTGCAACTGGCTGTAAAACTCATCCTTGACCTCATCACTCTTATCATTTGTTGGGGCATAACATTGCACTACATTCATTGTAATGTTCTTCCTCACCGTTCTAAAGGATGCTGTGATGAACCTTGGTCCTCTGGCTTCCCAGCCAATCAGTACTTTCTGTGCCTCTTTCGTCAGCAGAAGTGCCACACCTTCCGTATTAAGAGCATTATTCTCTTCATGTCCAGAATACAGCACCATCTCTCCTGTTGTCAGTCGCAGTTGCCCTGACTGCTTCCACCTGGTCTCACAAAGTCCTAGCACCGCAAGATTGTAATTGTGCATTTCTCTAGCTACGTGGGCTGTTTTCCCTGACTCAAACATTGTTCTGATGTTCCATGTTCCAATGTTTAAGGTTTTCCTGGTTGTCAGAAGGGTAGTCAGTGTTGCAGCTTCCTTTTGGCTTTCCCTGCAACCCGTCATGCACCTTTGGGCGGAAGGCCCTTCTTTCTCAGCCGGGCATAGGACCGTCCATGGCGGAGGTGTTCTCAGCAGGCTAAGGAACCAAGATATCAACATTCTGATGGGCGACTTGAATGCGAAGATTGGATCGGATAACACAAGGTATGATGAAGTAATGGGAGGACATGGGATTGGTGAGATGAATGAAAATGGCGAACGATTTGCAGATACATCTGAATGCGTGTACCTTAGTGCCAACCGTTTTTCCTACGACTTGGGAAAATGGAATTCGAACTCCCAGTTTTGTTTTTCGTTTACCTACGCCATCGGAAAAGGGAATTCGAAATTTCATTTTTGTTTTCTGTTTTCCTTTTACATTGAAAATGGAATTTGAACTTTTATTTTAATTTTTCATTTTCCCATGACTCTGGACAACAGAATCCTAATTGTCATTTCCGTTTGTCATCTTTTGTTTTCGTAAGGTATTGAAGAACGGAATTTGATCTTCAATTTTCGTTTTTGTTTTCATGTTTTTGTCACTTCCGTCTTTTACCTGAACCGGAAAAATAGATCTGTCATTCGTACCCTAGCCTGCGAACACAGACGGATTTCCAGAGGGTTGTTACCCTTGTTACCCTTGGCAGCACTCATTCCCACGTTGATCGCCGGAGGAAAAGCAGCTGCGTTGGGTGGTATTTCGGGAACAGCCGGTTACTGTGTGAAAAAGGGGTTGAAAGCAGCAGCACGAAAATGACGACGAAATCGAAGGTGAACAAAATGCCCAAGACTAAGAGAAGAAGAAGAACCAAAAAGAGAGGCAGAAATTTAGCTCAACACAAACCTCGTTTGGTGGACAAGATCGTCGAAGGCGCCAGTAGGTTTTTGTCAGGACCCTCTACCACATTTGTCACGGCAGCTACTAAATTACTGGGCCAAGCAGGAAAGGTGTCAAAGACAATGTGGATCATTATCGCAGAAGACAACGAGGTGGTACCCTGCTCAGTGTGCTCAAGAACACTGCCACGATTGGGTACAAACTCGGAAAGGACAAGAGGTATAAAAGAATGGGTGCAAAGGGTGTCACGGGTAGTTACAACAGACGTTCTGCACCGTGGGAAGTATGAAGCGATTACACAGACAACGTCCATTTCTGGAGGCCATTCTCAGCAAAGCGAACTGTTACAAACGTCAAGAGATGCTGATGCACGCCAATTCGGATCAGATCAACGATGTGAGTGAAATGGTCCTGAATCTTCTCAAGGAAAACATTCCTGTGAGTCCCTCGGTCGTCAAGAAGTTGAGCAAGCATAAATACAGGTTGCGTGAGTTGAATAAACGCAGAAACTTGGTGAAACGATGCAGAGACTTTCTGGTCAGTCAGACACCTTCAAAGCATGTCACTGTTGCAAGAAAAGAGGATAACATTGTTCAAGACACCAACACCCGGCTCGTCCAGTTATTAAAGGAAGCCAACAACAGAAACGCAGAGTCGGAACGTGGGGTCTCCCATCGTGCATAAAAGAGAGAGCTGAGAAATGACATCATTTTTCATGGGTTGGCTCTGCACAAAGTCAAAAAGCATGGAACAAGCAAATCAGGAACAGATTGCTGTCGAGCTCAACAACAACAGCACGACTGAAGCCACGGCAAATTCAGTTCAACCCCCAAAAAAGAAACATCCCGTGAAAGACATCTGCGACAACGCGGTGAGGGGTGTGATGTTACATGAGGCTGTAATCATTGAGCAAGAAATCGCTAACTACAGAGACACAATGATCAAGCAGATGGAAGAAATGTTAGCAGAGAAGCTGAACACAATCATCAAATTAGAGAGATTAACCCTAGCTTTCCTCATAGCACGGATGGAGTGGAGAAAAAACAAATTGCCAAACAGGGCAGAAGATAACGAGGATCCCCCATTCCTGGAGTTCTGAACGATGTGACTGATTTTCATTTTTTGTGTTTTTTTTTTCCAAGTATTCACGACCTATTGCGTTGGGCCTCAAACCATTGTGTGAACAATTACAAGACGGAAAGTGAATTGGGTTCTTGCTCACTCTATCACAAAAAACAACATGGTGTACATGGTGTCCCTCAATGATGCCTGCAAGCGAGTGCAAAAACCCCCATTCACTTACGCCTAAGATCTTCACACACTGGTTAAAGAGAACAATAAACCTTGGAACATTTACCATTTCATGAAACTGCAAGATATGTTAACATACAGTCAATTGTTAGTCGTCAATCAATCAAGTCAATCCTTCGGATCATGCCTGTCATTTTTTGTTTGTAGGTCCTTACGACAAAATCGATGTCATTTGTTTACTCAAACATGGTAATCGGTACTGTGACGTTAAGGATCTCGATGTTTTTTTTCCACGATATTGTTATTTTTCTTGTTGTTGTTAAATAAATAAATTGGGTTGACATTGCACTTCCGGTTGTCGTGTGATTTTTTCCATTTCCGGTCACAAATCCAAGATGGCAGACTACAGCACCTAATAATCCAAATTACAGCATACAAAATGGTGGCCTACAGCACTTTTTCCATTGTTTCTAGACCAATCACAGGCTTCAGTATCAGTCGGCCATTTTGAATGAAATCCAGCCTTCTCATTGCTCAAGAGCGGTCAGATGACCTATATACTCGATTCTGATTGGCTACAGATCAGAGAAGCGTGCTTTACTACTGAAATGCTATGCTATGCCTGAACTGAACAGGCAACAGCGAACACGCTGAAATGCCATGCTATTCCTTAACTGAACTGGCAACAGTAAACATGCTGAACTTCCACACTATGCCTGAACTGAACAGAGAACAGTAAACACAGCGGTTAAAATTCCGCTATCCCCAACCTGAAAAGGCAAAAGTAAACATGTTGAAACATCATGCCATCCCTGAACTAAAATGCGACTGTAGAATATGCTGAACCACCATGCTGTGGCTGAATCTAAGAGGCTCAGAGCCAGTTTGATTCGTATTCTGAAAGCTTAATATAGTGGTTTTCTGTAATTGTTGAAAGGAATTTGCATTTGCTTTGGCTTTTGGTTAGTGATTAGTTCTCAACCAATGAGAAGTTAAACCAAAACCAATCATGTTGCTCACACACATTTTCCTTTGCTTCTTGCCTGCTACATCATTGTATTTTCTTCAAGTTATGATTGTTTTTATTGCAACACAAAAACAATACTTACGAGATCTGATCTGCACTTACTTCCTTTCCTGGGGTTATGTATGGGCCCCTACACTACTGCCATACGGAACACAACAAAATTCGTATCTTGAGAAAGAATCAATGGAATTTTGATAAGTGTATGTCACTATCGCGAATGGCGAAATCCGACCTCCAGTGGTGGGTGGTTAATGTGATGACAGCTAAGAATGTCATGACACGGGATGCACCGACGTGTACACTCACCACAGATGCCTCTAATGAAGGCTGGGGAGCGGTGTACGACAATCGGTCAACAGGAGGCCTCTTGGCCTCACACGAAAATACTAACTACATAAACTATCTTGAACTCTTAGCAGTCTTTCTGGGACTCAAAGCTTCCTGCAATTTGCACCGCGATATGCACATTAGTCTTGAGATAGATAACACTATAGATATTGAGATAGATAACGCGGTTGCGGTAATTAACCACATGGGAATGAACCATTCCGAACATTTAAACACATTAAGCAATGAAATCTGGGAGTGCGGGCCATACCACAGGGAAATCTAATGTTGAGGCTGACCAAGCATCCAGACAAAATCAAACAGCAACTGAATGGATGCTAAACAGGATATGATTGTCGTACGCCCTCGATGAGTTGCAATTCACATCTTTTTGCCTCTCGGACAAACTGTCAATTTCCACAATATGTGGCCTACAGACCTGACCCCGGGAAAGTAGCTATTGATGCATTTTCCATACCCTGGACGTGGTTAAAATTTTATGCTTTTCCCCCCTTCAGTGTCATAACCTCTCTTGTCAAGAAGATTCAGGAGGTCAAACAGAAGGAGTATGTGTGTTGCCAAACTGGCCAACACAGCCGTGGTTTCCAAAAGCAATGCGAATGACCACAAGACCACCAGTTAAGCTAAAAGCATGCAACACGCTGCTGTCCCTGCCAAACCAACCTGCACTGTCACACCCCCTGCACAAAAAGCTGGATCTCTTAATATGCCTCTTATCTGCAAAAAGCTGAAAAATAAAAACCTCTCCTCAACCGCTGAGGAAATCATCATGGCCTCCTGGCGATCAGGAACGGGAAAACAATACCATTCTTATTTAGGATGCTGGGAGAAATTCTGCGCTCAGAACGCAACCGTAGAGGAAGAAGCGAGTGTCGAGAATGGGATCAAATTTTTAGCATCGCGTTACAAGGATGGCCTGGGTTATAGCGCTATTAATACAGCTAGGTCGGCCCTGTCCTCTGTATTAACAATCCCAGGCAACGTTATGTTTGGGAATCACCCGCTCGTAGCCCGATTCCTCAAAGGGGTTTTTGAGTTGAGCCCATCTCTACCCAGACACAACCGAATTTGGGATGTTAGCATAGTCCTAGTAAGAACACCTAAAAACTTTACAGCCTGCATCTAATTTAGACCTGAAAGTTCTTACGCTTAAGTTGACGATGCAACTTTGTCTTCTCACTGGCCAAAGATGTCAAACTTTATCCAAATTAGACATAACACTGCAGAAATTACCCAGGAAATGTTTCTTCACCATTGGTGAAAAACTTAAGACAACTAAACCAGGTAAACACCTTGATCCCATTGAATTGACAGCTTTTGAGCTGGATATCAACCTCTGTGTTGTCACACACTTGGATCAGTACCTTGCAACGACGGAAAAGCTCAGAGGTATCACTTCCCAGCTACTCATCAGCTATGTCAGACCACTTAAGGCTGTCTCAAATTAAATACTGCAATAGGCAGATGGTGTAAGTCTGTGCTCAAAGATGCAGGGAGTGATATCACTGAGTTCAACCGCCACAGTGGACAATCCGTGTCCACTTCCTATGCCTCCCGCACCAGTCTCACACTGAAAGAATTCCTCAAAGCGGGTGGCTGGTCAAATGCTCAGACATTCGCTAAACAATTGTGTTTCTTTCTGTCCTACATTGTTACCTTGCTTGGGCACGTTTCCAGAACTTTCAAATCTCATGTACTCCGTAGTGACTCGGACTAATGACAAGGTAGAATTTTAAAATTAAACGAGACTTACCAAGTCGTCATCAGTCAGGAACGAAGGAGTTACATGCCTGGCACTAAGGCTGTTATTCCCACCCCTCTCCTTTGTTCCTGTTTTTTTCTTCTGGAAACACTTTCCTCTTTGAAGACTGACCAGATAAGCATGCGCATGCTTCTCATGTAACTCCTTTGTTCCTGACTGATGACGAGGAAGAATTACAATCAAACATTGACTTGGTAACTCTCGTTTAATTTTAAAATTTTCCGTTATTTTTGAGTACTCCCCTTTGAAAAAGTAAATTTTTTCAGGTTCTTCTATTTTAACTCAAGATATAAAATGGTGGAGGAGGAATAAACCAACAAACAGAAAATGAAAGGAGATAATTTTCTCCAATTTCTGTAATGTAAAATTTCTCAAGAGCTTTAATAAGTAAATAAATATCAGTCAATCAAAAACTTTATTTAAGTGTCTATTCTTGTAGCTGGCCATCAGGCCTACTACTCAGGGACACTACTTAAGTTACTTATTAATGATAAATATATGTACATAATAATATGAACTAATTATTATTAAATTTAACTATTCTAAAACTACTTCAAATACATACAAAATAAAACAATATATACAATATATGATGGTATTTTTAGAGTTATTTCATATAACATGACAAGGTTGCTGGTTGGTATGCAGTGAGATGTCAACAGTGCAGCCCACAGGGCCAAATTTCTAGGGGGGTCTGTTGCTGAGAAGCGATTTCCTTCATTCTGGGAAGCATTTGTTGTTTTTAAACCATCAAGTTTACTCACAAAAACCACACTTATTTAATAGAAGCATGGAGTATATTGATGATTAGTGTTCATCTCCATGAAACTATATCAGTCTCTTGCGAGTTGTAGTATTTTTAAAACGAGTGATATTTTGTCTGAATTGCATGGTTGTGTGACATTGGGTCAAAAAGTGTGAATCTCATACCAAAAGGTCTTTATGTTATATTATTATTATTTTACGTCTGGAATGTTACTCTGCTTAGTTTTCTTTATGGAAGCAATTCAATCACTTGGATCCACTGTGCATTTGAAGCATTGGAGTTAAAAGGTTTTTAAATAGTTGCAGTAATATGTTTATCGTAGGTTACAAGTGTACAAACGGCAGTACCAAATTAAAGAAATAAATTTTTTTCTGTAAATCATACTCCATGACTGCACCAAAATACTGCACAAGACTGCGCCCTTAGAAAAATCATAGTGAGCAGGTCATGAAATCTGGGGTGTCCAGCTCTGATTTGTACACTACATTGTATAGAATGATTAAGACAGATTGTAAATGATGAATTTGAGAAATTTGGGCTAAATTTTTCAAAATGCACAAACCGTGATATAGCTCCTTTTCCCCTAATACAAGCTCAGACTCGATCCAGAAGTTTGGGATCTCAGTTGTCGAGTCAAAAATATTATTATTGTCTTAAAATGTTGGAAAAAACACCCAGTTTTATTGAGTTAAAGTCAGCACTATTCTTACAATGGAGAGCTGAAAATGTGAAGGTTAAATTAATCTAATTGAAGTTATAATATAATTAGTTTAATTTTTAGTGTTTGATCAATTTTTGTTTTTTTCTTGTGTTATGTAACATGTTAACTGTCTATTTTAGTATTGTAAATAATTGTAATGTTTGAAGTTCTTTAATAATTAAAAAGTAATACAAAAAATGATGTAGCCCTTTAATTTGATGATGTCGCTCACACTCTAAATCGAGCAGCTACAGAAAGTATAATTGATTGATCCTATTAATGATAAACTAAGGAGAAACTAAAAAGTATGCCAGAAGAAACATCACCTCCTGCTTGCTGGACAATCCTTGAGGGCCGCTAGGGAGGGGAAGCGGTCGGAATGGAGCTGTTCACAATTTCTCTGGTCAGGAGTTGAACGCTTGACTTATTAAAAAGTCCGGATGCTGTGCCATGGAACTACAGGAGACTTCTGGCGGCTAAGCCATTATGCTAGGTTCATGTGGCAAACACCCTGTGTACTGCTTGGATTTGTAACCGGGGCTCAAGACTAACTTAAAGTTACTGGCTCATTGGCTTATAATGCAAATAGAAGCTTCAACATCTCAACCTTTTGAGAAATTTGTTTCCAAATTCCCTCCTCCCTGGGCCAAAAAGCTGTTCAAATGCCCCCACCCCCAAATTGTCGTTTCATTTTTTTAGTAGCTTCTAGTATAATAATAATAATAATAATAATAATAATAATAATAATAATAATAATAATAATAAAATATTTATATAGCACTCAATTCACTAATTGCCCATGGCGCTTTACATTGAAAGAGGTTATTATTAAAAAGCTCAAAAGGGGAAGGGGGAGTATGCCCCTGATTGATCCTGAAGTCAAGATCAAACGCAGTATTTAAACTGCTGTTGGTGCAGTTTTAGTTCCAAGAACGTGATGATACCTCAACCACTCAAATATCTATAGGGTGCCTAAAGCCTTAGACACCAAGAAGCTTTAAAATCCTTTAAAATCCTCAAAACTCACCATGTCTAACTCCACCATGATTTATCAACCCACATGGACTCGCTCGGGCACAAAATATGAAATCGAGGCTAATGTTCAAATTTCCCACCCAGTATGAGTGAGGATCAAGTTCCCCACCCCTGGGGAAGGCAAGAGCGTGAAATGCCCAGGGGGATGTTGAAGCTTTGATTTGACTGGTACATAATATCTCAGATTTGACTAATCCCCAGCATTCTGTCAAGTTGTTGCAACGATTCACTGGTACCGGTAGGCTCTCTGAGAATAAACACAACACAGGGCTCGAACCTGGACTTGTTGATCCAGAGTCCAGCGCACTAATCATCAGGCCACTGCGCCTTCCACATTGAAACCCCTTCGCCCTTAATCCATCACAAACTGTTGACTATTCTGGGTATTTTCCTTTTTTACTTTTCAAGTGGCTAATAGGGATGCTAAACCTGGTAGCCATAACCTAATGTTTTACTGCCTCTGGCTAGTTGGCTACAGTCAGTCTCGAGTCCTGGTAACTATTGAATAATCCTAATAGTACAGGTAGGAGATGATGAATGGGGACCAAATCAAGAGTGGCATGATTAACACAAGGGACCCACAGGCTTATAATCTGGGGCCCAGTTTTTCAGAGGGTGGATAATGCTATCCACTGGACAATATTCATTATCCATCAGACAAGTGTTGGCAAAACAAAATGCACCATCCATTGGTTAGTGATTTATCCACCTGACAAATAGATTTCATGTTGCTGTGCATCTGTTCAGTAATAGATCACTGATGACGTCAAAATGTGGTAAGAACAAAAAAAGTGGTACACAAGGCGACAGCCGCGTGTGCCACTGATATTCTTACCACATTATGACGTTGTCTTCCCTTGCACCTGTTCATTAATAGGTCAATTATTACTGAACAGGTGCATGGCAACATGGAATCTCTGCTTTTGTAATAAAGAAACAAAATATAAACGTTATCAGTGCGTGTGACCTTTAATAGATCATAGGTAGGAACCACTCAAAACGCGTCCATAAAGTGTAGTGGATAACATTGTCCATCCTTTGAACAAGGGGATCCAGCTTTCTTTTCCACTTGGTCATGCTGCCTCTTCTAACAAGATGAAGAGTAACAGAAACACAGCTCTTTCTGTACACTACTCATGCTTTTATGCAATAACTTACATAATGTTTTGGTTTTATGTAATTTGTATTTTTATTCTCAGTGACAGCCGCATAAAGATAAGCAATAGAGAAAGTGGGGCTGAAGTTGAGAGGGCCTTGCTTCATCAGTGCCCCTCGGGGGAACATGTCTCTACTGTGCTCCAGATACAAAAGTGTGCATGCCTTACCAGCGAGGAAGAAAGGGGAAAATATAATGCATGTCTAAACAGCGCAAGGTAACAACTCAATTATAGTTCTGAAAATTTGGTCTGCTTATCTGATGTTTGCCATTGCATGTGAAGTTTGTTTATAACAAATATCCCTTGTTTTTACTAATTAACTGATAACAATTATTGTTATTATGTCTACATATATGTTCAGAACGTTTTTATTTTATATGCCATCTGTACATATATTAATAGTTTGCCAAGATTGATCGAAATGTCACAGGAGGCACTGCATAACCAGAGTGTTCCGACTATAGTTGTTTTGACAATTTGTTTGAGAATAAACTGATATGTTTCTTCATAATGCAAAGTATTGATTCTGCATAGTAGCTAAGATGAGTGAATGGTTTGTTGACAAACACCTCTTTTAAGGGTTCATACGGGTAATGGAAAACCTGGAAAGTCATGGAATTTTAGAATTTCATTTTCCAGGCCTGGAAAGTCATAAAAAAAGTGTGGGTCATGGAAAGTTGTGAAAATGATGTTAATTGTACAAGATAAATATGTTCTGTTTCTGCAAAACTTGTTACCCACGATCTGGCAATTATTTAAAAAGTCCAAGAAAATTTGTCAAATGTAAAACCCAAAAATCATGAAATTCATAAAGCTCAAAAGAGTATGAATCCTGTCTTTTGCTCAGCTACTTAGCTAAGGGTGCATTTCTTCAAAAGAATCCAAGATTAGATTCTTAAATCCGAAAATGGATTTTGCGTTTCTTTAATGTACATGTTAATCCAAGATCACTTGGATCATGGTACATTAAAGGAACCGAAGAATCCACTCTGGGAAAGGATTCTTTGGTTCCTTTGATGCACTATGATCGGAGTGATCTTGGAATAATCTGTTCATTAAAGAAACGCAAAATCCGTTTTTGGATTTAAGAATCCAATCTTGGATTTTTTTAAAGAAACACACCCTAAGTTGCAAAGCTGCTCCTAATTCGCTGGTATCCGTTGCACTGATGTGAGCCAGTTTTTTCTTCAACTGAGTCATTTTGTAACATTCGTTTCAAGCATGGTAGAGTTTGAACATTTCCAAACACTAATCACTTGTTTGTTGCACTTGCCTCAAAGTTAAGAAAGAAAATTTGGAAAAAGACCAAAGGGTCAATAACAAAAGGAACTGAATATTCGTCTATGATTTGCAGACGCCTTGAACTGGAAGGCAAGACAGAAGCTGCACTTATGCAGTACATGAATGGGTTGGAACTGATGGATAGTGAGCAAGAACTGGACATAAAGATTTTGGAGTTGGCACAATCTTTAAATTTCCATCCATGATTAACATAGAAAGCAAGCTCAAGATCGCTGTTATGTTGCAGCGTTATCCAGGTATTTGGTTGGTTGGGGATTTAGCTGATGAACAGCGAGTGAAGAAAAGTGTTTTGTACAAGCACTCCAACTAACTTGTGACCAGCAGCTTCTATCAGGCACATGGCTCACAAGAATAGCTGGAGACTGAGCTTGTGCAGCAGCAAGCAGTTCTTGTAAGCTTGCAATTCTAATGGTCCTCTAGTGTAGCCGGGTGCTATTGTTTTTTGGGAATATCCTCACCTGTTGTTTATTCTATTCTCTTGTTGAATAGTATAGCGAGCCACTCCTAGTGACACTATGCAAGCATTGCAACCTGATCCATGTTAAGCTTTATGTCAAGATACTTGAGCTAGCAAAACTCATTTATTTCTAATTAACTGTTTGAAAGCAAATTTATTTTTTCTACTAACTAAAAAAATTAGTGAATACCAGAAAGTAAGCCTGAGTTTTATGTTCTTTATACAAAGATTTTTTGCTTCTTTATAGAAGGATTTTTAGCTTCATCTCACATCTCACAATCTCTTCTGCTTGTAAAGGAATACACATGGAAAATTTGAGTGCATAGAGCAATATCGCATGACAAGTTATAATAATAGTTAGTCATAGCACCATGTCATTCTGTTTAAAGGAGCTAGGTCACGGTTTGTTGAAAAATTTTACCTAAATTTTTCAAAGTCATCATTCGCAACCCATTTCAATCATCCCCATCCTCAAAAATGACTCAGAATATCGTGAGAAAAATCATAAGGGTTTATTATTTGAAGGAGATTTTGGTCAATGATCTGAGGGGACAAGTTTGAATACTTAATTTACAGCATTATAGGTATTATTAAATTGTATAATAATATTTATTGTTCACTAAAACAATAGGTTTGGCAATAATATACTGTGGTATGTATTTTATAATTATTGTTAAAAATACGAAATGAAGCAATTTCAATTAATTGAAGTTCTTACACAGTGCAATGACTAAGAGGACTAAAAGGTTAAGGTTTAGCCTCTTTAGACTTGAAGTTGATGTGATGAATGAATGTGGTGCATTATAATTAATTCAAACAAGTCATGTTGAGTTATGAAACAAGTCAAAGAAAATGATTTCAAATTATTGTTATTATTACTATTTCTGGTAAGAAAAATACATTCACTTGTATGTATTTTGTATTAAGCTAGCTAACATTACTAATAAATCTGTGTTGGGCTGCTGTAAAATTTGACAAATTGTTTATACATTGCAAGAGCTATTGCAAACAAATCAGTGAATACCAGATAGTACCCCTATTCTCTTTACAACAATCTAATGCTTCTTTATAGAAGGATTTTTAGGTTCATCTCACATTCAGAATGTGTCTGCCCCTTTGCCTGGCCCAAACACAAATGTTTTTCATGCAGTCCATACATAGATTTTTATGGTAATTAGTCAAGACATGTTCCCAATTCTTGGTTTGCAAGTGACGTAATCGACGCTATGTCGATGACATGAACAAAAGATTTCTGATTAGCCTCTTTTGTTTGGTTATCCAACATGGCCGCCATACTTATTGTCATTTGAATCTCTTGGGATTGGCTGCAAACAAGCAACAGCAAAGCGCACAAACTTTAAAAATAGAATGCAAATTATTGGAGCACAGCTCTGAGAGAAGGGAGGGAATGCAGGTGAAGTTGTTTCAAAAGTGTTTTAGGAACAAGCTTTTGTGCTTGAAGAAATCTTCAAAATCGTCCTTCTTTCCGGTTTGTTTGTCTGAGTCTTGCCTGAGTCATGACGTTACTTGCATGTTTCGCTATTGTTTGATATTGAATACATTAGTCGTGGTTACACCACCCCAGGTACAGTGTCTCTCTAGTATAAGTTGGCCTAGGAAAATAAGCTGTGGTTTTATTTACCTTCAGGTAAATCACCATTGCATTTAATAATATCTAGTGGAATCAAAAGGATAATTAGTTACCGTAATCCTACATGGTGAATAAATGGCTCTTGAAGGGACAAAGGGATTTTTCTGCTTTTTCAGTTATACCACTTAAATTATGTCTAAGTACTTTCTCTCATACACAAAATGTACCAGAACTTTAAGATGAAGATATTAAGTGAATAGCTGAATGAAGAGGGAACCATTATTACTTTGAACCTACAAGGGCTAAACTTGAAAAAGTGAGCCTGGCTTTTCCAAGTTGAGATCTGAACCTTTTGCTGGTTTCAAAATGTCACTCTGATTATGGCTTCAGTACAGTACTTGCAAGTCTCATTTGAAGAAAAGAAGTCTTGAGGTTTTTGCGGTTTTAAAGTGATTACTTGTGACAGTGCCCTTTAAGTTCAAAAATAAAGTCGAATGAAGGTTACATTAGAGCAAAAACGTGTAAACCAGTCAAAAAAATTGTTAAGGCCGAAAAACCCATTTTTTTCATCCATCCCCACCCCGCACACATGCATGGTGTGCCAGACAAAAGGTTACCGCTTCATGCACTGCATGTGCAATGTCCAAAACACGTGTTCCCATTAGCAGGTCACCTGGGAAAACCTGTCAGCTGGACTGGTTTAGGTTACACAAGGGAATTTTACCTATGCAAATAACTCGTTTATCTATGTAAATACAATGTTTACTTAGGGAAATTGGGTGTTTTATGTGCAACCAATTGTTCTTAGAGAAAATGTACAGCTGAGGTACAATTTTATGGTTGAGGTAAAACTGAGTGTCTGGGGCCTGGGGAATTAAGGTTCCTCAGGTACTTGAAGTCTAGCTGTGAGAACTCTGGTTTTGGACCAAGTGCATGTGAAGGGGATCTTCATAAGGTTTGTGTGACAAAATTAATATTGACACAGATAGATCCCCTACAGACCTTTGTGGGTACTTCAACAGAATGCTTGGCATGGATTGATACCTGTTGTCTATGAGTGCTTCTAGTGTAACATGCAATTTTAAAGGTTTCTGTTTGAAGCACAGTTGTCACCTTGAGTCATTCATTAATTACCCAAATGAATGAAACTCTGGCTAATTACATTGAACTAGGTTTGAACTGAGCCAGACATGTTAGGTAAATGTTAGTTATATCTAGTGCAACTTTCTATTTTTGTCAATTGAAATTATTATATGTTAGTAATTTAAAACAGTGATGTTTTGAGTTTAATATAAAAATAATGATTACATATATGTGAGGCACTGTTCTTCTATTAAAATGTTACAATTCTCAGTTTCCCTTTTGCCTTTTTATTAAAAACTCTTTCTGTATTGCCCCTTTATATGGGTCATAACTCGAGGTTAGTGTGTTCCTACAGCTTCTCTTGGTGTGTGCCAGTAAACCAATCCAATAGGTGGTCCATTGCTGGAGCGGGCGTGGTGGGTGAGGTGCTCCCATATAAAAGCCTTTTTCCCTGAAAGAGCACTAATTGGTTATTTTTTTTCCTTTTGAAGTTGGCATGCAGTCTCATTCTTTCAGAAATTGATCCCACGATGTCCAGATCTACAAAATTGGCTAATGTGTTTACAACCCTTTTGCCACCCAATTTAGATCGTGACGATTTATTTGGGAGGTTACAATTATTGTTCTGTTCGAATTTGTATGGGCTTCCATTCACTCAGTTTCCTGAGACAAATTACCTATATAATCAGGGGCGGATCTTGGGTGAGGGTGCAGGGTTTGAGCACCGCTGCCTTGGATGACCAGCGGGTTTTATAATATAACTAGTGTTCTGCAAACGTCACCTGTCAGTTACGTCATTCTTTAGTGATGCACCCCTCCTAAGAAAAATCCTGGATCCTCACCTGATAATTATTTGAATTGGGTGGCAGGGAAAGTTTTTTTTTTTTTTTTTTGGGGGGGGGGGGGGGGGTGGTGCTTAAGCATTAGCGATGTCCTGACAAAGTTTTTATGGATACATTTTTAGGATTGATTAAAGGGGCAATGTCCGGGGTTTTTGCTGTTTTCAGCTTCATTCATCGAAAACACAAGGTAGGAAAACTTATTTTTTTCAACATCGAAATATATTCTTGTAACGATCAGTAAAGACGCGGTCAGGTACCAAAACATCAACTTATATTTAACACGAGAGCATATAGCTACAGTTCACGAAGATACAACATGGCCGACCAGCAGGTACGTTTACCCAGGGTGCCTTGCGGCCAGATGAAGCTCGATACTTCATGTATGCGTACTCGTTACATCTCCTTCCCTAAGTTCCTTAGATTCGTAGTCCAACAAACACAAACAATAATGTTCCGCAATGTTTCTATGCCTCAAGGTACTTATGTGCTAAACAACTGTGCATACAAGTAGGTAGAACTAACAATAAAAAAAAAACAATAACAAACAAAGAGGCAAAATCAAAAGAGTGTCTCCTTAGCATTGATAATCTTGTAGCCACCGTGGTGGGTGACGTTCACGAGTTGGACGACTTGGTGGCTCTGGAACTACTTGGGTCGGCACAACCAACGGCTGCGGTAACTCCTCTGAGCTTGTCTCAGTCTGCTCGGTTAGCTCAGTTGGCTCACTTGTTTCGGATGGCTCCAACTTTTCAGGAGTGGCCCTTAACCATCGGCGGTTCCGTCGATACTGTTTCCCATTGACATCCACTAGATAGGAACGGTTGCCTGCATCTCCAATGACTTGCCCAAGGGACCATTCTTTCTCACCCGGTAGACGCATTCTTATGGCATCACCATTGTCGAACTTTGGCAATTCCCGTGTGTGTTGGTCAAAATAATGCTTCTGCTTCTGCTTTCTCCTCTCAATCATCTCTGGTACGTTAGTAATCACATGAGGCTCTAACAAAGTCTTTGCTACAGGAAGACGAGTGCGTGTTCGCCTGCCATAGAGTAGCTGAGAAGGTGATGCGTGCATTCCTTCAGTAGGTGTGTTGCGCCATTCGAGTAACGCCAACAAGGGATCACGCTTATCTGCACGGGCTTTCATCAACAACGACTTGCAGGACTTCACGGCATTTTCAACACGACCATTACTCTGTGGATGGCGAGGGCTTGAAGTAATGTGATGAAAATCCCATTCTCTACTGAAGGACTCAAACTCTCCACTGTTGAAAGGTGGTCCGTTGTCGCTAACAAGTGTCACAGGGATGCCATGTCTGGCAAACCAAGTCTTTAAGACAGTAATGACACGATTGCCTGTGGTGCTACTTAAATCTTGTACCTCAAAATAACCAGAGTAGTAGTCAACAGCTATCAGGAAAGTCTGTCTCTCAAGTATAAACAAATCAACCCCAACTTTCTCCCACGGAAGACTGGGCACAGCATGGGGCTGCAGTGGCTCTCTACATTGTTCAGGTCGATAGCTGTTACAAATACCACATTTTGATAGGTAATCCTTGAGCTGCGCCGTGATGACTGGCCAGTAAACAATATCACGAGCACGACGCAGTGTCCCTTCGACCCCAATATGCGACTCATGCAGGCTCTTCACAATGTCAGAACGTTCACCAGCAGGTATGACTAAACGATGACCCTTGTATACCAAACCATCCTCTGTGGTCAACTCATCCCGGCTGTTCCAATACAGCTCAATCACTTGTTTACGACGCCTGTCATTTTCACGTGCATTTGCCAAGGTCTCTGGCCAACCATTGCGGATAACATCAGATAGGATCTGTAACTCTTCATCCTTAGCAGTCTCCTCGCGCAGCCTCTGCAAACGAGTGGGAGATACGGTCAGTTCTTCATCGTGCTTGATCTGCTCTAACTCAAAGGCAAATAATCGTTCCTTAATTGAACGGACATCACTGGTTGGGACTGTTGACTGTTGGCCCTCGACGTATGCTCGGCTTAGGGTGTCAGCCAAGAACATCGTGGCGCCTTTCTTGTATTCCACTTGGATGTCATAATTCTGCAAACGGAGTCGCATTCGTTGGAGTCGCTTCGGGGAGCTGTGGATGGGTTTCTTGAATATTGTTTCCAGTGGCTTGTGGTCTGACTGGACAACTACATCACTTCTTCCAAAGATGTACTGATCGAACTTTTCACATGCAAAGACTATGGCAAGGAGCTCCTTCTCGATTTGCGCATAATTTTGTTCAGTAGGGGTCATCACACGAGAACTGTAAGCCACTGGACACCCTTCTTGTAAGAGGGCAGCTCCAAGTCCACTCTGGGAAGCATCACACTGGATGACTACTGGTTTGCTTACATCATAGTAGGCAAGTACAGGGGCGGTTACAATCATTTGTTTGACGCGGGCCAAAGCATCAGCATGGGCGGGTAACCAACACCATTCAGCATCTTTTTCAGTGAGCTTCCTCAGGACTTCTGTTTCATCCGACAAGCGTGGCAGAAACTTTGCCAGATAATTCACCATGCCAAGGAATCGACGCAGAGAGTGAACATCAGTGGGGTCAGGCATTTGTACTATAGCCTCCACCTTGCATGGGTCAGGTTTGAGACCTTCTGGGGTCAAAATATGACCAATGAAGGGAACTTCTTGCTGTCTCAGCCGGGCTTTCTTCTCGTTCAGTTTCAGGTTTCTTTCACGACAGCGATCTAGGAAAGCACGCACATTTTGGTCATGGTCTGACTGCCACTCAGCAGGTGTGTTGCCATATCCAACAATCACAAAATCATCAGCAATGACCTCTACTCCCTTAAGCCCCTCTATGTGCTCTCGCATTCTTCGCTGCCAAACTTCTGGTGCGCTGCTGATGGACTTCTGACACCATGTAACGATCAGTAAAGACGCGGTCAGGTACCAAAACATCAACTTATATTTAACACAAGAGCATATAGCTACAGTTCACGAAGATACAACATGGCCGACCAGCAGGTACGTTTACCCAGGGTGCCTTGCGGCCAGATGAAGCTCGATACTTCATGTATGCGTACTCGTTACAATTCTTTTAACTCATCTTTGCTAAGTTCGCCGGCGTAATCGTCAAAAACCGCTTTCAAAGTATTCCATGAGGGAGTGTAAAAGAGCACAATTGCGGCAACGTTTTCGCGAAAAGAAGCTGTGATGTTGGTCATCTTTTGGGTTAACACCCACACGCTAAATCCTGTGTTGCGAGCGCTGAAGGCAAGTTTGACCAGCTCGCCCGTGGAGCGTAGATCAATAAGCAGTCCGAACTTTTCCTCAGTGTAGAACTTCAACAGATTCATGTGCTGTTTTTTGTCTTTCTTCTTGACGAAGAAACGTCTGACCACATCCCACAGGTCTTTGGTTTCGAGGCCGTTGTTGTACAACATGTTTGGCGAGCCATTCACTGTGACTCTAACTTTTGTCAGGTCTGGGTTGAGGTACTTCTCCGTATCTCTGGCGCCCGCTGCGTACGGCTCAACAAATAGTAGAAGAATGCCTTTTAGTGACCTCGTTTGGGCGTTGAAAAGATAACAACCGTTTGTGCCGTTTGAAAAGCATCACGTGGTCGTACATGAACTCCTTGCCGGAGGAATAGACGCTGCTCGCTTCATCTGCCAGAGTCTTGCTTCTGATCATTTCGTACTCGAGCTGGATGTTTGTCAGCTTGTAGACCATTTTCGTTGTATCAGAACCCATCACCACTCGTGATGCTGGTGCGAGTATCAGCCCAAGAGGTCGTGGTAAAGAGCGTGAGGGTAAATGACACCATGATCAGTCAAGATCTGGTGGTCAAGTCTAATGTGATATTTTGTTCCGAAAACCT
Source organism: Blastomussa wellsi (assembly GCA_947652115.1). Classification (NCBI taxonomy): domain Eukaryota; kingdom Metazoa; phylum Cnidaria; class Anthozoa; order Scleractinia; family Plerogyridae; genus Blastomussa; species Blastomussa wellsi. The sequence goes on along the minus strand of OX393566.1, from coordinate 17,689,126 downwards.
TGTTTAGCGCGTTTTCTTTCTTCCCAGATCTTGTAGATGTCGTACCCCAACGTGTCTTGCAGTATGGTGCCAGCGTACTCCACGGTCATCTTGTCCACCAGCGCGCGTCAACGTAAAGTTGTTTGCGTGCCCGCCAGAGAGGTCAATGTTAAAGCGCAGCGATAGCGAGCCTGGCACGATTACCTCATTCTTGTTAAGCTTGGGTACAGAGACGTACAGTGTCTCGCCAGGTTTGGCTTCGCTGCGATCGAAGGTGATCCTTTTCACAGCGCGCTCGGCTTTCATTGCATTTGGACTTTTCTCGTAGTGCATTGGCCAAAGGTTTGCTTGCACTCAATAATTAACACAATACATTTTTCAAATTAAAAATTCAATATACACAGTGGCTGAAGGTGGATATTCACGTCTTTTAGACTTCGATGTTGATCCCGAAATGGATAACCCTGTTGACGACGGCGATGACGAGAAGCAAGACGCAAACGAAACCACTCCTTTTTGGCCAGGCTCCGCATCCACACCAGGACCTTCTGGTGAAGAAATTCCAATGCAGACAATGCAACACGAACAGAGCGGGCTGCCGGACACTTCCTTTGATTAAATACCTTCGTTTGAGGGCTTTATTCATGAAGATGACAGACCCGCAATACTTCCCAAAAGTAGACTTCAGAAAATTAGGCCCAATAGGTTTTAGCAAAAAGGGCGGCAATGGGACAACAATTTTATCATTTTATCATTTGGTACACATAGAGCATAAGTGAGCAACGATAAGAATTAAGAGAATCTGAAAAGCAACTTCAGGAGGCGAAACAAATCACCGCTGAAAAAGAAAACGTCGCCCAACAAACGCAAGATCTGAGAAACAAAATCGAGCGAACTCAAGCTCAGATCGACGCAATTAGTGAAGAGCACGGTACAAACCTTGAAAGTGAATCAGAACTTCGGAGACTGCAGCAACTGCAAAAAAATAATCAAAACGAATTTGACAACGCGAAAAAAGAGATGGCAGCTCTTGAGAAACAAGTGAAAAACAAAGAAAAGGAACAAGCAAAGGTTGACAAACTCAGAGGAAGCAAGAAAGACTCAACACCACAAAAGGCCTTGATGGACTAAACGAACAAGAGGCTGAGCCTCAGCGTCAAAACGAAGAAGACTGGGAGATCGTTAGAGATCAAAACACTTCTCCTTCTGAATTAGCGGCTGCCACGGAAAGAATAGCAGAAGGGGAAGATGAGCTAGCTCGGCTGAGAACGAAGATCGAAGAAAGAAAAAGAGCCATGCCGCTGCGGGAGCGAATAAAAGAGATCTTCAATAAGCACGGAGTAACTGTTGCTTATGTCTTGCTGGCCGCTGGGGTTACGATTGGCGCTGTTAATTGGTGGCATTACTAACTCTTTGAAAAAACTGGGCAAAGGGCTGGGAAACGGGCTGAAGGAGACCGGCCAAAAAAACAGCATCACTTCTCCCTGGGATTATCGGCTCGATTGTTTCTTTCATATTCAAAGCCGCTGGTCAGGCCATCAATTTTCTGGCAGAGCACACCTTGCTATTGATTCTAGCAGCTGTGGCCTTCGTGATGGAGAAATATATCAAAAAGCAGGCGTTAACGGAGTGCCAAGAAAAACAGGCCCCAAATGCAACCACACCAATCACGACAGCTATTTTGTTTACGTCGTGAGACCCCCACGATCCCCGGTCGACCCCGGGGCAAGGGGCGGAGCCCCTGCTGTTGGCATTGTGTCAGATTGTTTTGGGGCAACATGTGTTTGCTCAGTGGGGGACACCCCACGGCCCCCGCTGCTTTGTGATTTGGATTTGAAGGATGACTGTTTGGCGCGTTTATTTATGATTTTCCACCATCCATTAGCCGTAGAGCTGCTTTTTTGTGCTTTTGTTCGCGTCACTGTTGACTCCGAGCTTGATACCCGGCACGGCTTGCTTGAGCTAACCCACGGTGATTTCTGTGTTTATTATCATTTGCGCCGGCATGAGCCAGGCTTCCGTGCACACAGCGAGATTTAACCTAACCTTTGCCTCGTCAGTGGCAAGTTGGTATCTTTGAACAGACTTTGTCAGATCTGGTTGCCTGATGGCATCTTCAAGTCGCTCTGGGCTTCTTTTGCTCTGCCTCCAGAACCAAGAATGCTGCTCCGCACGTTGACTTGCGCGCCGAAGATGCAATAAACAAAGGCTTCGATTGACTGATTGATACGTGAAAGCCCTGCCTGTGTCAATCCTCCCGACGACCCGCGGCGTCGTTTCTTATGAAGCAGACTGAGATTCCCTTTTCTGACACCTTCGGGTCCTCGTCGTCGAATTTTGCTTTCGCCGATGGATAGGGCACATTCAATATAAAAGGGTCGTGGTAATGAATGTAAACGCTTCCCAGCCCGTGGTTTGCACCGTACGTTAAGCGGAAATCGGTTGACGGGACAACACCGAACTCTGCGCACGCTTTGCAGACTGCCTTCACCCTCTTTGTAAAATATTTCAGCTGTTGCTGCGCGGTCCAAAGCTAAAGTTGTCTGTGCTACAAATTTGTTTTTTTCGGCCCTTGGTAACCTTGCCGAAAAAGATGTCCACGCTTTGTCTTGTGCTGCCTGTGCGATTTTTATAGCCTCAGGGGTACTATCCATTTTGTGAGGTTGGCAAATTCCTTACCTTTGACTTATTTTTGCGCTCCTTTTTCGAGATAGTCGTCTTTTATAAGCCAATTCGGACTTTCAAAAACCACGTGAGCGCGTCGGGATAAAACGGAAGCATATAATTTTGTTCTTTTGTCATGCAAAATGCTTGCACGAAATTGATTTCAAAATCTTTTGTATTTTTAATACATGCTTGATTTTATCCCGACGCGCGCAAGTGTTTTTTTGAAACTCCGAACTGGCTTATTATTATGCATTATTTTTTAATTTGAATTTTGTGTACAGTAAAAATAAGATGGTCGTGCTTACTATTGTTACAAATTCTAATCCCTGCAACGTCCATTTTGACAACCCGATTCCAGAAGCCATTCTCGTAAGGCTGTTGTCTTGTTCGCTTTACTACTCGTGGTATAATTTGAAAAACGATGGGGTAATTTCAATGTCTGATCAAGAAGGTAGACGTACTGTTCCTATTACTATCCCTAAACGAAGCACGGGGAAGTGTCGATACCCGAAATAAGTCAAAATATTTCCCCTTCCCGACTAAAATCAAAGTCTATTAAAACGAATTCGCCTTACACGTTGTGTCCTACAGAAAGGAAGAGCACAAGACGTTCTTGTGTGATTCCGTATTTGCATACTTTATCCTCCATCTTGTAATGTGCAGTATAGTAACACAAACTAATCTTCTGCGCGTGCGTTGGGAGCAAAATCGCTTTGTTCTAGGAACTGTAAAGATAGTACCACAAGGATAGCCTGCGAACACAGACGGTTTTCCGGCTTTTGTTTCACGCTAGGCCTAGACACAAAAAGTCGGATTTTTTTAGGATTTTTAGAGCATCGGGAGATTTTTAGAAATTTTGGGGATTTTTAGATGATTTGGAACAAAAATTGTTCTATATTCTTCGCCGTTTTATTTAAAGTTCCTATGAAATGAAAAACAAGTTAACTTTATTTGAAAGGCATTTCAAAACGACGGAGAATGGCGTTTTCCTTTCTGCGATATTTTCTCTCATTCCAGAGATATTCAAGTTCTTCTATTATGCAAATTAGATGACTGATCAAGTAGTGGTATCTGAGGAAAATGAATACACACCTGAATCTTCAGCCAATTAGTTGCCTGTTTTAAACCCCCCTGGCACACGAAGCTCGCTTCGCTCACTTCGTGCTTCAGGGGTGCTTTAAAACAGGCAACTAAATGGCTGAAGATTCAGGTGTGTATTCATTTTCCTCAGATACCACTACTTAGCAAGGAGGATCGACGACCTCTGGGAAACAAATTACACCTGATCATCAGCGTTAGTTTCCCCAACGGTGAAGTTTGTTTGCGCATCGCTTCCTATCGCTGAAGGCATCGCTTCCTATCGCTGAAGTCGTGATTTCGAAACGTCTGAAAGACCCAGCCCGACTTGTCGGGATGGGTAGAATGGGCCTGCGGTGCGAGAAATCTGTTGCCTACCACCTGCTACTCGAAAATGCGTACGAAAGCAATCTTCTGTCCGACATCGCCAAGGTCGACTATTTTGCAGGGAACCAAGGTCGCACGAACCTTCGGCCATTGGCTGGTCTTCCGCCTTTCGTCGACGACCTCTACGTGTTTGGCCCGCTTGCCAGAGAGCAGTGCGTCTACAAGAGAGGAAAAATCTCCTGCACCGAGGGCCAACAAGGCGCGGCAAAAATTGTCGTGGCAAACATCGCAATAGCTTTGGAAAATATCCTGGGGAAACCCTACACCACAAACATCGTCCACACAGTGGGGCAAGGGAAAGCGGAAACCAGCGCAATCCGCACCACCATCGAGAGAATCGAGAAAAACACCTGGCGCAGGGCAAAAAGGAAGCTGGTTTGGTCTACACCCCGGGGAAGAGATCGCCGGCTATTTCGTGGCGAAATGCGACGTTTCCGAAGTGCCAATGGAAGAGTTGCACCAGGCGCTGCCGGTTTTCGCAGATCGTCTGGTCGGGGGCTTCGGCTACGATATCTACAGTATCGACTACACACAAGACTTTTCGGGCACTTTGGATCGCAAAGCTCTTGTGGCCAACCTTGGATTCGAAGCGACAGGGAGTTTTTCCGTCGCAATGGGAGAAAATAGCCCCCGGCTCCTGGACAACACCGCCAGCGTCGGGGAGCACTGCTGCACCTGGCTCGAGACCACACAACAGCAAGAAAAGTACACAACCCGAAACAAGATCTCAATTTTTACAACAAAGTCGTTTCGAACTTCGAGGCAGGAGAGAATCCGCGAGCCTGTTGGCGGGCACCTGGCAGAATACGCCGACGGTCCCAACCAGCGGCTCCGCCAAACATTCTTCCACCCAGACGTACAAGCCCGAGGTTGTACTCGAATCGAAACCACTTTGTACGGCCTCCCACTCGGCGAACTATCGAACGAGAAAGCTTCCGCCTGCATCGAGAAAGTCTTGGCGCGGGTTTCTGTCAACTACGAACATCTTCGTCGCGTGGGGCGGCCACACAACAACAGGCCGGATCTTTGGAGCCCACGTGCGCCCCACCCCAGCGAATGTCGCGGACCCAACCAAGTGGGAAAAAGCAGTGCAGTGGGCAGCAGGGGACTTCGGCTTCCGGTCTTGCCCGATTTTCCGGGTCGACATTCTGGCCCCCGACGACGAAGGGGTGGAGCTCGGACCACCCCTCTGCTACCGGAAAGACGAAAACACCCGCACCATCCTCGCAGCGAGCAAATAACCGACGCAGTTCCACCCAAACGGAGGCAACCTGCCAACACTTCTGCCGCCAACAGACAAGATCGTGTGGGAATGGCGGACCAAAAAATGCCACGCCATCGGCAACGATTCTTCGAAATACGAACTACAAGAAGTGCCAGAAATCGCCCAACAGCGACAAATATCTGCGCTTTCCACAAGAAACAGAGAGAAAGTCCTCGACGAGCTTCGGTACGCTCGCACAGCCGAGGAGTGGAAACGAGCCCACTGGGAAAGAGAAGAAAATCGGTGCAAAAAAGAGGAAGAAAAAACAAAGATTCGCCAAGCGGAAATAGAGGCCCTTCGTTTGTACGCCTAGACAAAGAAAAAAATCGAAACAAAAAGCCGGGAGACCCGCGAAAAAATCTTCGGCGCTCTTGCGAAGGACACAAGAAAAGTCTCGGAGCTGGCCGCAAACAAGAAATGGAAAGTTCTTGGTTTTCGCGCGAAAGAAGAGCAATGTCGTGTTGTCTTGCAGGAACCAAGTTCTTCTTCGGTTCTTGCAGCGCGGACAATTGATGACATTTTGGATTTTGCAGAGGTGACGAATAGATTCGGTATTTTGGTTGCCATTGACTTTGAAAAAGCATTTGATTCTTTAAATCATACATTTCTTTTAAAAGCGTTAGAAAAATTTAATTTTGGACCATATTTTATGCAATGGATAAAGACTTTTTATACAGATATATCAAGGTGCGTTATTAATAACGGCTTTGCTACTAATTTTTTCTCTATACAGCGTGGAATTCGCCAAGGGGACCCTTTATCACCTTTGTTGTTCATTTTGGCATTGGAAATTCTCGTGTATCAAATAAGACAAGATAACAACATAAAAGGGATAAAAATTAATGGTGAGGAAATTAAATTAACGGCTTTCGCTGATGACATGACGTGTTTCTTACAAGACAAGCTGTCTTATTTGCATCTGTTTAGGTGTCTTGAGGTATTCTCGATATATTCCGGTTTAAAGGTAAATAATGATAAAACAGAAATATTCGCAATTGGACGACAGCGTCTGAAACAAATTGAATTTACGCATACAGTCCGGTCAAGTATTAAAATATTAGGTGTATTTTTTGACTATCACACCCCACCTGGAGAGGTAATGATAAGATTAAACGCACAGCCATTATTGATGATATAGAGAACGGAGGACTTAAAATGTTAGACCTTGATTCAATGATACAAGCACAAAGAATATTAGCTCTTAAAAAATATAAACGTAAACTCCTGGAAGGTTATATAAGATGAGTTTCTTTAAGGAGTGGGCGGGAAATTCATACTCTCTTGCAACTTTGCTTCCAGCAAATTACCGATCTATATTCCATCTTTCCATACAGAATGTCTTGACACATGGTCACAGTTAACTTGCACAACCGTAAACAGTTACGAAGATGTTATAAATCAAATCATCTGGAATAATAAAAATATAATCGTACAAAAGGAATCAATTTTTGATGAACACTTATTTACGCTGGGTCTGGTCAAAATCGGAGATCTGTTATCTGACAAACAATTTCTTTCAAAGTTCAAAGATTTTGCATGCAAATTTATCCCAATTGAACGTTTTAAGTTAATGAGTATTGTCGACGCAATTCCATCGAGTTGGAGGCTTATTATTAAACAAAGTCAATTACACTCTCATCCACATTTGTTAAATGATACCTTGTTTGTTAGAATGGATGGAAAAAGTGTTGATGTTTTAAAAGCTACAGTACATCAAAATTACTTTACAAAGAATTTAAATCCAAAAAGCAAACCCCTCCAACTGCCCAAAAGAAGCTGCAGCATAAATACCCTGAGCTAGAAGTGGAATGGACAAAGATCTATTCCCTTCCGTTTGTTGTTACAATAGAAACAAAGCTACGAGAATTTGAATGATATTATTTTTACAAATGAAAAGCTCTTCAGATTTAATATGATTGATTCACCCTTATGTAATTTTTTTAAAACGGAAGTCGAATCCCTCGAACATTTATTTTTTCATTGTAAGTGTACAGAGGCCTTTTGGCAAGTTCTTATATCTTGGCTTAAAAAACATAATTTGTGTGTAGAGACCATAACTCTCACAACTATTTTAGTTGACTAAACATTACAATAAAGGGGGAAAACTTTTAACCTTTATTCGCACTTAACCATAGGAAATCTTTCAATTTCGTTTCTTGATCACCCTGTGTGTTTTGTTAGTGTGTGGATGTATGTAAAGTTTTTGCTTGTTCGTAAAGAAAATAAAAAAATTATTTAAATACAAAAAAACAAAAAACAACAAGCACCCCTCGCTTCCTGCCCCCCCCCCCCCACCCCACCCTTTAGGAAAAACACGTTAATTTACTCTCCGAAAATGGTTTATTCGGAGTGACGAAATGGTAACGTAATTTCAACGACAGGGAAATATTTTAATTAATTCTCACTCGTGGTTATTGGTGGTCACTCGTGTGTACTTTTAGACACAATCAGAGGGTTCCCCGAGGATGTCCACGTACGGTTTGACTGTATTTTTTTACGAGTTTAACAGAGAAAGAAAACCAATTCAAGCGCACTGTTCAATTACCAATCGCAATATTGATGATTAATATAACCATAATTACTGGATTTCGCTGGCAGAATTACTAAGACAAAAGAAACAAAGAAAGATATGAGATTCAGACCACAAGAGTTTCATGTTTTTTCGTCATATACAAATGTTTATTAAATATATTAACGCATCATTAAGAAAAGATAAAAGGTAAATTAATTACCTGTGTGAAATAACCGAGGCTCCGTCAAACAGACTGAAACTGATGTTCTGGAACAATTTTACAAAGATTTCAAGGCGTATCATTCCTCGGCCTCCTTTGTAGCCTCGGAATAACAATAGGAACTACGCCAGAACGAAGTCAAAAGAAACGTAACCATTGACACTGCTTTTCAAGAGTCTGTCACAGCAACATTGTGAGGACCAAACCAGGGCCACTTCAATCTGCTAAACTTTGTTCAAGCAAGGGCCAATATTTTGACTATCTGAGAAACAAGAGTGGTTTTCTATCGAATGTCGAAACTAATTAGCAAATTGCTTTGGTTTTACATTGCTACGCTCAGTGATTGGTTTAAAAATCTTGTAGCAGCTCTCACTTGAATGGCTTTCGACGCATTGAGAGGAAAATAGAAAACAACAGGAACAATGCCCCTGGCCCCTAAAACAATAGCAACAGCTGCCAGTAGATTTACAAGCTTAGGAGAGCTACCAGCCACTTTCTTGATGTTGTTTTGTTTGTTAAAGGCTGTGTTCACCCTTGGTGCCCAAGCACTGATACCTGGGCACTCGGAAAAAAATTAAAATCCAAGGTACCCAAGTACTGTCGAGTGCCCGAGTACAAGGTCGAGATCATGTACTCGGGCACATTGCGTGAAAAGTTTTGTTCACATTGGTGCCCAGCTTAGAATTATACTCTGGCACCATACCCTGGCACAAAGTGTGAACACTGCCTTAGTAAACATGACTCGTGCGCGCACGTTTTCCCGCGCTTTGTGTCGGTTATGTGGGGTGATTGGATCACTGGATTGTCTCCGTCCATTTTGATCAGCCAAAGTAATTACTTTGGTTTTGGTTTTACTACACTCAGTTGAAACTCGCTGTATTGATCAGTCAGCAATTTTGGGAAGTTCCCATTATTGTTCCTGAAGAGTTGTCTTTGGACAACCACTGTCTGGTGGCCCCAGCTGGTGCAAGACATTACAGTGAGGACACTCGAACCATGATTACTTGAACTTTTTTGTAGATTTAGTTTTACCATTATCCAATGTTAGCCATTCATGTAAACAGAAGAATTGGCTTTCTTTGGTGCTGAAAACACTAATCCTTTGGTCTACATCAAGAACTCTCGTTGGATAAAAATATATAAAAATAAAATGTCAAGTGTTCACGGTTTGAGTGTCCTCACTGTAAGTGTACCCTATCCACACAATTCAAAAGACTCAAACATTTCCCCCAGATTGAAAAGAAAAATGCACTTGTTTGCAACTTTGTGTGAAAGTTTTGGCTAACACTTTTTCTGTCAACAATTTCCCACTGTTTTTGACTCAATTTGAACCATAATTGGGTCTATAAAGTTCTTTGATCTGTAATCAATGTTTGGTCGATAATCTATATTATTGTAGTGAACGGGTTACTAGTCTAACATAAACGTTTCTTATTTGAAGATCTGAAAGTCACAATTTTGCAACTTCCAAAATGGTAGACTTTCTCCTCTTTTGTAGTCGTTCACTGCTTCTTTTTGTTGTCTGCCATGACACCATCACCTTGTTTGTGTATTTCTGCTTTCTCCTCCTCTGGACCAGACAGTTCATCATCACTGCGTGCATCCTTTTCCACCTGAAACAATTTAAAAATGCAGGCTTCAATAAGAGTAACTACGTGTATTTACTGTTTGGAAAAAGTCTGTCACAAAAAGAACAGTTTCCTGTTGTTAAATGGTGAATTAATGATCCTCTTTTGTGACTTGGTCTGAGATGCCACTAACTGTAAGGGTACTACATTATTCCAAATTAGCACACTGGTTGTGGGTAAAATTGGGTGGCAGGGAAGCGAGATTGGGGAGTTGGGGCCCAGGAAGGGGGCCTTCCTGGGGGGAGTACAGATCAGGTGGTACCGGGGGAAGCCACCCTGGAATAAAAGTTCCAGACCTGCCTCCAGGGGTGAGGCCCATATCCCACAGCCACGGGGGACTGAGGGAACCAGAAGGGGGAGCCCCTCCTGGGGGAGTACAGATCAGGTGGTACCGGGGGTATCCACCTTGGAATGTATATTTCTCCGGACCTGTCTCCAGTGGGCTAGAGCCTTACTGTGGGGTGAAGTGCAGCTAATGGGTACACTTCCCTGCTACCATTCTTTATTAACAAAGAACAAAAGGCATGGAAATACAATGTATCTATTAATTGCCTCTGAATAACAAGGTCAAAGGCTTGTCTTTTTTGTGTGTGTGTGCAGATAGGCGAGCCTTCCTAGTGTAATGTTTTCTTTTTATAACAGATAGTACCTGATATAATTATCAATATATATATATATGTTATCATATCATCTTCAAATCCATATGTATTAAAAACCATATGTCCTCAATTGAGTAGCTCATCTCCTGAGTTATATATATTATATAAATATATTTTTAAAAGTCAGAGAATATTAATGTTCAGTAGCTATCCAATACTCTCTGAATTACAATGTCAAAGCTTGCTTTTTTTGAAGACATATAGCGTTAGACTTACAAATGGCCTCTGGTCCAAACAAAAATGAATGGTTTGTCTTAGTACTTTAGCGATAGTCCTAAAGCGTAGTATCTCTAGAGGTTTAAATGTGATGTTCAATGGGTTCCAGTCATGGGTGGGTGGGAGGGAAAAAATTAGTAGCGAAGGTTTGGCACGAAAAGAAGACTGACTTCCAACTAGGAGCGTGTGCTTAACTAAAGACCAGGGGCATGAGGTGGACACGTGGATTTTAATAAATATAATAAATATATTAAATAAATTTTAGTGGCATGTTGCCTATGTTACTGGGGTTTACGTGACACAAGGCTCAAAGTGTTACACGTTTTTCTGAAATAAAGTGTTACAATGCAAGATGTGTGTGCTTGTCTTTGAGATAGTCTCTCAGGTCTGATTAACATCAGTTTATGGATACCATAAACTTGACCTTAACAGAACCAAGTGTCCAATACACTGGATAGAGAGTTGTCAAGTCTTTGATCACCTCGGGACTGTCCATTATCAAGGCCCCACAACATAAGAAAATACTGTTTCTTAAAATTGTTTCTTAGAGTGTAAATGGGAAAACATTTAATGTAGAAGCATATTTCAGAAAATCAGAAACACTTTTTACTTCCCTGAAACAAAATTTACTTCCACAACAAATGCTGTCTGTATGCAAAACAGGGTGACCTTTAAGGACGTGTTGTGCAAGAGTATTTTGTTACTGCAGAGTCAACTGTTTCCCAGTACAAGCTAAGGGCACAATAGAAACAACTTACTGTTCCCTTTACAATGAACTGCATGGCCACCTCTGCAATCTTGTAAGACCAATACAGGTGGAGGACCTGAGAAATGATCATGGTGTAACTGTTTTATTAAAAACAAAGGAACTGGGATTTAATGAGCTCAATCTTAGGCATTCTCTGTCCAATAATATACAAGCTAGAAAGTACATGCACTTGCAGGCATTGTTAGGTAACTTAACAAATTCTGTTTTTCCTTTGACTTATATTCATTATCATAATATTACTATACACTAGCACAAAGGAAAACATAAAAATTTATTAATGGTACCAAGGGTAAAGTTGATCGAGCCACACTATTAATTTTATGTACACAAGTGCTGCTTTGTAATTTATATCACATAAGCACTGCTTTGGTAATACAGTCCACTGTTGGTTAGTTGTTATACCTGCAAACATGACAACAACCCCAAAAACCAAGACCACGCCTTAAAAGGGCCAGCATATCCAGGAGAGTAGTACACTACATGTAAAACCCTGCAACATGTAAAATAAGCACCATGTTACAATTCAATAATTAATCAATCAGTGAGTGAGCAAGTCAATTAATTAATCAGTCTGTCAGTCAGTCAAACAATCATTCAGTCAGTAAGTCAGTTCATCTGTCAGTCAATCAATCCTGTTTCTATCAAAAAGGTTTTCTATAAAATTTTAAGTACGCAGCAGTTGAGTAATCAACTGTTTCAAACAGTCAACCAAGAATCAGCCAGCTTCTCTGTTGGTGGTCTGTGCTTATGGAAAACACTTACCGGTATATCCCATAAGCTGACACTTTTAAAACCAGAAAAAATTAAGTGTATGCTTTACTGCTTTGGAGAAGTGTATCCCTTATGGGGGCCAAAAAAGTTAGTGTGTGTGTATACCTGGATCATCACTGCATGCCTATTCAGGTGAAGTGTACCCCTACTGGGGGCCTCTATGATATCCAAGTTGAAGGATAGAAAACATATCTGGTGAGTTTGCAATGACTGATGTGAAGAGAAGCACCATGGCCACAAGTATTTGCCACCATGCATGATCCGCACACGAGAGGTACATGAGAGGTACAATGTACATCAACATCAGACTTACCAGAATGGATAATAAACAAGCCTTGTAGCATTGAACACCACAGCAAATAACACAAAAATTGCATTAGTTGTAGCTTCCCACTTGGCATAATTAAATACTTTTGCTGACTACAAAAAGCAAACAAATATGTTACATTATTACTTTGTGGTACTACATGGATACACCTTCCAAGGCTGGCAGCTACAAAGCCCTAAAGATGGCAGAACAGTGCTTTGCATGCTGGAACCACTAACTACGTCATCACAGCTTAATTTGTTCCTAGTCTCTGGAACCCCCTATCTGGTAATTTAAGTACTTCAAGCAGCAAAAAAAAAAAACAGATTTTCTTTCCTTTCCACCAAATTCCCTGTCACCTTGGAATAAGGGTACAATATGCTACAAAATTGTGCAAATATATTTTTTACTTCATAGGCACTTAGTGATTGTACTGAGTACTGTTGAATTGGTTCAGACTGATTTACTAACTTTATTCATACAATGGTAAAGACTCTTTCAGTCAGATTTTCAATCCCCCTCCCCCACTCCTGAACTCATGGAAGTGTCACATAATCTTCTGTATCGACATGCCAATGATATTGAAATTAGTTCTGGGCCTTTCTGTTCCTGAACAATGAAGTTCATTATGAGATTATGTGCATTTTAGAAATATTGCATGTACATGTATGTAATGTATTGGAAAATTGATCAGCAAACAATAAAGTAAGATACAAAAGGGCAGTTTCCATTATTATTGTAAAATACATGTATCATTGCTCCTGTAGACAAGCCATTTATTTATATTCTAAACACTTGCCTTTAATTATTTATAAGAAAATCGGTGAAACGAACTTCAGGGCTCAAGACTTACTTTTCAGCTCACTAGCCTAGTGGTTAGTAACAGGTCTGATTTTACTAGCCAAAACTATCATTGCACAAGCCAGACTTGTCTTGCAGTTTCACTGATTTGTGTTTTAAGGGAGTGGTTGAGCTCAGACATTTCTTTTTAAAATATATCTAAAAATTAGCACAAAAAAATTCCACACTTGCAAACACAACGCTTGCTTTTATTAAACATTCTCATTTGCAATGCCATCATTTTAGTTTGTTCATTTGTTTTTTTCCTTAAAATAGTGAAAACTTGCTTTTCTATAATTATAAATCAAACATCTAAGACATTTACATCTAGTGTGATAACTGAGTTTATTACATTTACATTTCAAGATTGCAGAATAAATAATCTTAACATGTCATTGTTTTGAGAACTTCTGTATCTCAAAATAGATTTAGTCCTTACCCATGAAAGAGCCTCAGTATACAAATTTAACATTTCTGCATTCAAATACTTATGACAACTTATTTAACTTATTGATTTAAAGGAAGTGTATTCTATGAAATCTGCTCAGAGTTTCTGTTTTTTATTAGTTTTCTCTTCTGTCAATAACCATTTTGCCTTATTCATTCGAAATAACTTCCATTTTTGTCCAGTACTCCAGTGCTTCACAATTTTTACTAGTCCAAATGGCTAGTGAAAGCGCAAAAGTTACTAGCCAAAACTGAAATTTCACTAGCCTGTGGCTACTTGGCTACCGTTAGTCTCAAGCCCTGAACGTGGAAAGTGTCAGCTGACCTGACAACTCCCCTTCACAAGCAAAAAATAAACTTTAAAACAATACAGTGCCGCAAATTGATAACGCTTTTTTTGTTAAAAAACTCACCTCAAGAAAAATGTCAGCCAAGTCATGCAAGAATATTATAACACAACCAATACGAAAGAAACCAGATGTGAAAGAAAACGTCGTCAACATGACTGTGACTATGTGATGAATAACCATTTGCCAAAAATCCTGCAAGACAGAAATATATTTTATTGAATGGTTTCTAACGCACCACAGCATCCAACTTTTTCACTTCACAATTAACTGTTGGTATAACAGACTACTTATTAGTATCCAAACAAGCATAAATCCTGGTTATTATTTGAGACATCCATACTGACACAGGCTAAAATTACCAGACTCCAGTCGCACTAATGCATACAAAAAAACAGAATTACATGTAACTATCATTTTAAAAATCTTCACGTTGCACCAAATTCAGTGTTTTTGAGGGCAAGCACAGGCAACACTCAAAATATTTTTTACATACACTGTACACATGGCTGAATTTTACACAGATTATTCTTGAAAGTGAAATGTTTTCTTTTTAAGGAGGCCGGAGTAAATTATAATTTCTACTCAATCAATGACTCCTGCAAATTTTTTGCCAAGTCTGTAAAGGAATAAAATCCTACATTTTCAAATTGCCTTCAAAGGTAAAGCCATAAAAATGTTTGTATCTTATTTCAGCCCACAATTCAAATGTGATTTGTCACCTAAGGTGTGAAAATCGTCACCTCAGACACACAAATTTTTGAAGCTTAACTTTTGTAAGATGTTTCAACATGTAATATATTTACTTCAGACAGTTTTCCAAATTTGTGAAATTTATTTCCAAAACTGAGGTGTTTGGAGTGATCCAACTACCACCTTAAAACACATCTGCCATCATGTTTATTCTGACTTATAAAAATAATGGTCAACAACACAAACCTTTCTTTTGACATCCACAAACAAGGAAATAAGTAGAGACAGGTAAAAGCCTATTTCAATCACATAATAATAAAATATTTCATCTGTGTAAGGCTGACAAAAGAAAAGAGAGGGAAATGTCTATTAATTAACATCATAAAATCACATAAAAGTGCATTAAACTGCTTCAGAAAAAAAACTAATTTGGGGCAAAAGATTTACTGCAACTTTACTGCTTTCTCATGTGTTTCTGGAACCATGAATATACAGTGAATGGTTGCAACATGTATTGCCAGTGATTATGTGGTAATTCAGTGAATCATACATGTGTATATCTTTGTCAACTATAAGAAATTTTAATGTGATTTATATTCTACACTAAGAGTGTACAGGTGTATTAACGACTCTATAATTTATTAACTTGAGCCCATTAAATTTTTGGTTGAACTGGAGAGGTAAATGCAAGATTCTTAATGATGTACCCACGCATACAATGTAAAAATCTAATAAAAGACAGCTCCAGTTAGAACATGGCCTAAGATTTCAAATAATCGATCAGTAAAATTTGTATTACAGCGCGACATGCCACAGTGTGCCCACCCAAAAAACTATTTTGACAAGTTAGCCAATCAGAGAGCACAGATTAGTTTGAGTTGTCTCGCCTCCTTGTTAAAAGTGCGACAGGTTTTGTGACAACAGCTTTGAACATTGCAAGGAGGTGGGACAGCTCAAACAAATTCATGCTCTCTGATTGGCTAATTATAACTTGTCAAAATAGTTTGTTGGGTGGCCACACTAAATCTTAAATCCTGACCTGTCTTCCATGACCTATAAAGCAGAGCCGTAGATCCCAAAGCCAGGGTTCCTACAAAACAAACATTTATTGAAGATCAAATTAAAGAACAATGCTTTTTTTGGAGTAATTGAACAGGAAGACAATACAACTGAAAGACGAATAGGGAACAATAGTCAAACAAAAAAGCCGGGAAATGCCTGAATAGAGACTGAGGCTGCACTTATAGACATTATTAATTTTTGCTTTTTAACTATATATCAAATTGCTTAAAGTACATTTTTTTCCACTTTAACTTGATCTAGAAATATACCAAGCTTATTAGCCACAGGTTAATATCTTGATGTGAGAGAAGATTCCGCAAAAATTTACGTTATTTTTAAAAAAAAAAAAGCTCTTTTGGCAGGCTTACTTTTAAAGTGATTATTTGTAGAGGTTTATTTTATCAGAAAGAACTTTGCATCTCATCGATGATTAACTTTAAAAGGGAATTTTCACCTGAAAAAGTTGTAGCGTACATGTTGCTGACAAGAACAAAGCACACTGGAAAGTAAAAACACTCAAGAAAACAGTCAATGATACAATCAAGTTACCTTGTATAATATAACCATTCCATAAACAGATGTCGCCAGATAGAACACAAATCGCCAGCTGCAAGATACAGTATGTTCACAAGGAAAATAGTGCCACAGTTGATACAAAGCATCATGTTTTACTTAGTATATATATCATTTTTTATTAGATAAAACATTTTGGAATGGTTGGTTAAGCTTTATTCATTTTCTTAACAGAACACACTCCCAACCACTTTTGGTTTGATTGTTTATGAGAGGGAGCAGGGTTGGCACAGTGGTGAGAGCACGTGCATCCCACCAATGTCGCCTGGGTTCGATTCCCGGACTCGGCATCATGTGTGGAAATGAAAATAATAATTACACGTCGTTCTGCTTCCTAATTGCCTAAGGTACCCTGGGTAGCGTCACACCATTGATGTCACCACCCATGTTGGTAAGTATTGGTTTTGTCTATGCTCCCCTATCCACGGGATGGAATTTCCAACGGCAATTGTTTAACTGGATCCAATTGGAAAGAGGCTAGGGAATACTGACACATTGAAAATTACAGGTCCTGGTTTTTATTCAACGGCTAACAGTGGGCCGTTTAAACAAATTTGCAGTTGAATGGTACGGGAAGATTCCTGAAGCTTTCTTCTATTGTGTGACAGGTAACAGTATTCTAGTGATTGCTACACAGTAGTGTAAAACTAATGAAAAACATTTGAATTACAAAAAAGAACAGATAGGTTAAGGAAAGGAGGAAATATTTCACTAAAAATTGTAACTGCATATGTCACAAGACTTGCAATATTGGCTGAATTGACACAGGCTGTAAATAAAATGAATGCCTATAGACAAGGAGTTTATTGTCAGACTACTAAAACTATGTAAGAAATGAGAGCTGATGACAATATAACTCCAACATTGATCATGGTTACAGGAGATCATGACTGATTACACACTACTTGTACAAAGATAATATAATGCTTATGACGTCAAAACATTTAAAAATTAACCATCCTCACAAGGTGACGATCGACACCACAATTTCATGGCTTACATTTGAAAATACTTTATCGCTTTTCATCCAGTTTGTTCGCTTCAAGTTTAAATCAAACAAACTTTATTTCAAGTTCATTTCAATTGTCTACCTTTAAAAGTAAATTTTAGACTTTCAAAGTAAAAAAAAAGACCAACAACATCTGGCTCAATTCAAGTCTCGTACATTGTAACCTGACACACATCACATTTTCGGAGAGTTTTTTCCTTTTGTTTGCTCGCTGCATTATCGGTTTACTTTTCAGCACAATGTGATAGCGATGCAGACTATTTACAGTAATTGTTGACGTCAACACTGGACCACACATCCTGAATATTGCAACGTTACAATTCTACGAATTCATTCATTCATGCCATTGGCAAAAACAGGGAGTCCGAGTTGCTGTTTGACAGTAGTGTTGTTTTAGTAACAAAGGGACCTAACTTTAGACTACTAGGGAAAAATTGCAGAGTACAGTTTTTATTTGTTCGGCCAGAAATGAGGTGTGACTGAGCCAAAACTTACTTGGCCAGTTATTGTGACAGGATACTACAGAAATTATGTATTTTCAGCCCTGTACTGACGTCATCACTTGAAACAAGTAAATGACCTGAACAAAAATTCCACACCTGCTTTCAGTGGCCTTCCGTAGAAGTGAAGGTTTTGATTGCTGTCTACGATTCTTAAACCATCTTTTCACTTCACGTGTTGACCAGCCAAGCTGTTTTGATAATCCTTCCACTCGCTCTGCATTGGGTGACTTGCTGATTGTTTGGTAAACCTTTTCACAGAATGTGTTTTGTTCAAACACTGTAGTTTCTTCCTTCACTCCGAGATATCCTACAACAGGGCCAGCAATGAACCTAACCAACAAGAATGAATGGCAACATTGTGTTAGACAAAAACATTCATTAGGGTTACCCTAATACTGTATCTTCAGCCGTGTCTCTCCAATAGAGTGGTAAAGTGATGACGTCATAAAAACTAAATTTATGAAATTATGGGATTTGCTGACATATTCTGAAAGTACATGATAAAGAATGCCTACTTGCAAAATCAGCACCTCATTTCAAATTGGGGGTGAGATATTGGCCCTTTCATGCTTCAATGACTCCATACAAATTCTTGTAATTTTGTCTCTGTTCTTAACCGTTTAGAACAGAGACAAAATTACAAGAATTTGTATGGAGTCACTGAAGCATGAAAGGGCCAATATCTCACCCCCAATTTGAAATGAGGTGCTGATTTTTGGCAAGTAGGTATTCTTCATCATCTACTTTCTAAAGATCTTAATGAATCCCATCATTTCAAAAACTTTAAATATTTGTGACGTCACACTTTACCACTCTATAGTGTCTCCAGTCTAAGTGGAAGTGCATCCAATGAAGTGCAAGATAATGAAGATGATGCTAATTAATACTTTTAAATTACTAATTAAAGCATTACTTTTAATAGCCCAATTTCAATATCTTAAAATTCTAAAAGAAATTACTTATTCATCCTACAAAATCTTTTGTTTTATTCCCCTAAGCCTTGGCGACACGTTAAAATATTAATATATCGAATATGTCCATTGATTCCAGTGAAAAATATGCCAAAATTGTAAATCAAGAGTAAGATAAACTGGAGTGATCGCATGGAAATAGTCATAACCGAGACAAACTTTACATAAGAAATTTGGAAATTGGAAGTTTTTACTGCATGAAGGCCATTTTAAAGTTTTGCACCCTCTTCTATTGTCACAAAACAAAGCTTTAGATTAATATTAATTTTTTTCAACACTTTTTGGCAATGTTTAAAAGGCTTTCATTAAAGTAAAAGAACTGTGAAAGGAAGGGATGTCAAGAATCACAATATACAGTGAGATCCGTGGGGGGAAGGAAGTTACTCCCTTAAATTTTGGATAGGTGTGTGCCATGAAGGTTCTTAAAGGGACCTAGTCAGCCTCCGCCATTTTTGATGGCATCGCAATTATGGCAATTGTATGATGAAGCGAAATTGTATTGTATTGCTGAAGGTTATGTTACTTCAAGTGTTTAAATTACCTTTAGAGAGTTTTCAAGGATTTTCTTTCGTTTTGACACGATCCGCGTAAAGTAGAATACTAAAATTTTCGCATGTAAACAATAACAAAGGTGTGACTGACTAGGGCCCTTTAAACCCTGACCCTATTTAAGGATAAAGTAAACGGAATTTGATACCCGATTTTATAATTAAGGCCCAAACCCGAAAAATGACACCCTTTTCAAGGAAAGAACAGAAACTAAGGAAGGTGTAAACGAGTCAACTTTTTGTCATTCCGTAATGTTTTCAGTGTGACAGACCGTTTCTTTTCCATTAAGCGTGTTGTTTTTGTACTACAAATTACAAAAGAGCCAAATAATACAATTTAGGTACCCTATCTAAGGATCACACCATGAAGAATGCCAAAAGAAGCAAAAATGATACCCTATTTAAGGAAGGAGAACCTCGAAATAACCATACCCTATCCCGCAGCACATAACTACATGTATATAGCCCACATATGGGAGAACTCCCCTCCCACCACCCCGGGAGTCAGCTCATGCATTGTGACTGACCACTTGAAAGGTAACAACACATGTCGAAAAATGAACAGTCAATCAAAAACTCTTCTCCACTGGCAACAGTAGAGGAGCAGAACTGCGAGTTGTCTTCACTCTTCTTTGAGTGGCATTAAAATATGATTTTTATACTAATATAATTTGGTTTCATCTACTCGGTTGATAATGTGAATTGGCCACCGTAAAGAGATTCAAGAGCTGACGTTTCGAGCATTAGCCCTTTGTCGGAGCGAATCGCTATTGGCTGGTGCCTGGTAACGTGAAAACAACGGAATAAATTAGTTGAATGAAAAGCGTTCGTTAATACCTTGAGGATTAAGAGTGCCGATTTGAAAAAGAAATTTTTGTTCTAGAGTTTTGCGGCTTTCCGTGCTTCCTTGGTGAAGGGAAAGGCCGCAGACTGCCAGTTGTTGCTTAGAATGATTTGGGAGATTGAAGTGTATTTTGTCAACGTTGTGGATGAAAGTTAACTATGTTTTTGTCGTGTTTGAATCATTCAAACGCGACAAAAACATTGGTAACTTTTTAGTCAGAAGTGCATTCCAAACAAGTGATCAACCCGGAACTTTTAAGTGTGCTCGCGCACGATGCAAAGCATGCCCTTTCATTCACAACGTTGACAAAAATTAATATCGGGACCCAAGCGATCTATCAAGATCACTGATCATTTCACCCGTACCTCAGCTAATGTCATCTACTGCATAACTTGCACTCTTTGCAAAAAGTTATACATCGGCGAAACAGGGAGACGACTAGGCGACGGATTCCGAGAACACCTTCGCGACGTAGAGAGAGATAACAAAACTGCATAGTAAAAGCAGCATATGGCAGTCTGCGGCAAAACTCTAGAAAAAAAAATATATTTTTCAAATCGGCACTCTTAATCCTCACGGTATCAACGAACGCTTTTCATTCAACTAATTCATTCAGTTGTTTTCACGTTACCAGGCACCAGCCCATAGCGAAGCTCCATCTTTCTGTATGTAAAAAACACATGACCCACAATTCCTTTATTCGCTCCAACAAAGGGCTAATGCTCGAAACGTCAGCTCTTGAATCTCTTTACGGTGGCCAATGCACATTATCAACCCAGTTGATGAAACCAAATTATATTGTTATACATGTACTTCCCACCGACGCAGCACCACAGTTTCTTTAGAAACTTACCCCCTCTATCATTTTTATACTGTTTTGCCCCTGCTATACTAAAGGGAAAAACATCCTGGAATGGGATTGGCTGCTATTGACAAAAATTTTACTATTGACCAATACAATTATTATTTGCATGTGTGGCCCAACAGCATACATTAATAAAGTTTTCAACTGCCTCAACATCAGAAAGAAGCAAGTCATGGGATTGAAAAATTGGGTTTGAAAATTTCCAAACTAGTTGCTACAGTAGGTCATGAGTGAATATTCCAAACCAAAAACAACTTCCAATCATAACATATGCCATTTATCTAGCAGTGATACAAAATGATGAATAAATCAAACAATTTATGGGAGTAATGATGTGCGAGAATTTGAGAATGAAAATAAAATTGAACGAATATTTTATTTATCTTTTTCAGTGCTTATCAAAGCTTTCATATAAGAGGCTAATGCACAAGAATGATAACAATACTAATTCTCATTACCAACATTAAAAGAAATGTTAGGTTATCAAGAAGGGGAATTAAGATTTATATCATACAGGACTAAAGTCTTCACTACAGGACATCTGACCTCAACAGAAAACCCAACAGGACATATATCAATGTTTTCCTGATTTTACAGGTAAAAAGATTTGGTCATCTATTGTGTGAAAAACTAACAAAATATCTGATCAACAATTGTCAATAGATCAATGGACAAAAAAGGAACAGGTGTTTCAATGGAAACGAATATTATTGAATTTTCGGTTAAGAACTCATGCAAATTTCATAAAATTCGCGTTTCGGTCACACCTACTGTTAGTACAGTACTTACGGAATTCCTGGTTTGACACTTTGCCTTTGTGAAACTTTATACAAACCACGACTAAATCAAGTTGGACATTACTAGGTATTATTTGACAAATAGGCCTGATATAAGCTTAAATTTATCTCCGTGTAAGCTGACGGCGTAAAGAAATTAATGTAGCAGTGAAATTGAGCTTTTATATACGTACTTCAAGTTGACGTTTGATCTGACAGACCTTATTAAATAAAACAGCTGCACAAGACCAAAGAGCTGTGCTCGCGATGAGAAGGAAAAGGGCCGCCCCCGTTACTTTTCACTGCTCTTGTATGCAGTGGTAAAAAGATCTGAAAAGGATCGAGACTTTTAAAAAGCCATTGATGATCTCGAATGGAAAACATTCTCGAAGTTAAACAAAACCTGCTTGGACAAGTTGAGTTTTCAAACAAATCTACATTGGCTGCCAGCAGAAAACGCATCTAAACAAAACGTCAAAATGACTTCTTGGATGCCATAATTTAAGACAGGATACTCCCAACTGAAAAAGCCGGTACATTCCCACCATGTGCACCCTTCAGATCAAACATCACTTTAGCCGTCACAAACCTTTCGAAGATAAACCGTAAAAAAATCAATGTAAATGCAACAGGAAAGCACAGATAAAGCTCTCCACTTTGTGACCATTTCGGGTTTTTCGTCTCTTCTAAGCTTTCCCAAGTTGTGTTCTCTGTCAGCCAGAAATCAGGGTCCCAAAACCACGCTCTTAACGCTTGCAGCTGATCCGCCGCCATCGCCATGAAATTCACATGAATTGGCCTGACACTCGCCCCATAACACCCTTCGTTCTTGGCGTTTAGCCTAAGAGACAGTTCATGTCAACTTACACAACAGTTTCCTTGGATTTACGTCCGCCATGTTGGTTGTCAAGTGAGAGATTGTTATTTTGAGAAGAACCAACATCAAAATGGCCGATTGCAACTTGTGGGAGGACCGAGACGTCCGATTTGACGTTACCTTGCAGTGAGTTTGATTTAAGTTTGTCTGTATTAGTTACGTTATGTGCTTGAGAATGATTCCCTATTAAAATGCGATTTGTTTATTTTTCGTGTATTGCAGGCAAATGCAGTTGAGATCAGGAGAGGTAAGCGTAAATGAGCTAGAAAATGTCTTTTCTTAGGCTTTGTTCGCACTTAGTGTCCGAGCACTGGTACCTGGGCACCCGAAGAAAGAAAGTGCTGTGTTCAGACACTGGAAACTAAAGCACCCAAATACTGTCAAGTGCCGAGTTTCATTTGTAACCTGCTTTATCAAATAAATCACACATGAATGTGTGTATGTATTTATGTATGTAGGTCGAGTACTCGGACACGGCAACCCTCGGCACCGTCCCCAACTTCTGTGGTGGGTACTTGAAAAAGTAGTGGAAAAGATTTCCGCACAACCCCATACACCACTGTACATTTACATTTATTATGCTTGCAGCCTTGCCGATGTATTAATTATGCACGCGGCCTATTGTCTTTTACACAATTTATTACATCCATTTTGAAATCACTGGTGATCCTTGCAATCTGATTGGCTCTCAGGAGTGCGATTTTATTCACGAATCGCACTATTTTTGGCTCCAAATCGCATCATTTTCCCAGCGAGGGAGAAAGGAACAATAAAATCAGATTTCAAGGCTTGTTTAAAGTAACTAATCAAACTACAAGAAAATAAAAGACAAAGAAAGTCACTGAGTAGTGAATTTTTGACATTAATTTTTAATTAGTTTTTAGTTAATGAATGAAATTACTTACAGTTTCTGAAAGATGATGGTGAGCTTCTTAAAGCTGAATACCCACATTTAGAGCATGTAGGAGAAATTAATTTTCAGTTTCTATTTTAATGAATATTTGAACATTTGTAAAATGCATCTAGCTCCACAAAACAATAAATGAACGTCTTCAGAAGCTGGCAATTCCTCCATTTTGAAAATTTAATGTCAACATACAGGTCATGAAAACAATAGCGCCGGAAGGTCCTGTGTCAGTTCAATGTCGAGGCAAGAAAAAGCATGGAAATGATTATCAGATGGAATCCCTTGAAAACATGCAGAGTGCTAATCTTTTTAAAGGAGAAAAACTGTCCACTGAAACATCGTACGAACGGCATATAATTTCTTCTCAGGCTGCATTCAGTTTACTCTCCAAAGACAGCAAGATGTCTCAACCACAACCAGGACCAATCACTGTGACAGAAGGAATGAAGATGAGGATTGAACTGTAAAGTATATAGACTGTTTTGCTCTAACAAGAGTTAAAAAAATCCAAAACTGCTTGAAGATCCTTGAAAACGTCCTCGAATGAAACGTGTATTTCTTTCTTGTTACGCTCGACTGACATTTTGACACATGATGCCCCAATTTACATACAAACTGAGATAAAAGTTTTTCCGTTTCCGTTTCCGGTTCTTTTTTATTTTGGCGAATAAATTGGGTGATTTAAAAATGGATGTAATAAAGTGGTAATTGAACTTTGTGTCGTGCAATTTTGGTCTGAAATCGAACCCTAAGCCTATGCTTACCCCCCTCGGATTACCAATCTATTGTTTATACCACTACACTGTGAGGTTCAGTTTAAAATTCCTGGTTGATAAATTATTTTTATTTGTTTATAACTCATGCAGACAAAGAAAAATTAGCATAAGAATTTGTTTATTTACCCCTTTGTTCTCCCGGCATGAAAACACGCAGCGCATTCCTTTTTCATTGGCTTCCATGGAGAATAAAGATGATGGGTACCGTATTTATTCGATTAAGCGCCCAACCTCGAATAAGCGCCCACCTCGAATAAGCGCCCACCCTTTAGGTAGGAAAAGTTAATAAGCGCCCAGCCTTGAATAAGCGCCCACCCCACCCCCCAAAAAAATAATTTTGAGCGTCCAACCTCGAATAAGCCCCCCCTCCTCCCATCCCTCAAAACATAAGTACGGTAAATAAAGTGTACAAAAGCAAAATGGGTATTGATTATTACGGTATTTCTTTAATGGCTCACAATCTATAATTTCATTGTTGAAAAATCTATGAGAATGTTGTAATTTTTCTCAGAGTTTCAACTGAAATGGTGAAAACTTAATAAGCGCCCAGCCTCGAATAAGCGCCCACCCAGAAGGTCCAAAAATTAAATAAGCGCCCAGGGCGCTTAATCGAATAAATACAGTATTCGCATTTCTTTCCCTTCTTTTAAGCCTTCTTTGAGGTTCTCTTCACTAGTAAAATGTTATTATTTGCCGAGAAACCAAGGTCAACGTCCTTAATGTAATTTAAGAAAGGACAAAGTTACCCTGTTTCATTTTCACTGTCACATTGCCTGGAACACTCGTTGTACAGGAACATTCAAGATGTCTTTGAAATGAGTGGTTTTGGCGTAAACACTGCAGAGCATCATTTTCACCGACCTATGTGAAGTCCTTTCGGACCCATAATCATTCTTCGTTCATCTGTGTATGTTGACCGATTGATTGATGAATTGATCGATGGTTTGCTTCCGCTGTATTGCATGCGTAACATGATTTTTTCAGCTTTCTCCTCTGGAATTAAACTAACAAAAGGATGTCTCAAATAAAGTGTGTAACTCCCAAAGGCTCTCTATTGTTCCACATATTGTTTTCAATAAACAAAGAACTGCATGCATAATAAATGTATGGGGATTTTTAAAAATCTTACCAGATAGACATAGTGTGTTCACAGTAGTGCCAGCTGGAATCATACTCGTGTAAAGGTGTTACATTAAGTTTAGGTTAGTTTTTTGGGACATTATATATGATGTTCCATCGGGCACTGATCATGAAACTTAAGCCTTATGTGCCAGACATAAAAAGTCTTTTTCCTTCAGGCAATTTGTCCTATAAACAAGACATTTTTTTGTTTAAACTGGTTTACACATAAGCTTAATAAAAGTGGAATTATTTTATCTATCTAAAGGTGTTAATTGACAAACTTGATTCCATTGAAGATACCAAGGGTAACAATGGAGACAGAGGTACTCTTATTTTGTACTACTGAATGTATGTTGCAATGCTATGCCCAATTTGTCCCCAGAGGCTGTGTTACCCTAATATCCACAGTGTGCATCAGGTAAAATGCAGAAGATACAGTACCGCCTGAAATCATATGCACATTGGCAGAATGCAGGAAGGACCGCGGGAGGAACGAGACGAAACCATGCGGTTCACGAACGAAACCCGCACGGTTCACAAGCGAAAACCTAGGTTGAAAATTTGATGCGGTCAAATGGACGAAAAACCAACACGATAGCCTTTTGTAATGGTATTGTCTTCATACTGAATAAGATTTTTCTCACTTCTAATGAACAACACAGCGTGACCGACATCATTCATTGTGTTCACTGCGATGTTCCTTTTCACATGAAGCTTTCAACCGATGGCCTTACGTTTTAAAATGACGTACTAATAGTGGCATATTAAAATACACTTTGATACAAAGATCTAGAAAGAGATTTTAAAATTTTTATTGGTTCCTTTTCAAAAACCACGCGATTACAAAACTTACAATGTCACATCGTAGCTGTCAAATGCAAAAATCTTCATCTTCAACAAAGTTCAGTTTCCACCGGCGGTTATTTTATCATTTTCTGCCAGTGTTCAATTAATGAAGTCCTGGATCGGATCAAGCATTTCTACATTCTTATCGGGCTTGAGACAACGAAACAGCCTTAGCCAAGTTCAGAAAGAAACCACCAGAATGTAAAAAAAAAAACACCTGAAAATAAAAGAAAAACCCACCGGCAACCGGGTAATTTCCTATTTCCAGTTGGTCACCCACCCAAGTACTAATGCTGCTTAGCAGGGCTTAACTTCGGCAATCGGGCGTAAATATCCGTCAAGTCAGTTTAAGAGGATCTTTTGAACAATTTGCCACTTATTTTGCAGAAATCAGATTATTATTATTTATTAACTAATTTGAATGACTTTCTTTAGTATCTTAATGTCTGCGACTGATACCACAGGAAAGCGCCTTCTACGAGGTCAACCATGCATGCGCCGATGCAGTCATTTGTAGTGCGAAAATCTCTTTGTCCGTTGAGTATTTCAACAAATAGTCATTTTATAACTTCATATTATCTTAAATAATTTACTGATTTATTCATTTTTTTCTTTTTTGGTCATTTTTCTATTTTTAGTAGTTTTATTGCTTTTTAAACCATTGAATTTTTTGCCGTTACTCGTTTTCTTGTTACTCCATTACTCGTTACTTGTTACTGTGTTACTCGTTTTAGTAACACCCTAATTTTTGTGAACATAGAATATGCAAATCTTGAACAAACTTAAGTGAAGCGTGACGCTGTGAATGCTCCGTCACTCAAGAATTTTTGAAGGATCGATAAAGCCAGAACATCCCATCTCAAAGAAAAGATCAATACAGCAGCAATACACGCTCTCCTCCAGCTGTAGCATGAAATTCTTCCGACTTTTTCGAACAATTTCATTTTGCTCAATCTGTTTGTTTGTAAAGGTTTCAGAACAAATCTCTTGGGTAAATATATAGCAATTATCTTGAATGTAAAACTCAACAATAGAGGTAACAAAGACAATTAAGGGGACGAAAACATGGCCTTTGAAGAATGCGTGTTTCCCTCGTTTTTGTCTCGTGTTTCGTTCATTCCTCCCGCGGTGCACGCACGGGCAAAACGTGTGACTGCCTGCACATCCACCTCGTGAAAACCGAGTCTAATGTGCACATGATTTCAAGCGGTACTGTATCTACGTTACTTCTGTATAGTATATATCTGCAGGTACACTGTATTGTTTGGTTCAGAAAACCCTCTGCTTTCCTTGTGGTTGTATTCTTTCTGGAAAAAGTGCTTTACTCTTGATGCATACACAGAAAATTTGTCTATGTGACATACTGGGATGCGATTTGTTCCTTTTGGCCAGCGGCAGGGAATGATTTTCTGGAGCCTCACATGGGTCTGCTATGCAGTTGAATACTTGTAGGGCACATATGCCCTAAGGCCGTTGCGGGGCTATTTGATAAATTGTTATGTTCCGCTCAAAACTATTGTGGTGGAAATTGCTAAACAATGGCACGTTATTGGCAGACATATCATCTTGGTTATTGCCCAGTGTTGCAACTCTTGCACCAAAATAAACTGAGTTAATGTGCTTTTGAAAGTAAGCTATTTTTTTTTTCTGCTCCGGGGCCTTCGTTGATCAAAAGAGGATTCTCGGTGAAAATTGTTTAACAACCAGGGAAGAAGAAGAAGTAAAGCCTTTTATGCCAAACTGGCTCATAACTGCCGACACTTAAGTCCATTTCTGTAGCATGAAATGGCTAGGAGTCTTTCTACTCCCCCTGGATGGGATGCTAGTCCATCGCAAGTTACTTCCCCCTGGATGGGATGCTAGTCCATCACAAGTTACTTCCCCCTGGATGGGATGCTAGTCCATCGCAAGTTACTTCCCCCTGGATGGGATGCTAGTCCATCGCAAGTTACTTCCCCCTGGGTGGGATGCTAGTCCATTGCAGGTTACACCTCCTGGATGGGATGCTAGTCCATCGCAAGTTACTTCCCCCTGGATGGGATGCTAGTCCATCGCAAGTTACTTCCCCCTGGATGGGATGCTAGTCCATCGCAAGTTACTTCCCCCTGGATGGGATGCTAGTCCATCGCAAGTTACTTCCCCCTGGATGGGATGCTAGTCCGTTGCAAGTTACTTCCCCCGGGATGGGATGCCAGTCCATCGCAGGTTACTTCCCCCTGGATGGGATGCCAGTCCATCGCAAGTTACTTCCCCCTGGATGGGATGCCAGTCCATCGCAAGTTACTTCCCCCTGGATGGGATGCCAGTCCACCGCAAGTTACTTCCCCCTGGATGGGATGCCAGTCCATCGCAGGTTTCCCACCCTGGATGGGATGCTAGTCCATCGCAAGTTACTTCCCCCTGGATGGGATGCTAGTCCATTGCAGGTTACACCCCCTGGATGGGATGCCAGTCCATCGCAAGTTACTTCCCCCTGGATGGGATGCTAGTCCATCGCAAGTTACTTCCCCCTGGATGGGATGCCAGTCCATCGCAAGTTACTTCCCCCTGGATGGGATGCTAGTCCACCGCAGGTTACTTCCCCCTGGATGGGATGCTAGTCCATCATCAGTGCTACATACAATCATAATTATTTTGACACTTAATTACGTAAAGTGATTTAATTTGTTATTTTATTGTTTAGCATCTGTCACCACTGTGAAGAAGGTCATGCACTCAACTTATTTATTATTACTTTTTTTGTAGGAAGACTTCTTGTCACCAACCTTAGACTGATATGGCATTCACAGAGTATGCCCAGGGTGAATTTGTGTGAGTAACATTTGTTATATGTTTTTCATTTGTGTTTTCTGTCATTATAGTTTGCCATATTTTGGTTTACCTCAGTTTATTAGCCTATTCTATTTGAAATAAATTATTGGTTCCCCCATTGTTTTCTATTCATTTGTATGTACATGTAAACAAAAGTTATTGCATGCTTGTTGCTCTGAAAAGGGAAAAATCTTACGAGTTTACAAATACATGAAATTGTACATGTAGGTTTTGGACTGCAATCCTTTACAGTGTCTACAAAACAGTTTATTAGACTACATGCCCTTGCTTTTCATGAGTAAAACTCAACTTAGCAGCACTTTGTTGCCTATTGGCTCACAGAAAATCTTTCCTTAAAACAATAAATAAAAATAGTCTTATGTTGAAAATGTTGAAGTAAGGGTAATTTTTCACTGGCTGAGTAGGACGAAAATAAGTAAAAAATGTTGCTAGAGCCTGGGTATAGGTCATGTGACCTGTGAGGCGGGCAGTTGTTTCTGTTGCATCCGATACTGCCAACTTTCCCGCATTGTATTAGCTTTAATTGACATTGCAATAAAGGTAATGGTAATGGATTTGTATAGCGCATTTTCCATATACATGTTCAAATGCGCTTTTACATTTCTAGTCCGCGGTGAGATCGTATGTCAGCATGTAAAGGCGCCGATGGCAGCCCCTATCAGTCCATTCATGATCTCACCCCACCCACCCAACCCATGAGTACATATGCAAACAGACCAGACCACAACACTGGGACTCTGTGCCCTACTCTTAACGATTAGTGTGTGGGTTCTTTGACCTCCCCTGCTGACCTGTAACGTTGAAGATGCAAGAGACGGGAGCTATGGTTTTACCGTTTTAAAAAATTTAATATCGGTGGTCATTGTGTTAGCACCTGATCTAACAATGTTTTATTTTACCAGATAGTGTATTTCACATCTTCTCATAAGCTAGAAATTGTTTTCTGTCTCAATGAAATGTACATGTAACTAATGTGGAAATAAATCACGTCAAGGAAACGGTTTTTTATTTTTTTCTTTCCCTGCAGCTGTTGGTTTTAGTTGTGTTGTTAATGTGTCCACAAGGTCAGCAAATTCGGTGCGTATTATTTTGTCAGAGTGTATTTCTTTATCTTACTATCACTAAATGGATATAAAATGAAAATAAAATGGAATGGTCCATTCCTTCCCTCTGACAATCACTGCAATCTTAATTACCTTCAATTTCTCAAACTCTGTATCCTTGGATAAATGCTTTATTTTAGTAGAAACTCAGTTGTGTTCTGTTTGAAATCTGCAAACCTGATTGGATCTCCCATTACTACTTCCTATTTGACAATTAGACTACAAGCCTGAGTTTGCTATGAGCAAATAGCCAAGTTGCTCATAGAAAACAGCGGCAAAGATTGCATGCAAAAATATACCATTTTACAGTATGCACTTTTAAGCCAAAATATTTTATTCAAGAAAAAAGATCATTTTCTATTTAAACAATAGAGTGTTTCTGTCGAGGAATTATCGGCTGATAGTTGCCCCGCGGAAATTTGATGTTCTTAAAACAAATATTTGCCCGAGAAGCAAAGCTTCCAGCTTTGAAAATCAGGTAAGAAACCCTTGAAATACAGATAAACCAAATAGCGTTTGATTTTTTTACCGAAAGACTGCTTGTTAACAAACAATTTCACGGACGGGCACTATCCATCCGGGTATTTTCCTCGGACGGGCACTATTTAAACAATAGAGAGTTTCTGTTGAGGAACTATCGGCTGATAGTTGCCCCGCGGAAATTTGATGTTCTTAAAACAAATATGCTAGTTTAAGAACATCAAATTTCCAAGGGGCAACTATCAGACCGATAGTTCCGAGAGAAACACTCTATTGTCTTTATTGTTCACCACTAAACTTTCTTCCGCACGCGCCCATTAACTGAAAAAGCGAGCGTTTTGAATTATTTTGTTTTATAACCTTTTAGGACGAAAGACTTGAAGTAAACGAATTAAAAAACTAGACAAGAAACCAACTTAATCAAAACCAGACAAGAAATGCACTAAATAGCCGCTTGTTTACAAAAGGAATTCACGGATGGGCACTTACCATCTGGTATGAACGCTATCGCATCACATGCTTAATTTAGACCAATCAGAATCGGAGAAAATTTAATGATGAACTATAATGGTGATTAGTAGAAAGTCAGCTGTGTTCTATTGGAAATCCTTGAACCTGATTGGTTCTCTGACTGTTTTCTATTCGCCAATAGAAAACGATCGCGCACGCACGTTGACCTTTGAAGGCAAGATTTTTCTTCATTTTTGGCTTAAAAGTATATAAAATGGCAACTTTTGGAATGCAACTCTTTTGATTTTCTACTAAAACAATTAGGCTACTCGCCGTCGTTTTCTATGAGCAACAGTCAACTCGGCTGCGCCTTCTTGACTATTCGCCCCTAGAAAACTCTGGCTCGTAGTCTAATTGTTAAATATAAAACAGTGGAAGAACCAATTGGATTCATTGATTTCCAACAGAACACAGCTGGGTTTCTACAAATCGGTGATAGAACATGATCACACACATGTTGCTCTTTAAAGGGACAATTTTTCTTGATTTTTGGCTTAAAAGTAAAAGTGTAGGTTTTGGGTTGTATTTAATTTTGAGTTTCCACCAAAACAACTAAATGGACTACTCACTGACCATTCACTCATAGAAAACTCGGCTTTGTAGTCTTACTGTTAAATAGTTTCTTTTTAATTTTCAATAACATTCAGAAACTTCGAGGACAAACAGAAGCTTTGTATCTCTTGACAAGATGCAACAACACAAGATTTGAGTTTATCTTCACAAATCTGGTGAGTGAAAAAGAATAAAGAGAGCTGCCTTTGGAATTCTACAGTACAAAGGTTGTAATTGAACCAGTTTTCCATCCTTGGTTTCATGTTTAAAAATAACAGCTGTGATCAGGCATTCTTATTTTTAGCGGCAACAAAAAATAATTACGCCAGCCTGATACAATTATTTGACGACTCGCCTGTAACTAGTCCAGACTCTGAACTTTATCCTGATTGGTCGCGAAACAAAGACAATATTAAACTGTGTGTTGTGATTGGCTACCTGAGTGACAGTGCAACATCTGGTCTAAAAATATCATGCCCAGACATTTTTTAATTACCTCTGTCGAACTGGATGTGGAGAGCGAGTTTTGCTAGCTTTAAATCTATCGACAGTCTTGTTCACAAGTAGCTCAAAGATGAATAAAAAACTGATCACCTTTAGCATAGTTTGTTATAAAAGGTACAAAGCTTCCCAATTTTCTATCTTTCGTGCTGGCATTTATTGTAAGTTGAACTGTTGACAACCGTTGACGAGTTTATGCTCAATTGAAAACAGACGTGAGTGGACTTCAGGTGTCAAAAGATTTTTTTATTTTGTGTTAGAGTTTATACAAGCTGACTTAGTCTTTATTTTATTTATGCAAATAATTAATTGAAGTTTCACGTGTGAATGAAACTGCAAACAGAAAATGACCGATACTAATTAGGGGCGGCACACGACTCGTCAAATAATTGTATCAGGTGTTCTGCCTCTCGACGCAAAAATTTATAGAACGCCTGATAGCAGGTTAGTTTAAAAAGAGAAAATCAAACTAACCTTTCATAAAAATCTAATTTAAACAATGTAACAAAACAACACTTGAGAAAATAATTATCATGAAGTTTTCAAAAGGAATAGATCTAATGAAAAGGTATCACTCGCAAAATAATGTTCTGTAAATTAATCCTCTTCTGAAACTCATCAATAATTCATCAAGTTAAAACAACAGAAATCAGACAGCAAGCGTGGTTTTGCAAAATTAATGTGATCTTAATTAGCATAGACTTTTACAATTTTATTTCTTTGTTTTCTCTATAGTTTTAGTTTTGATTGAGAAGATATTTCAAACACTTGATAAAGTGTTCTCTCGCATTTCTAAACGCCTCGAAGTTCGTCAAGAGTACTCCGCTGCACTGTTATTTTCAACAATTTTCTCTGTATTTGGAAATGCGATGAAACACGTACTGTCTCTTGTGTTTGATATATTATTTACAGAATAGGTATTGTGTATATTAAGTATTAGTACAGAATATATAAGCCATTCTGTAAGTTTTTATACAGAATGAGGCCTATATTATTGATTACATCAGTTTACTATTTTGAAGCTTTGATGCGATGAAAAATTTTAATTACATAATTGTATTTGATTCATACATACTGAGCAAAAAAAAAAAACACTCATCTGACTGGCGAACTATATATCACCTGTCTTATCCCCAGGGCAATAGCATCAACGACCATATTCCCAAAGACCCCTATTCTATCAGCTATGTACGGGTCGTCGACGCTATTAATATTCTTCAGTCCCTGGGAGGGAGAGCGTTCCTCTTCAATCAGCTGTCTGATGGTCTCGACTGAATCGTTAAACATAATTACCGCATCCGACATGTCATTCACATTCTGGACGACTTTTTTATTGCTGAGGAGTCCAAACTAGCCTGCTTAACTAGCTTTAGCACCCTGTTCCGCATATTTATGGCTCTCAAGGCTCCTGTAGTGTCCTCAAAGACTGTAGGCCCCTCTCAGGAAATCGAGTTCATGGGTATCATGCTAGACAGTGTACGCATGGATGGGCGCTTACCTCAGGACAAACTCTCCAGAATCAATGATTTTGTTAAACTGTCCCGCCGTTTAGTCAGCCTGGTAGAGTTACAATCACTCATTGGAACTCTCCAGTTTGCTTGTAAGGTGGTGGTTTCCAGTAGGACCTTCCTCCAGCAGGCTATCAATTTAACCAGGGGGGTCCTCAGTCGCTTTCACCACATAAGGCTGAACAAGGAATTCTTTAAAGACCTCGATATGTGGAAGGTTTTTCTAGCAAACTGGAACGGGCGTTTCTTTTTTCTCAAGGCTTCTAATACCCCAGCCCCAGAACTGGAACTCTATACTGACTCCGCTGGGTCCATAGGGTTTGGTGGCTATTTGCAGGGGAAGTGGTTCCAGGTCATTGGCCTCCCCACATGTGCTTGAACCGGGAACGGGGGATTAGTATTGAATGGCAAGAACTCTTTCCCATTGTTGTGGCCTGCTCCGTATGGTACCCATTTCTTGCCGGGAAACGCCTTCAGTTCTGGTGCGATAACGAATCTGTAGTATCTATAATTAATTCTGGGCACTCCAAGGTCTCCCGCATTATGGAGTTGGTCAGAAAGCTCTTTCTCCTTTCCATGGGCCGCTTTTATCTTAGCCTTTTTCACATTTCTACGTTGTAGCGAATTCACCTACACAGGGGCACGCAAGTTTAGGCCGCTTTTCGATCTCGCTACCGATTGCATAGCCTTTCACCCGAACCTGGCACGCCCGCAGGTTTTGTCGGTACAACTAAAATCGTCTAAAACCGACATATTCAGGCAAGGGCAATCTCTTCGGATAGCTAGGACTTTGTCCGCCCTTTGCGCAGTTAGGGCCATGCAAGTGTACTTTCTCTTGGCAAAGCCAGAACAGGGGCCCTTGTTTTATTTCCAATCTGGCCGTTTCCTTGCCCGTAGCGCGGTGTCACATCTCAGAGATAGTTCAAGGGCTGCAGGTCTCCCATATTGCAGCCTTAAGGGCCACAAATTTCGTATGGGAGTGGCATCTGGCTTACCAGATTGGCTTATCAAAGTTCTGGGTCGTTGGTCCTCAGATTGTTACCAGCTTTATATTAGAACTCCTCAATCTACATTGGAGTCTGTTGCCCCAAAGGATGGCTACAGTTTCGGGGTGTTTCTCGCTAACCTAGCATCTTTGCGGTTTTTATTTGCTCGGGGGGGATGCGTTGCCTCGCATGCGTCAGTGGCGGTTAAGTCTGCTCAGGGACTTCCCCCAAGCTTGTTGACCTCATTGCCTTTGAATATCGCATGCTAACCAATACTCTTGTCCGATCCAGCATGTGCTGTTTTGCATTCAGCTCATATTGTTGGGGAGATAATTGAGGTTCGTTTTGTCACACAATAGCCAGAAGTCGCACAGGCTAACCTTACGCAAGGCAGTGCTCCCCCATTATCGCCAACTTGAGTCGTTCTTTGTCTATTTAGTAGCCTACACGTTAAATAAATATTGTGCCGCAGTCGGTCTCTTTTATTAAGGAACAGTGACATGAAATGCTATTTTACTGTCACGCCATTAAAATATAGTTAATGGCATGTGACGCCCGTATCTTTAAGCCTTTCATGGCGGCACAGCTATCAATAAAATTATTGTGTAGTCAAGCCCCAAAGGTCGTCAAACTCTCAGACTCATTGTATATTAGGTTTAAACATTATGACTTTGTTGTCTTTAGCATATTATAACGATTCACGGCATTGGCCTAAAGTATTAAAGCACTATTCATTGTTTACACGTAATGCTAAGCTGGTCCGTGGTACAGTTCTTTCTACTGGCTATTTTGTAGACGTTTGTCTAGCTATAAAAGCGCAAACAAACTGTTGAGAGTTCACTTTAGTGTTCTGTTGTACAGCAGAGTTAGTACTTGTTGTTAATTATCGTAAATTTTTTCCATCCCTCCCTCCCTTTGGAGGCGGGGTTGGTCATGTTGAATGCATTAAACAAGGGTCACTCCTTCATGTTTTGGTTAAGTCTGCACAGTGACTTCCCCCAAGCTTGTTGACCTCGTTGCCTTTTAATATCGCCTGCTAACCGATACTCTTGTCCGATCCAGCACGTGCTGTTTTGCATTCAGCTTGTAGTGTTGGGGAGATAAGCGAGGCTCGTTTTGCCACGCAATAGCCGGAAGTCGCACAGGCTAACCTTACGCAAGGCAGTATTCCCTCATTATCAATATAATTTGGTTTTATCAACTGGGTTGATAATGTGAATTGGCCA
Source organism: Blastomussa wellsi (assembly GCA_947652115.1). Taxonomy (NCBI): domain Eukaryota; kingdom Metazoa; phylum Cnidaria; class Anthozoa; order Scleractinia; family Plerogyridae; genus Blastomussa; species Blastomussa wellsi. The sequence goes on along the minus strand of OX393566.1, from coordinate 17,652,966 downwards.
CCGTAAAGAGATTCAGTTGCTGACGTTTCGAGCGTTGGCCCTTCGTCGCGACCTGTTTTGCATCGTCGCGTTTGAATGAAATTAATGGAGGTTGCGAAACGCGACAAAAACATAGGTAAGTTTTTAGTCAGAAGTGCATTCCAAACTAGTGATCAATCCAGAACTTTTAAATGTGCTCGCGTACGATGCAGAGCATGCCCTTTAATTCACAGCGTTGACAAAATATCGGGACCCAAGCGATCTATTAAAATCACTGATCATTTCACCTGTACCTCAGTCAATGCCATCTACTGCCTAACTTGCACTCTTTGCAAGAAGTTATACATCGGCGAAACAGGGAGACGACTTGGCGACCGATTCCGAGAACACCTTCGTGACGTAGAGAAAGACGACAAAAATGCATCGAAACCGGTCGCGAGACACTTCAATCTCCCAAATCATTCTAAGCAACATATGGCAGTCTGCGGCCTTTCCTTTCACCAAGGAAACAGGGAAAGCCGTAAAACTCTAGAACAAAAATTTATTTTTCAAATCGGCACTCTTAATCCTCATGGTATCGACAAACGCTTTTCATTCAACTAATTTATTCCGTTGTTGTCACGTCACCAGGTACCAGCCAATAGTGAAGCTCCATCTTTCTGTATATAAAAAACACACGACCCACAATTCCTTGATTCGCTCCGACGAAGGGCAAACACTCGAAACGTCAGCAATTGAATCTCTTTACGGTGGCCAATTGACATTATCAACCCAGTTGATAAAACCAAATTATATTGTTATACTTTCCACCGACGCAGCACCACAGTTTCTTTAGAAACTTACCCCCTCCCCCATTATCGCCAACTTGAGTCTTTTTTTGTCTCTATTTAGTAGCCTACATGTTAAATAAATATTGTGCCGCAGTCGGTCTCTTTCATTAAGGAACAGTGACATTAATTACGTATTTACAATGGCTAGCCAAATAATGCTCAAGACAAATTGGCTACTCATGTTGCAAAATAATCTTCTGGGATTTTTCACAGTATACATGAAGGCATTCTTACAGTACTGTATGCAAGCCTCACACATAATGCTAATCTTTAATTTGTTATTTTTTCTGTAAGGTTTCTGGTAGTCCCAGACTTTTTACAACAGTAATTTCAGTTTTCAGGTGTGTTGAATATTACCTTCTTTAATTCACTCTTAAATAATCTCTTTGTGATCTTGTAGTTACATAGTTGTAATTATTCAGAGTTGTAGTTTTTCGTTTCTCAAAATGAAAAACAGTTTAAGCTCAGAAGCTTGTTGTTTGTAGGGCGTATGAATCATCAAAGCTTTACCGTGATCTAAAGCTACGTGGGGCACTAATCCTCAATAAACAACTGCGTCTATTACCACTGGAGCAGGTTTATGATAAGGTAACTAATGAGGATATTTAGATTTTAAATTTGAGAAATATATGTAGAGATGAGATTAATTTTACATTAAAGTATTAGTTTTGTAGATTGCAATGTTTGTGACGAGTTCAAAGAAAATGATGTCTAGTAAGCAACAAAACCCCTTTAATTTAAATTTAAAGAACTTCTTAATTTGATAGGGAAAAATCTCACACCAGTACTTCAGCAATCCAGATCTGTGAAAAAAAACTTGTCCAAACCAGAGATTCTGTTGGAACCCTGATTGCCATCTAGGCAAAACACCTGCCACTCACACAGGACCTATTGAAAAATTCTTAAAAAAGTGAAGACAATTTCATTGACTGCTAACAACTATTAGTAGAAACTCAGCTGCGTTCTATTGGAAATCCTTGAATCTGATTGGTTCGCGACAGTTTTCTATTCGCCAATAGAAAACGATCGCGCGTGGATTGCTTTTTGAATGTAATCCTTTAGAGTTTCTACTAAAACAATTAGACTACTCGCCCTCATTAATTTTTCTATGGCCGATAGTCAACTCGGCTGCGCCTCATTGACTATTCGCTCATAGAAAACTTGGGCTCGTAGTCTAATTGTTAATGAGAATATGCTACTTTGTATGCTTAAAGCTTATGATAAATTATCTTATTATCATTTTAAATACAGTTAAGATGCAGTGAAATTAAAATAAATATTACGTAATTAATTGCAATTAAGATGTTTTCTGCTTTCTGACAGATAAATGGTGTGTGGAACCTATCCAGTGATCAGGTACAGTGTTGTTGGCTTTTGTTGCGATCAGAATTTTCTTTCTCATTACGCTGTCAAATTAAATTGATACAATAGAATTCCTAGAAGCATCAAGGGTCCTGTTCTGAAAATCCAATAAAATGCAATACTGAGACTTAAAAGGTATTAGACTACTAGATGGAAGAACACACAAAAACAAATTCAGACTAGACACCATTTTCAGCCGTAACAAGGGTACATTGTCTGTCCTACCACCTTCACAGAGCAGGTGTCTTATATTAAATGGAAAAGTAGTCTTGATGAAAATCTGAGTGTTCTAATTGGTTATTTCTTGGTCAGGATTTTGCCGTACGAACTGTGTCCATAAAAATGGTCATAACCCGCACAGTTTTATTTTAAGTTGATAATTAAAATTAAAAATTTGCTACAAAATAAAAACTGAGGAACTCTAATTAAAAATTTTGTGGTGTTGTGACTTGTTCTTTCTGAGTTGCTTGTGGCATCAAAATTCATTACAGTGGAAGCCCTTTGAATTCAAGTCACCGAAAGTGCATTTTTAACAAGCATGCACGACCCTAGTGCCATATATAGGGCCTGTACTTCCATGACCTTGGGGCGATATTCCCCAGTATGGCCCATCTTTATCCAGTATTGCTTTCCTTGTTGCCTTTCCCACCATGCTTGGCACATGGTATGTTATCCAATAGTATTATTCAACAAATTGTCACATTGCCCTATAATTTAAGCTGCATAACCACAGCTTTTCTAGCTGTAAAAATGAGTCTTTCCCGTAAAACCATGAACACCTGAAATATTTCACAAATGTTGATTATGTGGTGACCAATCACAGCAAAGTTCAGGACACGCGAACAAAACACAAAACCACAAACAACTTACCGTTGGTGTTTGCGGTTTAGTTTTCTCACACCTGATTGGCTTTTTTATTGTAACACAATAGCATTCCATTATACATTTCTGATGTTCACAGTTCACGGTTTGAATTTCATTAAGGCCATCCCAATAAAATGTTTTGTTTCCCATTGCCTGACCAACCCATTTTTTCCGAAAAGTAAAAAAAAAATTTCCAGATTCACTAGTCAAAGAAGAAAGTACTTTAATTTACAAGCACATGATCTTGTTTTATTAACAACAATTGGACAGTTGGTACGATGTGATGTCCTTGTCTTTAATCAACATCGATACTACGTTTTTTAAGGTGATTCCTCAGTATTGCATTGATCATCTTTACTGTCCTGAATTTTATGCACGATTAGCGCGCACACGTGAACAATATGGCGGCTTTTTCTATATGGATTTGCTCACAAGCAAGATAAATCGTCCTTATTCTCGTGAACAATCATGCTGGCCCATATTTTTTATTGCAGAATTTTGGTGTACTAATGATCATCTTTAAGTTAAAAAAATAAAAAGAGAAATTTGGGGGTAGGAAAAAGATATAGTTAAAACCTCTCAGAAAATTGTTACTCGAGGATGCCAATTATAGCCTTGGGAAAAACGACTCGAGGTACGTTTTGTGTCAGTATTGTTTAAATTTGTCTGATTTTTCCATAAATTATATGTTACATTGTTCCATGACTCATCCATATATTCGAGGCTTGCTGGCTATCATTTTTTTACTAAGTTCTCAGCTACCGCAAAATGTACGGTGAAACGCTAAAATAGGGCGAGTGATTAGTATGGCGAGTGATGAGTATTTTTCGAAACAGTGCTTGGAAGGAAACATTTAGGGAACGTTTCAAAAAAATTGTTGGACAACATTTATTTCTGAGGAATCACCTTAACAAACAAAAAGACCACGGTTTCGAGTTGACTCCATAACCATGCTTTCTTGCTTAGCAGCCTGGCCTTCTCTGGAACCCAGACCCCTTCAAGTGTTCATTCTTTTGTTTTTTTGCCCGACCGACCGACCCAACATCACAAGAGACGGGGCAATGGGAAATGAAACATTTTATTGGGATGGCCTAATTTTAAAAAAAATTACAAAAAATACAGTAAATTGTGTAAGTAAGCAGGTACACAAAGAATTTTGAATAGTGCACTTATTTGCTTTATCCATTGGTTTTGGAAAAATTTATTTTGTTGTCGCTGTTTTAGGGCAATCTTGGAACATTTTACATCACTAATGTGCGCTTGGTGTGGCATGCTAACATGAATGACACATTCAATGTCAGCATTCCCTATCTGCAGATGGTAAGGGCAGAACACTATCAATGTCATGTTTGGTGTTTTTCAAATAATTATTTCTAAGAATCTTAAATGCAGGAGGTGACAACTGGGGCTGACTTGAGCAGTAAATGAAGGTTCTCCCAAATGTTTGGACTACCGTCCCAAATTTTTTGGAGACATTCTCGAAAAAAATCTCAAACTTCCCAAGATTTAAATTAGCTATATAACTTCATGTTTTCCCCCCAAAATCCTGAGTCTCCCGATCCCAGCAAAATTTTTAGATTCCCGGAAGAATTTAAAATTTTCCTGAAACAGGCCTTCCTAGAGTTGACAGCCCCCATTTAAATGATACCATCAAGCAGTCCTGGTTTGATTGAGTGCCACATCAACAAAAAAACAGGTACAGGCTGTTTGTCAGGGTAGGTTGACAGAATGGTGAAGGGTACATGTAATTTACAATGAACTATGTGTCTCCTGGGCCACGTTGTTCAAAGCATAATCACAATTAAGCTAATCCAGGATTATCTGGAATTTTGATTTTGGGTTTTGCAACTTAGCAGTGAGGCTGTCGAGTGCTTAGTCTCAAACTCCACAATACATTAGCAAGGAAACACTTTTAATGAGAATTGTCCTGAGTAAGTGTTAATTGTCTTAAATTAAACAACCAGAACCAACGGGTAAAACATCACGCTAACATAACAATTAATTCCTGAAAATGTTGTTGCATTCAACAGAAAACAGTTAAAATACGGGATTCCAAGTTTGGACTTGCACTTGTATTGGAAACATCACAGCAGGTAACACTGTAAAACAAAGCACTTCCGTTATTCATTTAAGTAGTAGATAAAATATGAGCGGGAGATCTGTATGGGCATTTACAATTGCGAGCCGATAGGCGAGCAATTGTAAAGCCCATACAGATCGGACGCGAATATTTTATCGTACTTGTGAAATGAAAACAATAAATTGAATGCAAAGTATTGTTATTCGATTCCATTGTGCTTTGCATTTTAATCAGTAAAGATCTGTATCAAAAGTTAATAAATACTAATCAGCTGAGCAGGAGTTTGTATCAAAAGTTAATTCTACTCTTGATTTGTATTGGGGTTTACAGAGCATTCATGTGACCTAAATAGTACCTTTGCATTGGATCTACTCCTTATGAATTATTAATGAATTTTACAATATTGAATAAATGTTATCCTGATTCTGTTTTGTTTCCTTCAGAGTGGAGGATATGTTCTTGGCTTCCGTATTGACCCGGCAGAGAAACTGCAAGAAGCAGCTAAAGAAATTCAAAGTTTACAAAAGGTACTTATGAGTGCAACTGTGTACTTACTGAAGTCAGTTTTATCTGCTGTTGATTTTCTTCTGCATGCCAGTCATGGAGTCCTGATGGGTTATTAGAAAAAAGGGGTAAAGGGCAAATACTGTATTTAGGTGTGGTGGCATAATGGTTCAAGCCCTGGCTGGGGTATTGTGGCAGACCACACATCTCGGGGCGTAGATCCAACAAGAGGCTGCCAGCCTAATGGCCCATCGGGCCAGAACCGGTTTCCGGTTTCCATAGAATGAAGTGACTAAGAGTATTATTTTCTACTACCCCCCTGCATGGGGTGCTAGTCCATCACAGGGTTACCCCTTAGCATTATTTTGCTGGCACCCATTTATACACCTGGGTGGAGAGAGGCACTGTGAGAGTTAAGTGTCCTGCCCAAGAACACAATGCAGTGCCCCGGCAAGAGATTGAACCCAGACCGTCCGATCCAGAATCCAGTGCACTAGCCATTAGCCCACTGTGCCTCCCACCAAAAATGTGGTAATAACATTTTTTTGACACTGGTCAAATTACTTTTTGTCATTTTCTGTCTGGGTTTGTTTTTTATTTTGCAGGTTTACAGTGCTAGTCCTATATTTGGAGTAGAATTTGAAACCGACGAAAAGGTCAATATACTAAATATTAAATTCATTGTTTGAGATTGTCTTTTTAAACAGTCCTGGAGCTTTACCTGGTGCTCTGATATTTTATTCCTAATTTAAATAAAATTCTACTTTGTCCCAGGTTGAAAGGCCAATTTTTTTAAAAAAATATTTTTTGTTGTTAAACTATTGTACATTTAGTTCACATTTAATGGTTTCCAAACTGGAACATGAACTTAAAAGTAAAATGCTTTATACCATAGCAATTTTTGTTGATTAGACACCCCATGCATTTGTTTACAACGCGGTCTTGTAGATCCAGTATGTATTTGATCCTGGCATTTATTTGGGGCCTGGCAGTTATTAAACAGATTTTTTTTGTTATCTTTGAAAGCCTTGGTATTTACTGATTTTGCCAAAGGTTTTTGAGTTTAAGGTGGCTCCACAGTTATTCCAAACAAATTTGTCAATGCCAAACTTCACATCATAATGTTTTCAGCTTTTTGTGATGACTATGAAATTTACAGAAAACTTTCTATCATTCAATAATAATATGATTAAATTTGATTTAACTGGAGAAAACTAATTATTTTTATGTTATTGGCATTTTACTGGACCAACCTTTTTGAAAAATCGCACCCAGCAAAACATTTTGTTGATATACAGGGTTTGTACAGGTTATGGAAAACCTGGAAAGTCATGGAATTTTAGAATTTCATTTCCCAGGCCTGGAAAGTCATGGAATTTAAGTGTGGGTCATGGAAAGTCATGGAAAATTATGTCTATTAAAAAAGTACAAAATCGATTAGGACTTTTTCATGAAGAAAATTGTAAAAACGTGCCCAAAATGAAAGATGATTTCCTAGAAAATCAAATTTAGGTCATGGTAAACTTGGACAAGTGATGGAAAAGGTCATGGAACGTCATGGAATTGAAAAAGCTCAAAAGAGTATGAGCCCTGGATATATTTTCAAGTTGTTAAATTTCTGAAATCAGTTTGTAATGGCTGACTATAAACTTCTCATCTTGAACGTTATGGTCTCTCAGCAAACTGACTGCTGGGATCTACAAGTCAGTACAGTTCATCTCTGATATTTTATGGACTTTTGTCCATAGCCACAATCAGTAGATGAGGTGACAGTCGACCCTGTTCAAGATGATATAGAGATTGTTAATGACGGAGAAGGCACTGATGCCTTTGCGGTAAGTACAAATTATGTTCAAATATTTTCAGCCAATTTCTTGTAGGAATAAATAGCTTTTTGCTTGGATCAAGACAAGATGATGTTGTTTTCTTTCACCTTTTTTTCTGTGCATATGAATTATTTTTTCACACAATCCTTGTTGAGGAGATGTTCTGTTTTGCCAGTAGACCAAATTTTCTGATATTAATATTCTGACATGTCGCCGAGGCTTAGGGGAATAAAAAAAAGATTTTGCATGAAGGCTTAGGAATGAATAAATAATTTCTTTTGTTTTACTCTCCCAAGCCTCGCAATCATGTTAGCAGAGTTGGTCTATTCTAGGAGTTTGCTTGATTATACGTTGCATTTGCTTGATTAAGTGCTACTCCTGATTGAGTGTTACCCCAGAACAATGCAGTTATTTAATCAAAGTGCCACGAGACTGAATTGTTGAAGGAGTCAAATTAGTGAACAAGTACGGTAAAACTCAGTCTAAACCAGCCTCGGAAATTTATCATGCTCCTGGATTGTAAATTATGTTTTTCAGTTCGGAGTGGCTATATCTGTGGGAAATAAAATTATTTGCTCATTATCTCAAGTCATGTATGCTTGTTAAAAACACACTTTTGGTGACTTGAGTTTAGTGGTTTTCCACTGCACTGTGCTTTGATGCCGCCAACACCTCAGAAAGAAGAAGCTACTTTGATTTTGAAAACATTTTTTTTAAATTAGAGTGTTTTTTTGTATCTGCAGTTCTAGTTGCAAGTTTTAAGATATCCAACTTTAGAAAAAATACGCAGCTTAGGACTGTTTCCACAGAAATGGTCCGTATGGCAAAATCCCGACCAAGAAAGGACCAATCAGAACGTTCGGATTTTCCTTGCCATATAATAAATGTTATTTTTTGAAGAGCACCACGCTCAAATAAGCGCCACTCCTAAATAAGCGCCACAATTGAAACACTAAAAATTTAAACAGTGCTTTAGCACTCAATCCAGTAAATACAATGTTGCCATTCATTTGAGTTAGAGCAAGTACATACATGTTCATATACAATTGTTGTTATCGGTGTAGCCACTCAACACAAATGGGCACAATAGCGAAGCCTAAAATAGAATGCAAATTAATGAGTCCCTGCAAGATTCGGACAAAATTAGCTTTTTGTGAGAGAAACATAAGAAATATAGGCAAAGTTTTTGTTTCAAAAATGTTTTTGGAACACTGTTTTTTTCGCTTGAAGAAATCTTCACAATCTTCCCCAATTTCTTTTTGATATCACTTGTGTGCTTCTCTATTTGGTTGCATCATATACTCCTGGCAGTGTGGGCTTGATATGACAAAAGCGACGCTAGAGTGAACAAATGAAACAGCAAAGATATTAAATGACAACTCGTGACCAAAAGAACAACTAGGTGACAAGCTGCGTGGGCCTGGGTCTAATTAAGTTATTCCTAGGAATATGAACCTTAATATTTGCTTGCTTTACTTACTTACTTTACTTTTGCGAACTAAACTGACTGGTTTGTCTTTCTGGAAACATGAGACAAGCCTTTGCAATGTGTCTTGAACATGGCTTGTGGTTGTAACCAGGAACTCCATAAAGTTGTATACTTTAAATAGGCATTGTCACACTATTGTGGCGTCATTTTAAAGAGCTGAAAACTGTCTATACATCATTGGAAACCCCACAAGACAATTTTAAGGAACTGTCTAACCACTTGTGTATGATAGCTAGTATTTGCTGCCTCACTACATTTAAAAAAGCACAGAGAACATTGTATCCAAACTTTAGAAAAGGAGACAATTATTTTTCCCCTTTTCTTTAGGCCTACTTTGCGGATGGTGATAAAGTAAGTTTGTATTGACTTACACAGTGAGGACACTCGAACCGTGAACACTTGACATTTATTTTCACCCTTTTTTACCATTATCCAATGTTAGCCATTCACATAAACAGAAGAATTAGCTTTCTTAGGTGCTGAAAACGCTAATCCTTTGGTCTATGTCAAGCACTCTCATTGAATAATCATAACAAAAAATGAAAATAAAAATGTCAAGTGTTCACGGTTTGAGTGTCCGCGCTGTAATATTTTTTGTAACATTTGTTTAGGTTTTTGCAACGCTAATTAATAATTATTTTCATTTATTATTAGCATGCCTCTCTATTGGTTGATTCTACCCTGACTCAATTTAAACCTCAGATCTGACCCAAGTATTATTATTTGAGCACAAAAATTAAGTAATTAAGCAATAGACCATACTTTCTATGGGTTTATAGGGCTCTATTGCTTTTATATAATAATTCAGAAGTCGCACAATTTTTCCATGGGTTTACCGGCACAATAAACCAATAAACTCTAGTCAGAGCGTGTGCATTGATTTTGTTGTTATAACAAACATTAAGGTACCACAAGTGTGAGGCAGTGAGCAATTTTATAATCAATATTTCTGTAACATAATAGATTAATACCTCATTTGGGTGGTGAAAGGGCAAGCAAAGAATGCATGCTAAAACAATGTTTTTGGTAACATTTCAACTACTGGATTAATACATTAAACAAGGGGACGTCAGACTTAAAAAAAATATTATTTTGTGTCAACCATTGGATGTCACTACCGCACGTTTCATTTCAAACGAACAGAGGTTACGCTTTAAATTTTCCATGTACTCGAAAATTGGTGATGAATGATGTCACTTCAGGCAAATCCTTTTTCTGAGTCTGCAGAATTTGAACACCTCACAACAACACAGCTATCAGACATTATTCGGATGAAATCCCTTACAATTAATTATATTTCTGAATTAACAGTGAAATGAACTGGCAGGAAGATTTGACGCTTCCTGACATGACATCACGGCCCATTCTAGAACCAGGACTCTTTTTTAGAAGCAACTCCTGGTCATCTTCATTGGGCATGGCCGACGCGGGAACTTTAAAGCCCTGTTTTGTGGCAAAAAAGTTGCGGAATCCAAAAAGAAATTGGAATACCTGCTTATGCAATATAAAGATACCAAAAGCATAAAAACCCTGTAGGCCATGTAGACACTTTAATATCCAATCCATTTTGTTGTCTTTCGTCTTGTAGTCCAGTGATCGTGAACCAGTGTACTCAGACCAGTTGGGACTAGCAGTGGAGAAGTTGAAAGATGGCTTTACTTTACAGGGACTCTGGGAAGTCGTCCCTAACCAATAACTGGACACAACTCATCAAATGCAAGAATTGGTGCCAATGGTCAACAAAAAATAATTATTATGTCTACTAGTAATAGTGTTTTATAGAGGGTGGCCTATTCAATTATTTGTAAAAACAACTTACTGAGAATAGTCTAATACTTCTAATGGAATTGTTTTAGAAGAGTTTCTTTTTCTGCTACACAAAAAGAGAAATTTCACCACTTCTTAATCATGAATTACATGTAAGGCTTTAAAATGGCAACACATGTGGTCCATGTTCAATCTAAGTTAAATGGGCATATTCTAAAGAGATTGATAGCTAGTTTTCATTTAAGAGTAGCAGTAATTTTAAGGGTAAAACATTGTCTGAGAAATGATAAAATTAAGCACGACTTTGAAACCCAAGGGAAATTCAGTTAGTTGATGAACATTTTATTCTTCCAATATTCTAGTCATTTCCTGAGTAATGTTTTTTTTATAACCTCACTCCCTTATGAACTTTAGTTCCTTGATGTTGGACATTGTGCTTCCAACCTCCCCTCCCTTTATTATGACATAATTATTACTGTACAGCTTAGATTCAGCATGCAGTCTGACTGGGCCATAAACAATATTATTTAAGGTGTAAAACAAGGTAACTTCTATGTAACTACTGTTTTGCACCAGTGTAAATAGCTATCAAAGGGCATTTTAGCTTGCCTCACAGCTCTTTAGAAACAAGCAGAAGCAACGAAGGATCCCTCTTTAGGAGTCAGAAACCGGTCTTGCAATCATAAGCTTAAAAGCAAACCGATTATAGGAAAAATCACTTAAGGACATCCTTGTCTGTGCAAAATTCCTCCCACCAAAACAACAATCATGAAAAAGCAAGAAGCCTTGTTTTATGCAGTAATATACACAGTAAAGAACGCTACATCACACGCCAACAGTCGCGAACTGTTCTAACCAAAGCGGTAATCATAAAATTGTTCCCTCCATACACCCCTCTGTAACAGACCCAGTGGAATCTTTATCCTCACTGGGTTTTCGGGAAAGAGGTCATCGGGTTGGATAATTTCCCACTGGGTCCGCTCGTTTTCCGTTTTATTTTGCAAACATAATATGCTGGGTCACACCGCACAGTCACTGGGTAAAATCAAAATATTCACTGGGTACTGGGGAGACTAAATTTCCGCTGGGTATAGGGGAAAATAATCCACTGGGTAGGGTTTCAGTGGGTCTGTTACAGAGGGGTGTCTCCATCTAGTTGATCTTTCGAGTCCAAGCGTAGAAGCCGAGGTCTTGAAGACTTTATGAAAACCACACCAGAAATTTGACATACCATAAAGTTCAACGTCCAAAAGTAACAATGTACGTCACCCCCAAAGTTATCCTTTGGAAGTAACAACACTCTGAAAGAAGCAATCTGAACTGTAACTTGTCTTTTTGTTGAGAAACAATGGAAATAACTGCACCTATGTGATGATCCCAGCTGTAACAAAACTGATTTCTGATGTTTTGTCAGATAAAACCTATTCCAAAGACCATGTATATTTCCTCAGTTCAAATTACCAATTAGATGAGTTTTCTATCAGCTAACAGTCAACGAGGCACAGCAGAGTTGACTATCACTCATAAAAATCCAGCTTCAAGTCTAATTGTTTTAGTTGTAACTCGAAAGCATTGCATTTACAAAAGGTACAATTTCATGAACTTGTAGCACAAAAATAAAGAAAATCTTTCCCTCAAAGAGACATGCACGTGTCATAATTTTCTATCGGCAAATAAAAAAACAGCAGGAGGAGCAGTGAGATAGAACACATCTGAGTTTCTACTAATGTAAATGAGCAGGAACTCAGCTGCACTATTGCAAACCAGTGAATATGATTGGTTGACCAATGGAAAAGAATTAAGTGCTTGTTCAGGGTGAGGGAGGTGCGGTGGCCTAATGGTTTGTGCGCTTGTCTCCAGATCAAGCGGCCCGGGTTCGAGCCCCTGGCCAGGGACATTGTGTTGTGTTCTTGGGCAAGACACTTTACACTGAGTGCCTCTCTCTACCCAGGTGTATAAATGGGTACCGGCGAATTTACTGCTGGGGGTAACCCTGCTATGGACTAGCATCCCACCCAGGGGGAGTAGAAATACTCCAAGTCGCTTGGCTGGCTTGATGAGCCACTTAGACTCGAATGCAAACTTTACCTTTTCAGGGTTAGGGGGATTTAATCAAACTGTTTGCTTATCAAACTTCATCTTTATGTAAATGTACATGATTGTAACAATAATTATTGGGTCTGGGTGATGGTTCAATAATCAAAAACAATTAAACCAAAAAGCATAAGTGAGAAATTCGAATTGCACCTGATTCTCAATTGAAAAATATTCTAAAAGTCTAACCACCACCCCACCCCCAAATACCCTAATGAAACTCAGTGGATCTCATCAAACCCAATCGAACATTTTGATTGCTCAACATTTCTGTGAGCTAAATACTGTTGGATTAAACCCAATAGACCTTTTTCGCTTGGGCAGTTTGTTGCCCCAGCACAGGCCACATGATGATACTCTTGAAAACCCTTTCTTTCAAATAGTTGCGTGGAAATTAATAAATGTTTGGATGGGTAAAAGAAAAATTCTCTAGAGAATGTCACATGCTCTGTAATGGGGCAACAAACACACCCAAGTGCAAAAGTTCATTAAACCCACAGCCCGTAACTGCTTTCTGGTTCACTTTATACAAGCTAGATTCAATTCAGTTTGATTGAGTTCAATTTGGTTCGATAAGTAACACTGGGTTGCAATGGAAAAGATTCAATATGTAACCAGAATAAGATACAACAAACAGCTCTTTTTATTGCCACAGAGATGTCAACCTGAAAAAATTGAAATCCGGGATACTGCCAATTTTACATCAAGATGCCTCTTCTCAGTCTTCAAAACAGAGTTAATCAAAAAATTCAAAATTTCCTCCAAACATTGGCCCCAGTTAGAGTAAAAACTCGTATTTTTAAACATTTTCATTTGTATCCGGGAGATTTGGTTACCCGTACAGGAGACCGTGAGATCCATTCTGTATCTGGGAGAGTCCCGAATAATCCGGAAGAGTTGGCATGAATGCCTTGATGATGTTCAGCTTATGATGCATTTTACACTACACAACCCACAACTTGTTCAGAAGTTTCCAGAGTGTCAATAAACTGCATTGTTGCAAGTCAAAATTGCAAGCCTACTATCTTTGATCATCACAGGAATGGAAATCAATAAACCAGTGGTAAATTCTCATTACTGACTGCCAAAGATTTCATTCAATTTCAGTAATGAGAATTTGGTGTTCCATCAAGGATGGCCTGCTTTTAACCATGAACTTGTGTGCAGCACTTGCATAGCAGTGAAATTTTGGTTTTGCACCACAGTCTTGTTTATACATGTTTCTCCATATCACTGGTAAAATACTGTAGAGTTCACAAACTGAGCCCCAGCAAAACTGCAAACTATTTCTTTTAATATGATTATTGCATAGAGGAGTAAACAATAAATAGTCTTACATATGATCTCTAAAACAATATTATTGTTTTACAATAAACAAAATTGCAAAACAAACTCTACTTTGATTCATTTTCAAGATTATAATCTACCAAAATGTGTCATGAAATTCTTGTGATCAAGTCCCTGATGCCAACTTTTTAGTAAATGAAAACAAAATCAAAAACCTCGAACTTTCTGAAGAGTCCTTGTTGAAAACAGTTACAGTGTATATTAATGCACAGCTACAGTGTTACAGCAGAGCAGTTTAGTTTTAACATTTTTCATAAGGGATATTTGGCAATATTTGGCCATGCTACTTGATGGATATAATTTAAAGCCTTGTCAACCTGTGTTTGATTAACTCTGAAATGAATATTAGCATTAATTTCTCGAAAAGAAAACAGTATCTCAGATCTGCAATAATATTTAATATGTCATACTGATCCCTTTTACATAGGTCCAGCACAACAATTCTATGCCTGGCTTGGATTTGTTGATAACCCCAAAGAAGTGCAATAATTTTTTCAGCTTTTCACAGACCGGCTGTTCCACACAGATGTTGAATGACCTGCATTCACTTCAATCTAATGGAGCTGTTGCTTGCACTTTAAGTTAAACCATTGAATGAACCAGCAAGTTCAATGATAAAAGCTCTCTACTGCCCAGGCCAAACCAGAGACAAAAACGTGCTGCCCGAGAAAGAAAATGTTATTCTGACTTTGGAGTCACATCATACTGAGCACATGCAAAGTCTGAGAAACTGAATAATGCTAAGGTATTTTATAGATGAAAAGCTTCTCAATTGTATTACTAAAGAAAAACTTTTCCTTGTCTACAAAATTACTCAATTTGCAAACTAAACTTATCTACCGAACAACAATCAACTATCACCATGTTTGCATGGCCTTGCTATTTTGTGTGGTTTGCTTGTTTATCATTCATTCTTTACAATTCAAGTAATCATTGAGTTTTAAACAGCAACATCACAACTGCTACTACTTCTTGTCAAAACATTACCATGATCACATCTTCTATCAAATAATTATTAATTTTTACCTCATTGGTACTTAATTTTGCAGATCTTTAATTTTTCGCAGTTGTAAACTAAATCGTGAAATTATAGACCTGCGAATAAAACTACTCACGAAATTTAAACACGCAAAATTTAATACCCATATAGAAAATTAAATACACAGAAAAAAGATTAACTTGTAATAACAAAAACATACCGATATACAGGACGTATCAACAAGTACACAAATTAGTATAACTGTTCTACTGGAAAGTTCCATTGTGTATCTTCTCTTGTGAAATGACGTTAATTTGCAAAGCTTTCACATACGGAGTAGAATCTTGTTCCAGTTTATCAAGAAATTTAAAATGTTCGTACTTTTTGATAAATAAAATGAATGCTTGAATCGCAAAATTTAATGCACTTTTTTACATCTGCCTATTGAAATTGCAAAAAATAAAACCATGCAAAATACTGTTGCAACAAAATCGCGAAATCAAGTAGCAATAAGGTAAATTATTTCTGACTAATACTTCTTTTTCATCACCTGTTGTCTAGTTTGTGTATAATAGACAACAGATAAACAGCAAGTTTTTTGCCTGTTTGACACTTTAATATGGAGATATCAAATAATTTACATGTACACTACAATGAAATACACAGTAGTTAAATAATCAGAAACAACTTGACAACAAAATCTATGGATTTCATTCTTTTTGCTTAACTCTCTCAGCCCAAAATGTTCCCAATATCATTGTCGAAACATTTTATGTTGCAAAAATCTAAAAGAAAAAAGCGCATGTCAGTTTTGCTTAAAATTAATGATCAACACTGGTACCTTATGAATCCAGACTATCCAGACTTCAAGTCAGAACCAAAATAATGGACTGTCAAGAGATTTGACTCTTGGAGAGAAAGGGTTATGTATAGTTGTCAAAAAAGAAATATTAATACATGTATATAATTTTTAATTTAATTTAGTTATGGTATGTCCACGTGCGAATTCTGCACAAATAAAAGAATCAGTCATTTTTAGCCACAAGCTACGGAATTCTTAGTTCAACATTAACTGCAGACCCTGTCCTATCAAGCAAAAATAACTTGATGTAAGAAACAAAATCAAAACCAGGATGCTATACTTACAGAATATAAATAATTATCTTTGAGCAAAGAAAGACAGTCTACACAAATTCACATAATCTAATGTAGGACTAGTGTAACTTTTCAATTATTAAATGTAGTGTTTTTCTTGTTTTTGGTGATTTTTTTTCATTAAATTTCCATGTACACCCTCTTGTTTTTGCACCAGTTTATCTTAAAAGACACTATATGAATAATCATTTCATTGGCGTTTATCACCTACTGGAACCACAGCATCACATTCTAAACCTGTTTCCAGAAAAGGAAACATTACAAGTTACATTTGGATGGCCAGGTTTTTTGTTTGAAAGCTTTCCCCAGTGCTTCAGTCCTGTGAGATCCATAATATCAATGTTTTTAGAGATTAGTACTTGTTGAGGCCAAACAGCCTCACTTTGTACATCTGTGGAAACTTGGGAACCAAAGAGAGCCCAAGAAGAGATAAAGAGTTGAAAACAAAGTGAATTCCATCATACTTTGTATAGAAACTTGTCACCATGAATCTGAAATGAACAAAAGGAAAGATAAATTACTTTAACTTTTTAATCACAAGAAGCATGGTGTCAGATTGGGTGGTGCAGGTTCACGCCCTGGCGTAGGTCATTCTGTTGTATTCTTGCAGGGCTGCAAATAATTTATTTCCTGCAAAAAAACATGTGTCCAACTACCAGGGGTAAGCCACTGTTTTGATCAGACAACACGACAGTGAGATTGTACCTAGTTTTACAGTACTGCTATATAACACGTTGACTTGGCAAAACAGCGTGTGTGCTGTCATTTTGGACTTTATGACTTTACAGCATGTAATGGTTAGTCAATTGTTCCACACAAAAGATCCTTTGCTTCTTAAAAACTCTCGTTTTTAATACTGTTATAATTAAATGTTATTTCTCCTTTGTCCAGTAAATGTTGGAATTTAGGTATTTTTTTCAAACAATTCAGGATCAAAATTATTGTCATGTACAGAGTGGAAGATCCCTTTTAATTATCTCAGCAATTCACAATAATGTCTGACATTAATGTCTACAATGTACTTTGTTAATTTATACTTGTTTTTATTCTATTTTTTTGATGTTACCAATCTGCTTCAAGTAAAGTTGTGTCAGTAACTAAGCAAGCTGATTTTTCCACTACTTACTGTACATGTACTTGAAATGTTTATAAAAAAAGTACCCACTTACAGGAAGATTGGCACCAGAGTAAAGAATTTTCTTGTTTCTGTGAATTGTTCACCATTGTTAAGTTGCTCCCAGTGAGTGAGTCTACGTGCCTTGCCTTGATCAGCTGTTTGAAATGGTGTTCCCTTGAGGTAATGCAGAAATATAAACATGCTCTGCAACATAAAATTAAAAAGGGAATTTCCACATTTTGTAGTTCCAGAAAATCTTCATACTCCCCCACAGAAGGGATTGGAAATTCCGTGAGGTACGGGGTTCTCAAAGACCAAAACATTTAAACAAATGTATGAAACTTGATTGGGTTCTAGAGGTGGGGGGGGGGGGGGGTCTTGAAAGGAAATTCCTTCCTTGGGAAGGTATACATACACATGTATTTTATGGTAACACTTTATCATGTCCATTTTGAAATCACACAATTTAATTACCCAAAATGAAATACAGGATTTTAATGAGTACCAATAATTTATTGATCAAGTAGCCGGTTTGTAAAAGAGTGGAACAAGAAATGCATTTGGGTGTCATTTTGTGTACATAACGGAAAGACTGAGACGTCATGTGTCAAAAACTTAGTCAACAATAACATTGAGTCATTCAAGGAAATTCAAGCCGCTCTCAAGTCCAATCCTTATTGTCTGATTCGGTGATGGCTAAAAGGGATGGCCGAGAGGGACGTTTCTAACCATGAACAGATTGAGTTGTTGTACACGAAGCGTGGAATCGTTGGAGCCTCGTTAGCTACTGAAAGGGCTGAGGCTCCAAGGATTCCACGCTTCGTGTAAGACAACTTAACCTGTTCGTGGCTAGAAACTCCCTAGTGAAACTCCCTCGATTGTAACCTCAGTGTATATTAGTTTCTTCCTTTGAATACCATTCAATACCATACAGGACACACTAAACACAATAAAGCGTGCAAGGCCGAAGAAAGAAGCGTGAGCAGTCGAACAAAAAAGTGTGTCAAGCTTCAACACAAAAGCTGCGTGTCAGTTGTGTGCGAAAACGCACAACACGCTGGGTGTGCGAACACGCACACAAAGCGTGACCAAGCTATTTTATAAAGAAAGAGCATGTTATTGAACAGCAAAAAACAAAAACAGTGTTCAGGGTATGTTTTCAACCTACCATTTCTTTATTCACAAAAACAAAAATTCCATCCTTTCATTTATTGTGGTAATAACCTGTATTGGATTGCATCGATCCTTTTTGTCACGAATTTCATTTCTCAAGAATACATCCAAGACAGCTTTGAACGGTGTATTTTCAACAAAAGATTCGACTTTGGCTCGGAATTGCCTCTCCCTTGTTCAGTCTTTAGCTTTGTTCTGTTTTTCTCAGCAAAGCCTGCCATTCTTCGTAAAACTTAGCTTTCAAATTAAAAGTTAAGGCTGGAGTGAATATATGGGTCGATGAATCCATGGTTCGTCACTGGCCAAAAGATCAAGCGAACCTCTTGAAGGGTGTACTAAAAATGTAACCAAAAATTAAATGCAATGGGCTGTTTTTTAACCAAAGTATCATGAATTGGATGAAACACTTCTGAAATGGTCTTTGGAGCAGAGAAGTGAGGGTAAGTTTTCTGTTTTGAACCGCAATTACAACAATGCTGCCAGCAGATTTCTGTCAGATCGTGTTGCAATGTTTACTTGGCCGTGGGGACGGCCACTTTTGATTGGCCAGTTTCGGATGTTTTCAAAACAATTGATCGATGGAAAGTTCACAGGAATTGCAGTAGAGAATTAATTCTTCAGCTAAAGGCAAAGGAGGTGTGCGATCCACAGTTCATCGAGAAATCTGGTCCTCCGTTGGGTAAAGCTGGCTTGGGAGGAAATTCTCGGGGAGATGATGAGAAAATCATTCAAAACATGCAGGATTTCAAAAGCTGGCGACAGCACAGATGATGATCCCCCTGTGATGATGAAATCTATACCGATGAAATGTCAGATCATGCAAGAATTGTTCGGCTTTAACACCGCCTGGTGTATAGACAAATAAATACGGTAATTATTAGGGAAATTTGGAAAAGTTTTATTTTGTTGCAGGAAAATACTCAGTTATAAGACGCACTCTGAGTTTTATAAGTGAATAAATACGGTAATTTTTATTCTAAGTTTGTTGTACTCGAAGTTGAAACTCAATGGGCATTTAATAAATCATGGCAACAGAATGTATCTTATGATAAAATTTGACGTAAGTGAAAGGATGACACGTGCATTCCGGGCTCGGCATCCCAGACATATGGTATGCTTGAAAACAACTCGGTGATTTGAACTTATGCAGACGAGATTCTTGGATTCAGAGGAAAGCATGAGCAAAGGTCACGAAAGCATGACAAAAACGTGACCTTCACGCGTTGGCTTGTCAAAATTGTCTACACAGAACATGCACGCTGCTGTCGAAAGTTGTCCGTAAAACCTTCGGTTTTTACAACCTCGTTTAATCACTTGTATTTTGGGGTGACTCCTTGAGATCGACCGTTTCAAATCCAGCCCTTCTGGTCTGGCGACGTGAGTTTCGATTTGCTGTAGAAGCTGTCTTGTGATAATTTCTTTCACGCACACAACATGCAAATTTAAGTGTTCACCTTTGCTGGTGTCTTTATTTTAGATTTTTGATAATGCTTTAACTCAAGTAGATTTTAGCGGTTTCGATTTAAAAGCAAGTTTGAGTTCGCTCGGCCCCACGCACACAAGCCTGTAAAACTTAACAACGTGCAAAGTCAAAATATCCCGTTTAGCGCTTTACACAAGTGCTTTTTCCTGGTGTCTTTATTTTCGATTTTGAGATTGCTTTCATTCACGTTTCGTATTTGTGACGAACGCAATAAAGTCTGACAAGATTCGATTCATGTTTGCTCGCACGTAAAACAAGCAAACTCAATGCGCTGTCTGTCAGCTCAAATGCAAAATTAAAATTTTATCACAAGTTATATTACTATAAGCAAACCTTTGTAACAGAAGTCGCCAGCTGGCGACTAAAATTAAGAAGAATGATTGAGCGCTTGAGCTAACT
The DNA here is from genome assembly GCA_947652115.1 of Blastomussa wellsi. NCBI lineage: Eukaryota > Metazoa > Cnidaria > Anthozoa > Scleractinia > Plerogyridae > Blastomussa > Blastomussa wellsi. The sequence continues at coordinate 17,632,518 of OX393566.1, read as the reverse complement.
TTAGCGACTAAAATTTTTCACTGGCAACCAAACTTAAACAGTCAGTGGCCAAATGTGGCCTAAGGAAAAAAAATAAACTTGGAGGGTTGATTGGGCAGGAAGGCCACAACCCTTACAAGTCATATGCCAAAAAATAGTGCAAAATATGGCAAAAAATAGTGCAGTAGGCCTACCCACGGTTTTCAATGCCATCTTGACAGGTAGGCAAAGCTGTCTGATGGAAAATAACATTATTTTTTGAAAATTGAACTTTGTGCAATTTGTGAATCATTAAAATACTAGGCAGAAGATTGTATCCACCAAGTTTGAAGGATGCAACTGGGATAGAAGACACTCAGATAAATTTTTAATTTCCCATACATTTGTCTGTAATTTTTTCCTATGAACGCCGTCAACCCACCAAAATTTACAGACAAATGTATGGAAAATTAAAAAAATAACTGAGCAGCTTCTATCCCAGCTACATCCTTCTACCCAGTATTTTAAAGTTGTGATTCATAAATTGTGCAAACTTCAATTTTTAAAAACAACTATTTTCCATCAGATTCCCATACAAACACTGTAATTTCTTACAGCTTTGCCTACCGGTCAAGATGGCATTGAAACCCATGATAAGGACTGTTCATAAATAAGTCACACTGCCGGGAGCCAATCAGACTGCAAGGATCACAAGTGATTACATAAAGGTTACAATAAATATTTAAAGCATGAAACTTACAGGTAAAGATGAACTTTACATAATCTTATTACTTACTTTTACAAGTATTACTCTATAATGACTATTACTTATTGATGATGCCCACTAAAAATACTTAAACAATATTTTTACCTCAGGTTTACATGCATTGCAAATGGTTATTCTAGAAGCTGCAATTCATCAAGTCTATATCTTATGTAAATAACACTTCTCATGTTTTTGATATAATTTTTTAGAGATGTAAAGTTTAGAAAGCTGAAGCTTCACTGTTGAATTGCTCATTCGACAGCGCAAGGCCAGTGTATCAAATCGGAGAAAAAGCAACGTAATTACTGAAAATTGAAACACTACACAGATGAACACATTTCCAAGAAAATATTTATCAGGCTTAATTACTATCTTCGAAGCTTCAGTAAACAAAACGCCAACCTAAGCTTGCATGCATTTTTGTCTGATTCTCTGGAAAGGTTTTCGCATTTCAGATTTCTCCACCAAGATCAGTTTACACATCACCAAATTATATTATTTTTCTAACAGAAAACAGAAACTATGATAATCAAAACCCCCAACCTACCAAATTGTGGAAGGTGTTTGTTAGGGTCCATGCAGTTGGCGTATCGAAGAAAGGAACACTCAAAATCACCAGATGACCAATCGTTATGAGCAGAACGTACGTGAACCACGTTCCCTTGCTTTCAAGCCAGGATTCGTTCGGATTATTGATGCTGAGCCCTCTCTCAGCCTTCATTTTTCGTTGTTTACTCTGTAAAACCTCAGAGCTCTTCCACTTCACAATTTCATCTCACGCAGCAAAGTAAATTGTGGCGATTCATTACGCATGAAATTTACACAAAACCGCTGGAAGATAATGGAGCAGCAAAATACTTCATATAAGCACGACAAGAGTGTTTCACGTGACGTCATCAACCAAACTTTTTATCCTCGAGCGTGAGGCAAAAGAGGTGTAACTTTTAAATTTCAGAGTTTTTGGCGGTGCGTGACATAAAAGTTACGATCACGTTTGTGGAAAAAAATCTTCTACATATCTTGGGATTTTTAGCCATTTGAGAAGTTGAGAAATGTTTTAATAAAAAAATATGAGTACACAAAGGCTGACCGTACAGTTGGGATTAACTGATTTATTTTTCCAATTGGTGGTTTTCACGTACGTAAGTATCACGCAAGTTTCACGCACGTTTCAAGCACGTAAGAAATAAAATCGCTTACCATTCAATAAATTGAGTCAAGAAATTGAAATATCGTAGAAGAGTAATAAATAAACAACGTGCCAAAGTTTCGGGGATGAACGATTTTGCGAACTCGAGTTATTCGGCAAAGTGTATCACTGAAAATTATAGTGTTTAGTATGGAGACGCCATGTTGGAGCCTAAACTTGAAAACATTCGCATAGACACCTCCCTCGACATATCGGTTACTCAGAACTCGAAAACATAAAGCGAATCGATATTTTCGCGCACGTAACATGTTGCCGATGTCATACATTGTGAAATTCAAACTGTTCTATTTTCAAAAGAAAACCGTCTACCGAGCTGAAAACAGGCCAGCAGATGTATGTTTAAAAATAACTTTTACCTGATGAAGTTGAAAACTCAAAATTTTTAATTTTAGTTTTTCTGACGTCACTTGAAAAACAAGAATATTTCGTCGGGCACGGCCCGACTTCTTCAGGGATTTGATTAAACCTGGGAAAAATCGTTGCAATTTAAACAACCAAGACAAAAGGCGATAATATTACAGTGGAACCTCGATTTAACGAACCTCTATTTAACGAAGTCTTCGATATAACGAACGATATTCTATGTCCCGGCCAACGTTACAGTAAAGAGGGTCCTGAAGGGGTAAAATGAAATGGGATTGGCCTGTTTTTGTATTGGGAAAATGGGATTTGGGTGACTGGGACTGGGATTTGGTCACTGGGAATGGGAAAAAATGTTAAAATGGGAAATTATGGGAGAAATATCTTTTACCCATGACCAGGCGAAACATCACTTATTTCCTGGTTTGAGAAACGTCTAGACTGCGAGCAGTCTCTATTTTGCTCCAAAATCCGTAGCGAAAGCGAGTGCTATTTTTGCGAGTGCTATTTTCGAGGGGCGAGCGGCAAATCCGCGAGCCGCGAGTTTCGTGGGCGCCAGTTACGGATTTTGGAGCAAAAGAGACTGCTCGGGCTCGCAGTCTAAGAAACGTCAGAAAATTGTTCAAGCACTTTTTTTTAATTTTAGTGGTTTTATTGATGAAAGCAGCAAATGTTTAAATATTGATAATATTTCAATAATGATACTACACAGAACACAGCAGAGAAAAAAAAAACAGCTACAAATTAACTAACATTTACAAACACTCAACCAACAATACTACTTTTTGAGGACAGAGAACATAGTTACAAAGGTATAACAAAAAATAACATGAATTGTAACATTTGAATTAAAAGAAACAGTAATACCCAAGATGAATAAAGAAGGAATATAAGGTTAATTTTAGAAATAGAGAAATTCAGAGACTGATTTGGGACTTTGACTTGTTATTTTCTCAAATTTTAGTATGTATAACTAGCATGTTTTATTTTCCCCGAATGGGCGGCCTTGACTTGTGGTGAATGGTATTTGTGTACAGTGGTGTGTGTAATAAAGTGAGTGCAATCTCACTCCCAGAGCCCGCTTTTCTTTTAGGTCAGCACCAAGAAGACGGAGTCTGACCGACCGATCCCAAAAGTCCGCATTTCACAGACTTCCGGCGTACTGCGCAGACTCAGAACTTTTTTTGCTCGGGGACGAGAATGTTTTGCTGGCCGAGAATCAAAACATTTCACTAGACGCATGCTCCAAAAATTGGTCCTGGCCAGAGTCCGTGTTCTTGGTGCTGACCAGAAGAAAAGCGGAGTCTGGGGACGAGATTTAAGGGTGTGTGTATTGCCAAGTTTGCAGAGCATGCGTATTTTTATATAAAAAAAAAATGGCGGAAGCATAGTTCTCATGCCAGTATCCCACTACCTCTAGCGCCTGATGTCAGTGTCAGATCATTTGTTGGACAGCAAGGCGAGGTACCAGGAGTCTTCGTTATAGTTGAATCTTTTATTCTCAACACTATGTCCAACTAACTAACAACTGTCTAACTGACAAACTGTGCTTGAATGCCCATCAACTTTATAGGCAAACCGTAGACATGTTTGGGTTAGAATTCTCAGTGACCTTGGATGAATCGAATACTACTGAGACGAACGCGAGAAAGCGAATACAAGCAGACCTACATGAAAAGCCAACACGAAGAGTGAATTTCCAATGACAAACTTAGAAGGACGAAAACTAAAAGAACACGAGACTATAACAGGAATTTTGATGGCGGCACAAACCAAGGTCAATGAGAACTTCCAAGCAAGACTACCGTGGGAACTATTGTTATAAACCTTACAATCCTTTATAACACTCAAATAGGCAGACGAGACAACTTAGACTTTAGAACAACCATGTGTGGACAAAACTAGCCCTTGAATAACCTTGAGCCACAAGACTCGCACGGTAGTTGCGAAAAGACAAACAACTGATGATTAAGAACCAAAATAACTCAAATTTAAAATAAGGTAACTTAACGCTTCAAAACACATTCATATTGTGTGGTATCCAGAATAATCAACTGATCTCGGTAAGCGTTATCATCCGAAACCGGATACGACAAAAACCTCATCCAATAATAATTTTATTTGTGCAATTTCAGCACAGTCTAAATGATCCAATTGTCTTCATAATAGACTACGTGTACCGTAATTATTCGATAAAACGCAGTAGTAGTATCGGAAGTCGACAAAGGACACTTCATTCTTGTGGAGGGTGGAGGGCGGAGGGGGTAACGAGCGGGAGGAAAGGGGTGGAGGGGGGCGGAGGGCGCAGAGGATAATGGGCGGGAGAAAAGGGGCAGAGGGGGTAATGGGCGAGGCCCACCAATTAGATAAAAACGTCGCGCCTGTTATATTGCAAATGGTTAGCCGTCTCTCAAACCAATGTGCTTGGTTAATGAAGGGCAAGAAAGTAAAATGTGGAAAAAAAATGTGCCGGACTATTTTGTGCGCAGCACAATTTTTAACTGAAAAGAGGAATGCGCAGCCCGCCCCATGCCGGAGTTGCAGCCGCGGTGTTATGGCAGCACACAAACTTTTAACAATTTATCCCTCAGACATTTATTTTTCTATTTTAAGCCCCCCAACATGCGAAGTTTCGCTCGCTTCACTTCGTACGTTGTGAGTTTTAAAATAGGGAAATAAACGTCTGAGGATAAGGTGTGTATTTGTTTGACCCCGACATTACTACTGAGGTAGGAGGAGGGGTAAACAACAACCAATTTTCGACAACCACCTGTCATTGTAACCCTAGAGATTTGCAATTATTTTCTCGCATTATTACACAAACACTTCATCCACTATTACCACTAGTGCAATAAATAAGATGAACGCGTAATCTATTTTTTTATAACACTCAGAGAGATTTTCATGTTTTTTTCTCTCAAAGTTTAGTTCAAATTTGTGCTGGACGCCGCCAGTTTTTTTCGAAACTCTTGCCGAATCTGTTTTTTTTTTTATCTTTTCGAGATCCGGCTGGCGTAAATCGGTCTGTTTTTTCGAGCATAAAGTCTCTTTGATTTCACGATATTTCTGCATTTCACGTGTTATTTGTTTGAATTCTAAGTCGGAAACATTGTTATCGTCAGGAGCTTGAGAGACAGAGCTTTTTATTGAGTCATGCTTTGCAAGTGCCAGAGCTTGAATTGTCGTGTGTTTATTAACTTTCCTTTAAAGCTTCTTGTTAATAACTGACAGGCCTGTGGAAGCAAAACCTGAAAAGGCTGCTATTCATGCTATAGGCGCTCCGGCCACAATTCTGACACCAGTAAGTGATGTTGCAACAGCCCCACAAGACAGGGCGGCTGTTACAGTGAAAAGAGAGACCACGGAATAGTGAATCACTTTCCGAGCTTTTTTATATTTTTTCAACAGAAGCCTGTATTGTTCTGCATCATCGGCTATTTCTTTTTCAATTTTGCTGGTCTCAGCCGGAAATCGTCTGGGGTTCTTGAGATGGGTAGCTCAGGATAAATATAATCAGGAGGCGCACTCGGGAACACATTTGCTGTATATATAAACAGATTTTATATTTCAATTGATTTGCAGTTCGAATTGTAATGGTTGAGCGTTAAAATCAAATAGCTGTCCGTCATCATCTTTTACTGAAAGCGTTACACTGATTACATATTTACTTTTTCGAAAGCTCTCCCCCTAATGTCAAACTTTGCAAGAAGGGTTAAAGCTTTACCATTTACAAAATTTTGATGGCGGTCAACCAAGTCGCAATGAACAAAGTAAGTGCTTCTATGCCTTTTTACGTATGTTATGTATTATAAGCTGGTGTTTATGTCAAGAAATTCGGCCAAGGCCTCGTCGAAAATTACCTTTTTCTTTTTAGTGTTAAAAATTACCATCGCTCCAACAGGTGAATTTATGTCTGTGTGTATTTCTACCCCGTTTAATTCCTTTGCTAAATATTTGAGGGTGTAATGTCCTTCAGGAAAAGACCTGGTAATTGAGTGGCCATCAGCATTTTCCACCGAATCCCCCCCCCCACCCGCGCTTTAAATGAAAGCACGAGTTGCAAAGAGAACAAGACAACAGCCTTACGAGAGTGGCCTCTGGAATCGAGTTGTCAAAATTGACGGTGCATGGATTAGAAGTCGTACAAATAGTAAGCACAGCCATTTTATTTTTGTTGCAAATAAAATTCTAATAAAAAATAATGCGTAATAATATAAGGCGAACATTTTCAAAACTGCATGTACACAATCAGATTCTGTTGCGTTTGATTATCTCGAAAAAAGAGCGCAAAATCAAATCGAAGGTAAGGAGTCTGCCAACCTCAATAAATGGATTCAAAACCCCGAGGCTATAAAAATCGCGAAGGCTGCAGAAGACAAGGCGTGGGCAGCTTTTTCTACAAGGTTTCCGAGGGCCAACAAAAGCAAATTTGTAGCACAGACAACTTTTGCGTTGGACCGCACACCAACAGCTGAAATATTTTGCAAAGAGGGTGAAGGCAGTCTGCAAAGCGTCTTCGGTTCAGACAGCAAAGCCATGAAAAGCTCGCTGGGTTTGGATGACGTTGGTGGCTTCCCTTACCAGTTATCGCCCAGTGCAGTAAAAAGTTCGCTGCCGGTTCCAGCAGTTGAATTTCATGACGCTGCACCAAGTTTGAAGAAAATATTCAGCAACTTAATCAATATTTATGTAATGCCTGACCAGTATTTTACAACAAAGTTCCGAGAGATATTCCAAAAGGAACAGATAAAGTTCGAAACGTCAAAGCCCGCAAAAAAGTGTCTTGCGGGGCATAATCTCTCTTTCTGGTCACAGCAGCTGAACTTTGCAGTGTGGTGCCCGACGACAGGCGCGGAATCTCTCGTGAAGTATTTGACAAATATCAACAACGCTGAATCTGCCGCCGCAGGTGTGGGCTTTTTACATTTTCCACATGTACGTCAAGGTTCGGCGCATCTTGTATCAGCTCGGAGGCATCCAAAGCTTCAGCGCATTGCCGGGTGACCCTACATTCAGTCAGATTAACAACCATTACGACGTGGCTTCTTACAAAAAATTGTGCGCAGAGCTCGGTGTTGACCCGTCAACTGATTTCCACTTCACGTACGGTGCAAACAAGGGCTGGGAAGCGTTTACATTTATTGCCACCACCCTTTCATGCTGGACGTGCCGTATCCATCGGTAAAAGCAAAATTCGACGACGAGGACCCTAAGGCGTCAGAAGAGAGAATTTCAGTATGCTTTATAAGAAACGACGCCGCGGAAGAGCAATTCAATTGGTTCGCGCCAAAAACCTCGGCAGGTTTGACATAGGCAGGGCTTTCACGTATCAATCAGTCAATCGAAGCCCTTGTTTATTGGATCTTGGGCACGCAAGTCAACGTGAGAAGCAGCGTTCTTGGTGCTGGAGGTAGAGCAAAAGAAGCCCAGAGCGAATTCCTTGTCTTGGTGGAAGAAGCGATAAGGCAAACGGATCTGGCCAAGACAGTTCAAAGATAGCAACTTGCCGTAGGCGAGGCAAAGGTGAGACTCAACCTTGCTGTGTTCCCGGGGGCCTGGGTGATGCCCGCGCGGATGGTGATAAACACAGAGAGCACGGTTGGCTACAACAACCAGCTCAAACAAGCGACACCAGGTATGAAGCTGGGTGTCAACGACGCGGTAAACAAGAGAACAAAAAAGCAGCCCTACAGCTAATGGATGGCGGGAAATCGAAAATAAACAGTCACCCTTCAAATCCGATACACAAGGCAGCAGCGACAAAAAACAGCCAGCGTCTGTGATCCAAACAGCTGCAGAAGAGCAAACTACAACGGAGCAAACGGAATCTGAACCAACGCCAACGGCTGGCTCCGGAAGTGAGTCACATGTGAAAAAAATAGCTGTCGTTGTTGGCGCGGTTGCAGTTGTGGGTTTCGCATTCTTGTCATTTCGTTAACGCCGCTTTTTGATGTAAGTCTCCACTAGAAAGGCCACAACAGCCAAAATCAACATCCAGCTGTGTTCTGCGAGAACACCGATGGCCTGACCAGCAGCTTTGAAGAGGAAACTCACAATCGAGCCAATAAGACCTGGCAGAGCAGTTGCAACCTTTGAGCCAACATCTTTCAGACATTTTCCGAACGCTTTGCCAGTGGCCTTCAAAGAGTTGGTAATGGCGCAAATAACAGAACCTATCGTGACACCAGCAGCTAGAATGATTGCTGTAACTGTCACGCCATACATTTTGAAGATCTCTTTGAGCCTCTCGCGAAGTGGAAGCGCTCTTTCTCTTTCCTTAATCTGCGTTTGCAAACGCGCGAGCTCCTCGGTTCTTTCCGCAACTCTTCTTTCCGCAGCTTCTTTGTCAGAGAGGTGAGGCGTTCTCATCATTGATGATTTTCTGATCTTCATTATTTTGTCGTTGAGGGTCGGATTCTTGCTCACGCAGTTCATTAAGCGTTCTCGTGTCGTTAAGATTTTGTTGAAAGCGTTTCTTTCTTTTTCTTTCTTATCGAGGTCTGCTCTGAGCTTATCAACCTTTTCTTGTTCTTTTGTTTTATTTTTTGCAAGCTTTTCGAGTTAAGCCACTCCTTTCTTTGCGTTTTCGAGATCAGTTTGAAGTCTGCGCAGATATGCCTCACTTCCAGCATTCGAACCATATTCATCATGAATTGCTTCAATACATGCTTGAGTTTGCTGAAATCTTTTTCTCAGATTTTGCAATTATTGTGTAGCTTTTTCTTTTTCTGTGGAGATTTCTTCAGCATCTCTTAATTGTTTTTCGGCCTCTCTCAATCTCTGACGTTGGTCTCTTATGCTCTCATTCTCTTGAGCAATCAGAGATTCAGCTTCTGGCCCAAGGGATCTTTTGAACTTTTCTGTGAATTTTTTGAGAAGACCACTACTATCTTTTCTGAAAATTTCAGTCTCACCACCTTTTGAACCAAATGATACAATTGTTGTCTCATTGCCGCCCTTTTTGCTAAAACCTATTGGGTCTAATTTTCCGAAGTCCACTTTTGGGAACCTCGTTTTGATAAAGTCTTTAGCTCTTTCAAGAATTGCTGGGTTTTTGTAATCTGGATCTACAAAATCGGTGTCGATGCGGTGCCGGGCTGAAATGGACGGGTTTTTGTCTATCTCTTGTTCATCATCATCGTTATTATCATTGTGATCAATAGCATGGTCAAGGTCGGGGTCATCGTAGCCAGTGTCCACCTTCCACCATTGTATATTAAACAAAAACATTTTTTGTTCATATAGATGATGGTGGTACAAGCAAACCTTTGGCCAACACACTACGAGAAAAGTCCCAATGCAATGATGAGCGTGTTGGCATGCTGCTCGACGGTATTCAGAGCGAAGACCTCACCACGATCTGGCTCGGGCGTCGCCAAAGAAAACGCACTAAACAAGGTTTTCGGAACAAAATACCACATTAGACTTGACCACCAGATCTTGACGGGTCATGGCGTCATTTACTCTCAAGCTCTTTATCACGACCTCTTGTTTGAGCTGACACTCGCACCATCATCACAAGTGGTGACGGGTCCTGATACAACGAAACTGGTGTACAAGTTGACAAACATCCAGCTCGAGTACGAAATGATCAGAAGCAAGACTCTGGCAGATGAAGCGAGCAGCGTCTATTCCTCCGGCAAGAAGTTCATGTACGACCACGTGATACAAGACAAGATTGTTATCTCCTCAAAGGGCACCGATACAGCGCTGAACATCAAAGTCAACGAGGTCACTAAAGGCATTCTTCTACTATTTGTTGAGCCGTACACAGCGGGCGCCAGAGATTCGGAGAAGTACTTCAACCCAGACCTGACAAAAGTTAGCGTTACAGTGAATGGCTCGCGAAACATGTTGTACATTAACGGCCTCGAAACCAAAGACCTCAGGGATGAGGTCAGACGTTTCTTCGTCAAGAAGAAAGACAAAAAACAGCACGTGAATCTGTCGAAGTTCTACACTGAGGAAACGTTTGGTCTTTTGATCGACATGCGCTCCATGGAGGACACCACGTTGCACGGCAGTGGCACCCGCCTCGTGAACAGCACAGACGGTGTCCAGATTGAACTCGAGCGGAAAGCCAGTGGCTTGGGCAATGTAAACATTCACGTCGTTGTCATCAGCGACTCGCAGATGAACATATTGGATCAGCAATTAGAATCTGTACAATACTAATATAGAAATGGACCCAAACAACATCCCTTTCAACGCTCTCATTGTTGGTCCGAAGAATTCAGGCCAATCAAGGTTTGTGGTGGACCAGATCTATGGCCCTTTCCGTGGCAAGTTCGATTATATCGTGCTCATCTGCCCAACATTCGCGCACAACAAGACCTTCCACCGAATGATTCACAAATGTTTGTGATAATATGCGTGCAACACGAGGTGGAAATTTGGTTGAAGCTCGTGAGCTTGTTTTTCTAGGGCACCAACACGCTCATAATCCTCGATGACTGTGCAGCCTCGAAAGATGTGAAAGGGCGCACAGGCCAGCTGGTAAATCTTGGCTTTTCTGCTCGACATATCGGCATCAGCGTTTGGGTGCTGACACAGAAGATGATCAGCATACGTGGGCTCAAAGACAACTGACAGCTTGATCGACAGCTTCACTTTTCTTGTGACCAAAGCGGTCGGAATGGCCGTAGACATCGACTACATCGGCTACATTATCAACAAAGAGCTCTCCAACCTGGCCGGCAACATTGCTTTGAAATGCGGCCGGTTTCTTGCTCTGGCCAACGCGGCGCTGATCACCACAAAACACATTGATTTTAATGAGCATTTGAAACGTAAGTACGAAGCAAAATCGGAAGAAATTACTCAAACTACTTTGCATTATTAAATAATTGCTTTGCATTATTTATTTGCTCAAAAATACCTTTTCCCAATGTCGACCAAACAACCTGAGAGCGCACATTCGCAAGGCGAGATCACACAGCAAGCGACAACTCCAACTCCAACCACAAGACCAACAAAAAATCCCAAGCGAGTGGCTGCTGGTAAAATGGTTGCTGAAAGAACTCGGCTGGCCTGCGAAGCACAGAAAAAAGCTTTAATCGATGCTGCTGCCAAAATTGCAAGAGGGAATGAAAAAAATCTGCGCCTGCTACTGAGCCGGTTCCTGAAACCGCACCAGAGCCTGCTGCAGCTGATTGCAAAGTTTCAAATGGTCTCAGCACAACCCAATGGATCTCTATCATTGGAATTGGCGCTACGCTTGTTACGACTTATGTCAAGCGTGAAGACATAAAAGCCTTTTTTAAGAAAGGAACCGGCTATTGCACCGGCACCTGCATCGGAACCCGCGCTACAGGTGAGGATGAAAGCATTTCCGCAGCCATCAAGAATACCACAGCCAAAAAAGGAATTCGTCCGATGGATGGTTCAGCCAGAAGTGACATAAAATTCATTTGAATATATTTTTTATAATGTTGCATACCAAAGTGTGGAAAGCCCCAGTTAACGATAAGCATCGCAGCCGTTTCATGCATTGGCTTAATTTGGGGGGCATTAAAAAATTCCTTCGCCGCGTTCAACTGAAAGCCTTTTCCATGACAAAGAGGATGATTCTAACACGTCGGACAAAGATACTTTCGAGACGCTTCAGACTCGAAAATCTAAGTGGACTCCCCCAGAGGGCCAGTTTGCCTCTTTAGATTTTTTCATTAAAAAATGCCGTCACGACATCAACAAACTTAATTTCAATCGTAACACCAAATTTTCCAACCTTTCTTCGGAAGAGAGGACGGCGCTAAAAAACCTTAGTAAGCGCAAAGACATAATTATCAAAGCGGCCGACAAAGGCGGTGCTTTAGTTGTTTGGCGGGCCGACCTCTACCAAAAAGAAGCTTTGCGGCAACTTTCTGACACCTCTTTTTATGCTAAAGTCGATAAAGATCTCACCTCCATTAACCAACAAGTTGTCAAGAGCACTATTAACGACCTTATAGTCAAACAAGAATTGCCGGCTAGTGCTACCAATCTCATCATTACCACTCCCAGAACCTCGTGCATTTACATTTTACCTAAAATTCACAAACCTAACAACCCAGGTCGACCTATCGTCTCTGCCTGTAGTTGCCCTACAGAACTCATTTCCAGCTATTTAGACAAAATTATGGCACCTATTGTCAGATCTTTACAGTCATACGTTAAAGACAGTCAACACTCAATTTCCTGGGCGAAGACAAACTTATTTTCACTATGGATATTACATCTCTTTACACCGTCATCCCAAATGGCGAAGGTCGTCTAGCCTCAAACATTTTTTTGATTTACGCACTGTTAAGGAAACAAGCTCGGAAACATTACTCCGCCTGGCTGAGTTAGTACTGTTTTCATTCGCGAACAATTATTACAAACAAATCAATGGCGTGGCCATGGGTACCAAAATGGGACCCAGCTACGCCAATCTTTTCGTAGGCTACATTGAACACCAATTTTTCAATCAATACAACGGCCCAAAACCTGAACTCTATCGTCGCTACATCGACGACTGTATCGGCGCTACGTCTTCTACCAGAGAGGATCTTAATCAATTTATAACCGCTGTTAATTCGTTTCATCCTGCCCTTAAATATACCTGGGAAATTTCCGATACTTCCTTAGCATTCCTGGATATCAAAGTTTCTATTGAAGGCAACAGTTTATGCACCAGTGTGCACTACAAACCCACAGATTCTCATACCTATTTGTTTTATTCATCTTCACATACATCACATGTCAAGAATTCCATTCCTTATTCTCAGTTTCTTAGACTTCGCCGTCTTTGTAGTGACGACTCTGATTTTTCCTTAAAATCAGAGGAAATGTGCAATTTCTTCGACAAACGCGGCTATCCTGCTTCTGTTGTTCAAGCGGGCCATCATCGCGCCCAGCAAATTGATCGACAGTCAGCACTACAAACGTCACAGAGAGAAAACAACGATAGAATTCCATTCACCCTCACAACCACGCAGTTAAATCCATCATTCTCAAAAACTTTAAATTACTTCAAAATGATCCCGACACTGGTAGAATCTTTTCGCAACCGCCATTCATTTCATTTAAACGCGACAAACACATAGGTAACTTTTTAGTCAGAAGTGCATTCCAAACTAGTGATCAACCCGGAACTTTTAAATGCGCTCGCGCACGATGCAAAACATGCCCTTTCATTCACAACGTTGACAAAATATCGGGACCCAAGCGATCTATCAAAATCACTGATCATTTCACCTGTACCTCAGCCAATGCCATCTACTGTATAACTTGCACTCTTTGCAAAAAGTTATACATCGGCGAAACAGGGAGACGACTTGGCGACCGATTCCGAGAACACCTTCGTGACGTAGAGAAAGACGACAAAAATGCATCGAAACCGGTCGCGAGACACTTCAATCTCCCAAATCATTCTAAGCAACATATAGCAGTCTGCGGCCTTTCCCTTCACCAAGGAAACACGGAAAGCCGTAAAACTCTAGAACAAAAATTTATTTTTCAAATCGGCACTCTTAATCCTCACGGTATCAACGAACGCTTTTCATTCAACTAATTTATTCCGAAGTTTTCACGTTACCAGGCACCAGCCAATAGCGAAGCTCCATCTTTCTGTATATAAAAACACACGACGCACAATTCCTTGATTCGCTCCGACGAAGGGCTAACGCTCGAAACGTCAGCTTTTGAATCTCTTTACGGCGGCCAATTGACATTATCAACCCAGTTGATAAAACCAAATTATATTGTTATACTTCCCACCGACGCACCACCACAGTTTCTTTAGAAACTGACCCCCTCTATCTTTTGAATAGCCAGAAATCCTGATTGTAACAACCGCTAGTCTTCTCAGTATAAACAATGCTTTAATAGAACAAACTTCTCCGACTCGAGCTGACAACGTGGTAATGCAAAGTGTTGCTAATGCGCATGTGCGAACTGAACTATGTTTCAAATCTCGGAATACTGGACTGGATATTACATTTCTCCTTTTCTTTCGAGATAGTCTCTTCCTTAAGTGAAAAACAACGCAACTTAAAACATGTGTCCTAACTTAGACTAGGCATGCTATGTTAAAGCACAGTCCTTTCTGTTCTGTGTTAGGTACAGTTAAAGTACAGTCTTTAGGTGACAAAGTCTTTCAAATACTCTGGACGTTTTCGATCACGCCTTGGTCTGGTGGTAGCTGCTGGCACTGGTTGTTTGCTCCGGTCCATTTTGTCACTGGTGTTGGTTTTAGCTGCTTCCTTTGCGCTGCTTTCCTTAGTCTCCTCCTGGACTGAGTGAGGGTTGGCATTCAGTAGAATCTTCTCTCTCCAATCCTCTTGGTTCGTTTGTTCTTCCTGGTCTTCATTTTCTTCGCTGGTGTTTTCCTGGATCAATGAGTTAGCAATCTTGAACTGGCTTGCGTCACGGTACACTTCGCGTCCATCTGTGATCCTTTTTGCTGCAATGCTTGATCCGTCTATTCGAGTTACTCTGTAGAATGCTGGTTCAAATGCGGTAGACCATTTGTTTCTCTTTTTCTGTTTCAACAGGACATGATCTCCGACTAAGAAATTGTGTTCCTTGGTGTTCCTGTTCTCGGCTGTTTGATCTTATCTTTGTATTTCTCATCCCGCTTATCGATGGCTGTGTCACGGGGATTCTCATTGCACTCCCTCGCTTGGTGATCTAGTTTGGTTCTGATCTGCCTGTTCATTAGGGCTTCATATGGTGGCACGCCAGTAGCAGGATGCGGTGTTGAGCGATAGCCTGTTAGCATCTCTTGAACAGCTACACTGCTTTTTCCCCCATTGAGACGAGCGATCTGCTCAGTCTTATTCAGTAGTTTCATGAAGCTTTCCGCCTCTCCGTTAGCACGTGCGTGTTCTGGGGTAACTCGGTGATGGTGGAATCCCTCTGTTTTGGCAAACTCGGCAAATTCTCTGGAGTTAAATGGTGGTCCATTATCGCTTTCTAGCTGTCTTGGAGTCCCATGAGTGGCAAACATGGTTTTGAGCTTTTCCATGGTCGGCTGGAATGCTGTCGAGTGAGTTTTCATGACTTCAGGGTATCTTGTTCTCTTGTCAATGGCCACTAGGTTATAATGACCGTCAGGATAGGGTCCGCTGAAGTCTACAGATATGACATCCCAGGGTTTCTTTGGTATGTCTGTGCCTTTGATGGGTTCCTGTCTGTGCTGCTTCGTGGTTACCTGACATTCGTAACATTGACCGATGATCTGCTCTACCATACTGTTCATGGTTGGAAACCAATACTTTGCTCTTAACATCTGCTTTGTTTTTGTCATTCCCAGGTGTCCCAGGTGATGTGCTGCCTTGATGACCTTTCTCTGTAGGCTTGTTGGGACAATGATCTGATTCATCCTGAAGATTAGGTCATTGACTACGTACAACTCATTCTGTACACTATAAAATTGTGCAATGTCTGGGTCCTTCTTGTGTTGTTCCCAATCTCCAGTGAGTATTCTGATGGAAAGTTTCTGAAGCTGGGTGTCTTTGAGAGTTTCTTCCTTGATGTGCTCAACAACAACAGCATGTTCGGCTGTCACCGTGTACTTGATCACTCTCTCTATGGTATCCTTTCCAGTTTCTGGTAAAGGGTGTCTCGACAGAAAGTCAAGTGGGTCGGCGTCATCCTTTCCAGGCTCA
This sequence comes from Blastomussa wellsi, assembly GCA_947652115.1. NCBI lineage: Eukaryota > Metazoa > Cnidaria > Anthozoa > Scleractinia > Plerogyridae > Blastomussa > Blastomussa wellsi. The sequence goes on along the minus strand of OX393566.1, from coordinate 17,616,593 downwards.
TAGATTAGCTCGAAGTCAACATCTTGCATTCCCATTACCCATTTTTCTATTCTTGGTGGGAGTCGCATGGCTGCCTTGTTAAACAACGGAAGTAATGGTTTGTGAGCTGTGATGATCTTGAATTTTGGCGCTCCCAGAAGGTAAATGCTGAATCTGTTCTTTGCCCAATGTATGGAGAGGGCATCTTTCTCTGTCTGACTGTATCTTTTCTCGGTGTCAGTCATGCTGCGGCTAATGAAGTGGACTGGCTGGAGGCCATTGCCTGTGTCCTGGAATAATCCGGCTGATAGTCCTTCATGGTAGCTGGCTTCAACTCTCACAACAATAGCTTTTGCTGGGTTGAAGTACGCCATTGTGCTTTCACTTGTTATGCTTGCTTTGAGCTTCTCAAATGCTTCATTCTCTTCTGCTCCCCATTTGAACTTCGTATCTTTGTGGGTCAGCTGTCTCAAGGGTGCGGTTAGTGATGCGTATTTGGGGATGAACTTTGATAAATACCCAGTCATGCCAAAAAAGCTTCGTACAGCTTCTTTCGATTCTGGTGGGCTGCTTTCCTTCACGGCTCTGACCTTCTCTGGGTTTGGTTTTAATCCGTTCCTCGTGAACTTGTGCCCATAGAACTCTATCTCTTCCACTCCGAATTGGCACTTCTCAGGGTTGAAAGTGACACCAAAATCTGTTGCTCTCTGCAGAACGGCTTCCAATGTTTTGTTGTGTTCTTTTATGTCTTTCCCTCCTATCAGGATATCATCGCGCTGGTTGAGGCACCTTGGTATGTCTCCAAAAATTCGGTAGATAGCTTCATCAAAGAGATCTTGCGATGCTTTTGCTCCAAAGATTAGACGTTTTGGTCGCAGGTTCCCCCATGGTGTGCTGAAGGTGGCAACTTTTCTTGATTCTGGATCAAGAAGCAGTTAGTGGTAACCCTGCCTCATGTCAAACTTGGAGAAGATGGTACAGTCGTGGAACTTGTACATAAAGTCCTCAACAACCGTTCCTTGGGTCATCCTGTGTCTCTCTATGAATTGGTTGGGTATCCTGAGATCTACACTGGCCCTAATCATGTGTGGTTCCAGGTCTTCCTTATCTACGCTGCTGAACTTTGGCTTTGGTTGAACTACTAATGGAGAGCACCATGTTACTGGTTCACCTTCAGGTACCTCTTCAAATATCTCCTCTTCTACACACTGTTCAAGCCATTTCTTTAAGGGCTCTTGCAAATAATATGCGACTGGTCTTGGTTTCTGGGCTACAGGAGCAGCTTCTGGTCTCATGCTGAATTTAGCATAGAACTCTTTTCCATTCTTGATGTCTCGTATCTTCCCAATGCCCTTGAGTACATTGCTGTATCGATCAGTGATTGCTTTGATTTCGGGATTGAGTGCTACAGCTTGCTTGACACTCTTGATGTCTGGCAACTCTTCCTGGATTCTCAGGTCATTGGTCTCGGCGAAAGAGCCATCTTCTCGGATCTGTAACATACCTAGCTCTCTGAGGGTGTCTTTGCTGATGAGCGGTGGGGAATTGATTCTACCCCTGACCACAACAAATCTTGCGACTGCTCCGCAGGTCTGGTTCCTTACGGTCGCTGTGAATTCTCCTTTCACGGGAAGCTCACTTTGTAAGGTACTCAGCTTCACTCTGCTTGGATGTAGTGTTGGCTTTACGCTTCATCGATTTGACAGTGCTTTGAATTGGTGTTCGTCCATAACATTCACCTCTGCACCACTGTCCGGCTCAACTCTAACATCAACATCTTCTATCTTCACTGACACAGTTCTGTTCTCGTTATCTGTTTTGACTTTCTTCACCTGCTTAAGATGACGTACGGCTTGGCAGAAAAATTCGTCATCAGAACTTGTTGAGTTATCAGCATCTTCTTCTGTGGTTCGCTTGACACGGTGTTTGTCCCTCGAAGTTTCTGGTGGTTTTCGTCTGTGTTTGTGCCCATGGCTTTTCTTACTGTTGGGAGGTCCTCTGAACTTGCATACTGAGCTGAAGTGGTTAAACTTCTGGCATTTCATACATTTCTTCCCATATGCTGGACAGTTCTTGCCTTCCTCGTGTGTGCCTGTTTGTCCACAGTATCCACATGGTTGCTTTTTCTTGTCTTTTCCATCGTTCTTGGGCGGATGCCACTTTCCAGACTGTCTTTCGACCTTCTTTACATCTTGGGGAATTTTCATGTCGCTTATTTGAAGTGTTGTGTCTTCGATCTGTGCAGCTTCGGTGAGAAACTGTGTTAAATCCCATTTCTTGTTAATAGCCTTCTGGATTAGCGAACGATTCTGTGTTGTCTGGATGAGGTGTTCTAGGATTCGTTCATCGCAGTTTGCTTCGAATTCGCAGTCGTTGGCTTTCTCTCTTAAACGTGCAGCGTACGCGTTCGTTGTTTCGCCATGTGCTGGTCTCATTTTGAGGAATACATATCTTGCGTGGTGTTTATTCTTCTTGGGTTTGAAGTAGTCGTTCAACTTTTTCCTCATCTTCTCATAGTCGTTACCGCCATCCGTTGGGTTCGGTAAGCTTTTCTCCAGACGAGCGATTTCCTTCCCGCCATAAATGATGAGTGCATCTTTCTTGTCGAGCGGTTCCGTAATCTTGAAATATCTGAATTCGCGCTCGATTTCTTCGAGCCAGTCGTCCCACGCTTTACCTGTGCCGATTGGGTCATCTCCCGGGTTGAATGGTTGAGATTTGAGATTTCTCGTCGCTGTGATAACTTGTACTGGTGCTGCTGGCGCGGTGCCGCCGGTTGCTTCTTCGGTGTCGGGCATGTTTGTCGATCGATTGATTCACGCGTTGACGTGTTTGTCTTGTTAACCTCTCTCGCTGGGCTTCAAAACTCTCTGGTTTGGTTTCTCTTGCTTTCTTCTTTCTTCTTTGTGCTTAATATAGCGTGGTATCCTCGTCGCCAGTGTAACAACCGCTAGTCTTCTCAGTATAAACAATGCTTTAATAGAACAAACTTCTCCGACTCGAGCTGACAACGTGGTAATGCAAAGTGTTGCTAATGCGCATGTGCGAACTGAACTATGTTGCAAATCTCGGAATACTGGACTGGATATTACACTGATCATTTCAAAGAAGTGTTTGAGGTAGAAGAAGGCGAGGAATAATTTCAATTAAATATTTTTTCTTTTTTCTATAACCAACATGTCCGACAACAAGCTCGTGAAAACAGTCATGGATGCCGCCACCCTTATCGGCCTCGCTGCTAGCATAGGCTGGGTTGCCAAAAAACGTTCAATAAAAGTTTTACAGGTGATCTTTCTAATTCTATCGAAAACTACGCAATGTTCACAGCTGTAATGACGGGTACCGTTGCGCTCAAACAGTACCTGGAGGATCAAAAAATCCTTTCAACCAACGCATGGCAAGTATCGTAATTATAGTTGGCGGGGCTGTGTTGAACGCAGCGGCTTTTATCGGCGGTAATTATCTCACGAGGGCTTTTGGTGGCGGTGACAAAGCAGCGAAAGAAGAAAAATGCGCCATGATAAAGCTCTCGAGGCGTATCAAGCTGCGTACGCAAAAATACACACGTGACCGCACCAAACTTCTCGACTGGATTGCGACAAACGCGTAAATAAAGGAGGATACCAAGCAGAACTTCACCAACACTGACTACGCCTTAAAACTCTACAACCAGGCGCATCCTGAAGAACGAATGATACCTCCGAAAGAGCCCAAGTTCTCTGATTTCTATCAGCCAAGCCGAGCAGTAGAAAAATGGTGAACTCATTTTCGTTTGCGCCGGGGCGCTCGGTTTTGGTTACGCAGCCTTTCGGTTCCTTTAAACTTTTTAGCTCTTTACTTATATAACGTGATGGACGCCAAACTCGCAAAGATATACTACGACTCTGGGGGATATTGGAAAGGCATTGCTGCTATCAAAAAAATATCCGAGGCCGCCAAGGTACCAGAAGACACCGCAAAAAAGTGGCTGATCAAGTAAGCCTTCTGGTAGATATACCTTCCCGCTCAGAGGCGCATTCCTCGACCAAAATTCTACGTGTCCACACCCAACGCGGTCCACCAAGCGAACCTTCTTTTTCTGCCAAACGACAAACTGCCCCGCGGGCGCAAAGTTTTCAAATACGCGCTGACCGTTGTCGACGTGGCCAGTCGCTACAAAGAGGCCGAACCCTTGACTTCGAAAAATTCTGATGAGGTCGCCCAGGCCTTTCAGAAGATTTACAAGCGCGCGTCTCTTAAATGGCCTCAACTGCTGCAGGTTGACCCCGTGCGCGAATTCATTGGCGCTGTTACAAGAGACATGGAAAATCACAAAACCCACATCCAGCGCGGGCGCGTTGACATTCACCGCGACTAGGCCACTGTTGAACGTTTCAACCGCACCAGTACGCCGTGGAAATGCGACTCCATGAGGGCCAGCGGTCCACTGCGTGGGTGAAAAGGCTTCCTGAAGTTGTTTTGGCTTTGAACAACGAGTTAACAAGCCTTACCGGCAAGAAGCCCGCAGTCGCCATCAAAGAAAAGGCTGTTTATGCAAGGCCATCGACATCTTATTTAAGGCCTGTTGGAAAAAGCGAAAAGATCCTCCCCTCTCTTGTCCAAGTTCGTTACCTCTACCAACCCGGCGAGCTTGAAGGTGGTGTAAAAAGAATCACAGATCCAATCTGGTCGTTGAAAGTTTACAACATTGGAAGATCTTTTACCAAACCAAATCAACCCGTTTTCTACTATCTGCACGATGGGCCCAAGCGCGGCTTTGTTCGTTAACAACTGCTGGCTGTCCCTCCAAACACACAGTTACCCCCCAAGCAACTCTAACAAAGTGCTGTGAGCAAATCTGTATCTGTTAATAAAGCTTCTAACCCCCCGAGCAAACTCTCTATTTTAGCATCTGTAAAGAAAGGCCTTGTGTACCCGTAAGCATTTGTATGGATCCCATCATCTGCTATCTAGCGTTTTGAATCAAACGCGGACAGCGAAATCTTGTTTACGTGCATGCCATATATCTCATGCCCCTCGCTTCTAAGAATGTTCATTCCATGCCATAACTGTTTCGCACCTATAAGTGGTTCCTTGTACTGTTCATGCATTATTCGTTTCTTGACAACGCTCTTTTTTACGCCCTTCGCTTTTTGATGTTTTTTTCGTCCGCCCTCAGAATCGAGTACATTTTCGACCTCAGACACACGCACTCTGCTATCGGCGTTACGGCACATTCATCTTTCGTTGGCGTTTGAGTGTACTGGATGCTCCTTCGGGTAATCGCTCATATCATAAAGAAATTTGTTTCTTTCGATATTTGTAGACGTCATCCGTTTCTATCTCAAGCAGAAGGCTGTCGGCGTCTGTGTACAAAAGCTCTATACAGGTCTTTTCAGCAGCAGCTTGCTTTTATGCATGTGGATCCCCGCCGTGTCGTTTGTAAATTCGGCAAACCTTGAGCACAAAGGGCTGGCAACAAATTTCCTTATTTTGTCCTTCTCGTTGCTGCGCACGATTTTATGTCAACACGGCTGCGCAGGTTTTCCATGGTTTTGCCGAAAACTGAGTTGTGCACGCGTTTTAGTTTCATGCCCGACTTCAGATAAAACTAAAGGTTTCTGTAATGCACTACATAGTTGTTTTTGTCTTCGAGGGTCAGCAGAAGCTTCTTGTTGTCCGGGGCTGTTAAGTCCAGGTCTTTCATTAAATTCGTTTGGTAGTCCGACACCCATTCCTTTTTCACGACTTTTTTCTCCGGTGCCATGGGATAGCTGTTGTGTTCCTCGTGCAGTTCTGCGAGATATTCAAGATCAACCTCTAGAATCCACCCATTCTTTGCGTTCTCGTTTTTCTTGAGGATCTCCTGCTCTGTTGGCATAACGCGTTTCCATTTGAAATATCTTTTGGGAAGGGGCTTGCTCATTGCCCATCCGTAAGGGTTGTTTGCATCGAGGTACATAATATATTTTTTTCGGTTTGCTGGAGTCGTAGTCAGGCAGCAAGGGGTTGTTTGCCTTGGCGTACCTCTTCCTTACCAACGAGATTCCACCACACATCCCACTTTCCACGAAGAGATGCATTTCAAGGTCTGTAAATAAATCAAGCTCGACTCCCGTCTTTTTCAAGAGCGCGTCCCAGCTCAGGCCTAGCGACGTGTAATAATGTGCCGGATCTAACCCGTACTGCTCTTGGCATCGGTTTCGGACGTTCTCGAAAACACCAGCCAGCAGGGCGACATCCGTTTTCACGTAAAGATCGTGATAGTCGCCCAGAGTTTTGCATTCGAAAGGCCCCCAGACCATTTGTTATGTGCTCGTCATTCAGTTTGCTGTAAAACTTGTCTTTGTCCAGCAGACTCGCCTCGCTGAATCTCACCCATGAGTCCATGTACTCGTAAGGTTAAATACCCTTTTTAAGCAGTTCGCTGCCTTCTGAGATGTTTCATGTTATTTTTAATGACTCCTTTGGGGTTGCGCTTACAAGTGAATCAAGGCTTCCTTGCCGAAAGTTCAAGCTGTCAATGAAATACAAATTCCCTACTGAAAATATGATGCACGCTTCCATGTTGTTGGCGATGCATTTCACTTCTTTCTGCCGCTGAGACATCGCTTGCATTAAATGATGCGCGCCATAACCCCTCAGGTTGTGAAATACAACTGGTATTGGGGCCGTCTGGGGGTTTATTCGCAGTTTAAGATTGCATGCGTTGTGCGCGGCCCCGCGGAACCTGCCAGTTATGTGACAGTGGTCCTTCACCGCGTCCCGAAAGTTCTTCTGAAGCAAAGGTTCTGCGCAGAACAAACACGCTTCCTGATTTTTTGCCGCTTCTTTGTTTTCTTTTTCTGGCAACCTTTTCAAACAAAGAAAATCCACTTTTGTCTGTGCAAAGTAAAAACATTTTTTGTGGCTTTGGCCCAAATATTTGTCTTTTGGTTTGTTAAAACAGGTAATCAGTCTAAGAATTCATCCTTTATGAAACTTTTCTTACAAATATGGCAATCAGTTGCGTTTTTGTGTTTTTCCCAGTCTTCTGCCGTCATAACAATCGGCTTGGGTGCGGCCAAACTTTCTCTTATTGCAACCTCCTCCTGCAGAATGTCACTTAGAAACGTTCCCACCGCATTTTCGCCCCTGTAAACTTTTGACCCAGTAACTTCGCCGTCGCTTCTGACCACCATGCAAGAATGCCCGCATGCCTCATGCCATCCAGTCTTCTCCGTGTAGCTTTTTTGCTTAGTCTCTGGCCCTCGCCAAGAGCAGGAGCCTGACCAAACCTCAAAAGTCCGCATTCATCACGTATGGCACCTTCACCTGTTTGTGTCTATTTGTGTTGATTTTGGAAAGAAAGGGTGTTTTTCCCCTCTTCCGGCATCTCGATCCTTGTCAGCCTGCCATTCACGCCGTTGTAATATTTTTTGTGGTTTTCGAGCAACTCCGCTCGTGAGAAACCAGTTAAGCACAACATGTAGTAGTGCTTTGCGTTGCTGTTTTTGTTCTGATCGAACAGCGAAGCGCTCACCCGTTTTACATAACAATAGTGCTGTATTTCCCCTGACTCTATTAGCATCAGGCTTATCCTTGGTAAACTTCTTTCTTTCTTACTTATCCTGTGGACTATCACACAGTTGTTTTCCCAGCTAAAGGCATTTATTGCGAGGCCTTTGTTTTGCGCCTCAAGCTTGTCTATTTGTTTTACCTGTGTTGGGAAATCTATGCCTTGGTAGTTAATACCATCGTTAACAGGATATTTGCTTGGTCTTTGTGGGTCTTTTGATGCAGGGAATAAAGCAGCTCTGAGTGCCCACTTCAAGCATTGATTGTCCCTGTTTTGTACGTTTATGATTGCTTTCTTGTTTGCCAGATGGGATGGAAGAGGCAAATAAGTTCCTCCGCGCAATGGCTGATAGCGTGCGACATTCACTAACGCAACTATTATTCTTTCAACTTCTCATCCTGATCCCTTCTCAGACCAGTTCTCTATTTGTCCCTTTGTTCTTTCAATGAATTCATCGAATTTTTGTTTTATCAGTTCTTCATCATGCCTGTTGAAAACATGCGGTTCTTTTTCTCGAAAATAATGTTTCATGTGTTGCGTTTCACCGTTTCTTTCTATTGAAGACTTTGCTTGTAACCCAAAACTTACTTTTACCCTTTTTAACTTTAGGATTTCGTTTTCAACAATATTTGTAAACTTTGTTTTGTTTTCTCTTGCAAACGTTAAAAGATCTCTAATGCGCACTAATGCGCATGCCCAGCCGTGCCACTGCTCCCTTAATCAATAAATTCCTTATAGTTCTTGCTTCCTGGGGCTGGAGTGGGGCAGGGTACTGTTGATTTACAATGCTGATCTGCAATGGTATGCCAAGAAGGATATTAAACCCAGCATGACTATTTGATTTAACATTGCTTTCCCTCTTCTTAGATCCATAGATAACCAAATGGATTACCTTTCACCCTATTTTGTTTTTGAAGAGACAAGAATGATAATTATATCACGGTGCCATTCCCCTCAGAACTATCTAAGGGCAAAGATATAAACTATTATCCCTTCAAATTTGTCATTCCTTAGAGTATTCTTAAATTTCCTTGGATTCGAGCCGAGGAAGCAAACCAGAGTAGGGCCAGAGTGAAAGTTAACCACAAGCTGTTAAAGAAGCGTGCCTTGGTGACAGCTAACCACAAGCAAGTAACACTGAGACCCTGGCTGGTATCTTGGCTGAAACCTTTTTTCGCCAAAAATGGCTTGTGTCTGTACACCTAAACTTGTTAAGCTGTACAAAATTATGGTTGGATAAATAAAATTTATAAACAATACAAGGTTGTGATATAAAATTCCTTCACAGATTTGCGTTGTGTAGCGAGAAGGATATTTACAAAATGAAGATTCACATCTCTTTATAATTAAAACATCTGTATGGAAGTATTACCATAATTTTAAATAACATGCTATAGGTATTTTCAAGATTACAAAGCCATTCTTGAGATTTCTGCATGTATATAACAAGTATAGCTTTTAGTATTTAAGCAAGCATAACCTCACAAATTGCCCAGCTTGAACATTCAGGCATTTGGACAAGATAAATTACATGTAAACGTAAAATGATGAAGCCATTCAAAACCACATGGTGAGTATTTGCATGGTCTTGCATGGTAATCGGCAGTTTTCATCTTAGTCCGTTCGCACGAAACTGTTTCGCCCCGACTGAAAAGTCGTTTCATTTTAATGGGGTCTTGATTCAAAGTTGGTCCATATCCCGATATATGCCCACACACTGGTTCCAGAATTTTTCTCATTTTTTCCTCTCCAGCGAATTGATCGCTAAACCACGCGTTTTACGTAAACGTCCAGCGCTTAATGTTTTTCGTCTGTTTGCCGAAGCGGTTTCTTTTTCTGTATTTGTATTTAAGGATCGCTGAAGTGGGTTGACAGCTGAATCTTCAACAAGCTTCAACAAGGGCACCTTGACGGAATGTTAAACGAGCTCAAGGAAATGGTACTGACGCGCCCTCAGTTAACATATTGTTTTGCTGCCAGCCGTCCTTTGTAAAGTCTTCGTCTCTAATATGGTGGCCGACTGTTCTCACAGAAAAATTGGGCCAAATTCTAAAATATTCGAAGAAAAAGCGAAGAAAAAAACACTTTTTCGTTGAATAATTTTTTTTTTCTGAAAAATAAAAAAAATATATAAAAAAATAAAAGGGATATACTACAAATGTTTTAAAATAAATTTAATTTTGATTAAAAAAAAATGAAAAAAAAATTGAGAAACATGTTTCGGAAATGAAAAAACAAAAATAAACTAGAGTATATTTACAAAAAATAAGTAAATAAAAAAACACAAAGAATAAAATCAGAGTTTTGATTTCAATACCAAATACATTTGAATTTCAAAAACGCTGTGAGAACGACCGGCCGATCGTTCTCATACAAAATTGTAATTGACAACAAAATGTTTGATGACGGCCGAGTGTTCTCACAGCCCGCTATATCCATGATCAGCGGTCTTCTAATCAAAGATGGCGGAAAGGTCGATCCGAAGCAGTGACACACGAAGCAGATCTACGCTATGTTTTGAAGGAGATTCTGGACTTCAATTGTTCGTCGGGATTTTCTTGAACATGCTTGGAGTTTTGGAAATTTGAGAAGAAGGCTAGGAGTTTTCGGTGATATCGATCGAAGAAGTGGAAAGTGTAAAAATGTTGACAAGCCTGCGCGACTCCTACGTGCCGTGACATTTGTACTGATTTGCCGTTCCTTTTTCGATTTCGATCTTTCGACCGTTTTCTTGCTTCGCACTTGTTTCTTAAGGGCAATAATTCTGTGTCATGAGGAGGACTATGAATAAGAATAGATCCGTTTTAGCGTTGTACAGAAAATGTTAAGAGGTCATAGGGCTGCATGATTTCCGTTGTTATCTGACGCTTTCGTGTAGAGTCTGACACCTCTATAATTTATCATTTGCTGTTACATGTAGTTTATTTTGGATCATATCTAATGCAAGACTTTCTTTTAGCTCTCTTAATTTGCTTTAGAAAGACAAAGTGTGAGATTTACTGTGAGATTTATCTTACTTGCATTTTACATTGTGGGGCCGGGCCTGGCTGTTTCATTGAACTATTGCAAGTTATTGTTGCGTCTTATCACGGATACGATAATTATCTTTGTCCGACTAAACCAAATACTGCTGTAGCTTTACTTCTTGAAGGCTATTAGTTTGTCTTAGAGAGACGCTGTCTGTCGCGAATGGAATGTCGCGAATGTCTTCGTGAATGGAATGACCTGCTGCCAATGTTGTTGAAAAAGGAAATTTGAGATGTTTTAAATTAGCTCTTAAATCATATATGTGTATTTCTTAGGGTTTTTCTTTTTTTATCCATTTTAGAGTCTACTTATAGATATATATTTTTGATTTTTATTTTGGAAGTTTATTCACATAGGGTCAACCTCTTAAACTTCCTTTTTAGGGTATTACTTGTATTTATTTGTTTATAATACCTTAAATAAAGTATGTATGTATGTATGTATGTATGCCAAGGTTGTTTCTTGCATCAACTCGGACGAGCTTTTTTCTCTTGAGCTCAGTGTTTTGGTTTCTATCTCCTTTATTCGTCAATGTGACATTCTAGCACCACACGATTAAGCTGTAAATTTTCACGCGCACGTCTGTTGACTATGTTGCGTGTTACGTTTGCCAATACATGGTTTTGTTCAGGCAACGTGACAGTGTAAAAGTGTTGACAAGCCTGCGCGACGCTAACATGTCACCGAGGTTCGGGGGGAATAAAACAAAAGATTTTGCATCGAGGCTTAGGGATGAATAAATAATTTCTTTTGTTTTATTCCCCTAAGCCTCGGCGCCATATTAGAATTTTAATATATTGGAATTGGTCCATTCTACGCGTTTTGCCCGAAAAATGTCGAAAATTTTTTAAACTGGGGAGCGCTGCAGCCCCCCAGACGCCTCGTACGCCTTTGTTCATATGGGAGCACCCCTCCACTCCCGGTAAACTTGGTTTGACAACACCACACAAAGCAGAATTTGAAGACCCTCTTAGTCGTGTCTTACTGCACTGGTACGCCTTTTTGAACCAGTCTTCTGCTCAAAGTTCCCAAACTCTAAGCATGTTCAAGAAAATCCCGACGAACAATTGAAGTCCAGAATCTCCTTTCGTCTGACATTTTTCATAACATAGCGTAGATGACGTAGATCTGGTTCGTGTGTCACTGCTTCGGATCGACCTTTCCGCCATCTTTGATTAGAAGACCGCTGATCATGGATATAGCGGGCTATGAGAACACTCGGCCGTCATCAAACATTTTGTTTTCAATTACAATTTTGTATGAGAACGATCGGCCGGTCGTTCTCACAGCGTTTTTGAAATTCAAATGTATTTGGTATTGAAATCAAAACTCTGATTTTATTCTTTGTGTTTTTTATATTTACTTATTTTTTGTAAATATACTCTAGTTTATTTTTGTTTTTTCATTTCCGAAACATGTTTCTTAATTTGTTTTTCATTTTTTTTAACCAAAATTAAATTTATTTTAAAACATTTGTAGTATATCCCTTTTATTTTTTTATATATTTTTTTTATTTTTCAGAAAAAAAAATTATTCAACGAAAAAGTGTTTTTTTCTTCGCTTTTTCTTCGAATATTTTAGAATTTGGCCCATTTTTTCTGTGAGAACAGTCGGCCACCATACTCTAATACCCTGGCAAAAAAGACAAAAAAATTCGACACTCCATGGATGTTTACAGACACTGCGCGAAAAGGCAAATATTCGGGTCAGAATTCGCTCAAATACTAGTCGGCACACGCCTCGTATAGGGAAGATACCAGTGACGTCACCCATTGTCATTAATGTGCCAACCAGAAAACTATTGGTTATTGAAACAGAGAGCTATTTTGTTTAACCTGTTGGCTATTTAAATAAAACAAACAATGTTTGTAAACAAATATACTGCAATTTTCCGACGTATTCTAGTACGCCTGATTCGAAATACACCTGGGATATCCTATTAGAATCCGGCCTGTTTCTTGGTATTCGAATTGAACACTCCAGGTATGCATCACGTATTCAATATTGAATACTCAGTGAAAACTCCAGGGGAACTTCACGTATTCAAATCGAATACTCTTGATTACTCCAGGTGCACTTCACGTATAGCGTACCCCTTGAATACTCTAAAATTCTATGGCATCACACTGACATATTCGAGGCTAGAATACTCCAGAATATTTTAAATTTGGCGCAGTGTTGATTTATGTATGAATCTTGATGTATATTCACGAATCCTGGTGTATATATAGGAATCTTGATGTATATATCACTGTCTAGTCATGATCTTGTTGTTTTGACCCTTTTCAACAAGGATACATCCTGTAAGAGCTCATTTAAAAGCATGCTTTATTCGGATAGAGTACAAGTCGGAAGTGGGCGAATAAGCGTAGTCTTCGCATTAAGAGTCACTGCAACGATGATTATGTATGAAATAGTCTAGCGGAAATGACATCCTCTGTTGGTTAGGTTGGGTAATTATTTGATGCTTTCAATATTACGCAAGCAACATGCAACAGAAAAGGTTGAAACATATTGGTATGGGTAACGACCTTATTAGCTGGAAAAGCATCTGATCACATTGTAAAGTTGCGAGGAAATGTGTTTTCTTTTGAAAAACTGATTTTTATCGTTATTTGTAATGTCATCGATGTCGAAGTGGTTTTTATACTCGTTATTTTCAATGTTTTGGGAATTCTCTCCTGTATTTATTTGTATGTATACATAACAGTATTCCTTACGAATAATCTACGCCCCTTAATTAATACCATTTTGTTAGTGAAAGTATAGTCAAATTCTATGAGCTTCAAATAAACGAAAATTGGAGTCGGCACATTGGAGTGCATACGAGACTTAAACCGCTTGGTGCAGCAGTCAGTCTCTCTTAAAACAGAAAGTCAGCTTTTCCATGATAAACATCATCCACAATTTATTTATTTTTTTGATATTATATACTTGTTTCTTCACATTTTGCTTCATTGAAAAAAAAATATATGTATATAACAACAAGACGCAGAGTTTGTCCTTAATTATTCCCAAACTCTCGATGAGTTGCATGGTTAGGATATCATGTTAGAAACATATAGGTAATATATTCAGGGAGAGAGCTTAGACATGAGCGAATTACAAAGATGACAACAAGTCATCGAGTTCCTTCGGTAAAAGGGAAGCCATTTCATTCATTTCTCTTTTATTTTATCTAAAATATTGTTTAAAGTGATAAATATGATCATTTCAGACCTTGGCATTCTTGTAAAAAACAGTTACAGTACAGTTACAGTACAGTTACAGGACAGTTACAGTACAGTTACAGTACAGTTACAGTACAGTTACAATACAGTTACAGTACAGTTACAGTACAGTTACAATACAGTTACAGTACAGTTACAGTACAGTTACAATACAGTTACAGTACAGTTACAGTACAGTTACAATACAGTTACAGTACAGTTACAGTACAGTTACAATACAGTTACAGTACAGTTACAGTACAGTTACAATACAGTTACAGTACAGTTACAGTACAGTTACAATACAGTTACAGTACAGTTACAGTACAGTTACAGTACAGTTACAGTACAGTTACAGGACATGAAAACAATTTCCCCATATCCTTGCTGGGTGATAAAAGGCGTCATTTGAATGCAATTAATTATCTAATCCAAAACGCCGTGAGCGAAGAATAGAAAGGCCATATTCTCAGGATATAACATGTTTACAAGGGATAAGAGAACTTGGACAATAAGCAATTAATTGCTGGCCCAAGGGGAAGCGCTGAGTCTTGTTTCTCCGAGAGCCTTAATATTCCCAGAGGCGAAAACAAGCGCTCTGTTTTTTGTTTCAACTCGTGTCACGTGATACTTTATGGTCGAATAGAAAATACATTTCATTTTGGGTATAACAAAACGTTTTACTTAAAAATTTATATTATGACAGACTTCCTTGATATCCGATAGCCGGTAAAATTATCGGATGATGTGCTTGTTCACAATTAAGAGTCAGGAGAAAGACTCTTCACACTCTGAAATAATTGTATTGGCAGGTCGAATTGATTTGTCATTTATATGGTGGTGTAGATGAAAAATGAGGCAAATAACGTAAGTCGCGCGATCGGCGCCAAATAATGCTATTAACAACAATTTTATAGCCACGCTATAAATCAGTTGTGGGCATTTCATTCCAATTGATCATCGTATTCACCTGGCCTAGTGCATTAAACGGGACGGTACGCAGCTCTTTGCGAGGTGCCACCGGGTGCCACCGTATTGGCTGAAGAAATGATAAACAAAAAAAAAACAGTAAAAATGGACCCTAGAACTAAAACGCTAGAGCTACGTGCTATCAAGATCCAATGAAATTAGAGAGCTGAGAACTATCTCCATTCAACAGACAAAAGTTAAAAAGTTAATTCTAAACGAACAGATAAAAATGAGAAAATAACGTGAGTCGGCGTAAAATAATGCTAATTTGGTCTTTAGAGCGATTTTGTAGTCATAAGCTATTAATATGCGGTGAGCATTTCAAAAGAATTAATCATCTCACTCGCAACGTGCATACAAGAAACACACAATTAATCTAGATGAAAAGGTCTAAAAAACGAGGCCATTAGTTTGGACTATGCGGCAAATATTGCTAATTTTAGCCTTCAAGGGGATTTCAAAACCATAAACTATGAATCAAATAGGAGCAGTTTTAATGCTATCAATCACCTCATGCACTCGTTAACTGTCTAGCTTTTCTGTAGGAATCGAGGCACGAGAATCATATTTTTTGTATTCAACCATCATCAAAAGTAGGTAGAAATTCGTAATATTATAGCAGCTTATCCGGCATGAAGGGTCGTTCATGTTTTAACGTTTTAACCTTTGATTCTTAGCGAAGTTATCATGTTATAAGATTTGTCTCGGTTGCCGTTTCATTATTCGAAGCAGAATCGGATTCGTTCTTTTAATTTTGTAAGCATACTTTTGTGTCTGATATCCTGTTGGAAGTTTTGCGATCAGATTCGAAATCCAAAAAAGATATTTGTTCATATTTCGTGGCGCAAACAAATTAAAGGATAGTACGACACCCTAGTTTTCGAAGACAAGGCACGTTCTTTTCAAGATAAACCTTGGTTGGGAAATGCGTAGCTGCATGGGGAGCTCCGGTGATAAAGGTCTGACTTCGTGTATCAGGTTCTTTGTTTTTCGTGGGTTATTTCACGTTTTTAATATGAAACAAGCAATATGTAACCGACCACGCTACAAAACATTTCTGATACGGATCAGATGCAATGTTATCAAAATATTGGTATCGTTACTGCTGGTACAATATCAGATGACGATTCAGAACAAGGTATGAAGAATTTAATCCGTTTCTTTGATACATGTAAACAAATAAAAGACAGATTTCTATCGTAATTATATCATCGATGCCGATGTGGGTTATAATCGCCATTCTCAGTGTTTGAGGATTCTATCATCTTACTTAAAATACTCTCCTACCCTTACATAGTACCATTTCGTTAGTGAAAGCATCGTCTAATTCTATCAGCTTCAAATAGTTTATAGACGACATTTGTCGGATGTCAATTGGAGCGTATTGAAGTCTCTGATCCGACAGTAAGCCAGCTTTTTCATCATAAGCGTCACCCAGAATGTATTTCTTTCAGTTTCCAAACTCTCGGTTAGTGACATGGTAAGATATATATCAAGTTAGGGACCTATAGCCAATATATTCTGGGAGACAGAACTTAGAAACGATTGAGTTACAAAGATCACAGAGTCAATACTGAGTTTCTTCGGTAAAAGGGAAGCCATTTAAGTCATTTCTGTTTTATTTCATCTTAAAATACTGTTAAAAGTAAGAAATATGATGACCTTGGCATTCTTGTAAAAACAATTGCAGTTGTCAAGTACATGAAAGCATTTTCTCATTCCCTTGCAGGGTAATATTCTTGCGAACATTCCTTAAAAGAAGTAGAAGTGGCCATTTAAATGCAAAAAGACTAATACGAAACGCCACCAGCGAGGATAATATATAGATTTAGATTAACCTAAAAGCGGAGCTCCTTCTGAAATTGCGTTTATTAAAAGTTTTAGAGTGCGTAAGTACTCAAGAAAGATTCCACAGATGAAATAATAATAATAATAATAATAATAATAATAATAATAATAATAATAATAATAATAATAATAATAATAATAATAATAATAATAATAATAATAATAATAATAATAATAATAATAATAATAATCCAATTGCAGAATTTCCGCTGAGAATTGCCATGGAAAATTAAAAAACCCAGCTTTTCTTTTTCACCAATCTGCTAGCAGATTAATGAATAATCTTCGGTTGCCAGAAATAACTGTAGGCTTTTAGCCAATGAGGAGACAGATGGCCTCTAGGGAAACGTTGAAGTTTTTTCTCCGAGACCGTTAATATTCCCAGAGGCGAAAATAAGTGATCTTCTATCTGTTGACCGAGCGTCACGTTATACTTCTTGGCCAAACATAAACTATACAAGACTACTACATTTCATTATATTAAAAACACAGACTGCCTTGATATCTGATGGCCTGTAAGAAGATCGGATGATCCGTTAATACACAGTAATTAAGAAGGCAGCGAAAAACTCTTCACATACTGAAATAGATGTGTGGGCGTGTGTCCCGAATTTGTCGTCAATAATATGGTGGTGCAAATGAGAAGTGAGGCCAATGACCTAGGTGGGCGTCAAATAAAATGCTATTAACAACGATTTATAGCCTCGCTTTGTGAACATTTCAGCCCAATTTATCATCGTACATGTGAAGTACATCCAACAACCAAATAATTAAAATATTTAAGGAACAGATACAAATGAGGAAAATAACGTGAGTCGGCGTCAAATAATGCGATTTTATAGTCATTAGCTGTGAACATTTCAATGAAATTAATCATCTCGTCAAGCGCATTCAAAAAAGATTTAATTAATCTAGAAGGAACAGTTTAAGATACGAGGCCATTAGTTTCGACTCTGTGGCAAATATTGCTAATATTAGCCTCAAAAGTGACTTTAAAGTCATAAACTATATATCAAATGTAACAGTTTCAATGCTATCAATCACCACACATTTAAGAAGTGCGATTGAATCGCATTTTAAATGTTTTCAAATACGCTGGTACGGAGGCAAGGGAATCATATTTGTTGGTTGAAAACATCAAAGTTAGGTAGAAATTCACTTTTTATTGAGGCTTACTTATATACCACACAGAGTAGTCAAAGTACCGATGATGTTTATCCTACCCGTTATCTCTTTGCGAGCATATCATGCTATACGACCTTTCTCAAACGTACATGTTGTTCGGTGTGCGAGATACGTTCTCTTCGATTGAACGCCGCAGTTACTTGAAATGCGTAGCGGATTCGTTCTTCTTTGTCACCTTACTTTGTATTTGACATTCTGTTGGAAGTTTTACGATCAGAGACTTGAAATCCCAACAAAATCATGATTTGTTCATGTTTCGTGGCGGTAACAAATTAAACGACAGTACAACTCCCGAGTGACTACGCATTTGTATAAATGATTTTATGAGAAAGTTTTTCATTTTAAAATTGATACTATCAACAATTTTAAATTGTCAAGTATGAGGAGTAATATATGGACTAAATATATGACTTGGAAAGAGTCATCAAAATGATAGCGTGCTTTACTACCTTTACAGCTGTAAAATGAAGGTATCTGATAATGTTTCACAATTGATTCCCAGGATATGCGTTTTCTTATGTAATCGATACCCATATATATATATATAGGATGTGGTTTTGTACTCACTGTCTTAAATATAATGTTCGTTAATTGACAACTAAATGCTTGCGTTCAGGATTCATTTCATCTTACCCTAAGTGCCTTCCTTCCGTTCTCCTTGCACCTTGTGTGAATTTTGGAAAATTATCTTCGAATTTTATCGGCTTCGAATTGTTTTAGGACGATTTCGTGAGGCAACTTCGAGAACGTACGAGAAGTGTGGTGGCGGCAATTAGCTAACGTTTCCTTCGTAAACGTCGCACGCAATGCTATGGCTCTAATATAAAAATCTTGTTTCATCTTTGAAGTTTTGCTACATTTTGTTTGTAAAATCCAGCAATAATTTGCAAGGTTTGTCCTTTATCGCCATGTGGTGTGTCAACCTCGAAGACTAGTAGGAGTCACGATAAACAATAACTTTAACGCTACTCCATCTTCGACCACATCTTCGATTCTCGTGAGTTATATCGTAGGGAAATGTTAAACATAATCAAATTGCGCAGAACGGAATAGGTAATATGCGTTTTGGTAGAAGGGAAGTATTAATTCATTTATGCCTGCTTTATGCTTTATGAAGGTTAATTTCAATAGGTAACATATGGCCATTTACGACCTTGACATTCTTGTGAAAATAATCGCCGTTGTAAAGGAGGTTAATTGCAATTCAGCCAGTTGCTTTATGCATTGAAGGAAGAACTTGGGAAACGCCATATTGACTTTCATAATGCATGCCACTTAAAGCTCGTTGAATCACTGTTGTTTGTTTTATTCGGAAAGTATTTGCGATGGCCGTAATGGTTAGGATTAATTTTCTTTTTACATTTTGCTGTAACAATGTTAACATTCCGAACTTCTGTTGGCAAGAACTAAATAACGGAAGTTGTTAAAGAACGATTTATTAAAACAAATTTTTTTTAAAACAGTCTTGAGAGCTGTAAAAAATATAGCATTAATACATTTAATTATGAGGTAATACTTTTGCTTGAAAAGCAATTAATCACTCGCACGTGGTTTAAAAGTGTCAGTCAAAGATGATTGCGTGTTTTCAAATTTCAAAGAATGATTACAAATCAGTGTAAGGAAAGTAACAAACTAGCACTTACTCGCGCGTGACTGTTTTTCAGTAATAAATGATCAATTGAAAGTTACCGTTTCAGTGCAGTTGTCAAGTACATGAAAGCATTTTCTCATTCCCTTGCAGGGTAATATTCTTGCGAACATTCCTTAAAAGAAGTAGAAGTGGCCATTTGAATGCAAAAAGACTAATGAGGCCCTGTTAGGGTAAATTCCAACAGGCGACACGGCTATGAACCGGCGACATGAAGGGGCTGAAATGACGACGAACGACAAGCCGCTCACGCGAAATTACGACAGCGGCATGTGAACCTTCCGAAATTGCGACGTGGAAATGTTTCAAATTCAGACGGGGGACATAAAGACCCCCCTAACAGGGCCTCACTAATACGAAACGCCACCAGCGAGGATAATATATCGATTTAGCCTAACCTAAAAGCGGAGCTCCTTCTGAAATTGCGTTTATTAAAAGTTTTAGAGTGCGTAACTACTCAAGAAAGATTCCACAGATGAAATAAATGATAATAATAATAATAATAATAATAATAATAATAATAATAATAATAATAATAATAATAATAATAATAATAATAATAATAATATAAAGTAATATTACTAATAACAAAAATAACTTACTTACATAAAAGAAGTAAAAATTAGATAATTGATAATAGAAGTTCAAAATTCTATAAAATTGCAAATCCCATGATACCGAGATATTAAAATCAACAATCGAATTATACTAATGACGGCTAAACCAGTGTCCATAAAACGCCCTAAGTATAAAAGCACATAAGCCGTGTATTTCAAATATCCGCACTGGCTACATTTATTTTACAGTCTAATGATTGCTCTATCTTGCTACGAAACGGCGTTCGCGAACCTCTAACGCATGCATGTACCGATCTTAAGAGTTCAAACGAAATCTGTGTCCTGAGCCAAGTGATTACAACGATAAGGCTCAGTATCTTTCTCAGCTATCTTATCCGCGAGATGCTTTAAGAACCGCTGACACTCATTTCCCATTCCGCCATTGGTTCAAAACACTAAAGGCGTAAACGAACCCATTTCTACATCTAACACTCGCTGCTGGTACTTGCGCTTCTTCTCTTCCTCTTGCTCCTTAAACACTTCCGATGTTGGCTTGCTCTGGTAACTCTTGGAGTTGACGTGCGTAACTCTAACATCAAAAAATGCCGTAACTCCTCTTGCCCAGAACCCTCCCGCTTTAATGTCCAACCTTGCCTCAGAATTTGTAACAGCGCTCCCTCAGAATTTGTAAGAGCGCTCTAATAATAATAATAATAATAATAATAATAATAATAATAATAATAATAATAATAATAATAATAATAATAATAATAATAATAATCCAATTGCAGAATTTCCGCTGAGAATTGCCATGGAAAATTAAAAAACCCAGCTTTTCTTTTTCACCAATCTGCTAGCAGATTAATGAATAATCTTCGGTTGCCAGAAATAACTGTAGGCTTTTAGCCAATGAGGAGACAGATGGCCTCTAGGGAAACGTTGAAGTTTTTTCTCCGAGACCGTTAATATTCCCAGAGGCGAAAATAAGTGATCTTCTATCTGTTGACCGAGCGTCACGTTATACTTCTTGGCCAAACATAAACTATACAAGACTACTACATTTCATTATATTAAAAACACAGACTGCCTTGATATCTGATGGCCTGTAAGAAGATCGGATGATCCGTTAATACACAGTAATTAAGAAGGCAGCGAAAAACTCTTCACATACTGAAATAGATGTGTGGGCGTGTGTCCCGAATTTGTCGTCAATAATATGGTGGTGCAAATGAGAAGTGAGGCCAATGACCTAGGTGGGCGTCAAATAAAATGCTATTAACAACGATTTATAGCCTCGCTTTGTGAACATTTCAGCCCAATTTATCATCGTACATGTGAAGTACATCCAACAACCAAATAATTAAAATATTTAAGGAACAGATACAAATGAGGAAAATAACGTGAGTCGGCGTCAAATAATGCGATTTTATAGTCATTAGCTGTGAACATTTCAATGAAATTAATCATCTCGTCAAGCGCATTCAAAAAAGATTTAATTAATCTAGAAGGAACAGTTTAAGATACGAGGCCATTAGTTTCGACTCTGTGGCAAATATTGCTAATATTAGCCTCAAAAGTGACTTTAAAGTCATAAACTATATATCAAATGTAACAGTTTCAATGCTATCAATCACCACACATTTAAGAAGTGCGATTGAATCGCATTTTAAATGTTTTCAAATACGCTGGTACGGAGGCAAGGGAATCATATTTGTTGGTTGAAAACATCAAAGTTAGGTAGAAATTCACTTTTTATTGAGGCTTACTTATATACCACACAGAGTAGTCAAAGTACCGATGATGTTTATCCTACCCGTTATCTCTTTGCGAGCATATCATGCTATACGACCTTTCTCAAACGTATATGTTGTTCGGTGTGCGAGATACGTTCTCTTCGATTGAACGCCGCAGTTACTTGAAATGCGTAGCGGATTCGTTCTTCTTTGTCACCTTACTTTGTATTTGACATTCTGTTGGAAGTTTTACGATCAGAGACTTGAAATCCCAACAAAATCATGATTTGTTCATGTTTCGTGGCGGTAACAAATTAAACGACGGTACAACTCCCGAGTGACTACGCATTTGTATAAATGATTTTATGAGAAAGTTTTTCATTTTAAAATTGATACTATCAACAATTTTAAATTGTCAAGTATGAGGAGTAATATATGGACTAAATATATGACTTGGAAAGAGTCATCAAAATGATAGCGTGCTTTACTACCTTTACAGCTGTAAAATGAAGGTATCTGATAATGTTTCACAATTGATTCCCAGGATATGCGTTTTCTTATGTAATCGATACCCATATATATATATATAGGATGTGGTTTTGTACTCACTGTCTTAAATATAATGTTCGTTAATTGACAACTAAATGCTTGCGTTCAGGATTCATTTCATCTTACCCTAAGTGCCTTCCTTCCGTTCTCCTTGCACCTTGTGTGAATTTTGGAAAATTATCTTCGAATTTTATCGGCTTCGAATTGTTTTAGGACGATTTCGTGAGGCAACTTCGAGAACGTACGAGAAGTGTGGTGGCGGCAATTAGCTAACGTTTCCTTCGTAAACGTCGCACGCAATGCTATGGCTCTAATATAAAAATCTTGTTTCATCTTTGAAGTTTTGCTACATTTTGTTTGTAAAATCCAGCAATAATTTGCAAGGTTTGTCCTTTATCGCCATGTGGTGTGTCAACCTCGAAGACTAGTAGGAGTCACGATAAACAATAACTTTAACGCTACTCCATCTTCGACCACATCTTCGATTCTCGTGAGTTATATCGTAGGGAAATGTTAAACATAATCAAATTGCGCAGAACGGAATAGGTAATATGCGGTTTGGTAGAAGGGAAGTATTAATTCATTTATGCCTGCTTTATGCTTTATGAAGGTTAATTTCAATAGGTAACATATGGCCATTTACGACCTTGACATTCTTGTGAAAATAATCGCCGTTGTAAAGGAGGTTAATTGCAATTCAGCCAGTTGCTTTATGCATTGAAGGAAGAACTTGGGAAACGCCATATTGACTTTCATAATGCATGCCACTTAAAGCTCGTTGAATCACTGTTGTTTGTTTTATTCGGAAAGTATTTGCGATGGCCGTAATGGTTAGGATTAATTTTCTTTTTACATTTTGCTGTAACAATGTTAACATTCCGAACTTCTGTTGGCAAGAACTAAATAACGGAAGTTGTTAAAGAACGATTTATTAAAACAAATTTTTTTTAAAACAGTCTTGAGAGCTGTAAAAAATATAGCATTAATACATTTAATTATGAGGTAATACTTTTGCTTGAAAAGCAATTAATCACTCGCACGTGGTTTAAAAGTGTCAGTCAAAGATGATTGCGTGTTTTCAAATTTCAAAGAATGATTACAAATCAGTGTAAGGAAAGTAACAAACTAGCACTTACTCGCGCGTGACTGTTTTTCAGTAATAAATGATCAATTGAAAGTTACCGTTTCAGTGCAGTTGTCAAGTACATGAAAGCATTTTCTCATTCCCTTGCAGGGTAATATTCTTGCGAACATTCCTTAAAAGAAGTAGAAGTGGCCATTTGAATGCAAAAAGACTAATGAGGCCCTGTTAGGGTAAATTCCAACAGGCGACACGGCTATGAACCGGCGACATGAAGGGGCTGAAATGACGACGAACGACAAGCCGCTCACGCGAAATTACGACAGCGGCATGTGAACCTTCCGAAATTGCGACGTGGAAATGTTTCAAATTCAGACGGGGGACATAAAGACCCCCCTAACAGGGCCTCACTAATACGAAACGCCACCAGCGAGGATAATATATCGATTTAGCCTAACCTAAAAGCGGAGCTCCTTCTGAAATTGCGTTTATTAAAAGTTTTAGAGTGCGTAACTACTCAAGAAAGATTCCACAGATGAAATAAATGATAATAATAATAATAATAATAATAATAATAATAATAATAATAATAATAATAATAATAATAATAATAATAATAATAATAATAATATAAAGTAATATTACTAATAACAAAAATAACTTACTTACATAAAAGAAGTAAAAATTAGATAATTGATAATAGAAGTTCAAAATTCTATAAAATTGCAAATCCCATGATACCGAGATATTAAAATCAACAATCGAATTATACTAATGACGGCTAAACCAGTGTCCATAAAACGCCCTAAGTATAAAAGCACATAAGCCGTGTATTTCAAATATCCGCACTGGCTACATTTATTTTACAGTCTAATGATTGCTCTATCTTGCTACGAAACGGCGTTCGCGAACCTCTAACGCATGCATGTACCGATCTTAAGAGTTCAAACGAAATCTGTGTCCTGAGCCAAGTGATTACAACGATAAGGCTCAGTATCTTTCTCAGCTATCTTATCCGCGAGATGCTTTAAGAACCGCTGACACTCATTTCCCATTCCGCCATTGGTTCAAAACACTAAAGGCGTAAACGAACCCATTTCTACATCTAACACTCGCTGCTGGTACTTGCGCTTCTTCTCTTCCTCTTGCTCCTTAAACACTTCCGATGTTGGCTTGCTCTGGTAACTCTTGGAGTTGACGTGCGTAACTCTAACATCAAAAAATGCCGTAACTCCTCTTGCCCAGAACCCTCCCGCTTTAATGTCCAACCTTGCCTCAGAATTTGTAACAGCGCTCCCTCAGAATTTGTAAGAGCGCTCTAATAATAATAATAATAATAATAATAATAATAATAATAATAATAATAATAATAATAATAATAATAATAATAATAATAATAATAATAATAATAATAATAATAATAATAATAATAATCCAATTGCAGAATTTCCGCTGAGAATTGCCATGGAAAATTAAAAAACCCAGCTTTTCTTTTTCACCAATCTGCTAGCAGATTAATGAATAATCTTCGGTTGCCAGAAATAACTGTAGGCTTTTAGCCAATGAGGAGACAGATGGCCTCTAGGGAAACGTTGAAGTTTTTTCTCCGAGACCGTTAATATTCCCAGAGGCGAAAATAAGTGATCTTCTATCTGTTGACCGAGCGTCACGTTATACTTCTTGGCCAAACATAAACTATACAAGACTACTACATTTCATTATATTAAAAACACAGACTGCCTTGATATCTGATGGCCTGTAAGAAGATCGGATGATCCGTTAATACACAGTAATTAAGAAGGCAGCGAAAAACTCTTCACATACTGAAATAGATGTGTGGGCGTGTGTCCCGAATTTGTCGTCAATAATATGGTGGTGCAAATGAGAAGTGAGGCCAATGACCTAGGTGGGCGTCAAATAAAATGCTATTAACAACGATTTATAGCCTCGCTTTGTGAACATTTCAGCCCAATTTATCATCGTACATGTGAAGTACATCCAACAACCAAATAATTAAAATATTTAAGGAACAGATACAAATGAGGAAAATAACGTGAGTCGGCGTCAAATAATGCGATTTTATAGTCATTAGCTGTGAACATTTCAATGAAATTAATCATCTCGTCAAGCGCATTCAAAAAAGATTTAATTAATCTAGAAGGAACAGTTTAAGATACGAGGCCATTAGTTTCGACTCTGTGGCAAATATTGCTAATATTAGCCTCAAAAGTGACTTTTAAGTCATAAACTATATATCAAATGTAACAGTTTCAATGCTATCAATCACCACACATTTAAGAAGTGCGATTGAATCGCACTTTAAATGTTTTCGAATACGCTGGTACGGAAGCAAGGGAATCATATTTGTTGGTTGAAAACATCAAAGTTAGGTAGAAATTCACTTTTTATTGAGGCTTACTTATATACCACACAGAGTAGTCAAAGTACCGATGATGTTTATCCTATCCGTTATTTCTTTGCGAGCATATCATGCTATACGACCTTTCTCAAACGTATATGTTGTTCGGTGTGCGAGATACGTTCTCTTCGATTGAACGCCGCAGTTACTTGAAATGCGTAGCGGATTCGTTCTTCTTTGTCACCTTACTTTGTATTTGACATTCTGTTGGAAGTTTTACGATCAGAGACTTGAAATCCCAACAAAATCATGATTTGTTCATGTTTCGTGGCGGTAACAAATTAAACGACAGTACAACTCCCGAGTGACTACGCATTTGTATAAATGATTTTATGAGAAAGTTTTTCATTTTAAAATTGATACTATCAACAATTTTAAATTGTCAAGTATGAGGAGTAATATATGGACTAAATATATGACTTGGAAAGAGTCATCAAAATGATAGCGTGCTTTACTACCTTTACAGCTGTAAAATGAAGGTATCTGATAATGTTTCACAATTGATTCCCAGGATATGCGTTTTCTTATGTAATCGATACCCATATATATATATATAGGATGTGGTTTTGTACTCACTGTCTTAAATATAATGTTCGTTAATTGACAACTAAATGCTTGCGTTCAGGATTCATTTCATCTTACCCTAAGTGCCTTCCTTCCGTTCTCCTTGCACCTTGTGTGAATTTTGGAAAATTATCTCCGAATTTTATCGGCTTCGAATTGTTTTAGGACGATTTCGTGAGGCAACTTCGAGAACGTACGAGAAGTGTGGTGGCGGCAATTAGCTAACGTTTCCTTCGTAAACGTCGCACGCAATGCTATGGCTCTAATATAAAAATCTTGTTTCATCTTTGAAGTTTTGCTACATTTTGTTTGTAAAATCCAGCAATAATTTGCAGGGTTTGTCCTTTATCGCCATGTGGTGTGTCAACCTCGAAGACTAGTAGGAGTCACGATGAACAATAACTTTAACGCTACTCCATCTTCGACCACATCTTCGATGTTTTTATTACGGCCCATTATTCGTAATTCGTCAGATGACTTGACCTGACTACCGGTTCCCGGTTGAGAGTAGAAACACTACACGCCACACTTCTCGTGAGTTATATCGTAGGGAAATGTCAAACACAATCAAATTGCGCAGAAGGGAATAGGTAATATGCGCTTTGGTAGAAGGGAAGTATTAATTCATTTATGCCTGCTTTATGTTTTATGAAGGTTAATTTCAATAGGTAATATATGGCCATTTACGACCTTGACATTCTTGTGAAAATAATCGCCGTTGTAAAGGAGGTTAATTGCAATTCAGCCAGTTGCTTTATGCATTGAAGGAAGAACTTGGGAAACGCCATATTGACTTTCATAATGCATGCCACTTAAAGCTCGTTGAATCACTGTTGTTTGTTTTATTCGGAAAGTATTTGCGATGGCCGTAATGGTTAGGATTAATTTTCTTTTTACACTTTTGCTGTAACAATGTTCACATTCCGAACTTCTGTTGGCAAGAACTAAATAACGGAAGTTGTTAAAGAACGTTTTTATTAAAACAAAATTTTTTTGAAAACAGTCTTGAGAGCTGTAAAAAATATAGCATTAATACATTTAATTATGAGGTAATACTTTTGCTTGAAAAGCAATTAATCACTCGCACGTGGTTTAAAAGATTCAGTCAAAGATGATTGCGTGTTTTCAAATTTCAAAGAATGATTACAAATCAGTGTAAGGAAAGTAACAAACTAGCACTTACTCGCGCGTGACTGTTTTTCAGTAATAAATGATCAATTGAAAGTTACCATTTCAATGCATTCAAACGCCAAAGATTCGAGACAAGAATCATCAGTGTGCATTCAACCAAGATAGAAGGTAGGCCGGCCCTATCTTAATATTATTGACGCATAACTTACACAGCACAGCTTCTTGACGAACCCAGCATTCCATAAGAAGGTTTTTGGTAGAGAAAGGCACGTTCTTTTCAAATTAATTGATATGCGTGGTTACAAGTTTATAGACGATTTTTGTTAATTGGAGCACATATTAGTCTCGAACCGCTTGGTTGAGGTTTTCAATGGTTTCACAGTTGGCAGGATTTTCCTTCGAAAACGTCGCGCACAATGTAGTATTTCTTTTTTGATATTATGTTAAGTATTATTGACATGGAACTAAGTAAACATCAATGGGAGCTAAAAGATCAAAAGATAGACTTCGTAATCTCCTGGAAAATTCTGGCCAAGGCTAAATCATATACCAATTTTACCAAACGATGTAACCTCTGCACTACCGAGAAATTCTATATTCTGTTTTAACCACACATGGCAACACTAAACAAGCGTAATGAGCTCGTATCAACTTGCAGGCACAAGCGAAAGTTCCTACTTAAATTCAATCGCATCCTTAAGGACCAATCATAAGCTTAGAAAAGTGTAATCGTATTGTTTATTAAGCTTGAATTTTGCAACGTAAAGATCATTTTGCTGATGTATATAAACCCTAGCGATGCTTTAGTGTATATGGAATTTAACTTATGAGTGGATCAACGCTTTTTTGGTCTATGTAATTACGAGGGCATGCTTCATCGAGAAGGTAATTAATCACGGGCATTAGCAGGTCTTTGTTTATAATAAACCATCAATCAAACGTTACCATTTTAAAGAGCAAGGTGTTACAGAATGTGACCGCATATATGTAGCTATGGACTGTTGAATTTATTAAGTTGTAATAAACAGTCCCAGGATGTTCTTCCTTCCGACCTAACGGAGCTGAGACGTGTGCTGTGTGTTCTTTGTGCAATTCATTCATTCCACCCCATCATGACAGAAGGAGCGAATTTAACACAGGGCACGTTCTTTTCAAGATAAGGCGGTTGTTTTAAAATGAGTAGCTAGAAATGCGCCGTTTCGACTTAATTTAGTTCAAATTTTCAATATAAAACAAATATTGTCTTCGTTACGACCCTATTTTCTAGTAGATGACGCTTCACGATAACTTATGAGAAATAACTTACGAGAAATCGATATGCGGAAAATAAAAAGGTGAAAAGATTTCTTTTCTCTTATTTTAACACTGCTTCCATTACAAATTAAACACTGTACATTACAACACTACTTAAATACATACTTACACTTACAGTTAGTTACTTAGAATAACTTACAGTCAGAAAATGAACGCGAAAGCCACACTGGATTCTAAGAGAATAACGTTTTCAAAGGTTCCCACTTGCAAAGGATTTTATCTTGATATAAACCACATGCACGTTTTTCAATGGTGTAATGATATTTGAGATTATTTTGTACGCCAGAAAAATTAGGCAAACAACCATCCATCTTAGATTTATAAATAAAGAACTTGACAACTAAGAAAATACAATTAATAGCATTTTTATAGGGGTACATCTCATATATCCAAGAAGAACGGACTCAGTGGAGAGCTCTAATTTAATGTTTGTTTGTTCAGAAATCCAGTTTGAGAGGGCACACCAAAAAGGAAGTATCTGGTGGCAGAAAAGAGGTGTTCTATAGTTTCAGGTTTTTGATAACAGAAAAAAAAAACATTTATGATTATCCTGTATACCCATTTTCAATAACAAGACATCTGTGCCAATTATTCTATGAACGATTCTGTATTGAAGACTTCTTAGCTTACTAGAACTTGTACATAAGAAAGGTGTGCTATAGCTAGCAGACCAGTCCCTGACAATGAACGGGAAAAGCTTATCCCATTTATGTTGCACCTTGGTTGATTGTACAGCTACTGACTTTCTAAAAACGTGATATGCGAAAATAGTCCCTCTTTTAGTTTTCAATAAGCTTTCTGTGTATTTGGATGATATTACCTGTAGCCTTTTACCGACGTCTCTTATCGCATATTTCCATGCATTTGGAAAACTGAAGAGATTTCTATCGTCATCATGTCACCCATGTCGATGATGTTTTATACTCGCTATTATTTTCAATGTTTCATTAATTCTGTCATCAAACTTTAAATGCTCTCTTAGCCCTGTACCATTGTAAATTTTGGAAAAAGGATAGTCAAATTATTGTAGCTAAAGCAGCCAGGCTTTTATGCGGTGGGACCGACTTTAAATTCCGGTCGAGTTTCTTTTTCTTCACGGCGTTGTCACAAATCGAGATATTTTTTTTTTTGTTTGTTTTTCGTGGAAGCATTTTTACGTGCGGATTTGAAATTACGTCGCGCGTCGAGCAGATCAAACCAAAGCAAACAGAGTTTGTGGAGTTGCCCTTCCCATTCCATCACATGGAAATGGGTAATTTTAAGATATTTTTGAACCCGGCCAGTCGCAGAGAAGTCTTCGAATTTGTTTCACTTCGGGAAGTATTTTTCAGTGTGAACCTGAATTGAAATGAAGGCCACAGTTTCAACGAAGGAAAGCTGCCATGTATATTAACCCTACATAAGATTGTCGGTTTAGGGGAAGAGAAAAGCAGCAACAGCTTTCTTCTAAGTATGGCAAATGTAAATGTCCTGCCTGAATGTTTATCCCTTGACGCTGTTGTTTAATTGCTGGCGCTAATATTCAGAAGAGTACTATATGAAGCCGCACATCGGGAGCAAAATGAATTTTCGTCCTATAGAAACATGCTTTTTACTTCCTGTTTTTCTAAATTACCTTTACAGAAATGGTCACTCAGCTGAAGATTGTTATTGTGACTTATCTGTTTCTGCTCTTTCTGATGGAAGAAGCCACACCCGGCCTGGCCATGAAAGGAGGAAGGCTGAAAAAAAGGATGAAAATGTTGGAAGAAAAGATGGAAAAACTGGAAAAGTGTGATGGTAACAAAACATAGTTAGCTTGGTCTCAAGTCATTCCTGGTGTGCTTAAAAATTATGTGCTATTCATGCTACGAACGGTCCCTTAAATTCTAAATACCGAATACCGAGTAAATTTTAAACCACACTACATGCTTTAGTAGAATAGCAGACCAAGGGGCCACAGTTTTCACTTTTTTGGGCAAGAATCTCATTAACAATGGGAATAATGAAATGTCGTCAATGAAGTCATTGGCTTTTGTCTTGATCACATGATACAGTAGATACAATAGGCCACGTATGATAAAACGAAATTCTAACATGGCACCGTGGCTCTCTGGCTAAAAATCTATATTTACTTTTGTTTTCTTTTTTATGTATCGTCTCTTGTGGGAATGATATACCTGAAATCCTTGGAGTCATGTCAGAGTATTAATAAATCAAACGTCTTTTTAGGGCTAATCTCTTCACTTTCGACGCCTTAGTATAACATTTCTATATGGTCCTACATTCGACGTACCATGTGACAGTTGTTCTAACAGTTCATAAGCCTTGTTGTGCTTTGTTTTGCTTTTATATATAAACAAGAAATGAAATTGCTTCACTAGGAGTGCTCTATACATAAATATTCAGAGAAAAATACAAATATAAGAAGGAAAGTTTCAGTTACTCGAGTTTCATGTTCTAGGCGATCATCAGTCTGAGCTGGTAACGAAATGCCGCCACGAAAACAAGTTCTTCGTGGTAACCAATAAGAAGAAGCGTCGCTCCAACCGTTCCTGAATTTGAATATTCATAAATGATATCTTCTCGTTTACAACACTCAGTCTGATGATCGCCTAGAGCGTGAAACTCCATTAACTGAAACTTTCCTTCTTATATTTGCTATATATGTGTATATATATTTAAATAGAATACTTTTGAGGTCTTTCACTTGTTTTTCAGCCTGCTCGAAAGTGAAAGAGTTAAATGTAACGCTCATTAATTTGAAAAAAAGGTTTGACTCCGTAACTACTGGTAAGTTGAATGATATGTAATATTCGCAATACGAGTGTACCGCCATTTGTTTTCGAAAACTTTCTCGGCGAGGCATTAAAAACAAACAGTTTACTTCTTTATTTTGACAGACGAAGTCCTTCGTATATGAGTTTTCTATTTAATCAATTGCATTTAATACAACTAAGTTGCGCGCAAACGTACCGTAAACGCCTTCTGTCATCTGTGGAGCCATCTCTCCTTGCCTGCATCGATCTACATCGACATTGGCAAAACGATCAATCAACAGGTCAACATTAAAGATTCGGCATACAGTTAGAGAGCTAAGTATTAAGTATTTTCTGGAAAATGTCTAGCTAAACTAAAGCAAGTTTTTGGATGACATGCCTTATGCGTGTTTACGTCAGGCTTGCTCGTTTCACCACCAAGCCTCGCTTTCGAGAGCAAATATGTAAATTTTGTCATGAACGAATTGCCAAAGCAGCAAAAACCAAAAAGAAAACCCACTGTATGAAGGTGACAGAGGGGTGGGAATAATTTGCGTAAACGAGGCTTGGTAGCGAATTTTGGGCAAATGTCGTTATCATGCATAAGGCCTGTTGTCATTGTTTTGATACAGATGAATGCGCTTCCAATATTCACGACTGTGATGTCAATGCTGTCTGTACCAATACACTTGGATCATACACTTGCACGTGTAAAGCTGGATATTCAGGCGATGGCAAAAGTTGCGTTGGTGAGTATTTTTATCTGTTTTATAATATGGTGGGAGGCATAGACGGTCCGGGTTCAAGCCTCCGCGGGGCACTGCCTAATGTTCGTGGGCACAGTGCCTCTCTCAACCCAGGTGTATAAATTGGTACCGGCGAAATACGGATGGGTAACCCTGCGATGGACTAGCATCCCATTCAGGGGGAGTAGAAATATTCATAACCCTTTAATGCCACTGAAACCGGGATAAGCTCCAGCAGTTTGGGCCACTTAGCTCGAGGCTTGAACACTTTTTATTATATGGCCGTGTCTCGCAAGGATCCATACAGGAACAATACTGAAGTCATGAATTTTATTGGCTAAAAACAAAAATGACCTCCAACGAATTGAAGTGTTCCCTATATCTCTATCACGTTGCACAAACATTCGTGCAAGTTTAGAAGTACTCACTTTCCACTCGCGGCTCTTTTTCTTATAACTCCGGAAGGATAGTTTTTGGGTGGATTTGGATCTTAAGTAGCGATACTTATGTTTCAAACACTTACCAACTTAATAAGCGCATTTTAGATGCAGACGCGTGCGCTTCCAACTCTGATAGCTGTGATGTCAATGCTGTCTGTACCGACACACCTGGATCGTACACTTGCACGTGTAAAGATGGATTTTATGGCAATGGGAAAGTTTGCACTGGTACGTCATTTCTTGTAAATAATGCTACAGGGTGTTCCTTGGCTGAAACTATAATCTGGTTGGTTTCACCACTTAGTGAGGTCACAGATAACGTCATAAGGGGCTATTAATTAATTAGAATTACTACAGTGGAGCAATTTTGAATTGAATGGCAAACTTTTATTGATTCATCTACCTTGCCGGCAAGGTAGATAAATCCAATGTGAAGCCCGCGAAGTATAAAAATATATTGCAAATTATTGGATCTCAGCGAGAGAAATGGAGGGAATGTAGTCGAAGTTTTATGATCACCAGCTTTTGTGCTTGAAGAAATCTTCAAAAACGTTCGCAATTCCGGTTTGTTTGTCCGAGTCTTGTCTGAGTCATGACGTCACTCGCACGCTTCACTCTGGGAAGGATTCTTCGGTTCTTTTGATGCACCATGATCCGGGTGATCTTGGATTAATCTGTTTATAAAGAAACAAAGAAATTCGTTTTCGGATTTAAGAATCCGAGCTCGGATTTTTTTAAAGAAACGCACCCTAAATTTATTCATACTTTGCCCGAATGATGTTAAGCACTTTTCTGTATTCCTGCATCGTTTTACAAGCACTACAATAGTGAGAAACTCGTTGGAGGCTCCTTAAACGAAGCTTTGAGCTAATCATACACAGATGTGAAATTATCTGGATAAATCGACTGAATGATTCCGGCATCCATCGACAAGGCGATTGATCGGCAACTGGAAACAGGGCAAGATTCAACATTTAACATACAGCTTGAGAGTTCTAAAGCATTAATCAGCAATATAAGAAAATGCTTGGCCAAACTAAAGAAATTTTTAACTTGACACTTTCTACCTAAATGGCGAATTTTTAGATATAGATGAATGCTACTCCAACACTCACAGCTGTACTGGTGTCAATGCTGTCTGTACCAATACACCTGGATCGTACACTTGCACATGTAAAGATGGGTTTTCAAGCGATGGCAAAAGTTGCGTAGGTGAGTATTTTTTTTATTATATATATAGCGACAATTTTAGGTAATAAACCTTGCAGATAGAATTCTATATCTGCTATATTTTCACATGTGAGAAAAGCGATACGTCTAATAAGCTTCGCGTATAGCTTTCTGCACATGAGAAAAATATAACCAATCAGCATCAAGAGTAGAACGACCTAACCAATCAGAGCGCGGGAATTCAAATGGTTTCTAAAGAGGTTGTGAAAACAACGCGCTGCAAGTTTGCAAGCTCTCGAAGACAGTTTATGTTTTGGCTACAAATTTTGTACTTTTGAGAGCTTTATGGAAAGGAAAGCCATCAGAAGCCAAGCAAAACCTTGAGAACACAGTTATGATATGGAAATGCTAACATCATTCTCCAGGCGGAGCGAAGACAAACTAAATGTCGATAAGGGAAAGAAATGAAAGACTTCCATTGTAGCTTTGATACAACGCAGCCGTGGACGTTCTAAGAAAATTCATGCACTCTTGGGAACACT
Organism: Blastomussa wellsi; assembly: GCA_947652115.1. Lineage (NCBI taxonomy): Eukaryota > Metazoa > Cnidaria > Anthozoa > Scleractinia > Plerogyridae > Blastomussa > Blastomussa wellsi. The sequence goes on along the minus strand of OX393566.1, from coordinate 17,582,207 downwards.
AGGGTAAAGTAAATATTTCACTTTTGAATATGGATTTACGTCGTAATTATTGTTTAATGAACCGACTCCTTGTGTTATCACAACTTTTGTTCAAAAATTCGCCAGTTGATTTGCGCGCAGTAGTTGATTCACTTATGGCGACGTTTGTCGATGCAATAGCAAAAGCTTTTCTTTTAAAAAGTATTAACACAGTGTGTTTTATACCGCTATTTAAATAAAGTTCTTGCTTAAGATAGCTTGTCGTCGCCGTAATTTTTCTTTGCTATTTAAAAGAGATCTCGCTTGGAAAGCCATCAGAATGCATTTGCAGCTTTGTTTTCCTCGCGCTGCGTTTAACTCTTTAATTATAGACTAGAAAAATCGCTTTAAGTTTACTCGTTATATATAATAAACAAATTACACCCTAGAAAGTGCTTTGTACGGATTATTATTCACTCGTCGCAAAAGTTTTGCAACTTGTGAATAAAAATCCGTACGTCGCACTTTCTATGAAGTAATCTATATATCTGTTTTATTCTCTATGGCCGTGTCTCACAATAATTGAATAGAAACCATGTCGAATTCACGAATTTTATTTGCTGAAATCGCAATTGACAGCTAAGCGAATTTTTAATAGTTTTCAATCCTGGCCTCGGTCGTGAATAATGGAGTCACTGCGTTCGGTCCGTACTCACGAACTCGCTCGAGATATTCCCATATACAGACATGATCACGGGCTGAAATTTTTTGTTGCTCTTTATTTGATTTTCAGTAGCCATTGTTCACAATATATAGATTTAACCAAGCCTAAAAGCGGAGGTCCGTATTTTTGCCTGTTCTTGATAATTTCTGAAATTGCCTGCTGATATTGCGTTAAGGTGGTCTTCCACACAAAAAATGACTTTCTTTTATAAAAAAAACTTCCTGGGACAGTTTTGGTACCATGTTAAAGGACTTCACAGCCTGACTTCGGAAAATGGGCTTTTTCGGGTCACGTGCCAATCTAGTTAATTAATAATTAACCCCTAAACTCTTAAAGGGGCTTTTATCTCAAAAACGATAATTCACGAATGGATGGCTCGAGAAGCGCAGAGGCGCACAAGAACGCTCCGGGAGGCCGGCTACCGCGTGATCGAGGCTTGGGCGTGCCAAGTTGGGGAAATCGACGCAAAACTCCGCAGACTGAAACCAAAAGTTACCCGCACGCAATTTGTACGATTTCGAGGCGTACGGCGACTCCAACTAGCGGAAGGTGCCCACGTCCATGCTAACAATCGAGAACGTGCACGTACCAATCTCGGTGAGCATCGGTGACACACTCGAGAGAGAGCCCACCCACATCTGTGAAAGAGACCCCCCTCTCCTGGTCCGCAAGTTTATGGAAGAGCTGAACAGGCGCGGGAGAAACATCCGGACCCAAGTCCGGGCAGAGTTTTTGCCAGAAGACGTGTGCCTGCTGCCGAAAAAGTAGTGGCTAAAACTTGATGAATGGTGCAACCAGGTGCCTGTCGTCGGTTTCAACTCGGGCAGCTACGATCTGAACCTGATCAAAAACCACTTTGCAGAACAACTAGCCGACACAACCGGCAAAGTCAGAGTAGCGAAAAAAGGAAAAAATATAATGTTCTTGTTGACCTGGGGCTTCCGTTTCCTCGACATAATAAACTATCTTGGTCCGGCGACTAGCTACGAAAAGTGGGTCCGAGCCCACGGATGCACAATGCAGAAATCGTGGTTTCCTTATGAGTGGTTCGATTCGTTCGAGAAGCTCGACTATCCAGGGCTCCCAGACTATCCAGCGTGGTACTAACGTCTGAAGAGCGACCACCTGCTCTCGAGAGACGAATGGGAGGGGTGCAAGCGCCTGTTCAAAGAAGAAGGCATGCGCACTTTCGCGGACTGGCTGCGCTATTACAACAATCTCGACGTGGCACCTGGCCTCGAGGCTTTGGATAAAATTCGGGCCTTTTACAACGAAAAGGAACCGACATCTTTAAAGACGCAGTCAGCATCCCGGGGGTGAGTTTGCACTACTTACTCCGGGGAACGGTCGAGAAAGGTGTGGATCTGTACAGTCCAGGGATAGAAGCGTACGAGATGTTGAAAGGCGCTGTGGTCGGAGGCCCGAGCCTCGTGTTCACGAGCTACCACGAAGTCGGTGTGACAAAGATAAGATCGCACCAATACGAAGACGCCCGTCTGTGCAAAAGATCTTGCGTTACGACGCCAACCCCCTCTATCTTTCAACAATGCTGAGAGAAATGCCGTGCGGAAAGGAAAAGGTAACCCACTATGCCGAAGACGACGAGTCTCAAAAGGAGTTGGTGGTGCCAGAGCTAACACGCAGGCTCAAACAAGGGAAATGGTTCGGATTTGCCGAAGTAGACATAGAGATTCCGGAGAACCTGCGGTCAAGGTTCGAGGAAATGTGCCCGTTCTTCTTCGTCAAAAAGGTGCCGGACGAAGTCGTCCCGGAACATATGTTCGAATATTTACGCCCAACAGGCAGAAATCGTGGGGACGGGAAAAAACTCGTGGGTGCCCTGTCCGCTGGGAGACTGTTGCTGTACGCTCCTCTGCTGCGTTGGTACGTTGACCACGGGGCGGTTATCACACGTGTCCACCGGACAATCAACTACCAGCCGGGCAAGATCTTCCCGTGGTTCGTCGACGAAGTCATTAAGGCGCGGCGGACAGGAGACGTGGAAAACAGCAAGGCGCTGCTGGCGGAGGTGTTCAAGTTGCTAGGGAACAACGGGTACGGAAAGCTCATCGAAGCGTTGGAGCGGCAGACAAGCGTAATTTACACCCAAGATGACAAGGAGGTCGACAGAGCCCTGCGAAGCGCGCTTTTCTCTGACCTCGATGAGATCAGGCAGGCGTATGAGCTGGAAAGCCGCAAGACAAGGGTCACAATCAGGCGGCCGTTTCAGGTTGGAATCGCCGTCTACCAACTGGCAGGGCTGCGGATGCTGGAATTCTACTGCGACTTCCTCGACAGGTATTTCGACAGAAAAGATTTTGAGCTGATCCAGATGGACACAGACAGCAACTACATGGCCATCTCCGGGGAGCGGCTCGAGGATCTTGTCAGGCCGGAGCTGCAAGCGGAATTCGAGACGCAGAAGAAGCAGTGGCTGGCTTGGGAAAAATGGAGCGGCCGCACGCCCGGGATCTTCAAACTCGAGTGCGAGGGCAGCCGGATGATTGCGGTCTGCTCAAAATGTTATTTCGTCGACGAACCCGGCCGAAAGAAAGAAGTTCAGCACGAAAGGGATGTCGAAGAAGCAAAGCGAGATAACCTGGCAGCGTTTCAAGACAGCTTTGGAAGGAAGCAAGGACATGGCAACAAACAGAGGTTTCAGGATACGGGACGGCCGGATGGTCACTTATGAGCAGCAGAAACTGGGGCTGAGCGCTTATTACGACAAAAGGTGGGTGCTGCCCGACGGGGTACACACAGAACCAATAGAATTTAACGAGACCAAGTCAGACGGAGGAAGAGTGGTGTGTGGAGGGACAACTAGCAGCTCTTCACGCACAATGCCACGCGTGGGCCCATCGCGCAAATAGTAAAGAACGGGTTGATTTGGTTTGATCCAAACTCTTTCAATGTTGTAAACTTTCGACGACCAGATCGGATCTGTGGCCCTTCTTGCGCCCCCTTCAAGCTCACCCGGATAGTAGAGATAGCGAACTTGGACAAGAGAGGGAAGGATGTTGTCGGCCTTCCCAACAGGCCGAAAATAAGGAGTTGATGGCTGCGCAGAAACAGTGTTTTCTTTGATTGCTTCCGCAGGTTTTTTCCCCGTCAGCCGGGTTTTTTCATTGTTCAAAGCGGCAACAATTGCAGGAAGTCTTTTCACCCACGCAGTGGACCGCTCGCCCTCTGGGAGACGCATTTCCACGGCGTACTGATGCCCGAACAAGCGCTCGGCAAGAGTGCGGTTGAAACGTTCAACAATGGCCTGGTCGCGGTGAATGTCAACGCGTCCGCGCCGGATATTGGTTTTGTGCTTTTCCATTTCTTTTGAGACGGCGCCCATGAATTCGCGCCCGGGATCAACCTGCAGCAGTTTTGGCCATTTCAAAGGCCCGCGTTTGTAAATCTTCTGAAAGGCCAGGGCGACCTCATCAGAATTTTTCGAAGTCAAGGGTTCGGCCTCTTTGTAGCGGCTGGCCACGTCGACGACGGTCAGCGCGTATTTGAAAACTTTGCGCCCGTGGGGCAGTTTGTCGTGTGACAGAAAAAGAAGGTCCGCCTGGTGGACCGCGTTGGGTGTTGGCACGTGGCATTGTGGGCAGGTAAATCTGCCAGAGGGCTTGGTTGGTCAGCAACTTTTTTGCGGCATCTTCTGGCACGTTGGTGGCCTCGGATAATTTTTTAACAGCGGCAAGGCCTTTCCAATAGTCTCCCGGGCCGTAGTAAATCTTTGCGAGTTTGGCATCCATCACTATAAAAGAGAAAAAAGTTTAAAGGAACCGGAAGGCTGCGTAGCCCAGAGCGAGCGCCCCGGCGCCCACGAACGCGAGTTCACTATTTTTCTGCTGCTCGCTTGGCTGATAGAAATCAGAGAACTTGGGCTGTTTTAGAGGTGCCATCCGTTCTTCAGGGTGCAGCCTGTTGTAGAGTTTGAAGGCGTAGTCAGTGTTTGTGAAGTTCTGCTTGGCCTCCTCCTTGATTTGCGCGTTTGTCGCAATCCAGTCGAGAAGTTTGGTGCGGTCACGCGCGTATTTTGCGTACGCAGCTTGGTACGTCTCGAGAGCTTTATCATGGCGCACTTTTTCTTCAAGCGCTGCTTTGTCACCGCCCCCAAAAGCCCTCGCGAGATAATTACCGCGGATGAAAGCCGCTGTCTTTAACACAGCCCCGCCAACCATAGTCGCGACACTTGCCATTTTTTTTCTTATATATATTTTTTCAAATGTTGGTTGGAAGGATTTTCAGGCGTTGGTGGGAAGGATTTTCTGGTCCTCCAAGTACTTTTTGAGCGCAATGCTCCCCGTCATGACAGCTGTGAACAATGCGTAGTTTTCGATAGAATTAGAAGGGTCACCTGTAAAACTTTTCTTGAACGTTTTTCTGGCCACCCAGCCTATGCCAGCAGTGTGGCCGGTAAGGGTTGCGGCATCCATGACGATTTTGACGAGCTTGTTGTCTGACATGTTGGTTATAGATAAGAGAAAAAGTATTTAATTGAAAATTATTTCTCGCCTCCCACTTGGTCTTCATGATGCTGATCATCCTCATCTTCCTCCTTTTTTTTCTTTCCCACGTTATCAGGAGTTTTGCATAACCAAATGATAGTTCTAACGCAACTGTTCGTGAATGTCACCCAAAAGAAGCCAATACCTGCAACTGCTACTGCGTTTATTATTGACTGGTTGAAGCTTGGCCGCATTTTGTCAACACCAAAAAAATGTTTAAATCTCTAGTCCATCGGGCGAATGCCTTTTTTGGGTGGCGTTGCAGATGCGGGTGCAGGTGCAGGTGCTTCCGGTGCAGGTGCAGATGCCGGTGCCTGTGCCTTTCTTAAAAAGGCTCGGATGTCTTCACGCTTGACATAGGTTGTAACAAGTGCAGCGTCGATTCCAATAATAGAGATCCATTGGTTTCTGCTGAGAAACTTTTGAAAACTTTTGGAATCAGGCGGTGGTGCGGTCTCTGGAACCGGCGGAGCGGGTGCAGATTGGTTTTCTTTTGCAATTATGACAGAAGCCTCGGCTACGGCTTTTTTCTGCGCTTCGCGGGCCAACGTGTTCTTTAAGCAACCATTTTGCCAGCAGCTACCCGCTTGGGATTTTTGGCAGGCTTTGTTGCCGGAGTTTGTGAAGTTGCCTGTGAGACTGGAGCAGTCGGTTGCTGTTCTTCAGACATCTGTGAGACAGCGGTCGGTTGCTGTTCTTCGGACATTTCGAGGGATGCCGATTATTTCCGTGTATTTAATTAAGAAAAATAATTTTTGTGAGGAATTGCCGACTATTTCTGTGTAATTACTCGATAGTTGGTGAGTTTTGCTCATTAATTTCTTCCACTTCTCCTTTGTGCTTCAAAAGCTCATTTAAAACAAGGTGTTTTGCGGTGATCAGCGCCGCGTTGGCCACAGCAAGATAACGGCCGCACTTTAAAGCCATGTTGCCGGCCAGGGTGGAGAGCTCTTTTTTGATGATGTAGTCGTTTCTGAGTTCTTTTTGATAAGCATCGATGTCATATATGTCAAAGACCATTCCGACGCCTTTGTTCACAAGAAAAATGAAGCTGTCGATCAAGCTGTCAACTGTCTTTGAGCCCACGTAGGTCTCGTACCGTTTGGTGTATTTCTCAACATCTTTGTCGGAGAGGCGCTTCACCTGCTCGTGTGTTAACTGCACCCCGACGGCCTCTTTGGTTTTTCCTGTCGACACCAGCACGGCCAGCTGCTCACGAAGAGCAGGAATATCGGACCCGAAGCCTGCCACAACAACAGCTGGCCCGGTCGACGGCTCGGCTTCCAGCAGGTTCATAACCTCTGTGATCGCAAGCTCTTCTCCCGCCATTGTATATCTCACAAATTCCTTTTTTTTAATTCAAAATAATTCCGTAGGGGTGCCGAAGCGACAACACGAGATGCGCGAACTTTCGAGCTTTAAGCTTTGACAAAAGACCTTTGTACTCATCCTGGGAGAGTTCTCCGGCGTAATCATTAAAGATGGCTTTCAAAGTATTGGCCGCGGGGGGTGTAAAAGAGAACGATCGCCGCCACGTTCTCCCGGAAGGAGGCTGTTATCCTGGACATCTTCTGCGTCAGCACCCAAACGCTGATGCCAATATGTCGGGCAGAAAAGGCAAGATTTACCAGCGGGCCTGTGCGCCCCTTCACATCTTTCGAGGTTGCACAGTCATCGAGGATTATGAGCGTGTTGGTGCCCTCGAAAAGCCAGGTGACGAGCTTCAACCAAATTTCCACCCCGTGGTGCGCGCATATTATCACAAACATTCGCGGGTCCTCTTCACCAATTCGGTGGTAGGTTTTGTTGTGCGCGAACGTCGGGCAGAGGAGCACGATGTTGTCGAACTTGCCACGAAAAGGGCCATAGAGCTGGTCCACCACAAACTGCGATTTGCCTGAATTCGTCGGACCCACGATCAACGCGTTGAACGGGATGTTGCTTGCGTTCATTTCTATATCAGTATTGCACAGAATGCAATTGTTGCTGCAATGTGTTCATCTGCGAGTCGGATATAACAAAGACGTAGCAGTTCACATTGCCTCCTCTGCTTGCCTTCCTCTCGAGCTCAAGCTGTACCCCGTCTTGGGTGTTTACGAGGCGCGCGCCGCTGCCGTGCAGCGACTGATCTGCCATGGAGCGCAGATCGATTAAAACCCCGAACTTGTCATCGCTGTAGAACTTTGTCATATTCATGTGGGGCGTTTTTTTCTGTGGAAAGAAGCGACGGACCATCTCCCACATGTCCCTGTATAAGACGCCGTTGTTGTACAGCATGTTAGGCGAGCCGTTCACCGTGACGCTGACTTTCGAGAGGCCGTTGTTGAAGTACTTTTCTGTATCTCTTGCCCCCGGAGCGTAAGGCTCGATGAACAGGAGAAGGATTCCTTTCATGGACCTTCTCTGGGGGTTGACTCTGAGGTTAAAACTTTCCTTGGCTTTTGCGAAGATGTGAATCTGATAAAGCTGGACGTGATCGTACGCGAATTCATTGCCAGAGAAATAAATACTGAGCGCTTCTTCCGCCAGAGTCTTGCTTCTCATCATTTCGTACTCAAGCTGGATGTCTGTCAGCTTGTATTTCAGTTTTGTGGGGTCAGAGCCTTTGACAACCTGGGAGGCCGCCGCAAGGGTCAGCTCAAACACGAGGACGTTGGAAAGAGCTTGGGGGTAAAAGACTCCGCGGTCGGTCAGAATCTGGTTGTCCTGTCTTATTCGGTATTTTGTGCCAAAAACTTCGGAGACAATGCAGACAATGCATCATGAACTAGGCGGGGCGCCTGAACCACCTTCGTGGGACGATTTGGTGGATCCAGGTGAGAAAGAATCAAAAATACAAAGAGCTAAAGCCTTTATCAAAAAGCATTTTCCAAATGTGGACTTTGAAAAACTGGGCCCAGTTGTTTTTGGCAAAAAGCCTGGCAATGAGAAATCATTTGTAGTATTAGGTACAAAAGGTGGTGAGATTCCAATTTTCAAAAGAGATGAAAGTGGTTTTCTCAAAGAGTTCACAGACAGGAAAGCACAAGCCCTGGGGCCACTAGCTGAATCTCTGATCGCTCAAGAAAAGTTCAGCCAAAGCGAACAACGTCAGAGATTGAGGGAGGCCGAACAACAAGAAAAAATGGCTCAAAAAATTGCTGCAGAAAACAAAAAAACTGAACAAGAGATTCAAAATCTGGAAAACCAAATTGAGCAAACTCAAGCAAGAATTGATGCAATTCATGATGACCATGGTTCAAATCTTGAAAGTTCGGCAGAACTGCGCAGACTTGAGCAACTGAAAAAAAATCATCAAACAAAACTCCGAAACTTAAAGAAAGAGGAAGCTTCACTCCGAAAACTTGCAAAAATAAATGAACGTGAACAAAAACAAAAAGATGTTGATAAAATCAGAGCAGAGATTTTTGAGACAGAAAAAAGACTAAACGATATGCAACTAAATCTCGACACGAGACCACTTGATGAAATGCGTGAGCAAGAAACCGAACTTCAACGTCAAAATGTTGAAGATAGGGCGGTCATCAACGATGAGAACGCCTCACCCTCTGCCAAAGAAGCCGCGGAAGCAAGAGTTGCGGAAAGAACCGAGGAGCTTGCGCGGCTGCAAATGCAGATTGAGGAAAGAGAAAGAGCGCTTCCACTTCGGGAGAGGGTCAAAGAGATCTTCAAAAAATACGCCGTGACCGCCGCGGTAGTCCTTCTTGCCGCTGGTGTCACGATTGGTGCTGTCCTTGGCGCCATCAACTCGTCGCTGAAAGCCACCGGCAAAGCGTTGGGAAATGGCTAGAAAGAGATTGGCAAAAAACTTGCTGGAATCATTCCCGGGTTAATTGGCTTGATTGTTTCTTTCCTATTCAAAGCTGCCGGGGAGGTCGTCTCTTTTCTGGCAGAGCACGCCTAGCTTCTGATTTTGGCTGTTGTGGGGTTTCTGGTCAAGCAGCAGCGTCAACGCAATGTCAAGAATGCCAAATCCGCAACTGCGACCGCGCCAACAGCGACAGCTATTTTGTTGTCGAGATGTGTCTGGCTGCCGGAGCCAGCCGTTGGCGTTGGCGTTTGTTCCGCTGCTAAATGGGAGACAGGCGCTGGCTCTTTTTTCACTGCGGCTTTGTGAATCGGATTCGAAGGGTGACTGTTTGGCGGGTTTATTTTCGATTTCCCGCCACCCATCAACCGAAGCGCAGCTTTTTTTGTGCTTTTGTTCGCCCCGGCGATGACCCCCAGCTTCATACCCGGTATCGCCGGTTGTAGCCAACCGTGCTTTCTGTGTTTAAAACCATCCGCGCGGGCATCAGCCAGGCGCCCGGGCATACAGCAAGGTTGAGTCTCACCTTTGCCTCATCCACCGCCAGTTGATAACGCTGCCCGCTTTTTGCCAGGTCAGGCTGCCTTATCGCGTCTTCCACCAAGACGAGGAACTCGGTCTGCGCCTCTTTTGCACGCCCTCCTTCGCCCAGGATGCTGCTGCGGACGTTGACTTGCGCGCCCAAAATGCAATACACGAACGCCTCTATCGACTGGTTTATTCGCGACAAACCCGCCTGGGTCAAACCTGCCGAGGTTTTGGGCGCGAACCAGTTGAATTTCTCTTCCGCGGCGTCGTTTCTTATAAAGCATATTGAAATTCCCTTTTCTGACGCCCTTGGGTCCTCGTCGTCGAATTTTGCTTTTGCCGATGGATAGGGCACGTCCAGTATGAAAGGGTCGCGGCAATAAATGTAAACGCTCCCCAGTCCGTGGTTTGGTCCTCGCGTGTAGCGGAAATCGGTTGACGGGGGAACGCCAAACTCTGCGCACAATCTTTTGTAAGACGCCACGTCATGGTTGTTGTTGGTCTGACTCCATGTTGGGTCGCCCGGCAGCGCGCTCACGCTTTGGATACCTCCGAGCTGATACAGGATGCGCCGAACCGTGATGTACACGTGGAAGATGTAGAAAGCCCGCACCTGCGGCGGCAGATTCAGCGTTGTGTTGTCTTTGTAAAATACTTCTCAAGATATTCCGCAACCTGTCGTCGCGCACCACACTGCAAAGTTCAGCTGCTGTTCCCAGAAAGATAGATTTGGCCCCGCTAGCCATTTTTTTGCGGGCTTTGACGTTTCGAACTTCAGTTGTTCCTTTTGGAATACCTCTCTGAACTTTGTTGTAAAATACTGGTCAGGGGAGACATAAATATCCAATGAGTTGTTGAATATTTTCTTCAAACTTGGTGCAGCGTCTTCCAATGGAACTGCTGGAACCGGCAGCGAACTTTTTTCTGTGCGGGGCGATAACTGGAAAGGGAAGCCGCCAACGTCATCCAAACCCAGAACGCTTTTCATGCCTGCATTCCAATATTTGCGGTCTGAACCGAAGACGCTTTGCAGACCGCCGGGACCCTCTTTGTAAAATATTTCAGCTGTTGCTGTGTGGTCCGACGCAAAAAATGTCTGTGCTACAAATTGGCTTTTGTCGGCCCTCGGAAACTGTGCAGAAAAAGCCGCCCACGCCTTCTCTTGTGCAAGCTTCGCATTCGCCGTGGAGTTGCTGGCAGCCTGCGCTCTTTTTTCGAGATAGTCAAACGCAACAGAATCTTGCTTGCGTGCGGTTTTCCAGATGTTCATCTTTATATATTCCCCGTTATTTTTTAATTAGAAATTTAGGTGCAACAAATAAAATGGTTGTGCTTACTATTTCTACGTCTTCTAATCCATGCACCGTCAATTTTGACAACCCGATTCCAGAGGCCTCTTTCGTAAGGCTGTTGTCTTGTTCTCTTTATAATTCGTGGCATAATTTGAAAAACGATGGGGTAATTCCAATGTCTGATCCAGATGGTAAACGTGCTGTTCCCATTACTTTCCCCAGAGGGTATTACACTCTTGGAAGTATGGCTCAAACTATAGAACATGCGTTCGCTAAATTTAATGTAAAACTTCCCAAAAGCACACGAAAATTCAAGCTCTGGCCCTTGCAAAGCATGACTCAATAAAAAGGTCCGTCTCTCAAGCTCTTGATGATAACAATGTTTCCGACACAGTATTCAAACAGATCTCTCGTGAAATACAGAAATATCGTGAACTCAAAGAGAGGCTGCGGGAAAACTTCGCAGAAAAACCGTCCGATTCGCCGGATATTGAAATGATAAAAAAACAGGTTCGGCAAGAGCTTCGAAAAAAACTGACGACGTCCAGCACAAATTTGAACTAAAATTTGAGTAAAAAAAAAATCTTCCTCTCTGTTTTAAAAAAATAGACCAGTCCTCTGGTTGCCCTGCGAAAAAAAGTTCCCAACGTGCAACACAAATTAAAGATAGGCAGAACTTTGTGAAATGCTTCTGCTTTTCCACACCATTTTCTGTATTTACAAGGAACTTTCAACGCCCGTTTGGCAGAGCGAGGTCAGACGGATAACACAGCAAGTTGTTGAGGCTATGCGCTCACCAACTTCTGTGGCGGAAAAGAACTCACGCTAACAGTTGTTTGCCAAACCTTGAACCACCTCTCACCTCCGTGTCCACACATTGCGTGGTGAATGTGAATTTCCGCGTAGTCATCTAAAAAATGTTCACATCTGTCGCAAAAAAGGGCCAAAAACTCGTTTTCTATTCGCTCAAATAACTCGTTATGGACAACATCAAAACCGAGATCCAATCGCTCCTTGACTTTGATTGCGATGTGTTCCTTACAAATTCGCTCCCGGAGCTCTGGAGGGAGGTTTTGAATTGACTCGGAAAGGTTGCAGTTGTTTTCTCATCGAACCATTGCGCGTTTTTATAACAAGTATGCAAATCTCTAACTGGTTGTACTTACAAGTATGCAAAGCTCTAACTGGTTGACATCAACAAATAAACAAATAAACAAGGATAAACAAGGAAACATCAGCTCGTGCAAAACAAGTTTACAAGATTTTTATAAATATTTCGTTGTAGTCGATTTTTGCCGAGGAAGTGTTTGTCTCCATTTTTCCAGCACGAGAAGCACAATCCATTCCGTTCACAGACGCTGCATTTTCTACAAATCGTAACCTTGACAATTTGAAAGGAGCGTCTAGTAGTTCCTCGTGAATTGCATCCCAGCCAAGAGATAACCTTTGCTTAATCTTTTCCCTCAACTCCGGCGGTAGCTTTTGAATGTAATTCTCCATCGTTGCTTTAACAAGTATGCAAATCTCTAACTGCTTGCTCTTTTGTCATGCATCAGCTCGTGCAAAACAAGTTCATATTTTTTCTTTGCTTTTTTCTCTATTCGTGTAAGCCGCTGTTTTAGCGAGAGCCCGCGCAATGCGCGCATAGTCGGTAGTCGGTCAAAACTCCGATGCCACAGCTGCGGCATGGTGCTGGCTTTTGCATTTCTTTTTTTATTTGCCAGTTATGCTGCACGCAATATTCTCTGACACACCGTTTGCCGCAGTTCTTTTGCCGATTTCACAGCAACCACATGCAGTTGTTTGCTCCGTGTACCACTTTTTGAAAGGGCGGCGCTTCTGTCTTGTGAACTGCCGCTTCTGTCTAATTGTGTGAAACGCCGGTTGAAACAAGTTGAAAGCGGTTGAAAGCGGTTTCTTGCGCAACCCTCGCTGCCACCACCCCTCTCGTTGGCATAGCTGCGCCGGCCTGGGGGTTGTCCTCGAAGTAGTAGATAGTGTTGTTGACAAATGCACACCGCAGGACCCACCGTAGATATACCAAGTTCGGAACCCCCCAACAGCGCGGTTTTGTTTGCATCTTTGTTTCCTTGTTTGTTACAATTAGATTTTTTCCCCCTTGGTTGTGGCGTTTCGAAATCTCGTCTTCACCGATAGGAAGTGATGTGCAAACTGGCTGTTTTCCGCAGTTGGGAGGTTCCGAACTTGGTATATCTACGGTGGGTACCAGGTGGTATTTGTCAACTACACTATCTACTACTCAGTTGGTCATTTGGAAAGTCAGGTTGAGTTAGAACAGCAAGGATCTCTTAATGAAGATATACTGTCGTTTGCGGAGTTGGTACTAAAGAGTAATAACTTTTAATTTAATGGTAGGCATTATCTTCAAAAACGGGGAACAGCGATAGGGACGAGGATGACTCCTTCGTATGCGAACATTTTTATGGACAGGTTAGAAAGACGTTTGATCCAGAATCCGGAGGTCAAACCGCATATTTGGTGGCGGTACATTGGTGATATTTTTATTGTTTGGATGGAGGGAGAGGAGAAGTTGAAAGAATTCATCAATTACCTTAACAACGCGCATGAGACGATCAAATTCACCTACAAATGGTCGAAACACGAGATTGAATTTGTAGACGTCAAGGTGTTGAACAAATCGGGAGTATTGAAGACGGATGTGTTTATTAAGCCGACAGACAGTCATCAATATTTACATTATAGTTCTTGTCATCGGGTGCATGTACAAGAAGTATTGCATTTGCCCAGGTGATGCGTTTACGTACAATTTGTTCGAAATCTCTTTTTTGAAAGGAGAGCAGGAGAGCTGGTGAAGTTTTTGATGAACAGGGGCAATAGGAAGGCCTATGTTGAGAGTCAGGTTGATAAGGTTAGAAGGATGTCCAAAGCTGAAGTTTTGAGCAAAAGTAACCAACCACGCTCTGCAAAAGCGCCTTTTGTGGTAACATACCATCCTCGTTTGCCAGTGAAATGTTCGTCGCGAAGATGCGAAGTTTGTAAACACATGGATGAGAACAGTCATTTTAAGAGTTCATGGGACGATCGAAGATATTCGATTAATTACAACCTTAACTGCAATTCTAGTAATGTTGTTTACTTAATCACGTGTAAGAAATGATCGCTGCAATATGTGGGCTCCACAATTACAAAGTTAAGACTCAGATTTAACAACTATACGTCTAGAATCAGACGTCACGAGATGTTAGGACAGGCTGAGAAAGGGGCTGATGATCTCTTGTATCGACACTTGTAGTGAGGGACATAGTGGACTAAGTGACGTAAGGATTCAATTGATAGTAAAGCTGCGGGAGAAGGAGGGCCAATGGGCCTATAGACTGAAGATTCTAGATCCGAGTGGATTGAATGACAATGATTTTTTCTTTGCGCAAAATAGGCGTTCTATACGTACGTGAACCGGTGTTAACTTAGTAAGCGCGCGCGCGCGGATGTTTTATTTGAAACTTGTAAAGATAGTAAATTTTTTTAGGAAAGAAACCCTAACCCTGCACACCCCAAATAATCATATTTTTACTGAATAAATGTTTTAGAGGAGAATTTCGTACCCCGAGTGAGATATGAACCCACGTCCCCGCATGCCAGTCGGGTGTAGTAACCACTACACCATCAGGACAACCATTCTGGTAACACAGCAATCGAAGAGGTGATTTATGTGATTTAGGACGCAGGCCTTCCCGGGCAATTTTCCTCAGAGGTGACAAGGCAGGGGAAGCCTATAACTCCGTGTTGTAGTTCCGATAAGCAACGTAACATGCATTTTTTATTTCCAACCAAGCATGCCGAAAAACGTGCATCATGCGCATGCGCCAGTACATTTGTGTTGCGTAAGAAACTATGACACTCCGTTTTGAAACCCAACTATGGATCAACTTAATAATGCACGACCGAAGTCAACTTAGCGGATGACAAGGGAGGATCCACAAGGGATACAAGTTTATTTTATATTAACAAATTTGTATAGGAAAGAAACGCTAACCTTGCACACCTCAAATAATCATATTTGTACTGAATAAATGTTTTAGAGGAAAATGTAGTGTAAAATTTGATATTCGTAAAACAGTGCTCAATACATAGAAGCAGAGCGAAGTATATGCTGTGGGAGAAAAATCAAATAAACTGCTAGGTCATCCCTACAAGCCTGTTTCGTGGTTGCCCACTCGTCGGGGATTTAATGAGAATATTCTTTACCATCGCTTATATACAATTTAATTTACATAATATATGCAGCCCGAGATTTTACAGTTTAATTGTTGCGAAGAAGGGCTTTGTTTTTGTGGCGGCAAGAAGACACGAGTTCATTACGTTTGTTTTGTGATGATAGTTCGGGTCGGCAGATAATTAGGAATTTTTCTTTGAGGCAGAGGTTACATCTTTTACTTGAGCTGTTGTACGGCGAGTGTGATGAAAGGATACGTTGCATTTTTAAACGAAAATTCCTGCCGCGTCCATCTATCTATCTATCTATCTATCTATCTATCTATCTATCTATCTATCTATCTATCTATCTATCTATCTATCTATCTATCTATCTATCTATCTATCTATCTATCTATCTATCTATCTATCTATCTATAAATATATAGATATTTTTGCAATTTGATTATACATCTTCATTTGTGTAGATGTAGATGAGTGCGCCAGTGGAGCTAACAGCTGTCTTAGCGGTGTAGCTACATGCTCAAATACACTTGGGTCGTACAACTGTACTTGTATCCATGGTTACACGGGAGATGGTAAAACAAGTTGTCTATCTGAAGGTAAGTAATGATAATGGTAATTGTAATGACGGTGGCGATTGACGATGCCGATGATGAATAAGATTATTTATTTAGAGACGATAATTTAACAGCGTAATAAGAAGTAATAAAACTATCAGTGTACTACTAGTGGTGTATATTTTGCAACATGATTATCCATAACTAATTAATTCACTTTATTTTTCATGCGCTAGCATTTCTCTTAAATTGCTAGTAGATAAAATGTTTCTAAGTATTATACACTTAAATTGAATGATGTCATTTAATAGTTTACTTGTGGGGAGGACAGGGGGCGGGAGAGGAAAGGGCCATGAGCGGGAGAGGGCGGGAAGCGGGAGATAAATGCAAAACGTTATCTTTTTATTTAATGCAACGATACGTTAGAATACTTTCAAAAACAAGAACCCAAAATGCTATTTGACTTGCATTTAGCGTCTTGTCAGTGACTTCTGAGACTTCTGGGCAAACGAGCAAACGAAAATTTGCGCTTGGGATGAATAGCAGACTTACTTCCGGTGAAATAGTAAACCCGTATGAGTGCACATGTGTCGTGAAAACTGTCAAATTGCAAAAAGGTGAGAACGAGCAAGGTGGAGCACGCAATCTCAAATCAATGTCTTTCAAGACAATTTTGTTAGGTCTCGGTATTTCTCGGTGCGGCAGTGAAAGGTCCGTGCATGGAAGACCTTCTTGGGAGCTTACTCCTTACGACCGTGAATCAGAACGGACAAAAGATTTCACCGCGTAGCGTAGAGATGCCTCAACTGAATGCTGATTCAATAAACGCGCTGGAGAGTGTGGAGTTGTTCGTTCTACATCCCAGACAAGTTGAAATCGATTCCAATTAGAATAGGCGGAAAAACAGTATCCTAATATATAGGGGGCGATAGCAGGACGGAAAAAGAAGTCATTTATTTTTCGAACGTCTGGAATATTTAATTGGAAACGAAGTTTTGAAAAATCTTTTGTTTTTAGCTAGTTTCTGTAGTTTGCAGCTAGTTCGCATTTTAAAATGTCGGAGGTTAGATTCTAGCTTGTTGGGTTTATTGTAAGGAAACGGCATTTCTGTCAAACTATCGACAGCATTATTTCGACAAGTTGCAAAGCTGTTTTCTTAGAGTTGTAGAATTCTTTTTCTTTGGGGGAATATACAGTTTTCATGTAAACATGAGCGATTGCTCACGAGTCCGTGTTCGTACAGTTTGGATGATCACTGCTCTGAATGGAAAACATTCAGTAACCGCACTACTCTTGTGGTTCCTTTCAGCCAATACAAAAGATTCACAGATTTAGCTTTAGCTACTTGTTTCTGCAGATTTCAGTCAATTTGATGCTTAGTTTCTTTCTGGATCGCTCGACTTTCGCTTTATGGTTTGTACTTACGCTTGACGGATTGCATTAGCGTCCGCTGAGTTAAACTGGTTAATACCTCGCCTTCGATAAAAGCTATGTTTTCCCTTGGCTTTTTAACGAATTCTATGGCTTTGGTTTGCATTAGTTGACGCATATTTATGAAATCACTTGCAATGCCACAAAATCAACAAACAATCTTGTGAGGCGGTGCAATATCGCGCAGAGCCTCGCTTTCAAAGTCGCAATTCCACGCAAAATAGCCCCGCACCTATAACCAATCAGAGTGCGAGAATTCTATGAGCTATGCGATTCTAAATGAAACCAGCAACAGAGCCAGCCCAAATAAAATGCAACAACTGGTACTCCTGTCCCCAGATCACGCGCTGTCACAGCACGTACTTCAGGGAGCAAGCAGGCAAAGTGTCACATTCTTGTAAAGCAAAGTCAAAATTAAATGTAGATAGATAAAACCATCTGAACATTAAAACGCTTGGACAAAACCATGCTTAATTCCAGGACAGATTTTTTTGTAGGCTAGTGGAGTGAATTATAATTAGAGGAATATAACACTAGACGCATGACTATGGCATGCGTCTACATTTTAGAGGCACCACCCTAAAGTGCTATTATTAAGAGAATCTAAGAACCATCAATACTTTCCTGAAACGATGCCAAAAATAAATAACTTTGCATGAAAACATGTCCTGTTTAGATTGTCAAAACTATCAAGTATTGTCAAATGGAGACAGAAAAGTTACTTTCCTAAACGATGGAAGAACGACTTGTGACAATTCACTCGGACCAGGGTGGTTTCGTTTCCAAGGAGCTGCAGGGAAAAAAATGGCTTCGTCGTGTGTTCCTGTATACCAATGTGGGACCGATTCTCCTGGCTGGTTAAGTGGTGGTCATCCCAAATTGGCAGACGGTGTAGTCACCAAGAAGGCTTGTTTTCACTTCTTCTCGAACTGTTGTCAATGGTCCATCGATATTCAAGTACAAAACTGCGGCGATTTCTTCATATATTACATTGATGGTACACCTCGAGAACATCAGTGTCATCTGACCTACTGTGGCACTGACTAAAGTCGTAGTAAACGTTGCAATGACAAATTGAAAAGGCGGCCCATACGTTTCCTACGCTTGCCTGTGCAATGACTACATATTTGATGGTAATTTAAGGGAAATATGGCGTAGTAAAAAAGAGCCTTAAGTGTCATGTTCGTGTTCCTCAGGCCTTAATGGCTAATTGTAATTTATATAGTGAAAATATAAGAATTAGATAAACAGCAAACGGAAACATTGGCTAGCTAGGAAGCATAAGAGAAACCGTTGCATTGGATCATAAATCTTGGATATTGATGCAAAATAAATAATAAAAGAGACATAATCGAACTGTTCGTTGTTTAAATGGATACTGAGAAATATCAAATTCGACTCGATTCGATCGAATCGTCACGAGTCGTCTCCCTTGATGTCGACCCGTCATACCGGAAGTTGATTTGCGCGAGACTTAGAAAATATAGCGCAACTAGTCTATGCAGGGTGGGTTGAAAATGTTGTGGCTACATAGCCTAGTTACGCTATATTTTCTAAGTGTCGTCCCAATCGACTTCCGGCTTGACGGGTCGACATAAAGGGAGAAGATTCGTGTCGATTCGATCGAATCGAGTCGAATCGACAACATTTTCAACCCACCATGCAGTGGTAGTAGTAGCTCTTTATTGTAATTCGGTTAAAAATCTTCCGTAATTATAATAGTATTTTAATTACAATCATTACAAATCAAAATAGCTATAAAAACTGATTTACAAGATTTACAAAAGTGCGCGGTTAATTTCCTTCTTGAACTGCCTCAATGTTCTGGGGGGGGGGGGGGGGGGGTGGGATGTGGGCAAAAAGCCCCCCAAAAAATCATGCAAGCCCTATACTCTCCGAAAAAAGCACTTGTGCTGTAAAAAATATTCATTCGACTAAAACTCTCCGAAAAAAAGTTCGAGCAAATCCGAAAATGCCCACCCACCCTCCCCCCCCACCCCCCATCACTTTTCTAATGGTCCGTCCCTAACATCTTCAGGAAGGCATTTCCACAGTAAGGCACCGCTATAGCTAAAGGTGCGTTTCAGATAGTTAGTGCGCGGCTTGGGTAAGTTCAATTTACGGAAAGAATCACGCAACTCATAGTCTGTGTCTCGCTCACTGAATAATTCACGCAAGTACACGGGCTAACCCATTGAGGGATTTAAACATAATCATAGCTTTTGCTTCCTTATTATTATTAAGACAGCTGGTCCCACTTCAATGTTTGAAGAAGCAGGCTTGAGTTTACCTCGCTTTTGGTTTGCCCAAGTCTCGTGCCAATCGACTTCCGGCATGACGGGTCGACATCGAGGGAGACAATTCGATCGAATCGAGTCGAATCTACAAGTAGTAAGGGGGGACGGTTTTGGACGTAGCCAATCAGAAGCCAGGGTTTGGTATCTGTAATCCGCCCTTTTGCCACGCAAATAAAAGTCACGCCAAGTCATTTTAAAAACAAAGACTATATTCTCAAACAATTCCAAGTGTTACAAATTGGGACATGTGCGTGGAATATTTACAAATTGCACAATAGCTCCGGCATTTTGATGCGTTAATGAATGGAATACCGCCTATCCCTTGAAGTGTTTTCAGAAGTATTCTTGTTGATTCCTTGGAAAGTCAAGGATTTGATTTTTTTTCTAATTCTCGAATCGCATTACGCCTGTAGTCGTTATTTGAAACATTTTTACGCTGCTCTTAATCAAATTGTCGTATGTTCCCATGTTATTCAAAATGCCGCGCGCTTTGAAAGCATTAATGATTAGGTGTACCCACTGTCCCATGTCGACATGTTAATGAATGGAATACCGCCTATCCCTTGAAGTGTTTTCAGAGGTATTCGTATGGTTTATTCTTGTTGATTTGCAAGAGTTTAAAAGGCAAGGAATCGTTTTTCTTACTTATTGAATCGTTTTACGCAGCGCTTAATCAAATTGTTGTATGCTTTGATGTTCCCATGTTATTCAAAATGCCACACGCTTTGATATTCTAATGAATGAGCTGTACCCCCTGTTCCATGTCGCCACGTTGTTTTCTTGAACATGTTAAAAGACTCATTAAGCATTCTATTCAAGCATATGGTAATTAACTGAAATACAATCGTTGTCTGGTGTGAGAAACTGTGCCTAATACGCCCATACGTAATTGTTGGCCAGCGTCAAACCCATGTATCGATCATGAACTGAAGCCTACAGACATCTCTTTGTCCCTGGGAACGAGTTCCTTCTCCTGGCTGTTTCAAATAGTTGATTCAAATGGATTAAAAATAAATAATGGTGCGCAGAACGAGATATTTTATTCAATGCTTTTTATTGATTGACATTCAACATATTCGCTCAAGTACACAATCGTTCTATTAAACAATCAATGACATCGTAACAAGAGCTTCACAACGCAACCATCGTTTTCTTTTCAAAGGACTTATTCTCATCCGTTACAGTAACATCTCGGTTCACATCTAAGTCCCGTGATCCTCTTCTGGACTCGAGTCCACATGCTCTTAGCCCAGCATGCCATTCTGTCCCAGTCTCCCACGAAATCATTTATTGATCTGTTCCCTGTTGTTTTAAAAGTATTTTCTTTGGTAATTCCTGATTCGTTCCCTTCTTCTTTTTACAATACGCTCTCTTGGACCTGTTAAGGTGTTCACGCTTTGTTAGAAGGCAAGCTTTGATTATCTCAATGGATTCTACTGTTTACACGAGTTAAAACCGTGACAATATCGACACCAAAGAGAGATGTTTCAAGCAATTAATAAATCCAATTCAAACGTTATCCTTATACTTAGCTCGTGGCGACTGATGTAGTGGCGGTGGAGGCGGTGGTGAGCTGAGGAGGAGGAGTGCAACCCCTGCACATTTTGTGCAGTTCCCTGCACATTTTGTGCAGACCCTGTACATTTTATGCAACCTCCTACACATTTTGTGCAGTCACCTGCACATTTTGTGCAGCTCCCTGTAAATTTTCTGCACTGCCCTACACATTTTCTGGAGCACCCTGCACATTTTGTACAGCCCTTTGCACATTTTAGGTGGTGGCGGCGGTGGCGGTGGTGGTGACGGTGACGGTGGCTGTGGCAGTGTCGGTGATGGTGGAGGTGGCGGCGGCGGTGATGGTGGTGGTGGTGGTGGCGGTGGCGGTGGTGTTGGTGGTGGTGGCAGTGGTGAGTGCCTCCGATGGTTCAGAGCACGATGGAGAAGACTCTGATGCAGACTTGCAGGCCCTTTGTGGCACTGAAGCCGACGGAATATCCAAGGATAAACCGCGTGCTCCACTTGAGAAAACCGATGGTATCAATGACCCATTGTTGTCAGAAATCGCAGAGGATTTTCTCAACGCAGACGAATCAGGTCCGGCTATTGAGAAACAACTGGCGGACTTTATCAACAACCTGTGGTCTAAGAAATTGCCGGACTCGAAACTAAAAGATAAGTCGGCGAAGTATTTACGCCCGGCGAACTGTGAGCCTCTTACAACGCCGCGGGTTAATCCCGAAATCTGGGATAAACTGACACACTCAGTGAAACAGCAGGACCTCAGGTCCAGCTCTATCCAGAAAACGATTGCCACAGCTGGTGCTGCAATGTGCAAATCCATTGGGATGCTGCTAGAAATGAAGAATTCGAAGCAGCCGAAGTCAGACTCTGACATTCAGAAACTTGTCAAAGTGAACACAGATGCGGTCGCTCCTCTAGGGCACGCACATATCGACCTGTCCCACCGTCGCAGGGAGTCGATCAAACCGCATCTGAACAAAGATTATGCTGGTCTGTGTGCCTCACATGTTCCTGTAACAGCTCTGCTGTTTGGAAACGACCTGCAAACCCAGTTGAATAATATACGAGCGTCCAACAGAGTAAGCTCCACAGCAGTTGGGAATCGCCACAAAAACTCGAAGGGACACCCTTCACGAAACTACCAAAAATTTGATCGGCGAAGCAAGCCTTTTTTAGCCAAAGACCGTCAGTGGAACTCGAAGCCACCTCAAAAACCCTTCTTCCGACAGCAGGACCAAGGGGAGAAGCAGCAATGATTTCCGCTGACACACTTGATAATTTACAGGTAAATAATCTTGTCTTGTTTGAGTCCAATATGAAACATAACTTTGCGAATAAGGTGCAAAGCTTCAAGGGTGACCAACTGACACATTTCCTTGCTAAATGGAAAGAAATAACTTCCGACTCGAAAGTCCTTAACTGTGTTAGGGGTCAGTACATTGAATTTTCCAAACAGCCCACGAAAAACTTGGTTTCCAAAAGGAAAACATTCAACATCAGTGACTCACTGGTTATTGAAGCTGAAATTAAAAAATTGCTTGACAAAGGTGTCATTGTACCCACTCAACATGAAAGTGGAGAATATATTTCGCCTATTTTTGTGACAAATAAAAAAGATGGATCATCTCGAATGATCTTAAATTTGAAAAGCTTTAACCAGCATGTTGAATACCAACATTTTAAAATGGACTCGGTCTGGACAGCGATTAGGCTCATGACCCCAAATTGTTACATGGCGTCAATCGGTTTAAATGATGCTTACTATTCGGTCCCAATTGCAAAGCCACGCCAGAAGTATCTCAAATTTGAGTGGAACAACATGTTATTTCAGTTTACATGTTTTCCCAATGGGCTGACCTTTTGCCCTAGGAAATTTACCAAGCCTATGAAACCAGTCTTTGCCACCCTTCGACAGCTTGGCCACTTATCGTCAGGTTACATAGATGACTCCTGGTTGATGGGGACAGTCTGGGATGATTGTGCAAAAAATGTGGTTGACACGGTAAAATTATTAGACAGTTTGGGATTTGTGGTACACCCTGAGAAGTCGGTGTTTTAAACCTTTTAAACTCTTGCAAATCAACAAGAATAAACCATACGAATACTTCTGAAAACGCTTCAAGGGATAGGCGATATTCCATTCATTAACATGTCGACATGGGACAGGGGGTACACCTATTCATTAATGCTTTCAAAGCGCGCGGCATTTTGAATAACATGGGAACATACGACAATTTGATTAAGAGCAGCGTAAAAATGTTTCAAATAACGATTACAGGCGTAATACGATTCGAGAATTATAAAAAAATCAAATCCTTGACTTTCCTAGGAATCAAGGGATGGGCGGTATTCCATTCATTAACATATCAAAGCGTACGGTATTCTGAATAATATGGGAACATCAAAGTGTAGGGCAACTTGATTAAGCGCTGCGTAAAAATGTTCAGATCACGTTGACAGACGTAATACGATTCGTAAGAAAATAGAATCCTAGCCTTTCCTAGAAATCAAGAAGAAAAACCAATAAGAATACTTCTGAAAACACTTCAAGGGATAGGCGGTATTCCATTCATTAACGCATCAAAATGCCGGAGCCATTGTGCAATTTGTAAATATTCCACGCACGTGTCCCAATTAATAAACACTAGGAATTGTTTGAGAATATAGTCTTTGTTTTTAAAATGACTTTGCGTGACTTTTATTTGCGTGACAAAATGGCGGATTACAGATACCAAACCCTGGCTTCTGATTGGCTACGTCCAAAACCGTCCCCCCTTACTACTTCTACAACATTTGCAACCCACCTGGCATAGCCTAGTATCGTTATATTTTCTACGTCTCGTGAAATCGACTTCCGGTATGACGGCTAGACATCAAGGGAAACGATTCGTGTCGATTTCACCTTGTAGTGTTCACGGATTGACTTCCGGCGAATGGAATTGTCAAGTACATTAGACGAATCGACTAAGTGTATTGGGCAACCCTTTTATTGGTAGGGGAGCAGTAACATATATTTATTTTGAATAAACACAATTTAAATGTAAATGCCCAAATACAAGATATTAGTGAGTACCAATAGGGTATTTTAAAAATACTGACAACGCTTCTCCCGCTCTTTCGTGTCCGCAGGAACACCACAGTATTGTTGGTTTTCACTGTCACGCCATCAAAAACTAAATTCAAAACTATGCAATGAAAAGAGCTGATAAATTCAAAAGGTATTAAGATATTCATAGATAAACAACATCTCCAAGTCTCAGGTCTGTGCGGTACGCCATTTTTGAGTTATTTGCTGAAGCATCTCACGCAAATTTAAAGAGCTTTGCATGGAGACGCTATGTTACTGCCCATCCGAATGGGCACGAACATGGCGGACGGAAATCAAAGAAAACATCTGGCACTCACTCTTGCTATGAAAGCGATCGCTCTTTCCTTATGACCTAGTGTGTATACATATAAAGATCTTTCCTAATACTTGAACTGTTTAAACTGCAAAAATCTTGAGAAAAGACCGTTTGTTCAAGCACGACAGCTTTGTCACGGAACCATCGCGATGCCACTTGCTGCGGAAATTTCGAAAATTCAACATGCTGTATTTCAAACACAAAGCATACTTTTTAGCTGGAAACTTGTTAAAAGATGTATTTTCGGATTTCTTTCACGCTTTGACAATAACAATTTAGTAGTTCCAGCGAATATTGTTTCTAAAAATTTTATGACGTCACGTGAAAACCAAGAATTAGACAACGAACGGAGATGGAATTTTCTTGTTTAGAATGATATGTATTACATCAAATTAAACACCTAACGCTATATCTAAACAATGGGTTGAAATGTATCAGAGAACTTTGCCTTTAATACCTTTTGTTTCGCTTTCTCGTTGTCCTTTGTATTCATGAATTAATCTTAAGATGATGAAGTACGTAACAAATACAACTTATTTAAATCGCACTTTGTCATTTATTGTCTCAATATTTAGACACAATTATCATACTCGGGTTATCTTTCATTTTATAATTATCGAAACTGACGGCAGGTGCTGGGTAACTGTAAGGAGATTAGAAAATAAGTTAGAATTTTTACCAAGGTATGTTTTGAAAGTGCACTGTTGCTATTGTGTCTCCTTTGAAGATTACCTTAATTACTTCGTTCCACGAGGACCATTGGAAAAGTTGTGTAATTATTAAAAGACCCAACAAATTTGAAGGATATTAATGTCAAGAATGATAATTTTATGTAGCTTAGCTTTTCGGATTGGTTATGAAAAAAAAGACAATATTAAGCTATGTCGTGATTGGGTGCTTGAGTGGACGTGCAACTTCCGGTCTAAAAATATCGCAACCAGACCAATTTTCTCTGTTGAGTTAGCCTGCGAGAAAAGACGAGTTACAGCTGGATCAGCTTACGAATACAGCCGTTTTTAGCTCGTGGAGAGCAATCGGGATGGTTGGGGGCTTCACGATGTCAGGCGTAAACAATAGAAAATTTGAAATCGATGACCGATCGTCTCAAGTTCGGCAGGCGCATTCATGGATTCGTTAAATGGTCGTTAAGAATGTTCTTATTCAGCTACCAATGACAGAAGTTCAATATGCCATGTGATAGTTCGGTGTTCGGTACATGTCTTCGGCAAATCAGCAGGGGAAGAGGATTACTTGAAATATTCTAAACCTGCAAATAATAAAGGTGGGGGACAGGCTTATTTGAAACATTTTAAAGCTGCAAATTGTAAATGTTTTGTGGTGTTAGAAAAATGTATGGAAAGATTTGAAAAAGCAAAGTCTAGTTTTTCTATTTGCAAGACAAAAATACAGTGCGTGTTAGCAGAATTAAACCACCAAACAAACACAAGTTACTTCGCCGAGTTAAATTGTTATCGTGTTTAATAAAGGTTCTTATCTTACACAAACACAAATATACTGTATCAGAGCAGGTATCGACACAAAGACACCACCCTGTGACAGACCCAGTGGAATCTTTATCCTCACTGGGTTTTCGGGAAAAAAGTCACCGGGTTCGCTAATTTCCCACTGGGTCCGCTCGTCTGTTTTATTTTGCAAACATAATACACTGGCTCACACCGCACAGTCACTGGGTAAAATCAAATTATTCACCTTGTACTGGGGAGACTAAATTTCCGCTGGGTAGGGGAAAATAATCCACTCGGTTGGAGTTTCAGTGGGTCTGTTAGAGAGGGGTGTACTGAGGTCGAAGAATCTCAATCAACAAGCCCGTCTGCTCAGTGATCTGTGAGAACTCCTGGTGTTGAGAACTCCTCTTTGAGAACTCCTAGTGACCTTTAAGAACTTTAAAACAACTTTGAGAATTACCTTAAGGAAAACTGAGAATATATTGAGCAAAACTGAACATTTTTTGAGCAAATCTGAGCGAACAGATCTCGATCAACAATCCTGTGAGGTCAGCGATCTTTGAGAACTCACTTTTCCGTCAGCTCAGTGATCTGTAAGAACTCATGGTGATCTTTGAAAACTCCTAGTGTTCTTTGAGAACTTTGAAGTGGACAAATACAACAACTCCCAAACATCCCAAGTTGGTTATTACCACTATAAACCCATAGGAAGTGTGGTCTATTGCTTTTATATAATAATTGAGAAGACGCGCGACTTTTCCATGGGTTTACCGGCACCATAGCTGATTGACCAATCAGAGCGCGCGCATTGATTTTGTTATTATATAAATAGAGCATATAGAATGGCCATAAATAAGCTCGAAGACCACACAGGAGGGAAAAACCACTCAACTAAAGTAAGGTAAGACGATTTTTATTTAAATTGCTGCATTTTCAAAGGTTAGAGAAACAATCGTTATTTTCCCCATACAAATCCTTATGAATATGCAAATCGCTCGAGTCATGTAACGTGAGAAAAGAGGATCAAACAGGGTTGTCAGTAGGTTTTTGAGTAGCAGGTTCCATCCAAAAAGTAGGCGGTTATTTCCATTTTATTTCTCCAATATCACACTCAGAACTGACCTACTAACACATTATTCCAGTAAAGTTTTTTTGGCAAGGGGTCATGTGACTTTTTAGGGGGGGGGGGGGGGTCACACAAGACTGACATCTCTAGCTGCAGTGTGTTAAGTGGGTAGGGTGAGTGAGGTGGGGACAGACAGGTAGAGGGGTTACTATCCAGAGACCGTGGATTGGGGGCTAATGCAAATGCAGGATACGTAGACATTTGTAGCAAGTGCCGCAGGCGCAAGGCGTGTAGTAGGGACGGGGGTATGCTCCTCCGGAAAAGTTTTAAAATGAATTCTCCCAGAACGGCTAAAAATGCATCCCAATACACCAGACACGGTGAATTATTGTATTATCGCATATCTATGAGAGCAGTAAAATGGTAATTTTAATATTTTTCCCATATAATTATTGCATTTGAAATACTAGTAACCTATTTCTTTCAGATTATTAAACAATAGCTTTAAGGGTTAAACAATGAATTTTCTGCAAGATTGTCAATGATAGTCAGTGCGTTAGAGTTTTCCTTGTGTCTCATTACAAGAGACAAAGTCCATAGGCATACATGACGTAATGAAAGGTTTGCAAAGCATTCTAGGGCGATTTCAAACTTCCAAGTTTTACGATGCGAGAGAAACTTTCTAAGCAAAGAAAAAGGCTGAAATGACTTCTCTTCTTATTTTGAATGCTTAAGAAGCAAATATCTTTCAATACAATTTTCTGGAGGGACGCTATGTCTATTTCTTGAATAAACTACTGTTCTACTAGAATGGTTTGAAAACTCCCATTCGACAAAGTATATCAATCAATGCACAACAGTAAAGATACAACAACTACAACAAACGAGTGAAGTCATAAAACAGTAAAATGTATTACAATGTATTACAACCACTCTACAGGCTTCATAATCCACTATATCAGCTCCCTAACACAGAATCTTACTTACTCCACGAGCTTACCTCAGGATATCTTTGATTCTTATTCTGGCTCGCAGGCTAGCTAGAGCTGGATCTCCAGGCCCCAACGAATTTATGTTAGACCACGTTAGCTTTTAACGCGTCTTTCGACGAAGGTTTTGTTCACAGATGAGGTCAGAGATGAGCAGATAAGTAGTCAGGATTGAAAACATACATGACGGGACTTCAGTCGTCAAACAACACTACATAAACTATTTGGACACTATCTACATGTTTTACTCAGTCCCAATCTAATTTGACTGAACGTAACACAAGTGGATGAAACCGCAGACAATCGAAATACCACCGACAAAGATCACTACTTATCTGGTGGCTTTGCTGACCGTCTCGTTGGCAGATACTTTAATTAGGGGGCGGCAGGCGACTTGCGACTTAGCGTTATATATACCTTTGCCGGGATAACTCTTCGTGTACGTTTATTTAATGTGATCTTTAAATGATTGTTATGAAAATAAACGACCACGAATGTGGCCAAAAGATCCCCAGGAAACAGGACTTAGCCAAAACAGCACATATATACCTGAGCAATAAGTTGTGATTAATGTAGAAGCGATCGCGCGAAAATTAACGACACGGAATTTAATACCTCACAACACAACACAACAACTGCTCGCAACACGTATAATATAGTCTTCGCGAAGATAGGAAACATTAAGTTATTTCATATTTCTTTGCAATAGCCTGGACGATGTCTGGCTTGTACCTGTCTTGGTTTTTGAAAGGTCTGTCGGGTAAATTTTCTCTGATGTGTCCTCACCATCAACGATCATATATATGGTCCTGTTGCTGATGGAGTTTTTTTTTCTGACAAAAGACAAGAACTATTTTTTATTTAAGAAAAGAACATTCCAAAACTAGAACAAGGCTAAAATATGAAAACGGGTATTTCAAACGCCAGACATTAGCGTTTTAGAAACTTACATTTGATAGGAATAATTTTAATCAGTTTAACTTTGGTACTTGTCAGTTATAGGTGAGAATGAAATATTCTACAGAAATGTGTTGTGTTTTTACAATGACAATTCTAGAAGATAGGTTCTGACACAAGAAAGAATACAGGTATAACTACTGTTTACGTTTTTTAAGGTCGTAACTCTTTAGGCCCACTATAAGGCGCTTTCTTGTCCGCAGACTTAAACTTTTATTTTATTAGTTATTCATCACGCAGGTGTACTTAAACAAACGGTTTTCTTGTCAAATTTTGGTCTTCAGCGAAAGGAAGTTCGCAGCCAGACTTCACATTTTGAGACCGAAGTGTTTGATTCCATTACAACTTTTAAGTAACAGGTAAATTGATCACAATTTCAATTGTTGTTAATTTCTTAGAAATTTTCGTTTATTCTATTGGATAAACAGCTGGAATATTTTGCGTTGAAGGCTGGCCAGTCGGGACTGGCTATTTCGTTGTTTTTAACAATCTCGTTCAAATCCTGCATCACACGGTAGAACATATGGGTGCAGAGGAATAATGCAATAGAAAAAAACGTCTTTGGAAAATATTTAGGGCTTTCGCCGCAAAAGTGATCAAAACTTCCTTATTCATAACAACACTGACTCGGAATTATCAGTACTCACGATACATATTCCGGTATTTCGCAAATTAATTTTTCGGTCTACTTTAATAAATAATGTCGACTGATGATCTTCGAAATTCTTCAAAATCTCTGTATGTTGAGTTGTACGTATTTCAAAAATGTCTGTGAATCTTAACCTGTAAGTGTACGGAGTTTTTCGGTAATTTTCATGAGCTCTTTGTTTACTGAGTAAGGATAAGCGCGCAGTGTTTGAAGCCGTGCTTTTGAAGCTATTCAGCCTTATCGACAGAAAATTGTTTTCAATAGCGCTCGTTCATGAGCTTGCCAGTGCCAAAGTACAGATATAACAATTTTGTCCTCTTGTGAGCACATGCAGAAGACATTTTAATACCAAGCGGGCAGCCATACGACCGAACTGACCGCTTCTTGGTTGTAGATCATGAAGTAGCTCAGCCTTGGTTGCCAGGAAGCATTTGAACTGACGAAGCAAATGAAATAATTATTGTATCATTAGTAGAAAAATGGCCAGCATGCCCGACATACCTGAAAACTATCTAAGCTTAGTGCACATGAAGCTAAGTGCATAGTCACTATAAATATCATTTACATTTTTTTTACAAATGTATTTTAATTTGGGTAGGAGTAAGAGGTGGAGGTGGAGTAGGTGAAAGTGATAAGGTGTAAGACAATCGTTGGCCAAGTAAAAAATGATTGCATGACAGTCTGCAAATGTGTGCCTTCAAAAACTGTCAGATTATCGCCAAAAGACACCAGTTAGGCTTGAGCAGGCTTGGAGTGTTCCGAACTGCTGGGGATTAATGTTGCTGCTTTTATCGTCGCAAAATGGAAATGCATATCATTTGAGGTTAAAAAGCTTTAATGCTTTTTGATCAGGATAAGACACACCTCAATGAAAAGATAAAAGGTTTCATTATCCGGTTATGTTTAAAAGAAATGAAGAATATTTTAGAAGCATCCCTTAAGCAAAACAAAGTTGAAATTCCTCTTCGATCCCACCCCCGGTTCTCGTAGTACTTAAAGGAGCTCGGTCACGACTCGCGCATGTACCAAAGCATCGTCTTTAGTTTCCTTGTAAGATCCCCTGTTACTTATTCTCGTAGTACTTCAAGGAGCTCGGTCACGACTCGCGCATGTACCAAAGCATCGTCTTTAGTTTCCTTGTAAGATCCCCTGTTACTTATTCTCGTAGTACTTCAAGGAGCTCGGTCACGACTCGCGCATGTACCAAAGCGTCATCTCTAGTTTCCTTGTAAGATTCCCTCGTAGTACTTAATTCTCGCGGCTGGAAAAAGAATCATGCCGGTTATCGCAACAAGTAACGACGGGAAATTTAAGACCGTGCTCGCAAAACATGTCTGCTCCATTTAAGCTTCGCGTTTACTCTTTCTTCTCTTTCTCCGAATCGAAAAGGTTTGCCTCAAACGAACATGTCACACTTTATTTATCCCGGGATGATCAGGCCCTTCAAGAGCTTAAAGGTTGTCGTTTCGTTTGTTTCCACAGTTCTAGGTTGGTTGCTGCGCGGCTAGCGCACTTTGAGAATCCTGCCTTCTGAGACAGGTGTTCTTGAATTTCTGGATTTCCTTATGTTTTGTGTATTTTGTATAGACTACTTGTTAATGTGCTAAAATGGTTTAGGTTGGGGTGACACAAATGTCATGTGAACGGGGCTTTAGTGTTGATATTTTCGCAAACAAAAACAACGTCAACGAAAACGTCACCAAACAATAGGTACAATGGCTCTGAACTAGCGATTATAAGTGTTGGTACATTTCTTTGCTGCCCTCTGAAAAACAGCAACGACAAATGTTAAAGAAAACTACAAGGTTATTTCTGTTTGACTGTGTTTAGAAATGAACGCTTTCCTCAGGTCAATTTTTTGGGGGTCAGGTACATTACCAACACAGCGCGAAAACTTTTCAAATTTATAACAAACACGATTGTCAAGCGGTTAAGACCAGACCGGCTCCATAACCATACCATATAACACCACGCTCGGTTCCAAACGGTTCCATATAAAGTGGTTTTGCAGCAGCTCTCGTTAGCCTGTATTTCTACTGCTAGCCGTTGCTATTGTTTTAGGGGCTAGGGGCATTGTTCCTGTTGTTTGTTTCACTGTTTTCACGCATGGTATCTGGCCATTCATGTGAGATCTTACAAGATCTACTACATCGCTCATATAAATAGAAAACGAACCGCTCCGGTTCCGTTGGGAAAGGTTCCGGTCCGGTCTCATGTAAGCACAGAAAATGTTTTTTCTTGAAGGTGCTACAAAGAAAAAAAAACAAGCCTCAAACATTTTTGTAATATTTCACTAAGATACAAAAGTTGGAATTTAAAAGGAGTCGGATTATAGTAGAATCAAATTTGCTCTTTTAAATTTTGAGTGTTAAATAGCGAAGCGCAATTCATTGATGCATAGCCTCTGATTTATTTTAATGGTGTGAAAATTCGATTTCGATTTCTCAAAGTCGTTCGCTTCTCATTTCCGGTTTGGTAGCAGCGGTACGAACGACTTTTATCACTTGCAGCGCGCCAAATTTACAGGAGCAATTTTCCTCCAGTTGGGTTATCCAATCAGAGAACAGCGTTGTCAGGCGCATGTCAATCAAACTAGATCCTTGCCAGATACAGATCGATCACAAAACGAAGACGCTTTCGAATGTAATTTTTGGAAAGTTTCGAATTCAATGTTTGCTCGTCGTCTCGATCATGAGTGAGTTTCGATTTCTCGATATTTCTGTTAAGTGTTTCTTTTATTTTATGTTCAATTATGGACTGAGTCGGGTATGGTTTTCGGAAAGCAAACTACAAAGCGATCAGCAGCGGAAAGTATAAACATAGGTAAAATGGCTTCCTCACGGCGTCTGCAGGATCGGGAAGAGGCTTGACCTTCGACATTTCTCTCTTACGTTTTCAACTTTATACAGCAAGGCGAAAGACAAGAGGTGCTGTGAGTTAATTTGATTGTTTGCCACTGGTCGCTCTGGACTTGCTCAAGGAATATGACCGGCCGCTTCAGTCGGAGCAGATTGTTGAAGTGAAAAATTGAAAGAAATGACTGATGGAAAATACCCGCTAGTCTTTGGAAGCTCCGAAGCCCTGCTAAATAGCCAGTATTTTTCGAGGAAACCTCAGAAGAAATCTCAAAGCTGCTTTGTTTTTATAGCCGAAAGCCCGCATCGCTGAATGGTCACTTTGCTGTTTACAAATTAGACTTGCAAGCATGTAAATTATATTCACCAGAGGTACAGTGTTGCCCTTGCTTCATTTTTAAAATAAATTACAATATTTGTGATTTGGGAATCGTAAACTTAAGAAAATTTGACAACGTTGGCATTGTATTGAGACAAATAAAGCTAGACACGAACAAATTTTGATAAACTTTTGTCTCGCAAGGTTATTTGAACCGCAAAGCAACCTTCATAAAACAGCATTTGCTAGGCTCTTGAGAGCGAACCAAACATTTGGTTGGGGTATTTTCGTCTTCCATTTGAGCTCCGAGCATTGACTTGACAATTTCTATTCATGTACGTAGCGGCGTTTGTCTCCGCAAACCATTAAGGGCCTGAGTACATGAGCTGGGCTGGCCCGGTTTGCCGGGATGGGTTTCTTTGTCGGCTAACCGGGCTGGCCCGGTTGTCATGTAATCGCGAAGTTGATTTTTGATGCGTTTAAAACCGAGATCTCGACCAGCCCGGTCCATGTAATCAGGCCCTAAATGTATACACAAACTGTAATGTTCCCCAGCTTGACAGTTTGGCGCCCTGGAATCTGGACAAAGTTCGCGCCAAAATGACGTCATTTGATTCGTTTTCAAGCAGGGGAAACAAGTCGTGCTTTCGCGCCTCACACTCGCTTTCGCTATGCATATGAGAGCTCGATTTGTAGGCAAGTCTATGAATCTGGCACAATTTGATTTATTCAATTTTGAAGAAGTTGAAAGTTCCCGATCTGAAGATGAAGACTGGATAAATAATGAGGAATTACAAAACATTTAACTCAAATAGTAATATATTCTCACCAGGGCTACCCACAAACAAAGCCTCAAGAATGTTACAAGATATGGGAAACGCCAGCCCGAGGCGGAAGTGAGCAGGTAGCTACCTGGAGCGTAGGCGCTATCATCGCTGCGGGGAGGAGGGAGGGGCGCACTTAGCTAAACCTCCCCAAACGCCGTGGAAAGGACTTTTGAGGTTATAAAGGACTGACCGCACCGGAATAAGATTATATAGCCAAAAAACGTGTCAAAGGTTGCGTAACCATTCTCATGCTAAAATTCCAGGGATTTGGAGTCACGTAACATGCTGAAATTCGCCATTGTTTGAAGGAATCCCTGGTGAGAATATTACATTGAAAATAGGCTACTTGTATTTCAATCTCAAAGTATGAAGCACAGTTTTAGTTTTAATACTTGTATATAGAGACTATGAACAGCTAAAATATAGCAACTTAAATAGCATATACTTTTTTTCTAAATTTTGTACACCCTTAACTTGTTGCTTTACTATTAGTTTCTACCCACAGAGGATGTGATGAAAAAAGACTATCTCTATTTTGTGGCAACTACTGTAAAATGTTTACATAAGATAATGAGGCTTTCCTCCTAATAACTTTTGAAGAATTTACTTGTTATATCTTACAGATTTCTTGTAGCTTTGGCTTTGTACACCAAACCACATCATGCCCTACAACTTCAGTAGCCCTCACTATCTCTGTCCAAGGGGTCAACATCAGCAATCAACAGCTCTGGATGTTCACTGCGTTCATGCCTAAAACATTTAGATCAAAATCATGTAAAAACATGAAGCAACTAATTTTACTCTGGCAACTTGACTGCATAGCTTCAACCACAGTCACGACAACAAATTTATTTAGAAAAGAAAATAGCATGAGGTGGTGAGGGGGGTGGGAAGAGACAGTATATATAGGGGCTTATACAAATTGTATTTCGCTAATATGCCCATATTATCAATAAACAAGCACAAGAATAGTTATTAAAATAACTGGTTAATTCAGTTACCGAACTCTCCAAGCATGAGAAGTGTAGACCTTTCCACAGTCCCTTCACGGATATCCTTATGCAGCTCCTCTGTGAAGACGATTAACTTCTTCACTTAGAGCAGACATCTCATTTCCAAACACAGAGGTACAAAGGAAATCTTCAATCTTTGTGAAAAGCCAATGTCTCCCTTGCAGGACAGGCTCCCAATTCGTCGGCAGATCACCTAATCTGGAAGTTTTATCTGGTAGAAGCAACCACATATAAATCCCAAAGTCTTTTACATGTACAATTAATTAAGCATACATTATCTGTGGGTGAAGTAAGTCATCATCACCACAAAGGAAGAGATAAAGTAGGCAAGTAACCTATCAACCTATGAAATATTCTCTGCATGATATAAAACGGGCGATGTAGCAGCTTTCCTAACATGTAATGTGATTGGTTTGATACCCTAGCTCTAAACAAAAGACTCAACAATTGAAACAATGACTTTGTCTTGAAAACAATAGAAGCTGCTTACAATAACAAACAAAAGTAGTTTTGGATAGCTGCTACACTACCCTACAAAACAGTTATTTGTCACTCCCGAATCCCCTAAGTAACTGTTTACGTGGTCACGTGACCACGTGACTAGGGCTTGTTTTTTTGTTTTTTCGCCATGTGCTTT
The DNA here is from genome assembly GCA_947652115.1 of Blastomussa wellsi. Lineage (NCBI taxonomy): Eukaryota > Metazoa > Cnidaria > Anthozoa > Scleractinia > Plerogyridae > Blastomussa > Blastomussa wellsi. The sequence goes on along the minus strand of OX393566.1, from coordinate 17,547,207 downwards.
GAGGTGCCGAATTTGTCATTAATTTGTTGGGAGTTTTACAGAGCTTATTCTAATTGTTTGTTTCGAGAGGCTATACAGTTCGGTAAGTTCAACACTGGGCATTTGTAGACCTTTTTAAGAGCGTTTTAGACATTGGAACCTTGTATTTTTGCAGAAAACCACGCCAGGGGGCGAGCCACGATTGTAGTGAGGTTTCACTGTATGTCTCCGCGTCTCCGCATCTATTTGTGCAGATTGTGAAATTGTGTTATTTTGCCGTCCGTGGCCGTGCGGACGAGTATCGGTGAATCTTGAATTGTGAATAAAGCAGTACGTAGCTAACATTATTTTGCTTTCTGTTGTAATTTAAAGCTAATTACACCTTTGTTTATTAAATTTTGTTAACCTGGCAACAGAAGTCCCCCAAATTTTAATTAATCACCAGTTATTTAAGTGTGTATGATGTACCATGTTCAAACAAAACTATACAATAACACTTGAATAACCTTCCACAGACTTCATTCCAGCATATTCCATAAAAGCCGGCACTGTATGACCCTCAAATTCTCTGTTAGGAGCCTTTTTTGCATTGGTCTTTCCAGTCCAATTCATGGAAGCACATGAAGTTCCAATCTCAGTTGCAGAATGCTCTTTAAAAAACATGTTGTACTCAACCTGCAAAAGAATTTTGTCATTGAAAGTGTTATTGTTGTACTATTGTAGTCTTCATTTCTTATGGCATTTAATTTCCGTAACAAAAAATACAATTATATTCCTGTTTTTGTGCTCATATCTTTTCCTATGTTACATCGCCTGTTAGAAAGGATCTAAATATTCAAACATCCAATTTTATTATAACTATATATTTTGACTATGTAATTTCTTGTTTACAAGTTGATATCTACCTCAAATAAGTGAACTTTGGCATGTCAATCAGCATGTGATGTGTGCAGACCCTGTAATGTATTGCGTGACATCACGTGACTTGTGTAAGTTGAGTTGCGCATTATGGACTGATTAAAAGTTGAGTTGAGCACATGGCCGCCTTCGCAGTGCTGTTGGTCTGCGCGCTCCTTCTGTGTGGGTCCTCAATACACTTCATTTGGCGACGAGGATCTCAAATGGCGACGTTATTCGGTAGAGTAGATGCCTTCGATGAGAATAGTGAAACATGGGAACATTACACGGAACGTTTAGGACATCATTTTGATGCAAATGGTATTGGTGATACGACGGGCGATGACAAAGCGAAACGGCGGGCGATTCTTTTGAGTGTATGTGGAAGCAAAGTTTACAAGCTGATGTGCGACCTTCTAGCTCCAGCCAAACCTAAAGAGAAGTCGTACCAGGAGTTGGTGAAGCTTATTCAGGATCATTTAGCTCCGAAACCGTCGGAAATTGTACAGCGGTTTAAGTTCAACAACCGTTTTCGCAACGAAGGAGAATCAGTGGCAGAGTTTGTTGCATCGCTCAGGAATTTGGCTGAACATTGTGAGTACAGAGATACCCTTGATACTATGCTTAGGGACAGGCTTGTGTGCGGAATTCGGGATGAGAAAATACAGCGGCGTCTGCTGGTAGAGAAGGAATTGACATTTCAGAAGGCCTATGAGATTGCAACCTCGATGGAAATTACATCGAAAAACATGGCGGTGCTTCAGGAATCGAAGGAGACGGTGGCAGTCCACAAGGTAACGTTCCAAGCGGATGGAACAATGGATGGAAAGAAACGGGTGGACGGACGAAGCATGCAGTCCAAACCTTCTTGTTTTAGATGTGGAGGGTATCATAGTGCACAAACTTGCAGGTTTAAGGAACTGAACTGTTTCTATTGCAAGCAAAAAGGCCACATCGCCGATAGATGTCCAAACCGCACCAGAAGCCAGTCGAGAGGTGAGAGGCAAGGTTCTCAACCAAACAGAAGTAATCAAAGGGGTTATCCAGGTCTGCAGAGGTCAGGTAACTTAAACCAGTTAGAAGATGTTGGTGATGTTTATGAGGAAGAGGCTCGGGGAGATGTGTATGATCAGTTGTTTTGTGTGAATTCAAGTAAAGGAAAAAACCCCTACAAAGTGACAGTGCTAATTAATGGAGTGAATGTTAGCATGGAAATTGATACTGGAGCCTCAACGACTGTTGTCAATGAGAAAACTTTTCACACTCTGTCGCATTCGGGTAAAGTGTTGAAATTGAATCCTGTGAATACCGTTCTGCGTACCTATACAGGGGAGGTCATTCCTGTAGCGGGGGAATGTGAGTTAGAAGTAGAATACAACGGGTTTAAAGGCCATTTACCAGCAGTGGTAATCAGTGGAGAGGGTCCGTGTTTGTTGGGTCGAAACTGGCTTCAGCAAATTTCTTTAAATTGGAGTGAGGTCTTCAATTTAACCACCATGGATAAGGAGTTGAATGAGATTTTGGAAGCGCACTCAACTGTTTTCCAAGAGGGCCTGGGGAAAGTCGAAGGAGTGCAAGCAAAAATTTACATTGACCCTTCTGAGAAGCCACGATTTTTTAAGGCTAGGCCAGTACCTTACGCCCTGCGTGATAAAATTGAAACTGAGTTAGATCGACTTGTCAAAGAGGGAACTGTGGAACCAGTTGAATTCTCAGAATGGGCCACGCCCATCGTTCCCATCGTTAAGGAGGACGGCACTATTAGAATTTGTGGGGATTACAAGCAAACAATCAATCAGGCAGCAAAGTTAGACAATTACCCCATTCCCAAGATCGAAGATTTGTATGCCACCTTAGGGGGAGGTACTGAATTTACAAAGCTGGATTTAAGCCAAGCTTACCAACAGTTGGAGTTAGACAAAGAGTCCCAAGAATATACCACGATTAACACCCACAAGGGACTTTTCAAATACAAGCGGCTCCCTTATGGCATTTCGTCGGCCCCAGGCATTTTCCAGCGCACTATGGAAAGCCTCCTCCAAGGAATTCCGCAAGTCATCGTTCGGATTGATGACATCCTCGTGACTGGCAAGACAAGACACGACCACTTGAAGCATCTAGAAGAGGTATTGGCCCGATTAGAAAAGGCAGGCATTCACCTAAAGCTGAAAAAGTGTGTATTCCTGCAAGGTGAGGTGATATATTTGGGACATCGCATAAACCGAAACGGAATCCAACCAGTAGAAAGTAAAGTGAGAGCCATCCACGAGGCCCCAGCACCCACAAATGTGAAGGAGCTCCAAGCGTTCCTGGGTATGTTGAATTATTATGCTTGTTACTTGCAAAACTTGTCCACTGTCTTGGCTCCTCTCTATGAACTTCTTGCTAAGGATTGCAAATGGACTTGGGGTCAAAGACAGGTGGATGCCTTTAACCAAGCAAAGAGTATGTTGAACTCTTCAGACCTCTTAGTCCATTATGACCCAAGTGAGGAACTTGTACTGTCTTGTGATGCCTCTCCTTATGGACTGGGAGCTGTGCTCTCCCACATCATCAATGGGAAAGAAAAACCAATCTCCTATGCCTCAAGGACACTATCGCCTGCCGAGCGCAATTATGCTCAAGTGGATAAGGAAGGAGCTGCAGTGATATTTGGAATTAAGAAATTTCACCAGTATCTGTACGGACAGAAATTCAAGATTTTTACAGACCACAAGCCACTTTTGGGTCTGTTTAAGGCAGACAAAGCTGTGCCCCCAATGGCATCACCGAGAATTCAAAGGTGGGCTTTACTTCTAGCAGCCTATGACTATGAACTGTTCTACCGTGAAGGACCTAAACATGGAAATGCTGATGGTCTTAGTCGTTTACCTCTGTCAGATACAGTAGTAGAGGTCCCCATACCTGGTGAAACCATTCTGTTGATGGAGCGGTTGGAGGCACTGCCCGTGTGTGCAGATGACATTGCAGATTGGACAGCCTCAGATCCAGTGCTACAGCAGGTCTTCAGAAGAGTTCAGCAAGGCTGGGGTGACAAATGTCCTGACTCAACACTGCAGCCTTTCTACACGAGAAGAGATGAACTAAGCACACACAATGGATGTATTCTGTGGGGGAATCGTGTGGTTGTACCAGCTCAGGGGCAGCAACAGCTTTTAGAAGATCTACACACGGCACATCCAGGGATCGTGAGAATGAAAAACCTGGCACGCAGCTACCTTTGGTGGCCTGGTCTTGATACAGACATTGAAAGCAAGGTTAAATCCTGTGAGGTCTGCCAGCTCCAAAGTGCAGCACCTGCAGCAGCCCCTCTTCATCCTTGGGAGTGGCCGGAAAAGCCCTGGTCTCGCATACATATCGACCATGCTGGACCATTTATGGGACAGTTATTTCTGATTGTAATCGATGCCTATAGCAAGTGGATTGAAGTTTATCCAACATCCAGTACCAGTGCAACAGCTACTATTGAGAAACTTCGTCAAGCTTTCGCTGCTCATGGGTTACCTGAAATGGTCGTCTCAGATAATGGATCAGGATTTGCTAGTGAAGAATTTGCTGATTTTATGGCCAGGAATGAAATTTTACATGTGAAAACCGCCCCTAGACACCCTTCGTCTAATGGTTTGGTGGAGAGGTCTGTTCGTATTTTTAAGGAAGGAATGAAGAAGTTGAAAGGATCAGAAGGAACAATGCAAACCCGACTTAGCAGATTCTTGTTGGCCTACCGGTCAACACCTCAAACAACAACAGGAGTTACACCGGCAGAGTTGCTGCTCAACCGCCGCCTACGTACACGATTGGATCTAATTCGGCCAGAGCTTAGGCCACGTGTGGAAACTAAGCAATTGGCACAGAAGGAACACCATGACAACACAAAAAGAGAGCGACAATTTGTAGAGGGAGATAGAGTTCTGGTGAAGAATTTTAGTCCAGGGCCTAAGTGGAAGAAGGCACAAATTGAAAGTAGAACTGGCCCACTGTCATATACAGTCAAGTGTGAAGATGGAGTGGTAGCTCGTAGGCATGTGGACCACCTCCTCAAAAGACATGGTGTACCCACAATAGTGATCGAGGATGACGACTTACTGGATGAACCATTGCAGGCTGAGCAAATCCAGGTACCACACGCAGTGGTGGAAGAACCAGGGAGACTTGCCGTGGAGGATGTAAAAGAGGAGTCAAACACAGGATTGCAGACTGAGCACCCGACACCTCCCCCATTGTTGCCAAGGCGATCTCAGCGCACAAGGAGAGCCCCAGAACATTTAAAGGACTTTGTGACTGAACATTGATTTCATTTCATTTTATAGAATATTCTCAGAGTGTTTTAAGTACAGATGTTTCAGTTGATTTCCGGAGAACGGTGTTTGTTACTAGGGGGGAAAAGATGTAATGTATTGCGTGACATCACGTGACTTGTGTAAGTTGAGTTGCGCATTATGGACTGATTAAAAGTTGAGTTGAGCACATGGCCGCCTTCGCAGTGCTGTTGGTCTGCGCGCTCCTTCTGTGTGGGTCCTCAATACACTTCAGACCCTCAAGGCGATCAAAAGCATTATCTCCCTCTTCGAACGTCCACTGTACATTTCTTGCCCTCTCTTCGGCCAACGCATCTCCGTCAAAAAATATTGGCTCGAGGACAGTTTCCTTCTCACATGGCACATAATCTTTCTGATTCTTTATCTTATACTTACAATACAAGAAATTCCCAGGCCTACCGTCTTCCGTTTTGTCGTAAAAACACGAAAAAGTTCTCGCCCTTTTTTCAAGGGCCTAAGTTTTTTAATTCACTTGACAACAAGATCATCAACTCTCAATCCCTCTCCTCTTTTAAGAAAAAACTGAAGATTAAATTATTGAGTAAGTATGAAAACAGTTTATAAATCTTTCCATCTTCGACTTTTCGCCTTCTTTTCTTCTATTAATGTGAAACAGCTCTAGCTCATAGTTCGAGGAGGCCTAACCTCTCATAAGCTCCTATAGTTTCTGTTAGGTCTCCTCGCCACTTCTTTTTTTTTTCTCTTCTTTTCCTATATTTTTGTAATTAGTGTGGCAAATAAAAAATAAATAAAATAAATAAAAGGAATTCCAATCCAAGACAACACTAAAAAAAATTAAGAATAAGAAGATATTGATTCAGAATAATTTTGTATGCTTTCATATCTTGAAAGCATGTCTTTCAAGATATCCTTTCATATCTTTTTATCTACATGTAATCTGCTTTTTTTTCCAAAATAAAGTTTATTAAAAAATCAGTTTTGTTCTACACTAAGGTCACAATTTTCTTTACCTATTAGATTTAATGACAAATAAGATTTTTAACATTCAACCTACTGTTTCGAATTTCTATGACTGCTCCTCTGAATAGGGATGCGGCATATGATGTATCACAGTGTCCTTCAGGAATAGAAATGCTGGGATGTTACTTGTTAGGATACGACTAACCAGTATGACACAGTCCCTCCTAAAATTAACCTGAGCATCACAATCTGGCAGCAGTTTCTGTAAATCAAGGTCAACAGCTTGCACTGGGGTTGTTCAGCATTAGCTGATGGCTCTGGAACAACCCTGTCTTTGATTGCATACTGCTGTGTCCAGTGAATGGATTGGTTAGAGTGGTCTTTAGTCTGAATCCTTGCTTTAACACTCGGATCAAAATTGTCAGCAACAATTCTAGGAAATATAAAGAAAATCAAAAATTAATAAATCAAAAAAATGGTATGAAACAAGAGAAACACAAACAGGTGAAAATAATATCAAATTATGACTAATATCCATCAACTGTTTTTCAAAAGAACATTAAGCCTTAGAAAAAGGGAAATTGACAACCAGTTAGAGAGAAAAACATCCTGACATTCATGTATCTTGTTTCTTGATCATTAAGCATATAACATAACTAAGCATAAACAAACAAATAGTTTTAGAAACGTAGCAAAAATAATGGTAAAAACCTGTCAAGGGGTCCTTTCTTGACTTCTGATTTTGCCTGTTCAATTGATTATTTCGCATTTGTCAGCAACAACCTAGCTACAAAGCTTGAATGCATCATCTGAATAATGAGTGCAGTCCTTGGACAGTGCAAAAGTCATTTGTACTGTACTTTCCTCTTGCTGTTTCGCTTAAATTTCTTCAATGATTGCTGCTGTGTTTTTCCTCAAAATGGCATCTGCTCTCCAGGATTTCACTTTCTCGTCGTGGTGCTTTCCCATCTATTTTTGCTTCGCAAGTGTTTCTTTGTGTGACATACAAAGAACTAGCCGGTTTAATCGATCGCGTGAAATCTGCTTCCTTGGCTCCACTGTGCATTAAAATGGATGAAACTCTGTAAGCAAATGCACTCAATCTTTTGTTTCTTCGTTTTTGTCGTCCTCGTTTTCCCAAATTCCACAGGCACCGAGTAGACAGGAATTCCCTATGGGGCACTCTTTTGGAAACTTCCTCTGCTACCTTCTCATTCGAAAATTCTATCAGTTCCTTTGCTGACCGATTATTCAGGATAGATTTGCCACTCTTGCAGAGGACACCGATTTCTTTCCCGGTCACCTTCCGAAGGGCTTCCTGAACAAATGGCTTGACTTCTTTGATTTTCAGCATCAGAATATTGGTTACTGTTTTCCAGTTTCTCTTCAAGATATTCTTTATCAAACTACGCAAGACAGGGTCCGTAGGGGTTTTGTCCTTTACTTCCGATCTTGGATCTTCTTTGGATACCAAATTCGGAGTTGGGACCTTTCACTAAGACAGTCAGCTCGGTCTTCTAAGTTCGTGGAATATCTCACAACCTAACGATCGGCAAATCCCTTCCTAGGCGCGTAGTTCTTCAGGGTTTTCATTTCGTCCAAGAGAGAGCGATCTCTTCGCTCCAGACTTTTTCGGAGAGATTGAAGTTCGAAACACTTTATTTTGCTGCGTCTGGTGCGGCGAGTTTGACAACCGTTTAGATCTTTCATTCTGGAGATCGATACATGAATACATGTGGTGCAAATAGCCGTTTGGAAGTCTGGCGCACAACACCGTGGCAAGGATCTTATCCTCAGGTGGGTTAAACACGGTGTGGATATCATGGATTTCACCAAGCATTTTAAAGGAAATTTTTCGGCATTCCGCTTGTGACTTTGAATTCCCACCCCCAAAAGTCCTCCGAAAATTTCAGAATTGTATCGGGTTCTTCTCTTTTATGTATTCCTTGGAGAGGTTTCGTATGGGAACAGTGACAGTGTGGGGAAAAGTGGGCAAAACGGAACCGCCATTCCTTGTCTTGCCGCTGACGGTAGAGCCCTCCAAGCGGCGGTTGTGTTTGGACTCGCGCTTTCTGGATCTTTGGAGGACTCTGGGAAGAAACGAGTTCCGGTCAAGACGTTTCAGCGTTTCCAGAGCAAGTGTGTTTCGTTCTCTCTAGCCGTTCCTGCGGCTAAGTTGTTCATCATGTACTTTACAGGCGCCTTACCATCAGCCATGTTTGTTGGAGGAACGAAAGGCACGCACTTTTTTCCTTGGAGAGTGATGCTTCCGGCTCCGTTTGGAGTGGTGTCATCCATCTGTATGATAAGGATGTGATTGTGAGGGATTACTGGTCTCCCTAAGTGCTGAGCCTTAACATCTCGACGAGACTTTGGCAATCGTCCAGCTTCTCTAAGCGGCACCGCCCCAGGTTAAAGATTGCAGAATAGACCTCAACACGGATAGTGAGGTTTTGATCGACACTTGACGCAGAGAAGGGAGCAGGAGCCAGGAACTCTCTTACGCTACTAAGGCTCTTTTCACGGTAGTCTCTCACAGAAACCTGCATTTGCAGTTTTTTCATGTTTCTTCCTACGAGAATGCGGCTGATGGTCCTTCTAGGTACCTTTCCAAGTCCGACTCCATGTTGTCACCGTAGGTGTGGTCGCGTGTTCAGGCAGCCTTCGGGGGTACCCGCAGTTACTCCTTGGATCTAATGGCCCTGGATTCCAATACCCAGCGGAACTTGTTGGGCGAATCTTTTCCATATTTCACCCCGTTTGCTTTGAAGGAGTCGGCGGGTGTTAATCTTTTTGCTCAGCACCCTTATCCCAGCGCAACGTTTTGGGAAAACCCGTGTGTTTTTCCACCTTTCAACCTGGTGAACGCGGTTTTCCGGTTCCTACTTCCGTTTCACATCCCATTTACCATCGTTCTGCCGTTGTTTGCTCCGCTTCCGGTGTGGTGGCCAGTACTAGCAGCTGTGGCTTCTGATTCTTTTCGTCTGTGTGCCAGGGACGATCTTCGTACTGTTTTGTCCCCGCTAAAGCAGGGTTTTGTCCCTTCCCCTTTCCCTGTAGAACTTCTGTTTCGTTTTGAGCCGTTTTCAGCCTCTTCCTTTTGTTCCAAGTTTTTCCAGCCCGCGGTGGCCTGCCCTGCATGTTCTCATCTAAACGACGAAACCTTCGAGTTTTGTCAGCAGTGCGGCTACAAAAGAAGGGGCTTTCATGACCCTCAAATTTGCGGTTGATGAGTCGGCTATTGGTGAACTTCAAGCCAGTCCCTCTGAAACTCAACAAAGTTCGCCTTACGACAAGCAGGAAGTGGCGTTGGAGTCTGAGTTGAGCCCTTTTCTCGCGGATTTTAAGACTCCCAAGAACATTCATTCTTGTCGTCCTCCGGAGATCGTGAAGTTTCGTGTTTGCAAAGACCAGGCTGGAAGAACGAAGGTTCATGCCGATGGCTGTGAGCATTTTGGCCGCAAGAGCCCGACTAAGTGTTCCTGCCCTATGTGCTTGGCGTTTGGAACAGTGCACTCTCTGATAGGAAAGCTAAGATCTAGTTTTATGCCGAATGGTCGATTTAATAACTGGGACCCTATTTTGGGCAAACGAATCCCCACTAGTGGCCCAGAAGTTTCGCAGTTTTTGTGTGCCTTTTTTTAGGGATGCTTGCTCATTTATCCTACTGTATAAAATTATTGATGCTTAGCAGACCTTTAGATAGAGGAGTTTATCTCCCTTTTTTATATTTACGGGTGACTATTAAGTATTGCTGTATTTAGTCAAAATGGACTTGGTTACTGTTAGCACTGGTGTACAGTACATAGCATCATGGTGTGATAGTGCAATATTATTGAATGGATAGTTTATAGCTTCCATCCAATGCTATATTACAAATAATAAGTTGTTCTGAGTCAGTCTGAGCATGTTTCTTCGCTCAATGTTAATATTAAGTGAATGGTAAAAACGCTAGGGCAAACATAAAAAGAGCAAACAAAGAGGCCAATATTACAACTTGTATGTTGGAAGGTCCATGCCTGTGTTCAAATAGTTTCGTTTGCTCTCATAACTGCAATGTTACGTGTATAATTTTGTTAGTTGGGTGAATACAAGTAACCATCACCCATATTTGAATTATCAGGTTATGTGCATGGTCAGTAACCAAAATAGTGAACAAAAACACTTGTCAAAGAAATTTGCTGGGCTTTTGAATCCTTTTTGTTTCTTAACCATGCTACCATATGTTAATGGATTAAGTTTTTGTCTCAAATAAGTTACAACATAGATGTATTTGACATCAAGAGCATGTCGTTACGGAAACTCATCTTGAAAAAACTGGCAAGTGTTTCGTTTGTAATCGGTCTATATCGTTGTCATTCGAAACAATCCTTGTATAATTTCAGCATTTTCGGCATTAGAAAACTCTTACTTTTAGATTTCCTTTAATTTGAAAGTAAATGAAAATGTCGTGACACTGCTCCTTTAAGTGTTGTTACTGTAGTTCAACAAAATGCATTCATTTGGTAAATCTTCACTATGTTGGTATGTTGGGTCAGGTCACATTCCTTTGGTTCTAAATGAATCCTTTCCTATTTAGAATAAAAGAGAGCAATCAATATTGAGACGCCATGCTTCTGTGGAAGAAATAATTTCATTCAAGCTTCATCTTTTTCAGGTTTTTGTTCATCTGTTTATTGGTTACATGGACATATAAGTTAGCAATTTCTTTTGTAGCCAAGAAATACAGTTGAGAGATTTTTGATGTCTGAAGTTGTGTGCTATAACAGCAACTGCCAGCACCGATCCAGGGCCTTGTCCAGATCTAAGGCGAAGAAGTAATGATTCGAAACCAGTTTCATTTGGTGACGAGAAGGGTTGTCCAGCTTCACGTTCAGAGCAGCAAGGAAGCCATCAACGACGGAGCGCGAGGTAACGCTTGACATCTTTGATGTTTTTCAGCTTCTTCGACTTGCGAGTGCCCTGCTCAAGATGAGAGTGGACACGCCTCAAGTCCGGGCACTCTAGCTGCGATTGGCGCCAGGCGGAGCGGTTTGTGAAGGGAAGGGACGTCTTCCCCGATAACCTATCATGGACAGATATTGCACGTACAGCCAGGTCTTCAACTTCGGATACAAATGAACAGATTTGGCAGCGAGGGTCGTCGCAGGCTTGTGCGTTACGACTAGCAAAGTCAGAAGGCAGGTTTGCGCAACCCGCCAGGTGGAGCAGCGCAACTTGGTAACGGTTAACGGATGACAAGAATGAAGTCACGCGAGGACTGGAAGAGAACTGGTCAAGGCAGAGCTGGTCAAAAGCTGGACACATGGCTTGCTATCAGTCAGTACATAAGTCTTGGACTTTGATTGAATTAAATAAGGAGCGAAATGCTTCACAGCGGCCGAAATAGACAATGCCTCTATTTCACATGAAAACCAAGAAGCTTGATGTTGTTTAAACTTGGCACTGAAATATCCAGCGAGGTGGAGCTTCTGGTCATAGAGTACATAAAGAGTGGCGCCAAGGCCGTCCATCTTGACAGAACCATCGGTCGCTATCCAGAGCCGATCATCAGGCTTGAGAAGAGTGATGGATCTGTTAGACGTGAGTACTTCTTGGCAGGAGCGGAAACACACCAGGAGCTCATCAGACCAGGAGATCGTATCCTGAGATTGACGGCCAGCCGTAAGGGACTCGAGAGCAGTTTAGCAGCTCCGCTTAGGACTCGGCCAAGCATTTTGTAGGAACCAATAAAAGCACGGAGCCCGCGGACATTCTTGGGTGGCTTGGAAGACGCCAGTGCGGCTACACGGTAGGGAGAGGTACGGATTTAGCCTTGGGACAATAATCAACCAAGAATGGTGGTCGAGGCTTGGCAGATTATGGTTTTCGCAGATGAGAGGCGAAGGTTGCAGCGATCCAGAGCCGAGAGGACTTTGTGCCAGTTCGTAAGGAGCTCATGATGAGTGTTACCACCGCAATAAAATTCGTCTGCAATCTTAGGGCCGTCTCAGAACCGCGGGTTCCCATGGCACAGCGTGTGTAGACACGAACGCCTTTGAAGGGAGTAACCACGCCACAATACTTTATGGAGTCCCTTGCGAGGGGGATTTGGTAGAACGCCTGGGACAAATCAGAGACTATGATGTACTTCCAGCAAGCAATCTTGAGAAGGTTGGAGTCCGTGTCCGGCATTAGCGAGGGATGAGGTTTATTATAGCGGCCGACATGAGTGAAGGCCGTGACCAAGCGGAAACCAGCATTCCTCTTCTTCACTGGCAACGACGGATTTAAATAATCTGCCACGACCTTTAAATCGTCTGGTCGACGGCACACACCTTGAGCCTCACGTTCGTCAAATTTGGTTTGAAGCAAGTCAGTTTGGTCACGGGAGTACTGAAGGATACGCCCTTGCGCAGGGGAGGCTTGACAGGACTCATATTCACAACTCCTTCAATTGGACCGGCAGCCCCGTTATAACCAGGAATACGCGAGTCAAAGACCACTTGGAATTCCTTCATGAGCGAAATGAATGCAGCTTTATCAGGGGAGGACAAAATACCGTCAGGGCCTACATGTACGGACTTAACGGGAGAAGGCGGAGGAGCTGTAAACTTGGGAGGCGGCCGGGTGGCTTGGATTGAGGAGGGCTCTGTGGGAGATGCCAGAACAATTAGACGTGCTTGGAATAAGCAAGGACTCCTCGGTATTGTTTAGAAGTCTTAGCTTACCGCCAAAGGCTTAAAAGATGTCAGGTTGAGGCCAGGTGTGCGTAGGTGTGAGGTGACTAGAAGATACCGAATCGATACGGGGCTCGATGGCAAGCGTAGAATCTTTAAGCAGCTCTGAAGGGGCATCAATTTTAAGGAACTCAGACAGGCTCAGTGGGTCTGAGGACTTTGGGAACAGCCACAGGATGCCACGTCACACCCAGCAATGATAATCTCACGTTTAGCGAGACGGACTGCTACGTCGCTTGAAGTCATGAAGGGCGTTCCGGCCGGTATATCCACATCAAGATCCTCAACAACGAGAGCTTCCAGAGTAGGGGATCTGCCACGACGAAGCAGAGGAAGTCGGGTCTCGCCAACAACCGTTAAAAGGGTTAGACCATCGGCTTGCAAAGTGGACTGGGAGCCTTTAGTCACCTTAGAGCCAATATGCCTAGCTAGAGAAGCTTTCATCGTATTAGTTCTGCGCCGGTGTCGATCGTAAGGCGTAAGGGGTGATGACGGTAAAACGCGTGAAGAAATGGAGACTGGGAGACATTTACGCGACGAGAGACAGGAGGTTCCATAGTAGGTAGGACTCCTGAGGAACAGGTCTGCATATTTGGGAATTCTTGGACATGTTGGAAATCTGAAGAACCTGCCTGATCAAGGCTGAACTGGTAATCATGACTGCTCTCGTCTAACTCAAGGCCAGTCACCTGTCGGACATAAAGAGACGGTCTAGCTCGGGTAGAAACTTGGAACTGCTGAGGAAATGAGACCGAAAATCAGGGCCAACAGCCTGATGGCAGAGAGAGCAAGATTTGATGGCACGTCGGGCGGGAACGGATGAGTGGTGATCAGCCGGGAGTGCAGAGAGTAAGACCTTAGACTCTTCACTGGCGTGGAGCTCGTCAAATAACGACTCGAGATCTTGAGAGATCTCAGGCTTGACGGAAGCCAACGTTCTACTACGTACCTCGGTTCCACAAGCCTGTTTCACTGTTTCACAAGCCGGGGAAGGCTGGGACCTGGTAAGAACCACAAATGTTTCAAGGGATGGAGACAGTTCTGCAGCGTCAGTGATCTCGCCATGATGGTTGATTCCACTGGATGTAGTGAGAAGGTTGTCCTCAATAAAGGTCATTAAGCTTTGGAATAAATCCTCGGGACGTTGTTCAGGCTTCAGAGAAATGTTCGCGAGGTCCAAGAAACGAGAACCGGTTAACTGCAAGCCATAATGTTGTCGGATCGTTTACCAAACGCCGTTGATAGATACACAATTCTCCAGATTCTCCAGACCTTTTCAGCAGCAGTCCTTCTGCGTACCGCTGGAACAGATTCATGATCGTTGGAGAAACCACGATGAGGCGTAGCGTTTTTTTACGCGTAGCGTAACAAAGGTCGCAAGATAATTATGCGCGAACCGAGAGACAATGAGGCTAACTAAACAACAGCGTGCATGCGAAGCGAAACAATGAAACAAACTAAACAGTAGCATGCATAATGCGCCATGCTATGCGAGCTAATGGCGGGAACTGAACAACAATGCGAAATATGTCGCTGTGTCTTTGTGATTGGTCAGAATTATTACTTTGGCTTTGGTTTTACGACACTCAGTTTAGAAGTGAAGGGACAAAATGGCGGGGATAAGATGAAGGATATCAGTTGCGTGAAATATGTATTACGAATGGGATGTATACTTTATTTAACGATTAACATTAGCGAGTTCTTCTGAAAACTAACGCATTTCTTCCAATTTAAATTGTGCTTTTTTCTGAGACAAGTTCAACTTCTGCTTTAACACCCTCTGGTGCATTACTCGAGACATCACTGCATCTGACTGAAACAAGATTCCCTACTGAAACTGAAACACATTTGATGTCGACAACATCACTAAAGGTGTTAGCACCTTTGACCGAGGATATCTCATCTGGAAGTCTGATAAATATTGGCACACCAATTATAAAGCCGTCACATGCTACTGACTCACTGTCTCCACTTGGAAGCAGAAGTGTAAGTCAAGGTAAGAACTAAACCTTTATTGCAGAACTCTCAAGAGTATCAAGATCTCATTTCTCGTAACAGTAATAATATATTGCTAGAAGACAATAACGATAACGATAATTATAAGAAAGTCATCAACTAGAGTATAGAAGTACAAAAATCGTAAAATTTAATACTGTGATGTGTTTATACACAATGACTCTGTCTGATCACATAGCAGATAACATACGAAATAAATGTACGAGGTTTGCCGAAGGGCATCCCAGACAAATTACGTTTGCCCCAAGGGTAATAGTAAGTAATCAGTTACATGTTCATGCATATAATGTTCAAACTTGTTCTGAAAGTTGAAAATTGGTTTGTAGCGAAATACTGCTACTGTTCGGCTGACGGTTAAGTATTGATAATATTTTCTACTGATCCTGTTCATACTGATTAATCACAGTCATTCAATAATGCTCAAATCAACTTGAATGTGTTATTACATGCTGTGACTCTGACTTTGTTCAAGTGTATTTAAAATATAAAAACGCAAATGATCTTAAATCACTCTAGATTGTGAGTAAGTGGTACTTTGCATAAACGCACGATCCATCTGCTGGATGCGGTCAGATTACCAAATTTATTCGTGAGCTTTTGACCATTTACTTTAATTGTGTACTGAAAGTTGTCATGGATTTTATATAGATACAAAGTCTTGCCAGGAGAAACCGCATCTTGTTACGATCGTTCTTGGTGGCAACGAAGTAATTCGAGGTCACGACAAAAACGTCACGATAAATGCATCACTTTCCTATGACCCGGACGCTGGATCGGGTAATCACTCTGGGATGAACTTTACCTGGTATTATGGTGAAATCAAAGGCAATTATTCCGGCCATAAGAACACAAAGAAAGACTCCTTATCTGTGTTAGAACAGCCAAGTATCCGTTATTTTGGAGAAGATTCTGGACTTGAAGTTATCTTCAATACTGCTTCTATGCTTGTCAATAAGACATATTCAGTTAAACTGGTCATCACAAAAGACTGCCGCAGTTCAAGTGCTTATCAGTTTATCCATTTGGTTAAGGAGATCCGCCTGAAATATTTCAAAGGTAATTAAGAATTTGTGGAAATGAAAGTGATGGCAAATTTTCAGCTCGGTAAATTTAATGTGTAAGATTAATTAATCAACATGACACGAGCGTGGGACAAAGAAAAATTCTGAGTCCCCGACAGGAATCGAACCCATGACCTCCCGAACACCGGGCGGGCGCTCTATCCACTGAGCTACGAGAACTCATGGAGAGCTAGGTCATTTTTTTCTTTGTCCCACGCTCGTGTCATGTTGATTAATTAATCTTTCACAATTAAGAATTTGTTTCCCGAATTCCCTTCCCCACCCTACTCATTGGCCTTGGGAACTTAGTCTTATTTCCTGAGGGAGCACCGTCCTCTTGGCCAGTTACAACTACGAGAGGCTACTTGTTCTGCTGACTGTTATATGATTTTCCCATAACTTACTCCCGGGATATTGATAGCTGTTGTTCATCATTTGCTGTTGTGGTCTCTTCGTGTAACGGCAAGGTTCTGTATAGGTATAACACCTACTGTGGATTACAAGAAGCACCATAATTACGGATAAAGGCACTTACTCAAAGATTCACATGTTCTTATTATTTTAATTAAACCACTAAAAAGGCCGATCTCGGCGTGGCTCTAAAACAGACCACCTTTTCTGCCTAATCGGAGTAGGCAGCTTGCGCAGCATGAACGTGCTTACGTTCAACCCTTAGTAAGACCTCGCCGGTTAGAAAAAAATATTTGATGCTTTGCCCTGAACACTCTAAGTGATACCAAAAAGTCCGACATTTACGCTCCTACGCGAGACGGGAGTACCCCTCCCTTTTATTGAAATACTTGTGTCTCCCGCTTCCCGAACAGTACTGTGTTTGCGTTACATTATTACTTTACTTGTGTTACTTTTTTCTGTTGTTGCTATGTGACGTCAAAGCCCCTTGTTGCCAAGGGCCACGTGAGCATGACCTTCGAGAGCTGAGTGTTGTAAGCGTGTAGAGTTGATGAGAAATTGCGATGAAGATGTGTCTAGAAGAAAAATTAACCGAACCAGCCGAAATTTCATATGTCGCCCCGCGACAATACTCCCTTCCTTTTTTATGGGACTATCCCTTCTTTTTTATGGGAGGACTCGTCCCTTTTATTGAAGAACCCCTCCCTTTTATTGAACTACTCCCTCTCTTTTAATGGGAGTACCCCCTCACTTTTATGGGACTATTCCCTCCATTTTTATGGGAGTAACCCCTCCCTTTTATGGGATTACCCCATTCCATTTTATGGGAGTACCACCCCCTTACGTCTACGCTTCGCTTTTTTTCGGGCATTCTTCTTGAGGTAATATCTATTTCCTTTGGATTTTCAGATGCGTAATCAATTGCGATCTTAACCATATCAGCCCGTCAGTTAAACTATCTATCCAATCACAGTGCAAAGGGCAACAGTGCTCCAAGACATCAGAGCTACACCCCTCGATTCAAGCAACATTGTTATTAAAAAGGCCTCCCTTGATGGTGGAAACACCTACCGGTTGGCAGTGTTGATAAAAACATCAGACGGTCAATAAGGAATGAGTGCACAGTATATTTCCATCGCAATACCGCCTACAGAGGGACATGTTCCATCACTCCGTCAAGAGGCATCTCACGGAAGACTGATTTCATCCTGAGGTGTAGCAACTGGACGAGTGGCAGTGCCCCTTTGACTTATCACTTCCAGTATCAACTGGAGAATGGTCTACACAGCGTTATATATTATGGCTTGAATGTTACCGTTACCTCCTGGCTGCCACCTGGAAAGCTGTCACTCATCACCACTGTGACTGATAAATATGTCGCTTCGGCTGCACCAATTAATTTGACATTATCACAACATCATGTTTGATATTTCAGCATTATTTTTAGCACTGTTTTAGATTTATTAAATTATTTTGAACGGTATCTGCTCTTCAGACCAGAAAACATCACTATATTTCTTACAGCAAACAACAGCCTATTCAATGATGTAATTAGAGATGACGACCTTAGCAAGGCAGCACGCGTAGCGAATGCAGTCCTTAAAGTAGTTCAACAAAGTACTACAATAGATTCAGAGCAGAAAGCCGAGGTAATTTATTTGTTTTTTTCGCAGTTATTCAAAGTAATGTTCATTAACAATTGTTGTCTTAACATACCCTGGGTACCAGAGGTTTTCAGGCGTTATGGAGTAAACTTCGGTCAGGCCACCGAAGGCCGCCAACACGAGCGGCGAAGCCGCGATAAAACCTCTGGTCCGGAGCACTATGATTTACCGTTCCCGTTGAACTGTGATCACTTTATAATCTAATTTTCTTTTAATCAATCAAAGTGAACGTCTCCAACTGTGATCACATGCACTGGCACGTGAAGAGATGACAGAAATGGATTTTCGATAAACGCGTGCACGAAACGCCTTGTTGATTCAACTCCATCATGTAGCATTCAACAAGGGCATTCAGACGACCAACAACAATCACTATAGGGCTTTTCGGGTAAGAGCTGTATTTCTTCGACAAACGCGGCTATCCTGCTTCTCTTGTTCAAGCGGGCCATCATCGCGCCCAACAAATTGATCGACACTACAAACGTCACAGAGAGAAAACAACGATAGAATTCCATTCACCCTCACAACCACGCAGTAAAATCCATCATTCTCAACAAGTTTAATTACTTCAAAATGATCCTGATACTGGTAGAATATTTTCACAACCTCCATTAATTTCATTCAAACGCGAAAAAACATAGGTAACTTTTTAGTCGGAAGTGCATTCCAAACAAGTGATTAACCCGGAACTTTTATATGCGCTCGCGCACGATGCAAAACATGCCCTTTCATTCACAACGTTGAAAAAATATCGGGACCCAAGCGATCTATCAAAATCACTGATCATTTCACCTGTACCTCAGCCAATGCCATCTACTGTATAACTTGCACTCTTTGCAAAAAGCTATACATCGGCGAAACAGGGAGACGACTTGGCGACCGATTCCGAGAACACCTTCGTGACGTAGAGAAAGACGACAAAAATGCATCGAAACCGGTCGCGAGACACTTCAATCTCCCAAATCATTCTAAGCAACATATGGCAGTCTGCGGCCTTTCCCTTCACCAAGGAAACACGGAAAGCCGTAAAACTCTAAAACAAAAATTTATTTTTCAAATCGGCACTCTTAATCCTCACGGTATCAACGAACGCTTTTCATTCAACTAATTTATTCCGAAGTTTTCACGTTACCAGGCACCAGCCAATAGCGAAGCTCCATCGTTCTGTATATAAAAACACACGACGCACAATTCCTTGATTCGCTCCGACGAAGGGCTAACACTCGAAACGTCAGCTCTTGAATCTCTTTACGGTGGCCAATTGACATTATCAACCCAGTTGATAAAACCAAATTCTATCCGAGATGGGCTACCCAAGTTTCACAAGGTGGGTAAAGTCCTCAGTTGGGCAGGTTTAGATTAACTGTTAACTTAGTAATCATTCAACTGGTTTGGTTTTGTAGTTCGTGAGCTCTGTGTTTAATTAGTTTAAAGCGGATGTTTGGGGAGGCAGCTAATCCCTCCTTTTCTGGCTTCAAAATATTCAAAATATTGAGAAGTAGGAGCAACTTATTTCGTTATGAGAAGATTTGTTGTTTGTCGTCTCCCATTGTAAACACAAACGTAATAGTAAACAAATATGCGCTCCGTTTCCAATTTAAGATGTGTTCAGTTGACCTAATTTTTTCTGGAACAAAGGCCAAACAACCTACTTGATCTGTTCATTATCGCTTTTCAACAAATTAAGACGTCCTTAAAATCTCCCGAGAAATGGAGACAGTAGGTTACCACAAAACACCACCAATATATTGCGGGTAGCACCTAGAAATAAACTTGAAGCAAAAGGAATAATAGTTTTTATAAACGCAAGGTTATTCTAAAATTATTTCGAGTAAATTGTTATTCGGGGGGTTGAAGGCTAACTGTCCCAGCGCTAAGATTGAGGCATATTCGAAAAAGTGGAAAACGCGACTGTTTTCAGGGCCAGTCCAACCTTTTAGGGGCATTGAGCCGGCCTTACTATCTTTAGTTAAATATCCTTTCTCAACTTAACGCAATGGAATCCCTTCATCTCGGTCTATAAACTTGGTAGAGGACGGGCTCAGATAAATATATCCCAAAATGAATCACATGTTAATAAAATCAATATAGTTAACAACACGCCATTTTCTGTCTCTTCACATTTATTGCTAGGCTATAAAAAATACAAAGTACCGGAGGTGGCTTGATGGCGTTTTTGACCCGGGTGTGGTTACTGGAAGATGGTACAACGGACAAGTAGAGAACCAAAATGTGTGCATCGGCAACAAGCGTTCTGTTGTAGTTGGAATGGCTCGGGCAAGGCAACTGAGAGTTAAACCGAGTAAGTTAAATTTTTCAGTCAGGTCTAATTACCTTTACATATTAAGAAATAAACAGAGTGTCCGATATCTTAATTCGATTCATGCATTTGTACGAATCTTCGCCACATGCTAGTCCCAAAGCTCACCGTTTTTACATTTAATAGAGGGTCCTGAAGGGGGTGCCAATCCCATTTCCCAGCCCAATTTTTTCCAAATTCCACTTCCCAGTGTTCAAATCCCATTCCCACTAGCGGAATTCAGAAAAATCCAAGGTTATACATTGTATCGCTTCAAAATACATCACAACAAAGACGCAAAAATTCACTAGGATTTGTGAAGATGTTCTGAAGACAATAGGATCCTTTTAGACTCTACTGAAACGGCACAAATAAAATTATTATTGCTGGTTTTTAATGTCACGCCATCAAAAAATAAATTCAAAACCACGCAATGAAAAATGCTGATAAATTCACATGTTATAATATATTAATAGATAAACAAAATCTCCAAGTCCCAGGTCTGTTCGATTCACCATTCTTGAGTTATTTGCCGAAGCATTTCACGCAAATTTATAGAGCTTAGTATGGAGACGCCATGTTGGTGCGATGGGCACCAACATGGCGGCCGGAAATCAAAGAAAACATCTGGCACACACTTTTACTATGTAAGCGATTGCTTTTTCCTTATGATCTAATATATATTCACATAAACATCTTTCCTAATACTTTAAAGTGCACCAAACCCCAAAATATTTAATAACCATCGCCACTTACAAAAAGGCTTTTAAAGGCTCAACTAATGATTCTTGCCTTTCGATATTCCTTGAATGAGATACCGTTGTATTGTGATTGATAGCGACTGATCGTAGTACTCTCGAATATGGAACACTACGAAAGAATGTAGATTAATCCTTAGGCTACGTCCACACTAAGCCGGATAAATTTGAAAACGGCGTCTTCGCCTCGAAAGCGGCTAAAATGTTTTCTGTCCACATTATACCGTTTTCAAAATGTTTTGCCATCGATTTTGAAACGCTGCCTACACGTTTCCAGCGGTTCTGGCAAAACTGGTGCACCAACAGTGCACCAACAGTGCACCAACAGTGCACCAATAGTGCACCAACAGTGCACCAATAGTGCACCAACAGAGCACCAACAGTGCACCAACAGTGCACCAACAGTGCACCAACAGTGCACCAATAGTGCACCAACAGTGCACCAACAGTGCACCAATAGTGCACCAACAGAGCACCAACAGTGCACCAACAGTGCACCAACAGTGCACCAACAGTGCACCAACAGTGCACCAATAGTGCACCAATAGTGCACCAACAGTGCACCAACAGTGCACCAACAGTGCACCAACAGTGCACCAACACCAACAGTGCACCAACAGTGCACCAATAGTGCACCAACAGTGCACCAACAGTGCACCAGCAGTGCACCAACAGTGCACCAGGAGCGGCGGACAAACCAAGCGGTGGACAAACAAAGCGGCGGACGAACCAAGCGGCGGACAAACCAGCCAAGCGAAACAACAAACCAACCAAGCGAGGGAAGCGAAAGTGCGACAAACAAACGAGAGCGAAAAAAAGCAAGCAACCAGAAGCAAAAGAGCGTGACCCGCCAAGCGAGCGGAGTGGCATGTTTTCATTTGAAGAAATGCATGCACTTGCAATATTGTGTGCCATAATTTATTTTCCATTTGAAGAAATATAATCACAAGTATATACGAAAACATGGCGGTACCAAACGAATTTCTGGAGGAATTTATGGAACAAGAACAAAACCCAGAAATAGATCCTGATATTATACGTGACGAGTTTATAATATCACAAAATAATTACAGGGAATTGCTACGAGTATGGTGGATGATTGTATCAGAAGGAAATCCAAACAATAATGATCTTTTAGAGTTCGCAAGAGAAAACAAAGCAAAGTATACAGATTTGGTAGGAAAAGAAATTCGAAAGTTAAAAAGCGTAAAAGTAAGTTTTGGGTTGCAGGTAGAGTTTTCAATAGAAAGCGCAATACATGAAACATTATTTTCATGAAAAAGAACCAAATGTTTTTTACAGCCATCAAGAAGAACTGGTAGGACAAAAATTTGATGAATTCATAGGAAAAGCAAAAGAGTATATAGAGAACTGGTCAAAGATGGGATCAGGATGGAAAATTGAAAGAATAAAGCTAGCATATGTGAATGTCGCACGCTATCAGCAATTGAAAGGGGGAACATATCTGCCTCTTCCGCCAAATCTGGCAAAAAAGAAGGCCATAGTAAACGTGAAAAACAGGGATAACGAATGTTTGAAGTGGGCGCTAAGAGCAGCAATGTTCCCACCAAGTGATGGAAAGAACGCACAAAGACCAAGCAAATATCCAACCAACGACGGTATCAACTACCAAGGAATCGTTTTTCCAACACCGGTAAAACAGATTGACGAGCTTGAGAAGCAGAACAAACACTTGGCAATAAATGTATTTGGTTGGGAAAACAACCGTGCGATAGTCCACAGGATAAGTGAGAAAGAGAGAAATTAGAAAGGATTAACCTTATGCTAATAGAGTCAGAGGAAAAACAGCACTATTGTTACGTAAAACGGGTTACAGCATTGCTGTTCGATCAGACAAAAAACTGTTGCACAAAGCATTACTGTGTGTTGTTCTTAACAGGTTTCTCACGAGCGGATTTGCTCGAGGACCATAAAAAATATTGTAACGGAGTTAATGGAAGGCCAACAAGGATCGAGATTCCGGAAGAAGGGAAAAACATCCTTTCATTCAAAAATCATCACAAACAGTTAAAAGCTCCTTACGTGATATACGCAGACTTTGAAGCTTTGGTCAAAAAGATTCCAGGCTGTTCACGCGGACCAGAGAGAAATCAAAAAAGTTTCACGGAGAAGACAGAATGGCACGAAGCAAGTGGTTATGCGTATATGGTTATGAGAAGCGACGGTGAAATTACAGGACAAAAAGTTTATAGAGGTGATAATGCGGTTGGAACGTTTTTGAGTGACATTCTGCAGGAAGAAGCGAAAATAAGAGAGAGTTTGACAACACCAAAAGAAGTTAAGATGACGGCAGAAGATTGGGAAAAATTCAAAACCGCAAAAGATTGTCATATTTGCAACAAGAGTTTGATAAAAGACGAATTCCTTGACTCATTGCCAGTTTGGTTTGCAACAAACAAGTTTTTTTTATGTTTAAGGGCAACAGACAAGTATAGCGACCAAAGCCACAAAAAATGTTTTTACAAAGCGCAAAAAGAATTATTTCACATTCGGCAAAAAAGAAAAACAGACAAAATCGACGAAGAGAAAAATCAGGAAACGTGTTTGTTTTGCGTAAAAGACCTTGAACCAAATGACATATTGCCAGTTTGGAACAATGCAACCGACAAGTATTGGGGACAAAGTCACATAGAATGTTATACCGACGCAAGGCAAACATTACAGCTCATAAGTCTAAAAAGAATAAAAGACATAAAAGATAAAAACGACGAGTGGATTGCAAAAAATCAGGAAACGTGTTTGTTCTGTGCAGAGCCGCTGCTTCAGAAAAACTTCAGAGACGCGGTGAAAGACCATAGTCACATTTCAGGCAGGTTCCACGGTGCAGCGAATAACGAATGCAATTTCAAAATGCGTATAAAACCCAAAACAGTTCCGATTCCTGTCGTATTTCACAATCTCAGAGGCGCATCATCTTATGCAAGCGATGACCCAGCAGCAGAAAGAAGTCCGATGCATTGCAAATAACATGGAAAAATACATCACATTTTCAGTGGGGAATCTTCATTTCATAGACAGCTTGAATTTTCTCCTTGGAAGCCTTAATTCACTTGTAAGAGCGACACCAAAGGAATCGTTGAAAATAACATCGAGCATCTCAAACGGCAGCGAACTACTCTTCAAAAAAGGGATCTATCCTTACGAGTACATGGACTCTTGGGAGAGATTCAGTGAGACAAGGCTGCCGGACAAAGACAAGTTTTACAGCAAACTGAATGATGAAAACATCACAGAAGAAGAGTACGCTCATGCACAGAAGGTCTGGGAGTCTTTCGGATGCAAAACACTGGGCGACTATCACGATTTTTATATGACAGGGGTTGAGCTGGAGCTGTTCACAGACATAGAAATGCAACTTTTCATGGAAAGGGGAATACGGGGTGGAATTTCAATGGTAAGCAAGAGGTTTGCAAAGGCGAACAATCCTCTGCTTCCTGACTACGACCCCAACGAGCCGAAAAAGTATATCATCTATCTCGACGCAAACAATCTTTACGGATGGGCAATGTGCAAGCCCCTGCCGAAAAGGGATTTCAAATGGAAACGCGTTATGCCCACAGAGCAGGAAATCCTCAAGAAAAAAGAGAACGCAAGAAATGGGTGGATTCTCGAGGTTGATCTTGAATATCCCGCAGAACTACACAAGGAGCACAACAGCTATCCATTGGCACCGGAAAAAAAGGAAGTAAAAAAAGAAAAGATGTCAGACTACCAAAAGAAGATGATGAACGATCAGGGTGTAAAAATGCCACCAGGCAGTTGGAAGCTGCTGTTGACGCTTGAAGACAAAAAGAACTATGTGGTCCATTACAGAAACCTTCAGTTCTATCTGAAGCAGGGCATGAAACTTGTGCGAAGCGCAGAGGAAAATAAAATAAGGAAGCTGGTTGCAAGCCCTTTGTACTCAAGGTTTGCCGAATTCACAAACGACATGGCGGGGATCCACATGCACAAAAGCAAGCTGCTGCTGAACAAACCAGTTTACACGGGCATGACGATCCTAGACAACAGCAAAATCCTGATGTACGACTTTTTCTACAACAAGCTTCGCAAACAATATGGCGAAAAGTGTGAGCTCTTGTACACAGACACGGATAGCCTTCTACTTGAGATTGAAACGGACGACGTCTACAAAGACATCGCAAAAAATTATTTTCTTTATGACACAAGTGATTATCCGAAGGAGCATCCGCTTTACTCAAACGCCAACAAAAAGGTTTTAGGCAAGATGAAGGATGAATGTGCTGGAACGCTGATTTCAGAGTGCGTTTGTCTGAGGTCGAAAATGTATTCGATTCTGAAGGCGGACAAAAAAAAATATCAAAAAGCAAAGGGCGTAAAAAAGTGCGTGGTCAAGAAACAAATCAAGCATGAACAGTTCAAGGAAACACTTTTCGGTGTGAAGCAGTTGTGGCACGGAATGAACATTCTTCGAAGCGAGGGACATCAAATCTATGGCATGCACGTCAACAAGATTTAACTATCCGCATTTGATTCAAAACGCTGGATAGCGGATGACGGGATCCAAACAAAAGCTTATGGGAACGCAGAAGCTGAACTTGATTAATAAATAATAAATAAAGACTTTATTTTACGAGGGTAACACTAAATAGCACAGCTAATAAACTTGTGGCCCTCTCTCAAAATAATAACAATATAAAAATGGAAACTAATGTAATACGGTAAAAATTACAAATAGAAATAGAAACTAATATAAGCTATACAAAAAAATGACTTAAAAATTGTTGCTGCGAAAAATTATTAGTCCACATATTGTGCTTGAAGCACCCAATGCTGTCCGCCAACCTTATACGTAGTGGTAACTCATTCCAAATTTTGGTTCCGATTTGGCAGAAGCTGAATTCGAAGAGATGTTTGCAGCTTTGACAGATGGTGGCTTTGACAGATGATGGCTTTGACAGATTTGTCAGAATTTGGGTTTGAATGAATCCCAAGAGCTCGAACAACATCGCGCGGATCCAAACCGCGCAAAAAGTCAATCAAAGGATCGGCAAAAAAGGTTTCTTCTTCTTTCCGAAACGTTTTTGAGTTAACAACCCAAAAATTTTGGTCAGGATCACATTTTTTTCTTAAATTTGCCTTTGAAATAAACACACCGTTGCGTCCACTTCCCATTTTTCAAAATACATCTATTTCTTTAAAAGACCACTGTTCAAGTTTGCCTGCGGGAGAACGGTGTTTGGAGGGACAACCATGAGCTCTTCACGCACAAAGCCGCGCCCCGGACCGTCGTGCAAATAATAGAGAACGGGTTGATTCGGTTTGGAAAAAGACCTTTCAATGTTGAAAACTTTCAAGGACCAGATTGGATCTGTGGCTCTCTTCTTTCCCCCGCCTTCAAGCTCTCCTGGAAAGTAAAGATAGCGAGCTTGGACAAGAGATGGGAGGATTTTTTCATTCTTTCCGACAGGCCTTTTATAAGATGACGATGGTTTGGAATAAACAGATTTTTCTTTGATAGCTTCCGCAGGTTTCTTGTCGATAAGGCTTGTCTTTTCGTTATTCAAAGCGGCAACAACGAGAGGAAGTCTTTTCACCCACGCAGTTGACCGTTGGCCTTCTGGGAGACGCATTTCCACGGCATACTGATGTCCGAACAAACGCTCGGCGAGGGTGCGATTGAAACGTTCAACAATGGCCTGGTCGCGGTGAATCTCGGGGCGCCCGCGGCGAATAAAGGTTTTGTGTTTCTCCATGTCTTTCGTCACGGCGCCCATGAATTCACGACCGGGATCAACCTGCAGCAGTTGCGGCCACTCCAAAGGTGAACGTTTGTAAATTTTCTGAAAGGCCCGCGCGACCTCGTCGGAATTTTTTGAAGTCAAAGGTTCGGCGTCTTTGAAACGGCTGGCCACGTCAACAACGGTCAACGCATATTTGAAAACTTTCCGACCGCGGGGCAGTTTGTCGTGAGGCAAAAAAAGAAGGTCTGCCTGGTGAACCGCATTAGGTGTTGGCACGTCAAATTTTGGTCTTGGAATGTGCCTCGGAGCGGGCAGCCAGACCTGCCAGAGGGCTTGTTTGACCAACCACTTTTTTGCGGCGTCTTCAGACACCTTTGCGGCCTCGGATAATTTTTTAACAGCGGCAAGACCTTTCCAATATCCTTCCGGACCGTAGTATATCTTTGCGAGTTTGTCTTCCATATAGAGGAGACAAAAAAAGTTCAAAAGAACCGGAATGCTGCATAGCCAAGAGCGAGTGCACCGGCGCCAACGAACGCGAGTTCACCATTTTTCTGCTGCTGGCTCGGCTGATAGAAATCAGAGAATTTGGGTTCTTTGGGGGGCTTCATCCGTTCTTCAGGATGCGTCTGGCTGTAGAGTTTAAAGGCATAGTCAGTGTTGGTGAAGTTTTGCTTTGCTTCTGCCTTGATCTGTGCATTTGTTGCAATCCAGTCGAGAAGTTTGGTGCGGTCTCGCGCGTATTTTGCGTACGCAGCTTGAAAGGCCTCGAGAGCTTTATCATGCCGCACTTTTTCTTCAAGCGCAGCTTTGTCGCCACCGCCAAAAGCTCTCGCGAGATAATTTCCGCCGATGAAAGCCGCTGCATTCAACACAGCTCCGCCAACCACAATTGCGATACTTGCCATTTTTTTCTTATATTTATTTTTTCAAAATGTTGGTCGGAAGGTTTTTCAGAGGCTGGCGGGAAAGATTTTCTGGTCCACCAGATAATTTTTAAGCGCAATGCTCCCCGCCATCACAGCTGTGAACAATCCATAGTTTTCGATGGAATTAGAAGGGTCAGCTGTAAAACTTTTCCCGAACACTTTTTTGGCCACCCAGCCAATGCCCGCAGCGAGGCCGACGAGGGTGGCGGAATCCATGACGATTTTGACGAGTTTGTTGTCAGACATGTTGGTTATAGAAAGCGAGAAAATTATTTAATTGGAAATTTTTAATGCAAGTTTAAAACTTTCCGAAGTACCTCTATCTTTTCTTGATCACTTAGCTCTTCCACATTTTCCAATTTCCTGATTAACTCTTCCTTTTCTTCCTCATTTATCACTTTCAAATTTTCCAAAAAGTATTTTAACGCTCTCCAAAGCACTTCTAATATTTTTTTTTCACATTTTCATCATTTCGCGCGGCCAAAAGCATTTTTGTCGTTGCACAAACCACTTCTTCAAAATTTTTCTCACTTTCATTTCGCTCGCCCAAAAGCATTTTTGTCGCTGCACAAACCACTTCTATAAAATTTTCCTGATTTGCCGCATTTGCCTCATTTGTCTCATTTTCCTCATTTGCCTCATTTTCCTCAGTTTCCTCATCTTCCTCAATTTCCTCCGCAGACGTGAGATCAGGATTTTTGAAAAGCCAAACGACACTTTTAAAGCAACACTTTGTGAAATACCACCAAAATAAGCCAATGCCTGTTGCTGCTGAGGTGCTTATCGCTAACGGGGTGATTTTCGGCATTCTATATTCTGCAAAATATATTCAAATGGATTTCCCCCCCCCCCACTCAGTCCATATGGCGAATGCCTTTTTGGGTTGCGGTGGAGATTCTTGAATCACATGTGGCGCAGGTGCTGGCGGAGGTGCCGGCGCAGTTGGCCGAAAAAAGGCTTTGATGTCTTCACGCTTGATATAAACCGGAAGGAGCGTTGCGGCAATTCCAAAGATACCTATCCATTGGGTTGTGCTGAACCAATTTGTGCTTTTGGAAGCATCTGCAACGGGCTCTGATGGCGCTGGCGCAGGCGCAGGAGCGGGCGCAGGCACAGGAGGATCAGGTGCAGATTTTTTTTCGTTTGCCATTTTCTCGAGAGCTTTTTTCTGTGCCTCGCGGACCAACCGAGTTCTTTGAGCAACCAGTCTACCAGCGGCCACACGCTTGGGATTTTTGGCGCGCTTTGTGGCAGCGCTCGGAGTTTGTGAAGTTGCTTGGGTTTCCTGCGGAATTTGCTTCTGTTCTTCAGCCATTATGTGGAAAACGAAATATATGTTTAATAAAAAAAAATTTTGTGAGGAATTATTCAGCGGTTGGTGAGAAAAGCTCAGCAGTTGGTGAGGAAAGCTCAGCGGTTGGTGAGGAATCTTCCGATTTTTCTTCGCTTTCCCAATCAATGTTTTTTATTGTGATCAGCGCCGCGTCGGCTGTTGAGAGAAAATGTCCGCACGTGAGTGCAATGCGGCCAGCAAGTTTTGTGATGTCTTTCTTGATTAAATAGGAGTTTCTGAGTTCTTTTTGATAAATTTTGTTGTCTTTGACTTTGGCGACCATTCCAAACGCTTCGGACACAAGAAAAATGAAGCCATCGATCAATCTATCAGATGTCTTTGAGCCCGCAAAGGCCTCCAAACGTTTGATGTAATTCTGAACATCTTTGTCGGAGAGGCGCTTGACCTGATCGTGCGACAGTTGCACGCCGAGGGTTTCTTTGGATTTTCCTGTCGAAACCAGCACGGCCAGCTGCTCGCGAAGAGCGGGAATATCAGGCTGCAATGAAGAGACATCGCCGGGTGCGGGCGCAGCCCTGGCGCTGGTTGGCTCAGCTTCAAGCAAGTTCAAAACGTCGGTCATCGCGACGTCGTCGAAATCAACATCGGTCATGTGGACGTCTTCGAAAGCACTCATTTTTGTCTATATTGGTTTCTTTTTTAATTGCGAACAAATTTTATTCCGAAAGGGTGCCGAAGTGCGAACTCAAGGGAGGAAAACTTGTTTTCCTTCAACCTCGAAACATATTCTTTGAACTCATCTCGATAAAGTTCGCCAGCGTAATCTTAAAAAACAGCCTGCAAAGTCTTCCACGAGGGTGTATAGAAAAGCACAAGCGCAGCCACGTTTTCGCGGAAAGAAGCTGTGATGCTGGTCATCTTCTGCGTAAGCACCCAAACAATGATGCCAATATGTCGGGCAGAAAAAGCAAGATTTACCAGCGGGCCTGAGCGCTTTTTCACATCTTTCGTGGCTGCACAGTCATCGAGGATTATGAGAGCGTTGGAGCCCTCCAAAAACACGCATACAATCTTCAACCAGGGTTCCACTTGGTTTTGTTCGCAAATGATTACCTAAAAACGCGGGTCCGCCAAAGCGAAACGATGAAAAGTTTTGTTATGCGCGAATGTCGGGCAGATGAGCACGATGTAGTCGAACTTGCCGTGAAAAGGTCCGCAGAGCTGATCAACCACAAACTGCGACTTCCCTGAATTTGTCGGGCCAACGATCAGAGCTTTGAACGGAATGTTATTTGGATTCATATTAGAATTGCACAGATTCTAATTGCTGCTCCAATATATTCATTTGCGAGTCGCTGATCACGAAAACGTGGCAGTTCACATTGCCTGAGCCGCTGAGATTTCGCTCGAGCTCGAGCTGAACCCCGTCTTTTGTGTTCACAAGCCGTGTGCCGCTGCCGTGCAGCGTCTGATCTTTCATGGAGCGCAAATCGATCAGAAGCCCGAACTTGTCTTCGCTCCAGAACTTTTTCAGATTCATGTGCTTGTTTTTTGCCTTGCCAAAGAAGCGGTCAACTTCGCTCCAAAAATCTTTTCCTTCGAGGCCGTTGTTGAAGAGCATGTTTGGCGTGCCATTCACCGTAACAGTGACTTTCGTGAGGTCTGGGTTGATGTACTTTTCTGAATCCCTGGTACCGGCTGTGTATGGCTCAATGAAGAGAATAAGTATGCCTTTCAGGGACCTTCCCTGGGGGTTTGGGCTCTGAGGTTAATCCTTGAGTCGGCGCTTTTTGAAAAGGTGACCACCTGATCCCGAATCACGTGGTCGTATAAGAACTCCTTTCCCGCGGAGTACACACTGCTTGCCACGTCTGCTAAGGTCTTGCTTCTCATCATTTCATATTCAAGTTGGATGTTTTTCAGCTTATATTTCAGTTTATCCGGATCAGAGCCTTTGACAACCTGTGAAGCTGGTGCAAGTTTCAGCTCAAAAACGAGGTTGTGAAAAAGAGCTTGTGGATAAAAGACACCGTGGTTTTTCAGTATCTGGTGGTCCAGCCGGATTCTGTATTTCGTTCCGAAAACTTTTGAGAGCGCGTTTTCCGCGTCGACATCCGAGGTTTTCTTATCCTCAGTATTTGAGCGGATCTTGCAGAGATCTTCGCTTTGAATTCCATCGAGCAGCATGCCGTCACGCTCCTCCTGCGAGAGGAAAAGGTCCTCCCAGATTTTGAAGATGTCGTACCCCACCGTGTCCTGCACTGTGGTTCCAGCGTACTTCACAACCATCTTGTCAACAAGAGCCCGTGTGACGTTTTGAACGAGGAAGTTGTCCGGGTCACCTCCAGAAAGATCGATGTCGAAAAGCAGTCCGAGAGAGCCTGGCACAAGGACCTCGTGCTCATTCAGCTTGGGTACGTGAACAAAGAGGTGATGCGCTTGACCGTGCGCTCGGCGTTCATCGCTTTGGGATTTTTTTCACTGTATGTTGGAAGAAGGTTTGCTTGCACCGCCATTTTGTATATTAAACAGAAAAAAATTTTTATTCAATAGACAATGGCAGAAGGTGGCGGTTTTGAAAATCCTGGTTATGATCCACATCCCTTTGGTCACGAAGACCCTGACCTTGACGATGCTATCGACAACGATGGCGATGACGATGAACAAGAGGAAAATCGCCAAAACACAACCACTCCTTTTGTGCCGGACACCGCTTCGACACCCTATCATGGTGGTGAAGAAATTGAAATGGAAACAAGGCTTCAGGAACAGAGCGGACTGCCCGACACTTCTTTCACCGAGGAAACTCCATTGATAGGCAGCGGTGAACTCAGCAGTGAACGAGCTTGGATTGTGACAAAAGAGATATTTCCGGACATGAGCGCAAGTGAGCTTGACGTATTTTACAGCCCAAAAGGAAAGCTTCAAGTTAAAATGTTTGGCGCTGGAAAAAAGGCCTATGACCTGTTTACCACAAAAATGGGTACAAAACAACAGCAAGTTTAATAAAAACTGCCCTCGGAAAGTCAATTTATGAATCACAGGAAGCTGTTCAGCAAGAACTGGCTGAAAAACAAAAAGAACTGGAAAAATCTTTATCTATGGCAAAAGGTCGAGAACAAGTTAAAAATGCCATGGAAGAAGAAAGAAACAGAATGAGAGTAATTGATGAACAGAGAGCTGCCCTTGAAGATACACATGGCCTTTGAATGAAAAAGAAATTCAAAAACTGAAACAGGCGAAAAAAGACCTTGAAAAAGAACATCAAGATAAAAGAAAGCAACTGGAACAAAAGAACAAAGCAGCAAAACAGGCGCTAAAATTACAAGAAGATATTCAGAAGATCAGAGAAAAAAATGCAAGGCTTCAAGAGAAAATTGACACAGAAGCCCTCAACGAGCTGAAAGTTCAAAAAACAGAACTGGAACGGGCGGTCATCAACGATGAGAATGCCTCACCCTCTGATAAAGAAGCCGCGGAAGCAAGGGTTGCGCAGCGTCTCGAAGAGATCAACCAGGTTGACACACAGATTGAGGATATTGAACGGGAGAAGCCTCTTCGTGAAAAGGTCAAAGAGATCTTAAAAAAATACGGCGTGGCATTCGGTTTAATCCTTCTTGCTGCTGGAGTCACGATCGGCGCCGTCGTCGGCGTCATAACAACTCGCTGAAAGCCACCGCAAAAGGGTTGGGGAATGGTTTGATAGAGATTGGGAAAAAACTTGCAGGAATTCTCCCAGGATTAATTGGCTCGATTGTTTCTTTCCTTTTCAAAGCTGCTGGGGAAGTCGTCTCTTTTCTTGCTGAACACCTCTGGCTTTTGATTTTGGGTGTGGTGGCATTTCTGGTCGAGCGGCGACGTTAACGCAATGCAAAGAAAACCAACAACCGCGCCAACAGCGACAGCTATTTTGTTGTTGTGATGGCTGTCTGTGACAGTCGCGGGTTCAGATTCCGTTTGCTCCTCTGCAACTGTTTGAATCACAGGCGCTGGCTCTTTTTTCGATTCAGCTGTGGCTGCTTTGTGAAGTGGATTCGAAGGATGATTGTTTGGCGGGTTAATTTTCGATCTTCCGCCATCCATGTACCGAAGCCCAGCCTTTTTCGTTTCCTTGTTTGCACTGTCGTTTATCCCCAGTTTCATACCCGGTATCGCCTGTTTCAATCGGTTGTTGTAACCGATAGTGCTTTCTGTGTTTATTTCCATATTCCCTGGCATCAACCAGGCGCCAGGGCGCCTCTTGGACCGCCAGCTGATAACGCTGCACGCTTTTCGCCAGGTCGGGTTGCCTCACTGCGTCTTCGACAAAAACAAGGAACTCGCTCTGTGCCTCCTTTGCGCGCCCCCCTTCTCCTAGGATGCTGCTGCGAACGTTTACTTGCGCGCCTAAGACGCAATAAACAAAAGGCTTCAATTGACTGATTGATACGTGAAAGCCCCACCTTGGTCAAACCTGCCGAGGTTTTTGGTGCGAACCAATTGAATTGCTCTTCAGCTGCGTCATTTCTGATGAAGCAAATTGAAATTCCTTTTTCTGACGCCCTTGGGTCCTCGTCGTCGAATTTTGCTTTTGCCGATGGATAGGGAACATTCAGGATGAAAGGATCTTGGCAATTAATATAAACGCTCCCCAACCCGTGATTCGGGCCGTTCGTGAAGCGGAAATCTATTGACGGGTCAATTCCGAACTCTGCACATAATCTTTTGAAAGAAGCTTCATCGTAACGATTGTTAAACTGACTCCATGTTTGGTCGCCAGGAAGCGCGCTAAAGCTTTGGATTCCTCCGAGTTGAAATAGGATGCGTCGTACCGTGAAGTAAACGTGAAAGATGTAAAAAGCTCGCACCTGCGGTGGCAGATTCAGCGTTGTGCTGTCTTTGTCAAATACTTCTCGTGAGATTCCACAACCTGTCGTGGCGCACCATACTGCAAAGTTCAGCTGCTGGTCCCAGAAAGACAGATTTGGCCCCCTTAACCATTTTTTGCTGGCTTTGATGTTACGAATTTCAGCTGTTCTTTTTGGAATATCTCTCTGAACTTTGTTGAAAAATACTGATCAGGGGTTACATAATTTTTTGTATCTTTGTTAAATATTTTCTTCAAACTCGGCGCCGCTTCATGAAATGGAACTGATGGAACCGCCTGTGAACTTTTTTCAGTGCGGGGCGTCAGTTGGAAAGGGAAGCCGCCAACGTCATCTTCAACCAAACCCAGCGCTCTTTTCATTTCTGCGCTCCAATATTTTGAATCTGAACCGAACACGCTTTGCAGGCTGCCGGGTACCTCTTTGAAAAATATTTCTGCTGTTGCCGTGTTGTCCGGCGCAAAAAACACCTGGGCTTCAAATTTACTTTTGTCTGCCCTTGGAAACCGTGCTGAAAAAGCTGCCCACGCCTTGGTTTGTGCAAGCTTCGCATTGGCGCCCTGCGCTATTTTTCCGAGATATCCCAACATTCCGTTCATATATTTCCTGTCATTTTTCAATTGAAAATTTGCACGGAACAAAATAAAATGGTTGTGCTTACTATTTCTTCGTCTTCCAATCCATGCACCGTCAATTTTGACAACCCGATTCCAAAGGCTGATTTTGTTAGGCTGTTGTCTTGTTCACTTCCAAATTCGTGGAATAATTTGAAAAAAGATGGGGTTATTGCGATGTCTGATCCTGATGGAAAACGGACTGTTCCCATAACATTCCCCAAAGGGCATTACACTCTTGAAAGTATGGCTCAAAATATAGAAAATGCTTTCGCTAAATTTAATATAAAACTTCCCACTGAAATCAATACAACTGCTGGTGTTATGGTTATTGACAACTTTGGGGATAAAAAAATCACTCTTGACAAAGACTTGGCCAATTTTCTTGGCATTTCCCGCACATTGTTTTTTAGAACTTTCAACGGCTTCGAATACCGACAAGTTACTTTGTCCATTGCGACTTGGTTGACTACAATAAAAATTTGGTTAATGGAAAAGCTTCAACCCTTCTTGCGAAGTTTGACATCCGAGGGGAGGCGTTCCAAAAAGTCAACTACAAGGGCGAACAGATGCCCTTTCGTGACGCTGCTTCGTCTGACAAATACATCAACAGCGTCACGCTTTCAGTTAAAGACGTGGACGGTGAGCTTTTTAACTTCGAAGATCACCCTCTTGAATTCGAATTGCAAATCATTTGATAAAATATAATCTGCTGATATACCATGTCTTCGTCAAATGTCTTGCCGCCGAGTGCTCTGCCTGAAAATATTTATCCGCAGCTTCCCCTGGAAAGAACCGAAAATTTCCGTCTTGGTGAGATCTCCAAAATTGAAAAAGAAATCTCCGATGAGGTTGAACACCGAAGAGTTGTTTTGAAAAAATACACGAAAGCCCGCAAAGTGATTCACTATTCCGCGGTGTCTCTCGGCGTTGGAAGTGCCTTTCTGTCTTCCGGTGCCCTCGCAAGTTCAGTCACGGGCGTCGGTATTGTTGTCGGTGCGCCGGTTGCCGGAATTGCTGCGCTCCTTGGGTTTGCATCAACAGGTCTTGCTGCTGTAAACAGAAAGCACACGAAAATTCAAGCTTTGGCTCAAGCAAAACACGACTCTATCAAAAACTCTGTCTCTCAAGCTCTGGACAATAACAATGTTTCCGACGCTGAATTTAAAATGATCTCTGGTGAAATGCAGAAATATCGTGAATTAAAAGAAAGATTGCGTGAAAATTTCGCGGAAAAACCTTCTGTTTCTCCTGATATTGAAACGATAAAAAAACAGGTTCGCCTCGAACTTCTGAAAAAAAATGTCGATGTCCAGCGCAAATTTGAACTAAACTTTGTGTCGAAAAAAAGAAAAATCTTTCTCTCTGTGACCTCTGGTTGATCTGCGAAAAAAAAAAAGTTTCCAACGTTTGGGAATTGAAGATTGACAGAACTTTGGAAAATGCTTCTGCTTTTCCACACGCTTTTCTGCATTTTCAAGGAACTTTCAACGCCCGTTTGACAGAGCGAGGTCAGACGGATTACTCAACAAGTTGTTGTGGCAATGTCCTAGGCGGGTTCTGATCGGCAGTTCGTTCGTGCGCTTTGAGCAGCACTACACCCTTTTTATAAAGGTTTCGCTGTCATCTTCAAGCCCGTGGAAGGTTTCAAGACGGTGTTTGTCTCCATTTTTAAAACATGCGGCACATAAACCGGTTTTTCCGCAAACGTTACATTTTCGGCAATAGATTATTTTTGTAATTCGCCCAAGTTTTTCACAAAAAGGGGCCTGCAAAAGTTCCTCGTGCACCTCATCCCAACCCATTTCTTTTCTTGTGATTATATTTCTTCAAATGGAAAATAAATTATGAAAAAGTTTTGCAAGTGCATGCATTTCTTCAAATGGAAATATGCCACTCCGCTCGCTTGGCAGGTCACGCTCTTTTGCTTCTGGTTGCTTGCTTTTTTTCGCTCTCGTTTGTTTGTCTCACTTTCGCTTCCCTCGCTTGGTTGGTTTGTTGTTTCGCTGGGCTGGTTTGTCCGCCGCTGCTGGTGAACTGTTGGTGCGCTGTTGGTGCACTGTTGGCGCACTGTTGGTGCACTATTGGTGCACTGTTGGTGCACTGTTGGTGCACTATTGGTGCACTGTTGGTGCAGTATTGGTGCACTGTTGGTGCACTGTTGGTGCACTGTTGGTGCACTGTTGGTGCACTGTTGGTGCACTATTGGTGCACTGTTGGTGTACTGTTGGTGCTCTGATGGTGCACTGTTGGTGCACTATTGGTGCACTGTTGGTGCACTGTTGGTGCACTGTTGGTGCACTATTGGTGCACTATTGGTGCACTGTTGGTGCACTATTGGCGCAAAGTTGGTGCACTGTTGGTGCACTGTTGATGCACTGTTGGTTCACTGTTGGTGCACTATTGGTGCACTGTTAGTGCACTGTTGGTGCACCAGCTTTGCCAGAACCGCTGTGCAAAAGTGTGCCAGAACCGTTGAGCAAAAGTGTGCCAGAACCACCATGAAAATTGTGTGTACCTTGGAAAGCGTTTTCAAAAAGTTCTGGTTTCGGTCACCGAAAACGACGTTTTAGTGTGGACGGAAGATCTATCCGGAGAACAAAGTTGCGTTTTCAGATTTATCCGGATTAGTGTGGACATAGCCTAACTTACCAGTTTACACCTATCTTTTTCTAAACGGCAAAGTAACTATTGTTCTGTTTTGAACAACGAATAACGTTTATTAAACTATTTCAGAGCCTTGTAACGTGGACTTCAAGGAAACTGCAAAAATGTTTCCGGTTTGCTACAAAGGGTATTCGGAAGCTGACGAAGAAAAGACAGCGTGTAACAGACCACGATGGAAGCATCCCGACAACGTTTCGAGTCATTCCGACCTACTCCGTCTGTGCCCGAAGCCATGGAGATACCAAAATGCTGAGGTAAGTGACACCGAAATGAAATGAAATGTGGATAAATAAATTGCTACTACTACTACTACTACTACTACTACTACTACTACTACTACTACTACTACTACTACTACTACTACTACTACTACTACTACTACTACTACTACTACTACTACTACTACTACTACTACTACTACTACTACTACTACTACTACTACTACTACCACTACTACTACTACTACCACTACTACTACTACTACCACTACTACTACTACTACCACTACTACTACTACTACCACTACTACTACTACTACTACTACTACTACTACTACTACTACTACTACTACTACTACTACTACTACTACTACTACTACTACTACTACTACTACTACTACTACTACTACTACTACTACTACTACTACTACTACTACTACTACTACTACTACTACTACTACTACCACTACTACTACTACTACCACTACTACTACTACTACCACTACTACTACTACTACCACTACTACTACTACTACCACTACTACTACTACTACTACTACTACTACTACTACTACTACTACTACTACTACTACTACTACTTCTACTACTACTACTACTACTACTACTACTACTACTACTACTACTACTACTACTACTACTACTACTACTACTGCTACTGCTACTGCTACTGCTACTGCTACTGCTACTGCTACTGCTACTGCTACTGCTACTGCTACTGCTACTGCTACTGCTACTGCTACTGCTGCTGCTGCTGCTGCTGCTGCTGCTACTACTGCTACTGCTGCTACTGCTGCTACTGCTGCTACTGCTGCTACTGCTGCTACTGCTGCTACTGCTGCTACTGCTGCTACTGCTGCTACTGCTGCTACTACTGCTACTGCTGCTACTACTGCTACTACTGCTACTACTGCTACTACTGCTACTACTGCTACTACTCCTACTACTCCTACTACTCCTACTACTACTACTCCTACTACTCCTACTACTCCTACTACTCCTACTACTACTACTACTACTACTACTACTACTACTACTACTACTACTACTACTACTACTACTACTACTACTACTACTACTACTACTACTACTACTACTACTACTACTACTACTACTACTACTACTACTACTACTACTACTCCTCCTCCTCCTCCTCCACGGAAACCGCATCATGTCAGTTTTATTCAACCTGTGTACATTCATTCATCGTATTCGCGCTTATTTACATTGGAAGAGAGTGCTACAACCTCTTTCTGGAGCTGGTTAGAATTATTCCAAGTTGTTTTCTCAGCGCTAGCTGTGATCTTGTACAGTCGGAACGAATTAGTTCAGTGATTAGCAACTTGTAAAAGAACGTATTCATGAATGTACGTTCCCAAGAAGCTCTCATTTGGAGTGAGGCCGAGAATGCTGTATTGGGAATTCTAATTTTTATCATCATCGTAAAACTCTTGCGGCTTATTCGCTTTAACAGGCATTTCGCTATCTTCTTGAAGACAGTGAAGATTTATACGCGACATCTTCCTTCGTTCATGATAGTTTGTTCAATCTCTTCGTGGCCTTCTTACACTTTGGCATCCTGAATTTCGCAACTGGATCCGAGCACTACTTGTCTGTTCCTCGATCGAGCAATAGTTTTCCAACTCGAGTTAATTTTGGGTCGAGTCAAGGCTAGACCCATTAACGAGTTGGCAGCCACCAACAGAACTTTTGGTAGGATCTTTTCTGCCATGTTTCTTGTAAGTATAACCATCACTCTAATGAACTTCTTCATTGCTATCGTGAACGATGCCCTGTCAGAAGCAGACAACGCGGTAAAAGAAAATGAACTGTACGACCTACTACTACCACTACTACTACTACTACTACCACCACCACCACCACCACCACCACCACCACCACCACCAGCGCTAGCTGTGATCTTGTACAGTCGGAACGAATTAGCAACTTGTAAAAGAACGTATTCATGAATGTACGTTCCCAAGAAGCTCTCATTTGGAGTGAGGCCGAGAATGCTGTATTGGGAATTCTAATTTTTATCATCATCGTAAAACTCTTGCGGCTTATTCGCTTTAACAGGCATTTCGCTATCTTCTTGAAGACAGTGAAGATTTATACGCGACATCTTCCTTCGTTCATGATAGTTTGTTCAATCTCTTCGTGGCCTTCTTACACTTTGGCATCCTGAATTTCGAAACTGGATCCGAGCACTACTTGTCTGTTCCTCGATCGAGCAATAGTTTTCCAACTCGAGTTAATTTTGGGTCGAGTCAAGGCTAGACCCATTAAAGAGTTGGCAGCCACCAACAGAACTTTTGGTAGGATCTTTTCTGCCATGTTTCTTGTAAGTATAACCATCACTCTAATGAACTTCTTCATTGCTATCGTGAACGATGCCCTGTCAGAAGCAGACAACGCGGTAAAAGAAAATGAACTGTACGACCTTGTAGATGAATGCCATTGGGAAAGTACAAGAGAAAGAAATGATTTTTTTGATGCGATTAGTAATGGTATACGGCAATTGAAAGTCGAAGAAAACGAAAAAACAGGCTCTACAAGTCGCGAAATTAATTCCATGAATTCCATCAGTTAACTCTCCATCCAACCAAAGCATTTCAAAAACCTCCAGGAAGCAAATGAGCCAAGGTTCAACAAATGGAAAGCCAAACAACGCGAGAAAGAAATCTTTCTTTGACATGGTCAGTGACATCATTGGATACCTGAAGTATGCGAACTATGAAGATCGCAATAACCGTGACAAGAAGGTAAAGAAAGTTCGATTCAAAGAAGTTGTCATTCATTCGCTGCTACGGAGGTTAGAGAAGACCAAGAAAGATCTTTTCCAGCGCTTAGACAATATAATCCACGGACATTCCGAAGAGGAAGATAGCTTTCACTTATTATGCCATAAGTTGGAGATCTATAAGTCCTCACACAAAGTGGGAAATGTTACAAGAATTGTGAATGACTCGTTCGCTTGACCTTTTTCCATTTAACCACTCGCGTGAGATGAATTATTTAGAATTGAAGTGTATATTGTAGGGTTCCCTAGAATTTTTCTAGCTAACTGTTTTTACACGCTTTATTAGCGAAGAGATAGGGGTTTAATTGTTTAATGTATTGGCAAAAGAATCACAGTGTGGTCTAGAAATGCTAATTCCACTAGCTTACCAATTAACTGACATGTTTGTAGCAAGAATTTACAGACGCGGCGTTAAGAAAGTGTGAACTAAGGAATAAACCGAGCCCATCACGAATGAAATCATCAAACGTGCATCATTAAATTATTAAAACCTGGCCTTAATTGAGCAGACGAGATTAAGGGACTGTCCAAAGAAAAAATAAAATAAAAATAAAGGAAGACGATACCTGTTAACCATTTGTGACCCTCAACAGGACTTTAATGCAAAAGGTGAAAGCACGCTCACAACACCTTTGGTTCAGTTTTTGTGGAGTTTTATCTTTGTTATAATTAGTTTTCTAAAATAAATATCTCAGAGGTTTCATATCTGAAAATACAAGTGATATTATCTGGAAGTAAGGTGGGAG
Organism: Blastomussa wellsi; assembly: GCA_947652115.1. Classification (NCBI taxonomy): domain Eukaryota; kingdom Metazoa; phylum Cnidaria; class Anthozoa; order Scleractinia; family Plerogyridae; genus Blastomussa; species Blastomussa wellsi. The sequence continues at coordinate 17,506,283 of OX393566.1, read as the reverse complement.
GAATGCTACGAGATGATATTCCGTGTCTAAGTTCAGTGATATTTAGTGACAGTATACAATTCAGTGTATGTACATGTGGGATGATTTAATCTTAATGACAGTAAAGTCAGGGGCGGATCCAGGGGAGGGGTTGAGGGCGTTACAACCCCCCCTTTGAGCAGTATTTTTATTTTTTTTAATTCTTTCTTTAAAAAAAATAAGAACAAAATTGTCTTTTACGAAGTTGTTTCACTTCCACCATTCACCTGCTTTTGCGGATTTAAAAAGATAATATACATTTCGCAACTTCTGTCAGTGTGGGGGATCAGTTACTTGGGAGAAAGTCTTATTAGGATCGCGTGACGTCCTCAGGGTCATATATAATAGGAACACAGGTGAAATTCATTCAAGCGTAAACGAGCGGGATTGGGACCGAGCGAATGTTTGAGTCAGTTGTTGAGGTCGAAGAACGTACGAACTGGAAGCTGTCATGAAGAAAATAACCGATTTTTATGCGAAGAAATCAGGTAAGTTCGTGTTTTTTTAAAAAAAGACGGTTAATTATATTTAATAACAATAATAACTACTTTCAACACCCGATAGCCTTGACATACCGTGCAATTCATACAACAGATACAAAGTGTATTTTTCATTGTCCACCAGTTGAAAGCTGACTGGCAAGAAAATCATGTCTTTTGAACATAAATAAACATTTTGCAGGTTCAGCCCAATCGAGGCCTGAAGATAATGAAGGTATTAATGAAGGTAAGCAGAAATAAAATTGTTCTTAAAACGGAGACAAAGAAAATAATTTATTATACTTCACTAAGTGAACTGTCATTATAATTATAAACACAGAAAGTGCTCCTCCTAACAAGCAGCCAAGAATCAGCAACCCTGACGATCAGGCTGGAGGGTCTGGGATCGAAGGTAGAATTTCTTATTTTTATTTATCCGAAAAGTAAACTTATATCGGCCAGCACCAACAAAAAGTATTTATTCCAACGTTGCAAGAAGTCTAGTGAATTCCGAATAAAACTGACTAGTATTATAATTTCGTTTTGTACACAGCTTTGCCCGATGAAGTATTGGTCGAGGTGTTTAAAAACTTCTGCCTTAAAGAATTGCTTAAAACAGTGTGCCTGGTCTCAAAGAGGTGGAGGCACATTATAAACAACAATAACATTCTGTGGAGTTGCCTACTTCTTGATGAGTGGCCCATGCAATATTTAAATGAAGAACAAATTGTTAATATCATGTCGCACTCCAGTGGGTTCAGATATTTATCTATAAGATATATCGAAATAACAACATCAGAAAGGAGGCTTCAAACATTGTTAGGAGATAGTCTGGGATTTTCTAAACGTTTGAGATATCTGGATTTAAGTGGCCAACCGATATCATCCCTTAATTTCCTATTGACTGACTCTAATTCTTCTCCTCTTGAAACCTTAATCCTAAATGACTGTAGAAAAATAGATACTTGTTGTTGCACGGCTATTTTAGAGCAATTACAAAATCTTTACAGTACTATCACTCAACAGAGTAGGATTCACTGCCAATCAAGTGGCAACTATTACTTCCTCATTATGCTCATTGAATGTTCTGTGCCTGGTTGGTGTAAGCCTTGAAAGAAACGACGTAAGGCTGATTTTGCAAAAATTGAACAACCTTCAGTTTTTTGAAATATCTTGCAGTTCCGAAGATAAAGAATATATTGATGCTCTAGGGGAAGAATATGACGTTACTTTTGTCTGCCTCTAAGAGTAAAAGCATGTTACATACTATAGCGGCATAACAGTGTTATGTTATAGAAAATAGTTTGTCATTTAGTGAAGGTATATATAACCAAGACATTTTTCATGTGACCTGTAAAGTACAATAAAAGCAGGCTATTGTATTTATTTAATGCATGTGTGTCAATTTTATTGAGGTTATTGCAAATAGATAAAGGACTAACCTATTAAAGGTTGTGAATGTATACAAATAAACTCTTTTTGTAAATTTTAGATGTAGCTACAAAACGTCCTGTGCCTACCACTTCTGGTTCAACCACAGGCACAAAGATTGATTTGGGAACTGTTGTCAAAGATGCTGCAGGCTCTTGGGATGTTTTGAGGCGATTATCGCACGAAATTACAGATGAAAAAAGAATGCAATACCTTACATTACACTGCAAACCTTCTGAGTCTGATATACTTCATTCTCATCAAGTTACCAAAGGAAAGAAGACATGGAAAGTTTCTTTTCAATCCAAATGGCTGAAACAGTTCCCATGGCTTTGCTACAGTTACATACTTGAAGGTGGGATTTGTAGTCACTGTATCTTATTTCCTAACAAAGTTACCAAGGGTACAACACCAGGTGTATTGGTCACAGTACCGTACCAGAAATCTTACACTAAGGCACTTGGCAAGGATGGCATCCTCATCTGTCATGAGCAATCTGCGATGCATAGATACGCAACTGAACAGGCAGACCTCTTCAAACAAACTTTTCAGAATCCTGACAGGTATAGAGTAGATTCCCAGCTGGCGACGGCCGAAGCCAATCAAGCCACAGAGAACAAAGAAATTCTACGACAGATTGTTCTAGCTGTTGAGTTTCTAGCAAAGCAGAGTCTGTCCTTTAGAGGACATCGTGATGATCGTGTCGATTTTTCAAGTTATGAAACTAACAGAGGAAACTTTGTTGCTCTACTTCAATTAATTGCGAAAGGAAACGAGCCTCTTCAGAAGCACCTCATCAGCAAGCCGACAAGCAAGATATACCAGCAAAACTATTCAGAATGAGGTCATTCACGTGTATTCATCAAAAATTAAGGAAAGGCTGACAGCAGAGCTGAGGGACAAGGGCCTCCCTTTCACGATTATAGCAGATGAGGGTACAGATCCACACTCAAACCAGGAGATCTTATCTTTATGCCTGAGGTTTGTGGACCAGTCTTCGCCAAACGATCCTCATGTCAAAGAATGCCTGATTAGTTTTATGCACTTACAACGAACAAATGCCACCATGATTTCAAGGAAGATTTTGGAATCTCTCTCTGATCCATCTGTTTCTTTGGATCCTAGCAACATCCGTGGCCAGGCATATGATGGAGCTTCTGTTATGTCAAGTGGAAAGGAAGGAGTGCAGGCTAAGATAAAAGAGCTCAGTCCGTTGGCTCTTTTCACGCACTGCTATGCTCACTGCCTAAACCTCTCCATCGCAGCAACATGCAAACTGGCAGAAGTGCGAAATTTGATAGGTCTGATTAACGAAGCATATATTTTTTTAAATAACAGCCCGAAGCGACAGCAGCTGTTTGAGTTGACACTGAAAGAATACCTTCCTGAAAATTCTCACAGCAAGCTTCCAGGTCTATGCAAGACACGCTGGGTGGAAAGGCACACATGTCTAGATGTTTTTCTTGAAATGTATGAGATTCTTCTCACATTTCTTGATGCTATTGTTGCCCCCCACGAATACCCGAATTTAAAATAATCTACTGGAAGCTGGAACTGGGACAAGGATACCATCACAAAAGCCCAGGGCCTGAAAGCCTCTTTGTCGTCATTTCAGACAGTAGTGGTTTTCATTACAACCAAGAATATTCTTGATGAAGTCAAAGCTCTTGCATCAAAGCTGCAGAAGCGGGACCAAGATATTTATGAAGCATACATGATGGTTGATGAAGTGATTGGAAACATCAAGTCTGCTAGAAAAAACATTGACAGCGACTTTAAAGTGTGGTACACAGAAGTATTAAACCTTGCCGAGAAACTGGGAATCGTGGAAGCCGTACCCAGGAAGACAAGCATACAGAGGAACCGCTCAAACATTCCCAGCTCTAGTCCAATTGATCATTATAAAAAATCTGTGGCTATTCCCCTCCTTGATTCCTTGATTAGTCAAATGGAAGACCGGTTTTCTGTCGAAGACCGCCACGCCCGCCACTTGCTTTATCTTGTTCCCTCAATCATAGTTCAAAACACCATGGAGCTATCTGAAGCAACAAAAGGCATGCTGTTCTGGGAGAATGACCTTCCTTTTCCCAAATCCCTTGGGAATGAGCTGCGAAGATGGCAAACTATGTGGCAGTCAACAGAGAAGGACCTCCCAAACAATCTTTTATTGGCACTTGGCGCGTGTGACGAGGATGCTTTTTCAAACATCCATCGTCTTCTACTCATCGCATGCACCCTACCAATCAGTAGTGCGGAAGCTGAGCGGTCCTTTTCGCTCATGAAACGGATCAAGACCTGCACCAGATCAACGATGTCTGAAGAGCGCTTCTCAGACCTTGCTGTAATTGCGATGCATTACCCTGAGAGATTCGAGATAGACGAGATCTGCGAGGCTTTTGTAAAAGCCCATCCAAGAAGACTTTTTCAGGCTTCGTTGTTTGATTAATGAGGTATGCTAATGCAGTAGAAAAACGACAACAACTGCTGGACAGTTCAATCATACATTATTATTTTTTAATTTCTGTCTGAGAAATAAGATTAATCCCAGATTTTATATCATGCCTTCACAAAATCTAAACATCATATTTTTGGGGGACAGGTATGACACTGGAACTGTTAAGAGCTCACGCCAGAGGCATGGGGCCATCACTCGCCTTCTGCCATTGGCGATAAAAGTGTACTACAATAATGTACAAACGGGCCGCCGGCAAGGGTTTCAATAAAAGCCGGTTACCGGCGGTTTACTGCCGCCTGTCATGCCTCTTGCAGCCGTCTATTCACAGTTTGTAATTCTTAGTCTCTCTTCTACTAGAACTAAACTAATAAGTAATGCAAGAAAGCAACGGAAGATTTCTAGAACGGAAGACAACGTCAAAAAAAACACTCTTTCCAACCTTGAAATACAGGCTACAACAACACGCCTTTTGATGCCCAGAATGCTGGAAATTGCATTTCCGAGCTTCTAGATTTCAAATTTTTCTGGGGGGGCATGCCCCCAGACCACCCTAGTTGGAAGGGGCCTTACGGCCCCTTCTAAATCACCGACATCTGTACAACCCCCCCTTTCAGAAAATCCTGGATCCGCCCCTGAAATTCACACGTTTTCATTCCCAGGATGAAATTTAATAGTTTCAAGTTGTGACTTGATA
>OX393566.1:17482262-17501006 GCA_947652115.1 Blastomussa wellsi | reverse complement strand
CCCAGATGACACTGCAATAACAAGTACAGTGTAACATGCAACTGACAGTAACCGGATTTTAATATTAACAATTTCATTACTGATGCTATACATGTTTGTCAGCTGCCAAAAATAATATCAAAAGACTTCGTAGAAACAGGCTTTAACATTACACGTCAGCCTTAAAACTTCATGGAATTAATCTGAGAATTACAGATGTCTGTGGAATACTTCTGCTTACAAAGAGCTGATAAGATTCTTTCAGCACTTGTGCCAGCTCCCACTTGAACTGGTGAAACTCATTCTTTCCAAAAGGCATTGGTTACAAGCATATAAAATGGCTCTCCAAGCTACAGAGTACAAAACATCAACCAAACTCCAGCCCGTTACACTTTATTAAGTACGGTCAAGTGACAAAAGGAAAACAAGGAAGCAGATGTTCACTTAAGAGTCGAAGACCGACTAGCTCATTGACATCTGGGGATAAATGGTGCGTGTTTGCTGTTTCTGGGATAGGATACCATATGAATTGTGAAGTTATTGGCAGATAATATGTATATTTGCCTTTAAGGGCTATTATTGTCAGTGCTCACTTGCCACACAGAGACCAATATTGAGCGCTATTGACGTGAATAAATGAACAGGGGTTTTGAAAGGTGGACTGAAAAAATCCAGCGGAAGAACGCGGAAAGTTCTGAAGCAATGGAATTCTAAACCTACCGCTTGATAATACATGCTTGTTGTGGTTCGTCTAAAAAAGGACCGACGTTTTGGGTGGAGGCTTATCACAATTTCAACAGTTAGAAGTGGAGAGGACTTCGCGGAAGTATCGACTTAAGTCTTCAAGCAGACTTTAGTTTTTAACCACCTTTCGAGGAAAATTTGCATTTCACTGTATAATTTGTATAAGTCCGCTTCAGTAATCTCGTGGTATTTCCCATTTTCGTGCTCAGAGCGCACATTTTGCCACAGGGTTAAAAACAATTGTCACTGGAAGTTAATAAAAGGAAAGGGCCGGATGAGTCAAGTGCCTATTGTGCGTGATCAACAAGTCTTAAATTTAAAGCACATTTTCTGACAAAGGAAAAACAAACTGAGCCCTGTTTGAATAAGAAGTTTTACTCGTAGTTCTACAAATCATATGGAATGCCTCCAAATATCAACAGGTTTAACAGAGACCAGAAAACAATCCTTCTTCCTCAAAACGTACAATGTGATAAAACGACAATTGCTTCATCCTTCGTTGTTAATTAATCGATGACAGGAAAATATATGCTCCGAAAATTACATGTTCAGTTTGAACTGAAAACATTAGGCTAATGAAAATGTTTGTTCTGAAACTAAATAGGACATCTACGGTAACATTTAGTAACAAAACCGTACATAACTACCCGGAAACACTGAAAAACATAGAAGTAGTCATAAAAGCACACTGTGAAACAATTAAACGATTAGTGTCATTCACTCTGTTGAGGTTCCCATCACGATATGTAGCGTATTTTTCGCACCGAAGGACTGTTGGAGCAGCTCACTCGTAACTTGGGCTGTCACACCATTGAAATTGGAGTAGAAGTCAGCCAGATTATCATTGTAAAACTGCACGATTGATTTGGTCATGATGAGCCCCATCATATTCCAACTGTTGTTTGGGCCGGGAAGTACTCTTGGCTTGGCTTCTACGAACAGTGGATTCCCAGTGAGCGCCTCGGTGATCACATACTGAAGCTGCTTGTAATCCTCGATAACGATCCCCTCCCAGACAATTCCTTTACTGTTCTTCACGGTGGTGTCGACTAGAATGTTCCCCATTGGAAAACCGGCTCGAATCAGTGTTCGCAGAGCCATGCCTTTCCTTTCATCGTCTACAATAATCGGAATTGTCATAACATGCTCGTTGGTGTTTTCTAAATTGCCAACAGTTACAGCAGGATCACGGCCAAATGTATGTTTGAACTTGTTCAGCAAAGTATACCACGGAGGGCTCAGTTTTGCCATATTGCTACTCTTCTTCGCCAAATCTGTAGACAGAGAAGTGGATCGATTCCGTGGAGTCTGATAAATGACAAGAAACAGTTCTCGCTGCGTCATTTGTTATTAATTACCGAGCTAATCGGCGACTTTATTGGTCGCCCTAATCCTTCATTGTTTTCCCATGGCTCGCCCGTTTCTTTCGCCACCCCCACTTAAACATTGAATGAGTTCGTTGATTGACGTCCAGGTTCCAAGACAGAAAATAATTTGCATTACCGGGGCGTTTCCCAACGACCTAAACTTCCTGTCTGATATATTGATCTTCGTAGCGCTCTTTGTTCCTTTGTCACCGAAGTTTCAAGTGGTGAGACGAACTTCGCGGAATAATCTATTTAAAAACCATCAAAGCTTTACTTTTTACCCTGGCCCATCTTGGAAAATTTTCCTCTCATATGTAATTTGTTTTTAAACGATAACACGTACTTTTTAATCGGTCTCCATACTCTCGCGGAGGTAAATTCACAGTTTCGTGTCGAGAGCGCACGTTTTGCCACTTAAGGTAACAGGAAAGGGCAGGATGGCTCAAATAAACACTTTTAGGTCTATTCTGCGTGATCAACAATTCGTAAACTGTGTGAGAACGTTTACAAAAACATACTACGGTCTTCGCTTCGTATTAGCTCAAAAGAGGCCGCTTACATGTAGTTACAGTTTCGGTCATTCAAGGACTCGTCATGATCCAATGAGAGAAGCAAAGCCCTGTACCCAAGATAAGAGTGATTAAATTTTTGCCTGGAAATATCAAAGAGTAATGTGTGGAAAGTCAGTAAGGAGAATTAAGATTCAGATATTACGAATTAATGAAAGGGTTTCACCTCTGAAATAGCAGAAAACAAAGCCCTAGTTGGGCTCCTCTTGCAGGGTTTGAAGTTTTACCTTTTTAGTGCATTGGAAATTGAAAATGAAAATATTGCGTTACATAAGTCACGTTACACAGAATAATTATCATGTTTCAGAAATCGATATGTCAACGATCAATCACGAGATTATCTTGTGACCACAAATGAGTAGAAAAATAAATTGCTTTCATTCCCATGTTCAATCGGAACAACTTTTAAAATGAAGAGTTTTTACTCATTCATTGTGTGTTTTGTTGCTGTAAGTGGTTACGTTCTGAGCAATGAAGAATACGAAGCCAAATGGTGGGCATGGAAATCTTTTCATGATAAAACGTATGAAACACCAACGGAGGAATATAAGCGTTACACCATTTGGAGAGATAATCTTAGGGTAAGTTACATATCTAATTTTTTTCATCAAAGTGCCTATGAAGTAAAAAATGTTTGACCTATTCGCCTTGTTATGTCTTAATTAACTCAAATTTGCGGGTTGGAGCCTCAAAGTTTGGATTTCGAAAGCCGAAGTGGGTCCGTTTCGTGCTCGGCCAAACGCTCAGATTACACAGGAAGTGACGTAGTTGGGGGTGCCGTATATGACAGCGCCATGGCGGATAAGATGATTTGAGAGAGAGAAGAAGAGAAGGATGGATTATTGTGCAGCTGTTGTCCCCAATAAAGTCAGCATCTCCAACAAAACTGGCACACCAGAGATTTCGATGTATTACTTCCCTAAAGACGAAAGTGTGCTGCAAAAATGGACTCAATTCGTGCGCATTCACCGACAGGATTTCTTGCCAAACAAGTCGTCATGTTTGTCTTAGGCACATTTCGGGCACAAGCCAAGTTTCCGCGGTGATGGATCTAGTGAAACCGTGGAATTGGGAAAACGTCTTATTAAGGGTTCATTTCCATCCAAAAAAATCGGATGGTCCGAAGACATCGCCTAATGAGAACTGCCTGCGGCGCTTGTTCGGTCCGTCTCCTCGTTGGATGCCCCCCCCCCCCCCCTTCCGAAAAAATGGCTACGGGCCTTGGGACGTGACCAGGGAACTATCAAATTGCAGTACCAAGTTGCTTGCGATTTCAAACGGTCACGCCGACTGCTCCCTGATAATTATACGAGGCACACAAACGACAATTGAAATATATGTACAGTAGTCATTGCCCTAAGTCGTTTGTGACTTTATGCATCATATTTTTCAAGTCTCTTTCAAATAAATTTTTGGCAATATCAATGCTCATCTGACGATTCGATTGCTACAGGTGTATCCCCAGTGATACGAAACCCACCCGAGCTACCTAAGCTACCACCCTTCTCTTCCATCAATATTTTTTTCGTAGCTCCTGTAATTCAAATTTTCTTTCAGAAAATTCAGCGACACAACTCTGAGAAACATTCCTACTCCCTGGCAATGAACCAGTTCGGTGACCTGGCCGACCACGAATACCACTTTTTTGTCCCTCGAGCTCACTTCCGTTACTCCGATGAGATGGATCCCAAAGGCTATCCCTCACCCCTTCCCAGCGGAATGACGTTACCCCCTTCTGTTGACTGGAGAATCAAAGGATGCGTCACACCGATTAAGGACCAGGGTATGTTTTTGTTTTCATTTAGACCAGGGGCAAATTGTGCGGGACCAGAGGACACATGCCTTCCATCAGTAAAGTTTTGTACCAGAAAATTGACAAAACAATAATGTTATACCTTCCATAAATGCGAAACAATTATTGTTAAACGTGGTCACTTCTCCCTCTTATTTAAGAATACCTGACAATACAAGTTGACGACTCAACGAAGGTGAAGATAACTTGTATTAAGAACAGACTGCAGTTTCGAGCTCTTCTTGATTATACAAATCATCCCAGAGCTCCGTAAAGAATCCACAATTCATTAAAAAATGGCTGGCATGCGGCTATAGGAACCTCGACTTTTGTTGTTGTTGTTGTTTAATTTATGTCATACATTTATGGACTGATGACACAATACAAAGGAGATCTTAGTTTGAAGTTTTTTTTACGAAATACGTAGATAGTTTTAAATAGGCTCTAACATTCCTTCGATGATTCCTGTCTTGAATTCTTCGCTCCACTTGCAGCGGCAGTGCTTAGACGCGAAGACGTTTTGGAAACACCTCAGAGTCAAACTTTATCACTCCAGTTCTGTCTCAGTTAGTGCCTTTTGCTTTTCAGGTATGTTGGATCAATCCTGGTCATTTAGTGTAACAGGGTCAGTTGAAGGACAGCACTGCAAGAAAACAGGGGAACTGGTCTCACTCAGCGAACAGAATCTTGTGGATTGTTCGGGATGTCGAGATTACGAGCCACCGTACAAGGCAGTTGCAGACTGCGGTTTCAAGTATTAAACAAACCCAGCAGCCCATAATCCAACAAGTGTTTCTCTCATTTGGCCTTGACCCCTAAGTTTGCTGTACTAGGGAGTTTAAGAAACCACGACGGTTACGGCGACGAAAACGTCACATACTAGGCGAAGTGTCCTATAACTGGATTGGTACGGATGGCTTTAAAGAGTGAGATTGAAACATTCACTTTTGTTTGTCCACGTTCTCGTCAAAACCTTTCTGGTTATTTGACGTAGTAGTTTCGACGAGTACGGGACAGAAATTTTCAAAAATGCGTGCCGCACGTGTAGCAGAATCATTTTGATTCTTTTAACCAATAATGTTTGCTATTTGGCGTCGTCGTTGTCGTAGCCGTCGTCGTTTCTTAAAGAGATAGAGAGACTTATGGGTTATGGACTTTTGACATTTCTCATATTCTTTATGATTAATTCGAATAAAAATAATTCACCGCAGTATGGTTGTCAATAGGGCGTTTAAGAAACGACGACAACGCCCAAAACAATAATTACTGAACATTGGTTAGAAGAGCATAAATAATCGTGTAACAAGTATGATTGCGGTCCTCTGCATGACGACGACGTTTAGCGGCTTTGAGATGTAGCGCGCGCATCTTTAACGGGAATTTGTATCCCAAGCTGACGCGAGCTATGAAAGGGCGCGCGCGCACGGCTGAAAATCCTTTCGATCCTCCTTAAACTCTCTATTTGCTCTTCAGGTATATTATAAAAAACGGAGGGATCGACGCCGAGGCAGGCTATCCACATCCTTGCAACAAGTCTTGCTGTTTTCGCAAGGACAAAGTGGGCGCTACTATTACTGGTAAATGCGAAGTAATGATTCATGGAGATTGCAGTGGTTATCAATAAAGTTTTAGCCACAGACGGAAAACGGAAGTGACTCGAATACTAATATGTCTTTAATCACCATTTAGATTACGTGGATATCCAGCCAGGAAATGAATCTGAGTTACAGTACGCTGTAGCCACAGTTGGTCCAGTTTCTGTTGGTATCAATGCGGGTCTCTCCTCATTCCAGTTTTACAGCGGTGGAGTCTACGATGACCCGTGAGTGTTGATCAATGAATCTCATCCTCGTTCCCCCCGTCCACTAACCACGAATGCGGTCGACATCCGTCTTTCCACAACCGCCATCAATGTCATTAGTCATGATAATTTATCATCATCACCATCATCACCGTGTTTTCGTTATTTTTAAATTGGCGAATAGAAAAGTTCATTTGCAATAACAGCCACTTTTATTTGTACTCGTAAACAAAAAGAAATATAACAAATAAATAAAATAACGAAAGGCTGCATTTACTTCGATATTCTAACTAAAGGGCGGTTGGTAAATTCTTTCTAAATAACAAGAACCAAACAACTCAAGGAGGCAAAATTACGAACATACGCACATTCGCAGCTAATATATTTGCAGATACTTAGTGTCAAGTAAAATGAACCATTGCATTGAGGACAAAGAATACTTAGAAAGGTCGTAACTATCTAGTTGTGTTTTTTAATTACAACACCTCTAATGACTAATGATGAAATCAGATTTGATCTTTTGCTTCTGTTGTTGCTTGTTAAAAGTAAAATGAAAAGATCAAAGAAATTCTTCATAGTATGTGTTCTTCCCGTGTAGTGTTACTTATCTATATTGTTGCACTAATTATAAGTTGATCTACCTGCGACTTGTGAGGAAGCCTTATTTTTCACAAGCCCATGATTTCTTTCGGTTTTCCATGACATTTAATTTTCCTTGTATTTGTGTACCAATTACATTTTGCAATCGTTGTACGCGTTTGAAGTATATGACATGGTAAACATTAAAATAAATCAAATTTCTTAGTTGTAATGATATTCGCACCACAATCCCGTTGAACGACGCAAGTTTATATATAATTTCATCTCTTAATGCAGAGCCTGCAGTAGCACGGATGTGGATCACGCTGCCCTTGTTGTTGGCTACGGTACCTACCAGGGCAAGGACTATTGGCTGGTGAAGAATTCCTGGGGAACAAGTTGGGGAATAAAGGGTTACATCATGATGTCACGGAACAAGAACAATCAATGTGGAATTGCCTCAAACGCCAGCTTTCCACTGGTTTAACTCGACTTCTAATTCAATAATGCCTTTCGATTTTATACCTGACGAAAACATATGGTATTGACCAGAGAAGGAAATTAACACTACTGTTTCGGAGCAATCGAAAAGGGGTCGACGTTTCGTGTTCATTCTTGCTTTGGTTACCTAATGCAGCTAGCGTATTAATTTTTCAATACTTTACATCTAATTTTTTTAATTGTTTCGCTGAATTTGATCTTGAAAACTCGTTTTCAAAACTGACGAAGGTCCATGTGATAAACGTGGCTCCACAGAAGGGAAGTTCCCACCAATAAAAAAAAATCGGTCCATCCGCGTGCTAATATGCGATCAGGCGTATATACCTTTTTTATACACGGTGCGAAAAGGTACGCCTGATACAATTTCATAACGACCTGTCTTCCCGTACTCCAGAATTCAGAGCATCGCTCGGATTTTTTACAGAATTGCAAATCATACTGCTAAATCGGTTGTCATAGCGGCTGTTGCTTCGACTTTCATTTTTGTTTTCAAAAATCTTTAAAGGAAGAGTAGAGAGAACGCATCCGTAGACTGATTTGTCTAGAAGAAGACATTAACGACCTTTAGATCGGAGGACGAGTACGAGTAGGAGTTTTTCTGTACTGAGCGTGCTCAGAGCGGAAAACTCGTACTCCTAGTCGTCCTCGTCCTCCACAGAATAGTAAACTTGTCAGACAAAGTTTTGTACAATTATTAAGTTATGTACTGATCAAAGTTTATACTTGTGTGTTTTAAGAGATCCTTAAAACTGATGTAACCCAAAATAGACGTTGCTTTGTAACCAAGATGTTGAGGAGTACAGTTTTACTTTTTAAGTGTAAAGGTTTTGAATCTGAATGTAAGTAATTTTCCTATTGCACTCCAATTTGTTGGGGGGAGAATGTGCAGCAAATTAAATTTTTCTGCATGTAATTTCATTTATACCCTTTTAAAATGTGTGATCATTATCTTTCTTGTGTATTGCAGGTGAATCACCTTTTACTATTGTCCATATACATGTACAAGTAACCCAGACATGCAACTGACAGTACCCGGATTTTAATATTAACAATTTCATTACTGATGCTATACATGTTTATCAGCTGCCAAAAATAGTATCAAAAGACTTCGTAGAAACAAGCTTTAACATTACACGTCAGCCTTAAAACTTCATGGAATTAATCTGAGAATTACAGATGTCTGTGGAATACTCCTGCTTACAAAGGGCTGATAAGATTCTTTCAGCACATGTATCAGCTCCCACTTGAACTGGTGAAACTCGTACTTTGCAAAAGGCATTGGTTACAAGCATATAAAATGGCTCTCCAAGCTTCATGCATAATTACAGAGTACAAAACATCAACCAAACTCCAGCCCGTTACACTTTATTAGGCACGGTCAAGTGACAAAAGGAAAACAAGGAAGCAGATGTTCACTTAAGAGTCGAAGACCGACTAGCTCATTGACATCTGGGGATAACTGGTGCGTGTTTGCTGTTTCTAGGATAGGATACCTTGTGCATTGTGAAGTTATTGGCAGATAATATGGACATTTGCCTTTCAAGGCTATTATTGTCAGTGCGCACTCGCCACGCAGAGACCAATATTGAGCACTATTGACGTGAATAAATGAACAGGGGTTTTTGCACGCGGAAAGTTCTCAAGCAATGGAATTCTAAAACTACCGCTTGATAATACCTGCTTGTTGTGGCTCGTCTAAAAAAGGACCGACGTTTGGGGTGGAGGCTTATCACAATTTCAACAGTTAGAAGTGGAGAGGACTTCGCGGAAGTATCGACTTAAGTCTTCAAGCAGACTTTAGTTTTTAACCACCTTTCGAGGAAAATTTTCATTTCACTGGAAAGTGAACGCATACGTTTAAGTCCGCTTCAGTAATCTCGTTGTATTTCCCATTTTCGTGCTCAGAGCGCACATTTTGCCACAGCGTTCAAAACAATTGTCACTGGAAGTTAAAAGGAAAGGGTCGGATGAGTCAAGTGTCTATTGTGCGTGATCAACAAGTCTTAAATTTAAAGCACGTTTTCTGAAAAAGGAAAAACAAACTGAGTCCTGTTTGAATAAGAAGTTTTACTCGTAATTCTACAAATCATATGGAATGCCTCCAAATATCAACAAGTTTAACAGAGACCAGAAAACAATCCTTCTTCCTCAAAACGAACAATGTGATAAAACGACAATTGCTTCATCCTTCGTTGTTAATTAATCGATGACAGGAAAATATATGCTCCGAAAATTACATGTTCAGTTTGAACTGAAAACATTAGGCTAATGAAGATGTTTGTTCTACGGTAACATTTAGTAACAAAACCCTACATAACTACCCGGAAACACTGAAAAACATAGAAGTAGTCATAAAAGCACACTGTGAAACAATTCCACGATTAGTGTCATTCACTCTGTTGAGGTTCCCATCACGATATATAGCGTATTTTTCGCACCGAAGGACTGTTGGAGCAGCTCACTCGTAACTTGGGCTGTCACACCATTGAAATTGGAGTAGAAGTCAGCCAGATTATCATTGTAAAACTGCACGATTGATTTGGTCATGATGAGCCCCATCATATTCAAACTTTTGTTTGGACCGGGCGTGGCTTCTACGAACAGTGGATTCCCAGTGAGCGCCTCGGTGATCACATACTGAAGCTGCTTGTAATCCTCGATAACGATCCCCTCCCAGACAATTCCTTTACTGTTCTTCACGGTGGTGTTGACTAGGATGTTCCCCATTGGAAAACCGGCTCGAATCAGTGTTCGCAGAGCCATGCCTTTCCTTTCATCGTCTACAATAATCGGAATTGTCATAACATGCTCGTTGGTGTTTTCGAAATTGCCAACAGTTACAGCAGGATCACGGCCAAATGTATGTTTGAACTTGTTCAGCAAAGTATACCACGGAGGGCTCAGTTTTGCCATATTGCTACTTTTCTTCGCCAAATCTGTAGACAGAGAAGTGGATCGATTCCCTGGAGTCTGATAAATGACAAGAAACAGTTCTCGCTGCGTCATTTGTTATTAATTACCGAGCTAATCGGCGACTTTATTGGTCGCCCTAATCCTTCCTTGTTTTCCCATGGCTCGCCCGTTTCTTTCGCCACCCCCACTTAAACATTGAATGAATTCGTTGATTGACGTCCAGGTTCCAACACAGAAAATAATTTGCATTACCGGGGCGTTTCCCAACGACTTAAACTTCCTGTCTGATATATTGATCTTCGTGGTATTGGTCAGTTCGTCGCCGAAGTTTCAAGTGGTAAGATGAACTTCGCAAAATAATCGATTTAAAAGCCAACAAAGCTTTACTTTTTACCCTGGCCCATCTTGGTAAATTTTCTTCTCATATATAATTTGTTTTTGAACGATAACACGTACTTTTTAATCGGTCTCCATACTCTCGCGGAGGTAAATTCACAGTTTCGTGTCGAGAGCGCACGCCTTTTGCCACTTAAGGTAACAGGAAAGGGCAGGATGGGTCAAACAAACACTTTTAGGTCTATTCTGCGTGATCAACAATTCGTAAACTGTGTGAGAACGTTTATAAAAACATACTGCGGTCTTCACTTCGCATTTGCTCAAAAGAGGCCGCTCACATCAAGTAACAGTTTCGGTCATTCAAGGACTCGTCATGATCCAATGAGACAAGCAAAGCCTTGTACCCAAGATAAGAGTGATTAAATTTTTGCCTGGAAATATCAAAGAGTAATATGTGGAAAGTCAGTAAGGAGAATTAAGATTCAGATATTACGAATTAATGAAAGGGTTTCGCCTCTGAAATAGCAGAAAACAAAGCCCTAGTTGGGCTCCTCTTGCAGGGTTTGAAGTTTTACCTTTTTAGTGCATTGGAAATTGAAAATGAAAATATTGCGTTACATGAGTCACGTTACACAGAATAATTATCATGTTTCAGAAATCGATATGTCAACGATCAATCACGAGATTATCTTGTGACCACAAATGAGTAGAAAAATAAATTGCTTTCATTCCCAAGTTCAATCGGAACCACTTTTGAAATGAAGAGTTTTTACTCATTCATTGTGTGTTTTGTTGCTGTAAGTGGTTACGTTCTGAGCAACGAAGAATACGAAGCCAAATGGTGGGCATGGAAATCTTTTCACGATAAAACGTATGAAACACCAACGGAGGAATATAAGCGTTACACCATTTGGAGAGATAATCTTAGGGTGAGTTACATATCTACATTTTTTTCATCAAAGTGCCTATGAAGTAAAAAATGTTTGACCTATTCGCTTGGTTATGTCTTAATTAACTCAAATTTGCGGGTTTAAGCCATTAAAAGCGCATTCTTTGATGTTTTTTGGAGCCTCGAAGTTTGGATTTCGAAGGCCGAAGTGGGTCCGTTTCGTGCTCGGTCAAACGCTCAGATTACACAGGAAGTGACGTAGTTGGGGGTGCCGTATATGACAGCGCCATGGCGGATAAGATTATTAGAGAGAGAGAAGAAGAGAAGGATGAATTATTGTGCAGCTGTTGTCCCCAATAAAGTCAACAGCTCCAACAAAACTGGCACACCAGAGATTTCGATGTATTACTTCCCTAAAGACGAAACTGTGCTGCAAAAATGGACTCGATTCGTGCGCATTCACGGACGGGATTTCTTGCCAAACAAGTCGTCATGTTTGTCCTAGGCACATTTCGGGCACAAGCTGTGAAACCGTGGAATTGGGAAAACGTCTTATCAAGGGTTCATTTCCATCCAAAAAATGAGAACTGCCTCCGGCGCTTCTTCGGTCTCTCTCCTCGTTGGATGCCCCCCCCCCCCCCTCCCCCTTCCGAAAAAATGGCTACGGGTCTGGGACGTGACCAGGGAACTATCAAATTGCAGTATCAAGTTGCTTGCGATTTTAAAAGGTCACGCCGACTGCTCCCTGATAATTATACGAGCCACACAAACGACAATTGAAATATATGTACAGTAGTCATTGCCCTGAGTCGTTTGTGACTTTATGCATCATATTTTTCAAGTCTCTTTCAAATAAATTTTTGGCAATATCAATGCTCATCTGACGATTCGATTGCTACAGGTGTATCCCCAGTGATAAGAAACCCACCCGAGCTACCTAAGCTACCACTCTTCTCTTCCATCAATATTTTTTTCGTAGCTCCTGTAATTCAAATTTTCTTTCAGAAAATTCAGCGACACAACTCTGAGAAACATTCCTACTCCCTGGCAATGAACCAGTTCGGTGACATGGCCGACCACGAATACCACTTTTTTGCCCCTCGAGCTCACTTCCGTTACTCCGATGAGATGGATCCCAAAGGCTATCCCTCACCTCTTCCCAGCGGAATGACGTTACCCCCTTCTGTTGACTGGAGAATCAAAGGATGCGTCACACCGATTAAGAACCAGGGTATGTTTTTGTTTTCATTTAGACCAGGGGCAAATTGTGCGGGACCAGAGGACACATCCCTTCCATCAGTAAAGTTTTGTACCAGAAAATTGACAAAACAATAATGTTATACCTTCCATAAATGCGAAACAATTATTGTTAAACGTGGTCACTTCTCCCTCTTATTTAAGAATACCTGACAATACAAGTTGACGACTCAACGAAGGTGAAGATAACTTGTATTAAGAACAGATTGCAGTTTCGAGCTCTTCTTGATTACACAAATTATCCCAGAGCTCCGTAAGAATCCACAATTCATTAAAAAATGGCTGGCATGCGGCTATAGGAACCTCGGCTTTTGTTGTTGTTGTTTAATTTATGTCATACATTTATGGACTGATGACACAATACAAAGGAGATCTTAGCTTTGAAGTTTTTTTTACGAAATACGTAGATAGTTTTAAATAGGCTCTAACATTCCTTCGATGATCCCTGTCTTGAATTCTTCGCTCCACTTGCAGCGGCAGTGCTTAGACGCGAAGACGTTTTGGAAACACCTCAGAGTCAAACTTTATCACTCCAGTTCTGTCTCAGTTAGTGCCTTTTGCTTTTCAGGTATGTTGGATCAATCCTGGTCATTTAGTGTAACAGGGTCAGTTGAAGGACAGCACTGCAAGAAAACAGGGGAACTGGTCTCACTCAGCGAACAGAATCTTGTGGATTGTTCGGGATGTCGAGATTACGAGCCACCGTACAAGGCAGTTGCAGACTGCGGTTTCAAGTATTAAACAAACCCAGCAGCCCATAATCCAACAAGTGTTTCTCTCATTTGGCCTTGACCCCTAAGTTTGCTGTACTAGGGAGTTTAAGAAACCACGACGGTTACGGCGACGAAAACGTCACATATAAGTTTGCAGCCATTCTGGGCGAAGTGTCCTATAACTGGATTGGTACGGATGGCTTTAAAGTAAAGAGTGAGATTGAAACATTCACTTTTGTTTGTCCACGTTCTCGTCAAAACCTTTCTGGTTATTTCACGTAGTAGTTTCGACGAGTACGGGACAGAAATTTTCAAAAATGCGTGCCGCACGTGTAGCAGAATCATTTTGATTCTTTTAACCAATAATGTTTGCTATTTGGCGTTGTCGTTGTCGTAGCCGTCGTCGTTTCTTAAAGAGATAGAGAGACTTCTGGGTTATGGACTTTTGGCATTTCTCATATTCCTTATGATTAATTCGAATAAAAATAATTCACCGCAGTATGGTTGTCAATAGGGCGTTTAAGAAACGACGACAACGCCCAAAACAATAATAACTGAACATTGGTTAGAAGAGCATAAATAATCGTGTAGCAAGTATGTTTGCGGTCCTCTGCATGACGACGACGTTTAGCGGCTTTCAGATGTAGTGCGCGCATATTTAAAATTTGTATCCCAAGCTGACGCGAGCTATGAAAGGGCGCGCGCGCACGGCTGAAAATCCTTTCGATCCTCCTTAAACTCTCTATTTGCTCTCCAGGTATATTATAAAAAACGGAGGGATCGACACCGAGGCAGGCTATCCACATCCTTGCAACGAGTCTTGCTGTTTTCGCAAGGACAAAGTGGGCGCTACTATTACTGGTAAATGCGAAGTAATGATTCATGGAGATTGCAGCGGTTATCAATAAAGTTTTAGCCACAGACGGAAAACGGAAGTGACTCGAATACTAATATGTCTTTAATCACCATTTAGATTACGTGGATATCCAGCCAGGAAATGAATCTGAGTTAAAGTACGCTGTAGCCACAGTTGGTCCAGTTTCTGTTGGTATCAATGCGGGTCTCTCCTCATTCCAGTTTTACAGCGGTGGAGTCTACGATGACCCGTGAGTGTTGATCAATGAATCTCATCCTCGTTCCCTCCGTCCACTAACCACGAATGCGGTCGACATCCGTCTTTCCACAACCGCCATCAATGTCATTAGTCATGATAATTTATCATCATCACCATCATCACCGTGTTTTCGTTATTTTTAAATTGGCGAATAGAAAAGTTCATTTGCAATAACAGCCACTTTTATTTGTACTCGTAAACAAAAAGAAATATAACAAATAAATAAAATAACGAAAGGTTGGATTTACTTCGATATTCTAACTAAAGGGCGGTTGGTAAATTCTTTCTAAATAAGAAGAAGCAAACAACTCAAGGAGGCAAAATTACGAACATACGCACATTCGCAGCTAATATATTTGCAGATACTTAGTGTCAAGTGAAATGAACCATTGCATTGAGGACAAAGAATACTTAGAAAGGTCGTAACTATCTAGTTGTGTTCTTTAATTACAACACCTCTAATGACTAATGATGAAATCAGATTTGATCTTTTGCTTCTGTTGTTGCTTGTTAAAAGTAAAATGAAAAGATCAAAGAAATTCTTCATAGTATGTGTTCTTCCTGTGTAGTGTTACTTATCTATATTGTTGCACTAATTATAAGTTGATCTACCTGCGACTTGTGAGGAAGCCTTATTTTTCACAAGCCCCATGATTTCTTTCGGTTTTCCATGACATTTAATTTTCCTTGTATTTGTGTACCAATTACATTTTGCAATCGTTGTACGCGTTTGAAGTATATGACATGGTGAAAATTAAAATAAATAAAATTTCTTAGTTGTAATGATATTCGTACCACAATCCCGTTGAACGACGCAAGTTTATATATAATTTCATCTCTTAATGCAGAGCCTGCAGTAGCACGAATGTGGATCACGCTGCCCTTGTTGTTGGCTACGGTACCTACCAGGGCAAGGACTATTGGCTGGTGAAGAATTCCTGGGGAACAAGTTGGGGAATAAAGGGTTACATCATGATGTCACGGAACAAGAACAATCAATGTGGAATTGCCTCAAACGCCAGCTTTCCACTGGTTTAACTCGACTTCTAATTCAATAATGCCTTTCGATTTTATACCTGATGAAAACATATGGTATTGACCAGAGAAGGAAATTAACACTACTGTTTCGGAGCAATCGTAAAGGGGTCGACTTTTCGTGTCCATTCTTGCTTTGGTTACCTAATGCAGCTAGCGTATTAATTTTTCAATACTTTATATCTAATTTTTTTAATTGTTTCGCTGAATTTGATCTTGAAAACTCGTTTTCAAAACTGACGAAGGTCCATGTGATAAACGTGGCTCCACAGAAGGGAGGTTTCCCACCAATAAAAAAAATCGGTCCATCCGCGTGCTAATATGCGATCAGGCGTATAATCTTTTTTTTACACGGTGCGAAACGGTACGCCTGATACAATTTCATAACGACCCGTCTTCCCGTAGTCCAGAATCTAGAGCATCGCTCGGATTGGTTACAGAATTGCAAATCATACTGCTAAATCGGTTGTCATGGCTGCTGTTGCTTCGACTTTCATATTTGTTTTCAAAAATCTTTAAAGGAAGAGTAGAGAGAAGGCATCCGTAGACTGATTTGTCTAGAAGAAGACATTAGCGACCTTTAGATCGGAGGACGAGTACGAGTAGGAGTTTTTCTGTACTGAGCGTGCTCAGAACGGAAAACTCGTACTCCTAGTCGTCCTCGTCCTCCAACCTAAAGGCCCCTATTATAGTTGTACTTCCTATGTGATTTGGTAACGTTTGTACACGTAAGTCCTTTGGAATCGGTTTGGAAGCAAAGAGCTGAATAGAACTTAGTGCTGCCACAATCAGGGAATCAGCAGAGCTTGACAGAGAAAATCGACAATGTTTGCGGAAGCGATGATCAATGGTTTAGTGAAACACTTCTTACAAAATGACAGTTTAGTAGTCCTCGGAGACATTGGCATCTTTTATTGGTATCTTAAATAATGTAATTTAAATAGAGTTTATTGTACTGTTGATTGCGCCTGATGATAGTACAGCATGAAGACCTATGAATACTTTTCCTAACACCACCGTAGGGTGTAGGACTTAAAGTGTCATGTGACTTTCGTTGTTGTTCCGGCTCTCGTTATCCAAGGTGCTTTCTTCGTCGTAGCATTTCACTCGTATACATCCACTTTGTAAATCGATGTGCGGCCGAGTTCAGGTTGCGTTACGCTTCTGTTCTCTCGTCGTAATTCTTAACATGATCCATCCCCACCGAATTCAAGGAGATATTTAAGCAGTAAATTCGTAATTCTTCGCAAGGCCATCAGTTGCAACAACGTGGGCGTTGAGATGGCCACAGGTTACTCGATCAAAATCAGGGGTGTAGTAGCCTTCAAGCCAGTAAGCCCGGCCTTACAGATTTTTGGACATGATTATCAGAACATTTTCTGGTGAATGGTTTTTCTTTTGATTTCGCTTTTTGGGGGGGAAAGAATTTAGAAAGCAAATTTATGAATTTATTTAATCTCGCGTGGTTGTTTCAAAGTAAAGGAAACCATTTAAATGTGTGTGTAGTCATAAATATTATAAGAACTGAGAGAGCCGATCCTTTAGTTTGGACAGTGTATGAGCGGGGGAAGCAGATGGCACTGTCGAGTTCGTAATCGGGCCAAGGACATGCAGGAAGGAAACAACATAGGGCAAATGTCCGAGCCGTGTATTTCCCCTCTTCGATCACGTAGTACAAGAAATGTGAGGTAAGCTGCTGTCACGGGAGGATCGATTCTTAGGACAGTATATCGTCCCTATAAAGCTACATGCATGCATTGACAAGCGACGTTCGGGATAAGGTATAAGACTGTGCGCTGTGGTATATGGCACATACAAAACCGATCTATCTGAGAAGAGAGAATATGATGCTGAGATCCTTAGATGGAAAACAAAGTGGCGGCATTCCCCTTCTTGTACATGAGAGTCCAGCGACCTTGGTAGAAACCCTGGAGAGCACAAAACTGAAGTCAGTCCTATACCCAAACCTTAATGCGGTACTCACCATTCCCCCACAATGCCGGCTCCGGTTTCAACGGCCACCCCGGAACTCTCTTTCAGTTCCTACCTGTGTGTCACCATGCAAACGGAACGGCTGTCCGGCTTGATCTAATGCATGCGTATCGGGAAATGACCATGGACATGGTGGCTGTGGCCCGAGATTTTTGCGGCAGGGAGAAGGGCCAAAATCCGACGCGAGTTTGCCGCACTTATAAGCATTGTTCTATTTGCATTTAACTGACTGCAGCTTCTCTTATATTTAATTTTACCAGTTAAAAACATTTCCACGACATTCTTGGTTCTATAATCTTTAAAATGATGTATAGGTTTAGGCACTTCCCGCCGTCACGAAAAAACGTAATTTTTTTAAATATTGCAATTGCGTTCAATACTGTACAGGCGTAAAAAGGAGAGGGGGAAGGAGGGGTAAACACGAAAATATTAATTCGGAACGACGACAGTTTCAATATGTAATCTGAACAAGCCCCCGTGGCGGCGAAGTCAACTGTCGGCTGTGTACAGTGAAACCAGATATTACCCCCACTAAAAATGCTGCGAAGAAGGGCATTTGGAGACAGTACCCAATAAGCCACGCGATTAAAATAAAATAACTGGAAAAATAGGCCTAAAGCACCGAAATGGAACACAGAAAGCGGACAAGGGCTTACAAAAGTAAAAAAAGAAGCGCCAATTCCAGTGCTCGGAGTCCGTGCGAACGTGGCATTTTGAGATCAATTTCTGTTTACATTCACACCTCCGAAAAGCAAACTCTTTTTCGCCCACTAAACCTAAAATTAGATGACGCCAAAACGTCGATCTTTCTTGTTGACCAATGAGGTGTCATCCTGGTATGACACAGAACCAAACATGAGTCGATCAAAAAAATTATGGAATAGGGCCATGTATGGGAGATTTCCTTTCTTAAAAGTTTCATTCTCTTGTTACGAATGGATATGAAAAAAGGACGAAACGAAACATTTACCATCTCAATGTTTTCATTATTTTGAATGCGCTTATGATTGATAAAATATTTTAAAATTGTATAAATTAGAATAAAGTAAGAAGCTCATTATCACGGCCTCCACCATTTTAAGGTGGATTATACTTAAAGGAGGACAAAACCTGTTTATGGAGGCGTTGTGTTTATTGAATCGTCAAAACTGGCCACCGGGTGA